>CM077672.1:18817500-20017500 GCA_039707655.1 Elymus sibiricus | reverse complement strand
GCAAACTCCAGCGATCCATTTATGGACTGGTGCAAGCATCTCGGAGTTGGAATCTTCGTTTTGATGAGGTGATCAAAGCGTTCGAGTTTATACAAGTTTACGGAGAAGCTTGTATTTACAAGAAAGTGAGTGGGAGCTCTATAGCGTTTCTAATATTATATGTGGATGACATATTACTGATTGGAAACAATATAGAAATGCTGGAAAGCGTAAAGGAATATTTGAACAAGAGTTTTTCAATGAAGGACCTAGGAGAAGCTGCTTTCATATTAGGCATCAAGATCTATAGAGATAGATCGAGACGCTTAATAGGACTTTCACAAAGCACATACCTTGACAAAGTTTTGAAGAAGTTCAAAATGGATCAGTCCAAGAAGGGGTTCTTGCCTGTATTGCAAGGTATGAAGTTGAGTAAGACTCAATGCCCAGTGACTGCAGAAGATAGAGAAAAGATGAGTGTCATCCCCTATGCTTCGGCCATAGGCTCTATCATGTATGCAATGCTGTGCACAAGACCCGATGTCAGCCTTGCCATAAGTATGGTCGGAAGGTTTCAAAGTGATCCAGGAATGAAACACTGGACGGCGGTCAAGAATATCCTGAAGTACCTGAAAAGGACTAAGGACATGTTTCTCGTTTATGGAGGTGATCAAGAGCTCGTCGTAAAGGGTTACGTCGATGCAAGCTTTGACACTGATCCGGATGACTCAAAGTCGCAAACCGGATACGTATTTATTCTAAATGGGGGTGCGGTTAGCTGGTGCAGTTCCAAGCAAAGCGTGGTAGCAGATTCTACATGCGAAGCGGAGTACATCGCTGCCTCGGAGGCGGCGAAGGAAGGTGTCTGGATGAAGGAGTTCATGACAGATCTTGGAGTAGTGCCTAGTGCACTTAACCCAATGACTCTGTTCTGTGATAATACTGGTGCAATTGCTCTAGCCAAGGAACCAAGATTTCACAAGAGGACCAAACACATAAAGCGACGTTTCAATTCCATCCGCGATTACATCAAGGAGGACGACATAAATATTTGCAAAGTACACACGGATCTAAATGTTGCAGATCCGATGACTAAACCTCTTCCAAGGGCTAAACATGAACAACACCAAAACTGCATGGGTGTTCGATTCATTACAATGTAAATCACATAGTGATGTGAACTAGATTATTGACTCTAGTGCAAGTGGGAGACTGTTGGAAATATGCCCTTGAGGCAATAATAAATTGGTTATTATTATATTTCCTTGTTCATGATAATCGTTTATTATCCATGCTATAATTGTATTGATTGGAAACTCAAATACATGTGTGGGTACATAGACAACACTGTGTCCCTAGTAAGCCTCTAGTTGACTAGCTCGTTGATCAAAGATGGTTAAGGTTTCCTAGCCATTGACATGAGATGTCATTTGATAACGGGATCACATCATTAGGAGAATGATGTGATGGACAAGACCCAAACTGTAAACGTAGCATTTGATCGTGTCAGTTTATTGCTATTGTTTTCTGCATGTCAAGTATATGTTCCTTTGACCATGAGATCATGCAACTCACTGACACCGGAGGAATACCTTGTGTGTATCAAACGTCGCAACGTAACTGGGTGACTATAAAGGTGCTCTACAGGTATCTCCGAGGGTGTGTGTTGGGTTGGCATGGATCAAGACTGGGATTTGTTACTCCGTGTGACGGAGAGGTATCTCAGGGCCCACTCGGTAATACAACATCACATTGAGCCTTGCAAGCAAAGTGACTAAAGAGTTAGCCACAGGATCTTGTATTACGGAACGAGTAAAGAGACTTGCCGGTAACGAGATTGAACTACGTATAGTGATACCGACGATCGAATCTCGGGCAAGTAACATACCGAAGAACAAAGGGAACAGCATACGGGATTAACTGAATACTTGACATAGAGGTTCGACCGATAAAAGATCTTCGTAGAATATGTAGGAGCCAATATGGGCATCCAGGTCCCACTATTGGTTATTGGCCGTAGAGGTGTCTCGGTCATGTCTACATAGTTCTCGAACCCGCAGGGTCTACACACTTAACGTTTGGTGACGATTAGTATAATTGAGTTATTATGTTGGTGACCGAAAGTTGTTCGGAGTCCCGGATAAGATCCCGGACATGACGAGGATCTCCGGAATAGTCTGGAGGTAAAGATTGATATATGTGATAATAGTGTTTTGATCTCCGGAAGGGTTCCGGAGTTCACCGGAAGGGGTTCCGGATGTTTACCGAAGTGTTCGGGTGCAGCAACACTTTATATGGGCCAAAGGGATAAAGCCCACGAGGTATTGGAAAGTGCAAAAGTAGTTTTGCTGCCGCGTAAGCGGTACTACCGCTTGGTGAAGCGGTACTACCGCCCGAGCGGTACTACCGCTTGTGTGAAGCAGTACTACCGCCCAAGCGGTACTACCGCTTGTGAGCGGTACTACCGCTTGTGCGCGGCTGTGCACGGTTCGGCAGGGATCCGAGTTGGACTCTTTTCCTGCGGGCCAAACCGACCTTGTGCGGGCAAACCGACCTGGAGGAGGCTTTTACTCCAAGTTTAGACCCCAAGGCTCAACATATAAATAGAGGGGCAGGGCTAGCACACAGGACACATCAAGATTTCCCCAAGCCGTTTGCGGCAACCCTAACCCTCTAGTTCCTCCGTCATAATCTTCGTAGTGCTTGGCGAAGCCCTGCAGAGATTGTTCCTCACCACCATCACCACGCCGTCGTGCTGCTGGAACTCAACCACTACTTCACCATTGCTCGCTGGATCGAGGAGGTGAAGGCGTCATCAAGCCGTACGTGTGTTGAACGCGGAGGTGCCGTCCGTTCGGTGCTAGTTCGTGATCGGATCGAGGGACGACTTGCGATTTGGATCGCGGAGACGTTCGACTACATCAACCGCGTTTCTTAAACGCTTCCGCTTAGCGATCTACAAGGGTATGTAGATTCACTCTCCCTCTCGTAGATGCTCATCACCATGGATAGATCTTGTGTGTGCGTAGGAAAATTTTTGTTTCCCATGCAACGTTCCCCAACAAAAACTTGATGAAAAAGGGATTGGAGATTAGTCAACTTTAGCTAGAAGGTGTCCCAATTGTTCGGAGGGTGATGATCTTAATGATAAAAATGATAAAAGTGGGTTTGGAGAGGTCAAGACTTTAAATAGTGATGTGCCCACTACTTTGGATTACAAGGACTTTAATTATGATAGTTGCTCTTTAATTTATTGTATTTCCTGGTTGCAATCCATGATAAATTCACCAAATGCTTATGAACAAAATAAAACTTTTACTAAACATATTGTAGAAGCTATGATAAAAGCTCATGAAGAAAAGGTAGAGTTGGAAGTTTCAATACCTAGAAAATTGCATGATTAATGGGAACCTACAATTAAAGTAAAAAATTAAAGATTATGAATGTAATGCTTTGTGTGATCTAAGTGCTAGAATCTCTACCATACCGAAATCTTTATGTGACGTGCTAGGTCTCACCGATATGGATGCTTGTTCCCTTAACTTACATTTAGCGGATTCAACTATTAAGAAACCATTGGGTAGAATAAATGATGTTCTCATACTTGCAAATAGGAATTATGTACCCGGGGATTTTATTGTGCTTGATATTGAATGCAATCCGTGTTGTCCTATAATACTTGGTAGGCCTTTCCTACGAACCATAGGTGCTATTATTGATATGAAAGAAGGGAAAATAAGATTTCAATTCCCACTAAAGAAAGGGATGGAGCACTTCCCTAGAAATAGAATTAAACCACCTTATGAATCCATTATGAGGGCCATGATACGTTTCCAATGTATCTATAATTTTTGATTGTTCCATGCTATTGTAGTATCAATCTTGGATGTTTTATATGCCATTATATATCATTTTTGGGGACTAACCTATTAACCCAGTGCCCAGAGCCAGTTGATGTTTTCTGCTTGTTTTTGCCTTTTCAGAAAATCATTATCAAAAAGTGTCCAAATGATAAAAAACTTTAATTTTTTTTGGACCAGAAGAGACCCACGAAGCTTTGGGAGAAGACCAGAAGAACCACAAGGAGGCGAAAAGCATGGAGGGCGCGCCCAGGGGGGTAGGGCACGCCCCCCAGGCTTGTGGGCCCCTCGTTACCCCTCCTGACCTAATTCCAGCACTATAAATTCCCAAATATTCCCAATATACCAGAGAGACAGAAGAGAAAACCTTTCCGCCACCGGAAGCCTCTGTTCTTCTGTGATCCCATCTGGAGGCCTTTTCCAGTACTCTGCCAGAGGGGGAATCGATCACGGAGGGCTTCCTCATCAACCTTGCTGCCCTTCTGATGATGTGTGAGTAGTTTACCATAGACCTACAGGTCCATAGCTATTAGCTAGATGGCTTCTTCTCTCTCTTTGATCTTCAATACCATGTTCTCCTCGATGTTCTTGGAGTTCTATCCGATTTAATATTATTTTGCGGTGTGTTTGTTGGGATCCGATGAATTTTGAGTTTATGATCAGATTATTCATGAGAAATATTTGAGTCTTCTTTGAACTCTTTTATGCATGATTATTATTGCTTTGTATTTTTCTCCGATCTATCGATTTGGTTTGGCCTACTAGATTGATTTGTCTTGCAATGGGAGAGGTGCTTTGTGATGGGTTCAATCTTGCGGTGCTCAATCCCAGTGACAGGAAGGGACATGACACGTATTTGTATTGTTGTCATTAAGGATAAAAAGATGGGGTTTAATCATATTGCTTGAGTTTACTTTGTCTACATCATGTCATCTTGCTTAAGGCGTTACTCTGTTTCATACTTAATACCCTAGATGCATGCTGGATAGCAGTCGACGGGTGGAGTAATAGTAGTAGATCCAGGCAGGAGTCGGTCTACTTGTCTCGGACGTGATGCCTATATACATGATCATTGCCATGAATCCTTCATAATTATTTGCTTTTCTATCAATTGTCCAACAGTAATTTGTTTACCCACCGTATGCTATGTGTTCAAGAGAGAAGCCTCTAGTGAAAACTATGGCCCCCGGGTCTACTTTATCATATAAAAAAACATAAAAATACCTTCCTACAATTTGTTTACTTTTATTTTAATTAGTATTTTAGTTTATCTATTTATCTCTATAAGATTTAATCCTTGCAAATAAGCGCTAAGAGGATTGACAACCCTCTTATTTGCGTTGGGTGCAAGTGTTTGCTCTTGTGTGTGCAGGTGCGCTTAAAGTAATTTTGCTTGGTTCTTAACTGAGGGAAATACTTATCTCTACTATACTGCATCATCCTCTCCTCTTCAGGGAAATACCAACGCAGTCTACAAGTAGCAGGAAGAATTTATGGCGCCGTTGCCGGGGAGGCATCATCAAAATTACCAAGTACCTTCGCACAAACTCTCATCCACTTGCATTTACTTTATTTGCCTTTTATTTGCATTTGCCTCTAGTTTTATCTCCCCCACTTCTAATTTTTTTTACAAAAACACAAAAATATTTTTATTTGCTTGTTTGCTAGTTTGCTGGCTTCGTCACGATGTCTCAAGAAAATACAAAATTGTGTGACTTTTCCAATACTGATAATAATGATTTTATTAGTACTCCTATTGCTCCTCCCACCACTAGTGCGGAGTCGTGTGACATTAATGCTGCTTTGCTTAATCTTGTTATGAAAGAACAATTTTCTGGTAGTCCTAATGAAGATGCTGCATCCCATCTAAATAATTTCGTTGAGCTTTGTGATATGCAAAAGAAAAAAGATGTGGATAATGATATTGTCAAATTAAAATTATTACCATTCTCACTACGAGACCGTGCTAAAACTTGGTTTTCATCCTTACCTAGAAATAGTATTGATTCTTGGGATAAGTGTAAGGATGCTTTTATTACCAAGTATTTTCCTCCCGCTATGAATTTTAAGCAACTTGAGCATGAACATGTTACACAATCTTGGGAGAGAATGAAATTAATGATAAGAAATTGCCCACCTCATGGCTTAAATTTATGGATGATCATACAAAAAAATTATGCGGGACTAAACTTTGTCTCTAGAAATTTGCTAGACTCTACCGCAGGTGGTACTTTTATGGAAATTACATTGGGAGAAGCTACAAAACTCCTTGATAATATCATGACAAATTATTCTCAATGGCACACTGAACGAACTCCAACTGGCAAGAAGGTAAATTATGTTGAAGAAATTAACACTTTGAGTGATAAGATGGATGCTTTATTGAAATTGGTTGCTAGTAAAAATGCTCATATTGATCCTAATGATGTTCCATTGTCTACCTTGATTTAGCAAAATAATGATGCTATTGATGTGAATTTTGTCTCTAGAAATAATTTCAATAACAATGCTTATAGGGGTAATTTCAATCCTAGACCGTTTCCTGGAAATTCCTCTAATAATTATGGCAATCCTTATGGTAATTCTTATAATAATAATAATAATAGGATGCCCTTTGATCTCGAAAGTAATAATAAATAATTTATTAATTCGCAAAAGAATTTCAATGCTATGATAGAAGAAAAATTGAATAGAGTTGATGAATTGGCTAGGAACATGGATAGAATTGCTCATGATGTGGAAAATCTCAAAACTAAAATTTTGCCACCCAAGCGTGATATAAATTAGTCTATTAAATCTATCTATGTCTCCATTAATGAAAGTAAAGAAAGAACCGCTAGGTTGAGAGATAAGCGAGAACTTCTAGAAAAAGCGATTCCACCCAGTTTCTATCGTAGTAATGATGAAGATATTAAAATGATTGGTTTCACTCCTATTGAATCATTATTTAGTGACATAAAACTTGATGAAAAAGGTACTGAAGAAGAGTCAACTTTAGATAGAAGGAGTCCCACTTGCTTGGAGGGTGATAATCTTAATGATAAAAATGAAAAAAGTGGGTTTGGAAATGTCAAAACTTTAAATAGTAATGCACCCACTACTTTGGATTACAAGGACTTTAATTATGATAGTTGTTCTTTAATTGACTGTATTTCCTTGTTGCAATTCATGATTAATTCACAAAATGCATATGAACAAAATAAAGCTTTCACTAAACATATTGTAGAAGCCATGATGAAAGAACATGAAGAAAACCTTGAGTTGGAAGTTTCAATTCCTAGAAAAATACAAGATGAATGGTAACCTACTATTAAAGCCCAAATTAAGGATTATGAATGTAATGCCCTTTTGATCTTGGTGCTAGCGTTTCCACTATACCAAAGTCTTTGTGTGATGTGCTAGGTCTCACCGACATGGATCCTTGTTCCCTTAATTTGCATCTTGCGGATTCCACTATTAAAAAGCCATTGGGTAGAATAATTGATGTGCTTATTCTTGCAAATATAAATTATGTGCCCGTGGACTTTATTATTCTTGATATTGAATGCAATCCTTCTTGCCCCATAATACTTGGTAGGCCTTTTCTACGAACAATAGGTGCTATTATTGATATGAAAGAAGGTAATATAAGATTTCAATTTCCATTAAATAAAGGGATGGAACACTTCCCTAGAAAGAGAATTAAAGCACCTTATGAATCTATTATGAGGGCAACCTATGGAATTAACTTGAAGGATGACAACACTTGAAACTCTGTATTATGCCTAGCTAGGGGCATAAAACAATAGCGCTTGTTGGGAGGCAACCCAATGAATAAAATAAAATTTTGCTTTTACTTTCTGTTCTTGAGCGTTTACACAATTATAGCCTATGTTATTATTGTATTTTTATGTTTTAATTAGTGTTTGTGCCAAGTAATGCCTTTGGGATGATGTTGACGATAGTATAATTGATGCTGTTTGGAAAACAGAAAGTTTGCGTCCAGTGCTGGAATTTTAGTTCTGTACTGGAGCATCAGAAAAATCTGAAATTTTTACACAGTATTGGTATATGAATTGTGTACGTTTACCTAATTTTTCAGAATTTTTGGAGTTACATAAGTATGGATTTTAAATAGATCTTTACAGACTGTTCTGTTTTAGACAGATTCTGTTTTTGTTGCATAGTTTGCTTATTTTGATGAATCTATGGATCGTATCGGGGGGTATGAGTCATGGAGAAGTTGAATTACAGTAGCATTATTCTAATATTAAATATGAATCAATTTACAATAGTACCTAAAGTTTAAGATTTGTTTGTTATACTAACGGATCTCACGAGGTTTCTGTTGAGTTTTGTGTGCTGAAGTTTTCAAGTTTTGGGTGAGACTACGATGGATAAAGGAATAAGGAGCGGCAAGAGCCTAAGCTTGGGGATGCCCAAGGCACCCCAAGGTAATATTCAAGGAAGACTCAAGCATCTAAGCTTGGGGATGCCCCAGAAGGCATCCCATCTTTCGTCTACAATCTATCAGTAACTCACTTGGAGCTATATTTTTATTCATCACATGATATGTGTTTTACTTGGAGCGTCTTGTGATATAGTTTGTTTGCTTTTTAGTTTGTCACAATCATCTTTGCTGAACACACCTTTCTGAGAGGGACACACATTATTCATGATTTGTTAGAATACTCTATGTGCTTCACTTATATCTTTTGAGCTAGGCAGTTGCTCTAGTGCTTCACTTATATCTTTTAGAGCACGGCGGTGGTTATATTTTAAAGAAATAGTTGCACTCTCATGCTTCACTTATATATTTTTGAGAGTCTAATGAATAGCAATGGTAATATGCACAGGTTATGAATTTGGTCCTGATATGATAGGTATTCAAGAGGGATATAATAAAAACTTTCATGTAGATCACTGAATACGATAAGTTTGATACCTTGCAATAGTTTTGCGATATTAAGTTGGTAATATGTGGGATGTATTAGTAGATAATTGTGGTTTAGTAAGAATATTGGTGTTAAGGTTTGTGATTCCCGAAGCATGCACATATGATCTGTCGTTATGCTAAGAAGTTAAAGCATGATTTATTGTTGATTGTCTACCTTATGAGTGGCGGTCGGGGACGAGCGATGGACTTGTCCTACCAATCTATCCCCCTAGGGGCATGCATAGTTGTACTTTGCTTCGAGGGATAATAAACTTTCGCAATAAGTATGTGAGTTCTTTATGACTAATGTGAGTCCATGGATTATACGCACTCTCACCCTTCTGCAATTTGCTAGCCTTTTCGGTACCGTGGATTGCGCATTCTCACATCGAGAGTTGGTGCAAACTTCGCCGGTGCATCCAAACCCCGTGATATGATACGCTCTATCACACATAAGCCTCTGTATATCTTCCTCAAAACAGCCACCATACCTACCTATCATGCCATTTCCATAGCCATTCCGAGATATATTGCCATGCAACTTCCACCATTCCGTTTTTATGACACACATCGTCATTGTCATATTGCTTTGCATGATCATATAGCTGACATAGTATTTGTGGCTTAGCCACCGTTCATCATTTTTATACATGTTACGCTAGCATCATTGCACATCCTGGTACACTGCCAGAGGCATTCATACAGAGTCATATTTTTGTTCTAGTATCGAGTTGTAATATTGAGTTGTAAGTAAATAAAAGTGTGATGATCATCATTATTAGAGCAATGTCCCAGTGAGGAAAGAATGATGGAGACTATGATTCCCCCGCAAGTCGGGATGACACTCCGGACGAAAAAAAAGAGAGAAAAAAAGAGGCCAAAAAGAGCCATCAAAAAAAATGAGATAAAAAGAGAGAAGGGGCAATGTTAATATCCTTTTTCCACACTTGTGGTTCAGAGTAGCACCATGTTGTTCATATGGAGAGTCTCCTATTTTGTCACTTTCATATACTAGTGGGAATTTTTCATTATAGAACTTGGCTTGTATATTCCGATGATGGGCTTCCTCAAATGCCCGAGGTCTTCATGAACAAGCAAGTTGGATGCACACCCACTTAGTTTTCAAGTTGAGCTTTCATACACTTATAGCTCTTAGTGCATCCGTTGCATGGCAATCCCTACTCCTCGCATTGACATCAATTGAATGGCATCTCCATAGCCCGCTGATTAGCCTCATCGATGTGAGACTATCTTCTTATTTTTGACTTCTCTTATTTATCTCTACCACCAGACTCTATTCCACCCATAGTGCTATATCCATGGCTTGCGCTCATGTATTGCGTGGGGGTTGAAAAAGCTGAAGCGCATTAAAAAGTATGAACCAATTGCTCGGCTTGTCATTGGGGGAGTGCATGATAAATACTTTGTGTTAAGAAGATGGAGCATGACAGGATTATATGATTTTGTAGGGATAACGTTTTTTAGCATTTTTATTTTGAAAGACATGATTGTTTATTAGTATGCCTGAGTATTGATGTCTTTATATCAAATTATAGACTATTGCTTTGAATCATTCAGATCTTATTATTCATACAGTAAGAGAGAGATTACATGATGAAACATGATAGGTAGCATTCCACATCAATAATTTTGTTTTTATCATTTACCTACTCGAGGACGAGCAGGAATTAAGCTTGGGGATGCGTGATATGTCTCCAACGTATCTATAATTTTTTATTGTTCCATGCTATTATAGTATCAATCTTGGATGTTTTATATGCAATTATTATATATCATTTATTGGGACTAACCTATTAACCCAGTGCCTAGTGCCAGTTGTTGTTTTCTGCTTGTTTTTGCCTTTTCTGAAAATCATTATCAAAAAGTGTCCAAACGAGAAAAAAACTTTTGATTGATTTTTTCTGGACCATAAGAGACCCACAAAGCTTCGGGAGAAGACCAAAAGATCCACGAGGAGGCGACAAGCCTGGAGGGCACGCTCAGGGGTCTAGGGCGCGCCCCCAGGCTTGTTGGCCCCTCGTTGCCCCTCCTGACCTAATTCCAGTGCTATAAATTCCCAAATATTCCCAATATACCAGAGAGACAGAAGAGAAAACCTTTCCACCGCCGCAAGCCTCTGTTCTTCCGCAATCCCATCTGGAGGCCTTTTCCGGTACTCTGCCTGAGGGGGGATCGATCACGGAGGGCTTCTTCATCAACCTTGCTCCCCTTCCAATGATGTGTGAGTAGTTTACCACAGACCTATGGGTCCATAGCTAGTAGCCAGATGGCTTCTTCTCTCTCTTTGATCTTCAATAGCATGTTCTCCTCGATGTTCTTGAAGTTCTATCCGATGTAATCTTGTTTTGCGGTGTGTTTGTTGCAATCCGATGAATTGTGAGTTTATGATCAGATTATTCATGAGAAATATTTGAGTCTTCTCCGAACTCTTTTATGCATGATTATTATATCTTTTTATTTCCCTCTGATCTATCAATTTGGTTTGTCCTGCTAGATTGATTTATCTTGCAATGGGAGAGGTGCATTGTGGTGGGTTCAATCTTGCGGTGCTCAATCCCAATGACAAAAAGTACATGACACGTATTTGTATTGTTTCCATTAAGGATAAAAAGATGGGGTTTAATCATATTGCTTGAGTTTATTTTGTCTTCATCTTGTCATCTTGCTTAAGGCGTTACTCTGTTTCATACTGAATACCCTAGACGCAGGCAGGAGTCGGTCTACTTGTCTCGGACGTGACGCCTATATACATGATCATTGCCTTGAATCCATCATAATTATTTGCTTTTCTATCAATTGCCAAACAGTAATTTATTTACCCACCATATGCTATGTGTTCAAGAGAGAAGCCTCTAGTGAAAACTATGCCCCCCGGGTCTACTTTATCATATATAAAAAACCTAAAAATACCTTGCTACAATTTATTTACTTTTATTTTAATTAGTATTTTATTTTATCTATTTATCTCTATAAGATTTAATCCTTGTAAATAACCGCTAAGAGGATTGACAACCCTCTTATTTGCCTTGGGTGCAAGTGTTTGCTCTTGTGTGTGCAGGTGCGCTTAACGGAATTTTGCTTGGTTCTCCTACTGGATTGATAACCTTGGTTCTTAACTAAGGGAAATAATTATCTCTACTATACTGCATCATCCTCTCCTCTTCAGGGAAATACCAATGCAGTCTACTAGTAGCAGGCCACCTATGGAATTAATTTGAAGGATGAAAATACGTGAAACAATGCATTATGCCTAGCTAAGGGCATAAAACAATAGCGCTTGTTGGGAGGCAACCCAATATTTATCATTGTTGCAATTTTTTTTTCTTGTGTGACACAATTATAGCTACTGTTATGATTGTTTTTATGTTTTAATTAGTGTTTGTGCCAAGTAATGCCTTTAGGATGATTTTGATGACATTATAATTGATGCTGTTTCAAAAAAAGAAAGTTTTGCACCCAGTTCTGGAATTTCCCTTCTGTACTGGAATGTGATAAAATCCTGAATTTTTTAAACAGTATTGGAATATGAATTGTTTACGTTGTCCTTATTTTTTAGTATTTTTGGAGTTACAGAAGTATGACTATTATTTAGATCTTTACAGACTGTTCTGTTTTAGACGGATTCTGTTTTCTATTGCATAGTTTGCTTGTTTTAATGATGCTATGGATTATATCGGGGGGTATAAGTCATGGAGAAGTTAGTACAGTAGCATTATGCAAGAATTAAATATGAATCAATTTATAAAAGTACCTAAAGTTTAAGATTTTCTTGTTATACTAATGAATCTCACCAGGTTTCTGTTGAGTTTTGTGTGCTGAAGTTTTCAAGTTTTGGGTGAGATCATGATGGATGAAGGAATAAGGAGCGGCAATACCCTAAGCTTGGGGATGCCCAAGGCACCCCAAGGTAATATTCAAGGAAGACCCAAGCGTCTAAGCTTGGGGATGCCCTGGATGGCATCCCGTCTTTCGTCTACAAACCATCGGTATATCACTTGGAGCTATATTTTTATTCATCACATGATATGATTTATACTTGGAGCGTCTTGTGCCATAGTTTTCTTTCCTATGTTTACTTTTTAGTTTGCCACAATCATCTTTTGTTGAACACACCTTTTGAGAGGGACACACATTTATCGTGATTTGTTATAATACTCTATGTGCTTCACTTATATCTTTTGAGCTAGGCAGTTGCTCTAGTGCTTCACTTATATCTTTTAGAGCACGGCGGTTGTTTTCTTTTTTTAAAATAGTTGCACTCTCATTCTTCACTTAAATCTTTTTGAGAGTCTAATAATTATTAATGGCAATTTGTACGGGTTATAAGATTAGTGCATAAAGGATAGGTATTCAAGAGGGATATAATAAAAACTTTCATGTAGATCACTGAATATGATAAGTTTGATTCCTTGCAATAGTTTTGCGATATTAAGATGATAATATGTGGATGTACTAGTGAATGATTGTGGTTTAGCTATAATATTGGTGTTAAGGTTTGTGATTCCCGAAGCATGCATGTATAGTCCCTAGTTATGCAATGAAGTTGGAGCATGATTTATTATTGAGTGTCTACCTTATGAGTGGCGGTCGGGGACGAGCGATGATCTTTCCTACCAATCTATCCCCCTAGGGGCATGTGAGTAGTACTTTGCTTCGAGGGCTAATAGACTTTTGCAATAAGTATGTGAGTTCTTTATAACTAATGTGAGTCGATGGATTATACGCGCTCTTACCTTTTCACAATTTGCTAGCCTCTTCGGTATCATGCATTGCCCTTTCTCACCTCGAGAGTCGGTGCAAACTTTGCCGGTGCATCCAAACCCCGTGATATGATACGCTCTATCACACATAAGCCTCTTTATATCTCCCTCAAAATAGCCACCATACCTACTTATTATGGCATTTCCATAGCCATTCCGAGATATATTGCCATGCAACTTCCACCGTTCCGTTTATATGACACACATCTTCATTGTCATATTGCTTTGCATGATCATATAGCTGACATAGCATTTGTGGCTCATCCACCGTTCATCATTTTTATACATGTTACACTAGATCATTGCACATCCTGGTACACCGCCAGAGACATTCATATAGAGTCATATTGTTCTAGTATCGAGTTGTAAGTAAATAAAACTGTGATGATCATCATTATTTGAGCATTGTCCCAGTGAGGAAAGGATGATGGAGACTGTGATTCCCCCACAAGTCGGGATGAGACTCCGGACGAAAAAAAGAGAGGACAAAAAGAGCCCACCAAAAAAAATGAGAGAAAAAGAGAGAAGGGGCAATGTTACTATCCGTTTCCACACTTGTGCTTCAGAGTAGCACCATGTTCTTCATATAGAGAGTCTGCTGAGTTGTCACTTTCACATACTAGTGGGAATTTTTTTTATAGAACTTGGCTTGTATATTCTGATGACTGGCTTCCTCAAATGCCCGAGGTCTTCATGAGCAAGCAAGTTGGATGCACACCCACTTAGTTTTAGTTTGAGCTTTCATACACTTATAGCTCTTAGTGCATCCATTGCATGGAAATCCCTACTCCTCGCATTGATATCAATTGATGGGCATCTCCATAGCCCGTTGATTAGCCGCGTCGATGCGAGACTATCTTCCTTTTTTGACTTCCCCTTTACTGATCTCTATCATAGCATTCTATTCCACCCATACTGCTATATCCATGGCTCACGCTCATGTATTGCGTGGGAGTTGAAAAAGCTGAAGCGCGTTAAAAAGTATGATCCAATTGCTCGGCTTGTCATCGGGGTAGTTCATGATTAATACTTTGTGTTAGGAAGACTAAGCATGGCGGGCTATATGATTTTGTAGGGATAGCGTTCTTTAGCATTTTTATTTTGAAAGGCATGATTGTTTGTTTGTATGCTTGAGTTTTGATGTCTTTATATCAAATTATAGACTATTGCCTTGAATCAATCATTTCTTAATATTCATACCGTAAAAGAGATTACATGATAAACATGTTAGGTAGCATTCCACATAAAAATTCTGTTTTTATCATTTACCTACTCGGGGACGCGTAGCAATTAAGCTTGGGGATGCTGATACGTCTCCAACGTATGTATAATTTTTTATTGTTCCATGCTATTATAGTATCAATCTTGGATGTTTTATATGCAATTATATGTCATTTTATATCATTTTTGGGAACTAACCTATTAACCTAGTGCCTAGTGCCAGTTGCTGTTTTCTGCTTGTTTTTGGTTTTCCAGAAAATCAGTACCAAACGGAGTCCAAATGCTATGAAACTTTTTGACGATTTTTTTCTAGACAAAAGCGACCCTAGATGCTTAGGGGGTGGACCAGAAGACCTACGACGAGATGACAAGTTAACAGCGCACGCCCAGGGGGGTGGTCGCACCCTGTTACCTTGTGGGCCCCACATTGCTCCTTTTGACCTAATTCCACTTCTATAAATTCTAAAATTTTGGGAAACCAACAGGGAGCCACCCGAAATAACGTTTCCGCCGCTGCAACTTTCTGTTCTTCCGCGATCCCATCTAGAGGCCTTTTCCGGCACCCTGCTGGAGGGGGAATTGATCACGGAGGGCTTCTACATCAACCTTGCTGCCCTACCGATGATGTGTGAGTAGTTCACCACAGACTTACAGGTTCATAGCTAGTCGCTAGATGGCTTCTTCTCTCTCTTTGATCTTCAATACAATGTTCTCCTCGATCTTCTTGGAGTTCTATTCGATGTAATCATCTTTTGCAGTGTGTTTATTGGGATCCAATGAATTGTGTGTTTATGATCTAAATATTCATGAGAAGTAATTGAGTCTTTTCTGAACTTTATTATGCATGATTTTTATAGCTTTGTATTTCTCTCCGATCTATCCGTTTGGTTTGGCCAACTAGATTGATTTATCTTCAGGAGGAGAGGTGCTTTGTAATGGGTTCAATCTTGCGGTGCTCTATATCCCTGTGACAGAAAGGGACAAGACACGTATTTGTATTGTCGCCATTAAGGGTAAAACGACGGGTTTATTCATATTGATTGGGTTTATTTTATCTACATCGTGTCATCTTGCTTAAGGCGTTACTCCGTTTTCATTAACTTAATACCCTAGATGCATGCTGGATAGCGGTCGATGGGTGGAGTAATAGTAGTAGATACAGGCAAGAGTCGTTCTAGTTGTCTCGGATGTGATGCCTATATACATGATCATTTCCTTGAATATCATCATAACTATGCGCTTTTCTATCAATTGCCCAACAGTAATTTGTCTACCCACCGTATGCTATGTGTTCGAGAGAGAAGCCTCTAGTGAAAACTATGGCCCCCAGGTCTACTTTAAATATTAAAAGAAAACCTAAATATACTTGCTGCAATTTTATTTCTTTTATTTTACTTTGCAATTTATCTATCTACTATGACAAGATTTAATCCTTGCAAGTAATGAGTTCAAGGGGATTAACGACCCTCTTGCCCTGCGTTGGGTGCAAATATTTGCTTTTGTGTGTGCAGGTGTTGTTCATGAGGCTTTGCGTGATTCTCCTATTGGTTCGATAACCTTGGTTCTCATTGAGGGGAATACTTATCTCTACTGTACTGCATCTCCCCTCCTCTTCAGGGAAAATCCCAACGCAGCTCACAAGTAGCATGCGTCGATCTCTTTTGCACACACATTGTGTCTCACTCTCTCTGTTGGCCATATATGCATACTCCACCTCATGTCAAACTCTCTTAAAGACAACAACACTCGCTCCATCATCGAGCCTTCTTCCCTCCACATCTCACATGCATGCATATTGTGATATCGATCCATGCATCTTTCCCATCCTTGATCTTATGACTTATGTCTCCTCTCTTTTACCTCGATCATGCACGCGCGCACACACACACACACCCTCTATCCACGTATATATGTATACCTCTCGCACATGCACGTTCTAGGTCTCATCACTCTCCATACGTAGTTAATTACCCCTACCACCAGTCCCGCCCCGCCTCGAATCTCTCTCTTCTTTCATGCACATATGACTTCCGTCTGGATGGGTTCCCTCTAGCTATCTCTCTCTCTCACTCCCTCCCTCTATATCCCTGAAACCAATAAGACCATGCATCCCTTTGTTTAATTCCCACACCTACATGCCCTATTGATAGTACTCTTTCTTGGTGTCTCTCTAACAAACGCGTTATCTCGATGTCCATCCCTCTCACGCGCACACGCCTTCTCTACCCTCTCTCCGGTCATCTTATCTCTCGCACCCCCCTAGTTGGAGGCCTCTGCCATACACATCACCTCTCTATGATGAAGCCACACACACTTAATTACTTTCCCTACCGAAGACTCCATTTCACACACACTCTCTCTCTCTCTCTCTCTCTTGTCTCTTTCACACAGTCTCTCTATATGACCAGACACACACATGCTCTAGGTGGAGTATTTGTTCCTACCACACCTATCGTCCAACCTTCCCTGTATGATTAGTAATCACCTTAATTTACTTATAACATGGACAAATTCCACTACAATTTAGTTAGCAAACTTCTCATCAAAATATGACGCAAATCATGAGCAGGAATTGACAAATTTTTATTTACACAATCACATTTATGTGGTCAAGTAAATCACAAGCTAACTTACCATTATACTAATATTTATATCCCGTCGCAAAAGGTGGAGTACATATCTGAAAAGTAGAGGTGCACACACACACTCCGTCTCTCAGAATGTCACACACATGTGAGTTACGTGACACACCCAAAACAGACCCGTATGTGTACAATTTCTGCACGCACGGGTACACATGATGGAGTGCATTTATTTAAGCCGGACGGCGAACCCAAACATTAGACGCATTCATTCCTGCTACCTCTTCTCCGCTCGCCGTTGCCCGATAGCCATGGATCGGCAGAAGGTAATGACATACACCATGCTCGCGCTGGAGCGGCGCTTTGAGCTGCTTCTGGAGATCTGGAGGCGGCGCGAAGCCTGGATCGTAGCCGGCCTGCCTCCAGACTTGCCGGAGCCGGAGGAAGTGGTGGGGAAGGCGGAGCAGGACGCGGCCATGGAGGACGCAGAGTCGGAGGAGGAGAATGACGAAATGAAAGCTGGAACAGGAGGACGACGACACGGGCGAAGCGGAGCAAGAGGAGGACGATGACAATGACGCAGGCGAGGCGGAGCTGGCGCCACCGGCTGCAGGCTTCGCCATGGCCGACGCCATGGCGGAGTTGTCCCAAGCGGAGGGGGCGGCGGAGCATCAGGCCATCCTCGAGTCCATCCAGTCGGAGGCTGAGGTGGAGGCCAACCGCCGCTTCCTCCACCAGCGGGAGGAGGGGATCAACGAAATGTTCGCCGAACTGGACGAGGAGCAGGAGGAGCTGGAGTTGCAGCATGCGGCCGCCTACCCATCTTCGAGGATGAGTAGTGTGGTCTAGCTTAGGTTATGTGCGTAGTACTACGTAATATTGCATGCTTTGTATGGATTTGAGATATCTAATATACGTGGTACTCCCTCTTTCTGGTTTAAAAGGCTCATCTAAAAAAATAGATTTCCATTATATTAGGCTCACGTTGAGTCCTATTAAGTTAAAAGGGCTTTGAGTCTCACGCCACATTGAATTAATAGAGATAAGAGAAAGGAAATTAGTGGTCATGCATGCATCTTTTTGTAGTACTGTACTGTACTTGGATGTGGTGAAGGAAATACTCCCTCCATTTTTATTTACTCCGCATATTAGGTTTGTCTAAAGTCAAACTTTATGTACTTTCAACAAGTTTGTAGAAAAATATATTAACATATACACCACCAAATCAATATCATTGGATTCATCATTGCATATATTTCCAGATCATATAAATTTGTTACTGTAAATGTTCATATTGTTTTCTACAAACTTGGTCAAACTTTATAAAGTTTGACTTCAGTCAAAGCTAATATGCGGAGTAAATAAAAACAGAGGGAGTACTATATTAGGGTTGACCGGTCTCTGCCCGTGGACATGCCCGGGTGGTGGAAGAGGAAGGAGAAGAGAAGCGGGTTGTGGAGTACACCAGCTGCAGCACGAGCTCCAAGGAACTTTTGTGCCAAACACTGCATATTTAACAACTAGTACTATGTACACCCAGGCCTTTAGGTTGCGTGTAGATGACATGGCTACAACATGCAGGCTGACGTAAGATTTTTTTGGCTACAACATGCAGGCTGACACTCTGCCTCGCATGTTTTTTTTGGCCACACAAGATTTTCATGCAGGCATGTCACTCACGAGAGAGTATCTGGTGCTACCGATGCTTAGGTGGTACCGTGATACGGGTTCCTGGGATTTTTGGCAAATGTTGCAGAGTTACTGGGAGCCGTTCGATCATAGAATCTGACGGCCTAGAAGCCCGTATCAAGGTAGCACCTAAGCCTTGGTAGCACTAGATATTTTCCCTGTCACGCACGTAGTTGTCGAAGTCGTGCTCGAAAAAGGGCGATGAGGTCCGCTTGTCCGCGTTGGTCGGTGCACCCGGAAAACAAACCAATCCCAGTCGTCGTAAATGTTGTGTGTGCTTTAATTACGGGAAGGTGGATGGACGCGAACGTGCCGTACAACGAACCGCCCGCTGGCTCCCTGATATCAAATATAAACCGCACTAGCGCACTACTGCTAATGCGCACCCGCAGAACATCCTTTCCGAAGCGACGAAGCCCTGCGGTTACCATCTCCTCTTGTCTAAACCATTTCCCAAAGGGAGAAGGTAGTTCATCGCCATTGCCATGGATTCCCATGGCGGTGGTGTTTCTCTTCCTCGTCGAGGTTGGGAGACCTTGGACGACAATGCTTTTGGGGAAATTGTAAGTCGCTTTGACTTCCTTACATCCGCAAGACTCAGCGGTGCTTGCACCAAATATTTTAAGACAGTACGTAAATATGCGTGGGAGAAGGCCATGCTAGTTGGTCTGCCATGCGTCCTTGAGGACGAGGATGTTTCCTGGGGGGGGGGGGTCTCTCTAGCGCGGCGTGGCTGTAGTTGCAAGTTGACACCCCTTGAGATGCCGACGTTGAGGGGCACTCGGATTTTGTCCGATGAGCAGGTCAGTGATGAGTTTGATCACGTAAATGTATTCTAAAGACTACTTCTGTGTTCCATTTCATAATTACCCCGCTGGCCACTATTGCATAGGTTAGGCTTTGTGCTAATGGAGATTGGCTTGCCTACGCATGGGAGGGTACCAACATCAATTTGCACAACATTCACACCGGTGAGACCGTTCCCGTCGAACCTTTTTCCAGCATTGGGATCGGTCATGCAATGGGACACCTCCTGAATTGGTACAATGGAACCACGATGAGTTTGAAGAAGATAGCAATCCCGGAAACCCCGACAAGGTCGTGTGGCAAAAAAGATTACTCTCTCATCGTGGTGTTCGACATCGCGATTGCTTTCATGAAACATCCTGCACGTGGCGGTCAAAGCTGGACCATGCTGTGTACGGCCGATTTGTTGTTGTACGAGTACGAAGACGCCGTGCTACTTTTAAACCGCATCTTCGCGGTGACAAACCAAGGGACTTGTTTCGTATGGGACACATCCTATGGTATACTCCCTCTCTTCCGGTTTAATATGTTTAGTTTTTCCGTTTTATAAGTGTCAAATTTATTGCTCCCCATCACATGTTCAAATTTCAACGTGCATTAAATCGTTGCATGCAAGGATTAAGAGAAAACTCACCAATGCATGTACTAGTTTATTTTGGTCATTTATTGGTCATGCATGCATGCATTGCAATTAACATTTTTAACCACAATTTTTTAGAAAATTGAGTGTATTAACTGAGTACTTTTGCAAACTACAAAATCAATACCACCACGCCTGCGTCTGACCGCTCTGGCGCACCCAAACCACCTCCCTCACCCGCGCGCGCTTCCCGCCTGAAACGGTCAACGCCGCTCAAGAGCATCAGTGCCGCATTCATGCCCGGGCAGAGCGGACGCGACCTCTCACTGGCGCCATCTTTGAAGCAACGCAACGGCCGAGAGAGCGCGGCTTCCCGGTGGACGCGACTGCTCCGCGTTGAAACGACACCACAGCCAGCCGTTCGGCCGTCCGCCGCCCACATTAATGACACACGGTTGCCGAGGAACCTACTCCGGCGCCACCCGTCCGTCAGCCTGCCGCCACTCATTGCCATTCGCTCGCTATATAAACTTCAGCCCTGGCCATAGCCACAGTCATCCTCCTCTGGTCCCTTTCTCCTCTCGACACCACTCCCACCATGGCATCCTCACGCTCCAAAGCTCTCTGGGATGGACCGTCGCCAGAGCAGAACAAGGACATTGGCAGCTCCGCCCTGGCCGCGCTCCGCTTCCATGATCACGAAGCCGGCATGTCTGCGTGGGCGCCGCCGGCAGTGAGGAAGAGTAGTGAATGTTAGGCTGCCGTCGCTCGGGTCCCAAGAAGGCCACCGCTTCTCCCCTCCCGCCAAAGCTAAGCTCGTTGGGCACAACAACGAGGGCTGGTTTTCCCATTGGCAGCGATGTGGAGGCAGAAATCTTCACTTCCTGGAGCTTCGGAGAAGGATGTTATGGAGGCGGAGCTGGAGAGCGCCGACTCGGAACAGGAGAAGGCGAAGGCAATAGCCAGAGCTTCGGTTCTCGGGGCTCATGGCCGGACATGGCGGACGGGTACCAGCGATCATTTAGAATAGGTTTAGAGTAGGTTTTAGTCCGGTTTGTGTGAAAACTTTAATGAATTTCATCCGGTTTATATGAAAAAAATTCAAAATGAAATGAATTTCATCCGATTTATATGTATTCCGCCGTGTTTGCACGAATTTCGTCCGGTTATTCATATAGTTGTCGAAAGGTATGCCGGCAGCATTGGATGGCAGCCTCCGGCATCAGTGCCCGCGGACAGATGCCAAAGTAAATTTGGGGGGTCAGCGTTGGAGATGCCCTAACCATCATGGTGTATTCCCTAATAGTGCTCCACTATTTTGCAGGGAAAAGTCATCCCCCGATCAAAATCAGATCGCCGATCGTGGATGTGCACGAGGCATTCGGTCTCACTTGGAACCTTGTAACTGACGACACCCAGTTGGGACGTACTATCTTAGCAGTCGTTACCCATGGTACCATTGAAGGGCAGCAAGGTTCCATGATCTATCACGATCGGACCCTGATCATGTACCCAGGTAATCCATTCTCTCCGATCTAAGACTAGTAGAGCCAAGAGCTAGAGTATATCTTATTGCCATGTCATCTTATAACATTTCAGTACATGTCTCGTTATACTCCATGAGGAGTAGTTCTTTTTTTTTGATTGATTGGGATAGTCATCGACGCAACATTATAATGCCAGTTATAATTAGCAATTTCAATTCTGCAATGTACTGGCTGGTGAGCCTGAATCCCATCCAATAAAAAAAGTACTACTACTACTACTAGGACTCCTCCTACTTTAATTAATATGCATGGCCCAAGTCACACTCTCAAATTGTTTCTTGTAGCCCGTGCCAAAGATGGCTCTAATCTACTCCTACTAGGCTGCTTCCCTTCCCTATCATAGAAATAAGCAAATATAGAATATTTTATTTTAATCCTTATCCTCTGCTTATGTCACCTTATTGTACTTGCTGCACAACATTTATCCTGCATGGACCTTGACCATGCCCGTCACCATGTATCCAGGTTTGAGATGCCTGGTGTACCAGATGAACGGCTGTGTGTTTGACCCCTGTGATGCTACCTGGGTGTGGAGGAACACACTTTGAGAGTACTCGGTTTTCATTGGGACAGCTACCCCATAGTTAAAACGATGCCACCTTTTGCACAAGCCGACGGCCTGCCGTTCATGAAGAGATCTTGATCGCCCCTATCCCTGACTTATGCCACACTTCAGCTTGGATGAGTCTCCATCGTGGGGAGCCACACTAAAAAGCTGCGATGATATGGATTCCCGTTGCCCTCCGTTATCGATCGTGCCATCTATGAAGAACACCTGGGCCTAGAACTTCGAGATGGATATGTACCCAGGCACGTACGCACCTGAGTAATGTATCGCAGTAAATATAGGTGAAGTAGCCAGGCACAAATAGTATGAACCCGCGTGGCATGTTGGCATTTGTCTTTTAGAACTTACTAGCACTAAATGTTACGTGCAATGCACGTTGATATTATGATGTACGTGCCTAAGTACTCTACTATATTAATTGCAGGCACATATTAGGTTGGATATTTGTTTACGTATATGGTCCGAGACCTTCCAACTAGACGCGTCTGTCTCTCTGGGTTGCACTTTGTATTGTTATATACTACGTGTGGTCTCCGACCCTCCAACTACACAGTCAAATC
Source organism: Elymus sibiricus (assembly GCA_039707655.1). Lineage (NCBI taxonomy): Eukaryota > Viridiplantae > Streptophyta > Magnoliopsida > Poales > Poaceae > Elymus > Elymus sibiricus. The sequence goes on along the minus strand of CM077672.1, from coordinate 19,994,411 downwards.
ACCCACAAAGAAAAACTAGATGGTCATATCACCTGTGCTGCCGTGTTTCGCACTCCTCCCTCGTAGAGTGGAGATGCTTGCTTTCTTAAAAATGGAAGAAGTGGAGACGCCCTACCACGCTGTTCCTTTCCTCGTCCTTTCACTGACGTGTGGGACATCCAGCATGTGCCAAGCAGTAATTTATCCCCGTATCTTGATCTCTAGGCTACCTGCCAGACATAAGACAAGTCTGCCATATGAACCACTACACACCAAGTAGCAGGCGTGGTGAGCAATCTTCAAATCATCAAGTCACTAAAAAAACAGTATGAACCACTGCACATGCAAGTTCACTAGGTTGTCGTGTTTCGCACTCATCCATCGTAAGAGTGGAAACACTAAAAATAAGAAATAAATATAAAACAGTAGTGACACTCTACCACGTGGTTTCCTTGCTTCTCCTCCATAGCGGGTGGAGTACTTTCGTTCGTCGACATGTGGGACATCCACCATTCGGGTCCACTTGTCATGCACCAACATTAGAGTGTATCATGAAGAACTGCAGGGGAAACTCACCCCAGTCATTGCGCTGCAGTAATAATGACTAATGAGCCGTCAAATCACAAGGCCCCACCTATCCAACTATAAGTTGCTCAGATGAAGCAACCATCATTTCGCTCTTTGTTGAATCCGCTTCTTCAAGAAAGCTACTATAGCATCAATACTGCTAGCACACGCGAAGACTGGACGGCACTGTGGCAGCACAACATATGAACATTGTCTGTGACGTGAAGGGAGGATGGTTCCAGAAAATAATATTCCCTCACTTCCGGTTATAGGGCTCAATTCAAAAATCTAAACCAACCAGATGGTGAGTATTTTTTTTGCGAAACAGATGGTGAGTTTACCAACATATTAATTGCAACAAATGCATGCGTGACCAATACTATGACCAAAAAGTATACATGCATTGGTCAGCTTTATCTTAATCCTTGCACTCAACGATTTCATGAATCTTGAAATCTAAACATGTGAGTGGGAGCAATTAAACTGACACTTACAAAATGTAGCAGGATTCTTCCCGGGATTAGTAGAAAGATCGGCGCCTTTTTAACCGGGTTTTGCCTCAGTCGTTCATATGAAGGTGCTAAACCAAGTGTTGCATTTACAAGTTCAAAACGAGAAATTGGACCACTCACGGCACGCCTCGCGCGTACGGCCCGTCGCTCAATGCGCTTCCTCACGGCATATCACTGACATGTGGGAACGTATGTGAGCAAACTGACTAGGCCAAACTAGCCCGCCTAATGGAAAGCCCCGCGCTCGTCTTTTCTATCTGGATTTATACCGATTGATCGCAAGAACAAGCGAAAGAAAATGTTACACTTTACAAGTTCAAAAGGAAAAGGCCACACACTTAAAGCACGGCTGTCCATTCGCGTCGCACTCCCCACGGTCGGTCTGGCATGCCGCTCACCAAAGGGAACACGCATGCGTTGTCTTGCATTTCAATGACATGTGGGACTGCAATTGAATAAACAAATGATACCCAAAATCTAATCACCCGCCGAGTGTCGGCTGAGAAGAGAGAGATGAGGAGGGAGAAGAGAAAGAAGAGATCGCCCGTCAGCCGCGCATGGACTCCAAGAAATATGGTGATAAAGTGAGGTGGGCCATGTTTTAATAAAGTCGGAGCACTCCTTTGTACTTCTTGCAGAGTTGATTTGACGCATGTCCAGCTTTGACGGAAATGCATTATAAAATGCACCATTTGAAAGTTTTTGTACGCCAATGTTCTAGGATTCATACATTTCTGTATGATTTTGTTGCCGACTAAAAAGAAATGGAGGGACTTCCTCTCTCTCCAGGCCTCTCTTCATCCCACAAGCCCTCTCTAACACACGTACACACACACTCTGTAGGCACTACAAAAGTACTACTAATTCACGCTTCCTCCAAAAGATCGACAGCCAAACCTATTAGTGCAGAATGAGCTGATCAGCCCCAATGTTTCTCTTCGGTCAATGTTTGCAAGTAGTGGTATAGCTCGCAAAGTAGCTATCCTACTAACACAACGCAAATTCAGACGAGGTTTGACACCAAGAATCATCAAACAAGCCCTGCTTATATGATAGACAATGCAAACTTACGTGTCAGCATGCCATATATTACATCAAAAGCTGGTGAGGATACACTAGTAGAAAAACTACTTTACGTGAGATACATTAGTCCCGGTTTGTAAACGGACCGGCACTAATGTGACCATTAGTGCCGGTTCCAACGGCTAGGCGAGCGGGCATCCTTAGTCCCGGTTCGTGTTGAACCTCTAGTACCGGTTCGTGCCACGAATCGGGACTAAAGAGGTGGTGGCAGGCTGGTGTCAGGCTGGGGCCCCACCAGTCCCTTTAGTCCCGGTTCGTGGCACGAACCGGTACTAGAAGCTCACATTTAGTCCCGGTTTGTGTCATGAACCGGGACTAAAGGTTTTCCTATATAAACCCTTCGTCCAGCCCACGATCGAGCTCTCTGTTCTTCCCCTTTTCCTCTCCTCTCTGTTCTTCCCCAAAGCTCGAGCTCATCCTTCATTTTGCCCAAAATTTATCAAGATTTGAAGGCCCCCCATCCATCCAAGTGATCACAAAGGTTAGCAACTTTGTCCTTTCATCTCTCATTGGTAGATTAGCTCTTGCAATGCTCTATAAGTATAGTGATTTGTGAGTTTTAGTTTGGGAGTAATTATATGTGGTAGTTTATTTGATTTATATGCAATTTGAGCTCAAATTAACTCTTAGTTTGCATATGTAGGTGTGGTTTACTAAGTGCCTTCCCGTCCCCGTCCTAACCACCGTCAATCGCCCGCACCGTCCCGTCACCGGCACCACCCTGGTGAGCCTCTTGTTCTTATCTTTTTTATAAAAAAAAATCATGTTTGTGTGATTTAGATATATAGTTACTTGTATAATTTTCTTACCCGTACGTTGTTTGTTATACATAGTGCCATGACTTTGATATCCGTCCCCGTCGGCCCTCGTCCGGTTTATGATTTGGATGTGGTATATTCTCTTTTATAACTATTTGTTGCATTTCGTGTTTATGACAAATTATGCCCATCAAGTTGACATAGATATTTTTATCTAGGAGGTATGTGAACCAGAAATTCCAACCGACCCTCTTGTCGAGAGGTTAAATTTAGTTGAAAAAGAAAACGAGTATTTGAAAGAAAAATTGAAAAGAATTGGAGAAGAGAAGATGAAACTGGAGTTGTATGTTGCCGATGTCGTCGATGATCACAAGATCAAGATGGATGCAATGCGCTTGAAGATTAGAAAATTTAAAAAAAATGCCATTGATAGTGAGGCTTGGTATCACTATGCTGTTGGATCAATTGTTACCTTAGTTGCGATCTTGATCGCATTTGTTGTTGCATTTAAATGCTTTAGCTAGAGAGTTTGTATGTTGTTTTATGAGAACAAGTGTGTATGAACTTTATGTATGAACTTGTATTAATTTGGTCTTTTCGGTGTTGTGTAATGAAGATGAGACGACAATGGATGTACAATTACCGATGCTCTCCCTAGTTCATTAATGGCGTGCGTACTTTTCTGGTTGCGGCTGAGGCAAACAAGCGGGCGGATGGTTTTATGTATTGTCCATGTGCTGGCTGTAAGAATGATCGAAATTACTCTAACTCAAGAACCATTCACGTCCACCTGTTTGAGTCCGGTTTCATGTCCGACTATAACTGTTGGACCAAGCACGGAGAAAGAGGGGTCCTAATGGAAGAGAATGAAGAAGAAGAGGATGACGACAGCTATCCTGGCCATGGGTTCCCTGAATACGATGGTACAACAATGGGGGAAGAAGCTGAGCCGGCAATGCAGGAAGAAGCTGAAGAAGAGGCATCAGATGAGCCCGCTGATGATCTTGGTCGGGCCATTGCCGATGCAAAGAGAAACTGCGCAAGTGAAAAGGAGAAGCTGAAGTTGCAGCGCATGTTAAAGGATCACAAGAAATTGTTGTACCCAAATTGCGAAGATGACAAGAAAAAGCTGGGTACCACACTGGAATTGCTGCAATGGAAGGCAGAGAATGGTGTATCTGACAAGGGATTTGAAAAGTTGCTGATAATGTTAAAGAAGAAGCTTCCAAAGGACAACGAATTGCCCGACAGTACGTACGAAGCAAAGAAGGCTGTCTGCCCTCTAGGATTAGAGGTGCAGAAGATACATGCATGCCCTAATGACTGCATCCTCTACCACGGTGAGTACGAGGATTTGAATGCATGCCCGGTATGCGGTGCATTGCGCTATAAGATCAGCCACGATGACCCTGGTGATGTTGAGGGCGAGCGCCCCAGGAAGAAGATTCCTACCAAGGTGATGTGGTATGCTCCTATAATACCACTGTTGAAACGTTTGTTCCAAAACAAAGAGCATGCCAAGTTGATGCGATGGCACAAAGAAGACCGTAAGAAAGACGGGAAGTTGAGAGTACCCGCTGACGGATCGCAGTGGAGAAAAATTGAGAGAAAGTGGAAGGACTTTGCAGATGACGCAAGGAACGTATGGTTTGGTTTAAGTGCAGATGGCATTAATCCTTTTGGGGAGCAGAGCAGCAATCATAGCACATGGCCTGTGACTCTATGTATCTATAACCTTCCTCCTTGGTTGTGCATGAAGCGGAAGTTCATTATGATGCCAGTGCTCATCCAAGGCCCTAAGCAACCCGGAAACGACATTGATGTGTACCTAAGGCCATTAGTTGAAGAACTTTTAGAGCTGTGGAGTATAGAAGGTGTATGTGCGTGGGATGAGCACAAACAGCAGGAATTTGACCTGCGAGCGTTGCTGTTTGTAACCATCAATGATTGGCCTGCTCTCAGTAACCTTTCAGGACAGACAAACAAGGGATACCACGCATGCACACACTGTTTAGATGATACCGACAATATATATTTGGATAAATGTAAGAAGAATGTGTACCTGGGACATCGTCGATTTCTTCCGAGCAGGCATCCCGTAAGAAAGAAAGGCAAGCATTTCAAAGGTGAGGCAGATCACCGGAAGAAGCCTCGCCACCGTACTGGTGATGATATACTTGATGTGGTCAAGGATTTAAAAGTAATCTTTGGAAAGGGTCCTGGCGGACAATCTGTTCCGAATGACGCTGACGGACGCGCACCCATGTGGAAGAAGAAATCTATATTTTGGGACCTACCCTATTGGAAAGACCTAGAGGTCCGCTCTGCAATCGACGTGATGCACGTGACGAAGAATCTTTGCGTGAACCTGCTAGGCTTCTTGGGCGTGTATGGGAAGACAAAAGATACACCGGAGGCATGGGAGGACCAGCAACGTATGCACGAAAAAGACGGCATGGATCCAAAGCAGTATCAGGGTCATGCCAGCTACGTTCTTACCAAAGAAGAGAAGGAAATCTTCTTCGAATGCCTGCTCAGTATGAAGGTCCCGTCTGGCTTCTCGTCGAATATAAAGGGAATAATAAATATGGCAGAGAAAAAGTTCCAGAACCTAAAGTCTCATGACTGCCACGTGATTATGACGCAACTGCTTCCGGTTGCATTGAGGGGGCTTCTACCGGAAAACGTTCGATTAGCCATTGTGAAGCTATGTGCATTCCTCAATGTAATCTCTAAGAAGGTAATCGATCCAGAAATCAAGTGAAAAAGAATTACAAAAATCACAATCAAGCATTTAAAAAATGTTAAATTTGCATAGAATTTGTTCTCGACGTCAACGATGCCCGGCCCGCATCCTCGTCGCCGACTCGTTCGCGACGGCGTCTTGCTTCAGAAGCGCCACGTTCGGGACTGGGCTCCGCCGGGCTGACACTGGGAGGTGCTACCTTCAGGGGCGCCCAACTTGGTGAAGAACCCGGCCCCGGGTCCCGTCGTCGACCCGGAGCTTCTTTGGTGGCGTTCGCGTGGGCCACTTTCAGTGCGGAGGCAGCCGGCCCCGCCGGAGGTGGTACGTCGCCGTGTCAGGGAGGAGGACGAGCACGTCCGTCGCTACATGGATGCATTGGACGTCAGGTTCTCCAATACCTGGAAGGTTCTTCAGGGATCTCACCCGAGCTATGATCCTGTGATGGTTCCTTCTCTTTGGGTGTCCACCGCCCGCGCCTCAGGAACCGCGAGTGAACTAGATTCTTCGATAATATTCGATCTGTATTAGCTAGTGATGTTATATATATATGATAATATTCGAGATGTATTAGTGATAATACTCGAGATGTATTCGAGATTATATTCGAGATGATGTATTCGAGATTATATTATTCGATAATATTCGAGACGATGTATTCGAGATTATATTCGATGATGCATATTATCTGGATTATTCGAGATGCATATTATCTACTAAGATTCAGTTTTTCCTTATTGATTGCATGCATTCTAATTTGAATACTAAATTTTTTTATCTTTCTTCTGGATTAGTTAAATAAAATCTATGGACAATACCGGCAGAGAAGGAGAAGAGGCTCTGTTCGACATCATACGCTCCCCGAGCCCAGATGATCATGATGACGGCTAGCAATATCTGAACCCTTCGGGTGAGGGTATGATGTTTGATGAAGACGAACGAATAGATGAAGGCGACAACAATGATGACGAAGGAAATGTTCTTCAAATAACAAAGACCGGCGAGCTAGAGGTATATTTATTATATAAGCCATCCGGTGATCATTACATGTATTAATTGATTTGTATATATTAACGAATCGATCTTTCTTCTTTTAGCCCTCCGGATCGAGCAAATCTTCTACAAGCGGCAGGGCAGTTCGAGGCCCGTCCAAAAGGTTGCAGGCTGGCGTAAAGTACAACATCGATGCCATTAAATCAAATGGCGAACCGCTTGAACCTAAGAAGAATGCGACCAAGTTCACTCGTCAATGCGGAGTTATTGTCAGGGACCAAATCCCGATCTCCGTTCAAGAATGGAAAAAGCCAGCAAAGGGAGATCCAGGAGTTACTTTTGTCGACGAAAGAGCAAAAGATCTACTTTGGGAATCGCTCATGTCACATTTCACCCTACCAGATCATTTGATAGATGCAGATCTGGCGAAAGTCAGGAAGAGTGCTCTTAAGAAGATGGCGATAGCATTCAACAACCACAAGAAAAATATATGGGCCGCGTACGTCAGAGCAGGAAAGCGGACTCTAGAATTCAATGGAACTCTGGAGAAGGCAAAAGATCACTGGGACGATTTCGTGAAGTTCAAGGAATCGGAACTAGCTCAGGAACGGTCGAGACAAAACAAGATTAATGCTGCGAAAAAGAAGTGGCACCATACTCTGGGGCCAGGTGGCTACCAGGTGACCCTGCCTAAGTGGGATCTCGCTGAGCAAAAGATGATGGATGCAGGGGTCACTCCAGTTACATTGGACTGGCCCCCCAGGTGCAGGACTTGGTTTTATGCGCATGGGGGGAAGTTGGACCCAGAGACAGGGCTGATTATGGAGCGGGCAAGTCTTAAAAAAGCTCAGGACGATTTACTTGTTGCAATAGAAGAAGCTCGAACGGGGGTGTTCACGCCCAACAGAGAGAACGACGAGCTTACGCACGCCCTGAAGAATCCTGAACACCCGGGAAGAACACGAGGCAAAGGCGTTGTTCCGTGGTTTGAGGGGTTTGCAGATTGGAACGCCGATTACAGAAGCCGTGCGAGAAAGAAGCAGCAGGAGGAGCAGAAGAGGAAGCTGGAGGAGGAGAAGAGAAAGGAGGAAGCACTCCTCCTTCAAGGCCTATACTCTAGTCACTTGGAGTTGGAACGCGCTTTCAAGCGGCAGCAGGAGCAGATCGACTCACTTAGCCAGGAAAGGGCGTCTCAGCGGTAGCAGGAGCAGATCGATCCAGCATTGGATAGCACCGTCCCATCTATGCCGAGAAGCAGCATGGGCTCCACCCTGGCCGATGATGCACTGCTGGCTAGATACCCTGTGGATGATATCAAAGATAGGACTACCTGTGAGCTACACATGAAAGTGAAGAACCTATCCATGAAGGTGGCGGACGGCTATGCTTTAACAAATCCCCCTGAAGCAACCTTCCATTGCAATCCGATTCCAGCTGGCTATGCTCGTGTCGGGGTTGATGAAGTCATGTCAGGATATTACGAGCTACAGCTTGACATTCCTGGAGGTGACGAGGAGAGCACACTGGGACAGGCCATATATCGTATCATTCTATGGAAAAAGGATTGCATCGACTTTCCAAGGCCACCGACTCCTGCTGCAACAAGTCCGCCACCGCGTCAGCCGACTCCTGCTCCTCCAAGTCCGCTGCCGCGTCAGTCGACTCCTCCTCCTCCAAGTCCAGCACCGCGTCAGCCGACTCCTCCTCCTCCAAGTCTGGCACCGCGTCAGCCGACTCCTCCTCCTCCAAGTCCGGCACCGCGTCAGCCGACTCCTCCGCCTCCAAGTCCGGCACCGCGTCAGCCATCTCCGCCGCCTCAGCGGGCTCCGCCGCCTAGGCAAGAGCGGAAGAGAGGCGCCGTAGCTACGGCGGCTAGCGGTACAACAGGCAAGAAATACAAATATGGTCCAAGCCTCAAGCCTCTTCCGAAATTGCCTTACCACCTGACTGAGGAGGAAACCAAAGCCGAAGTGGCTGCCCAATTGAAGGCCCATTTTGGACCGAAACCGCCCCCGCCGCCAAAGGAGAAAGTACCTGAGGATGTCATACAACACTTTATTGATAATGCTCAACCGGCTGTCAAGCATACGGACTCAGACTATGATCGTTGTATCAAGAAGTCATATCAGGCACAACAAAAGAAGGAGTCGAGCTCGAGCTCGAGCCAAGCAGTTGGCAAAAAAGCGGGAAAACTGTTCCCCAGCTGGGAGAACATGCAGTGCAATCGATCCCCCCGCTCATTGTACAAACACATGTGAGTACCGCCCATCAGCTGGTAATAACCGACGAGAATGTACAATTTGCATAAGTGGTACATGCAAGAAGCAGCAAAGACCGATCGAGAGTCCCTCATGGTGAAAGTCAAGGAAAAGCATTACTTCCATGCAAAAGATTTGTGGGTTGAGTTTGAAGAGATGTTTCAGTTATTCAATCAAGACGCACTCGACAAATCTATCGTCAGTTGCTATTGTCTGTAAGTGATTTCTTTCTGTAATTTAAGTCTCTAGCTAGCTGTGCTCGTTCATTACCTGTAATTATCCTCACTATATTCTTTTCTATGGTATTATGCAGAATGAAGATTGATGAAATGGAAAAAGCTAGACGCTATGGCATTGGGTTCATTGACCCAAATATGATTAATAAAAAGACATGGTCAATTGAATGGTCGAGAGAAGACAGAGAGATCAGCTTGCTAGAGTTTTTGAAGCGACTAAACACCCAACCAGAAATACTACTTCCTTACAACTTCGGGTGAGTGTTACTATATCTTGTACTAAAAATTCTATGTTTGCTCACTAGATGTTAATAAGTGTAGTTGACGAGTTATGCACATGCCCGCTTAATTATACAAACATGTGCGCATGCAGTTTCCACTGGATCTTGTTAATCATTGAAGTTGACAAGGGAAAAGTTCAAGTACTGGACTCACTATATAAAGAGCCATCCGAACACGAAATCGTGAAGGGGATGGTCGACAGGTAATTTCAATCATTATCGCACTATGTCGGCCTCTTTAGTTCATTTCCTGATATCAACTAATTAATAACTCCTTTATTCATTTTCTTTGCCGGCGGGCAGGGCTTGGCAAAAGTTCATCAAAGAGGTCCCCGGCGAATGGAAAGAACGGCTGAAATGGGTGCGACCCAAGGTAATTAAGTAGTACTCCCTCTGTCCGAAAAAGCTTGTCTCTCAAATGGATGTATCTAGCACCAAGTTAGTGCTAGATACATCCATTTGAGGCACAAGCTTGGGACAAGCTTTTTCGGACGGAGGGAGTACTAGCTAGCTTGATTAATTCTAGTTTCAATACCATTATCATGCTTGATTAATTATTATCTGATTGAATTTTATTCTCGTAAAGTGGCTGAGCCAGGCGCCGGGGAATAATTTATGCGCATACTACGTTTGCGAGACCATTCGCATGATGACGTCCGAAATGGAAAAATCTGAAAGACAACGTTGGCTACGTTTGCCAGAACACTATCCACAATTTTTTTTATCACAATCTAATATATATACACACAACTAATATATTCATCTTGATCTCCTTCTCTAAAGCTGTGGGAGATGCGGGGCAAGCTCCTACCAACGGATCGCGTACGAGCAATTCAAGAGGAAATAGCGGGATTTTTGCTCGACCAGGTCATAGATCCCAAAGGAGAATTCCATTACAAGCTGTAATGCCTGCATGTAATGATCCGCAAATTGTAGGAGAAATTGTATATACCAAATTGTATATATATATGTGTATGTGAATGGTCGTACGAGAAATTCGATGATATATATATGATCGGTTCTACGAGAAATTCTATTTATATATATATGCATAACGTGTACAGTATGTAGTAGCGTAAAATATGTTTGAAATGAAAAAGAATTAAATGGAAAACACAAAATTAAAAGGAAAAATAAACCATAAACCCCTAAACCCCTATACCTTTTAGTCCCGGTTGGTATTACCAACCGGGACTAAAGGCCACCAAGCCCCCGGCGCGGGCTCGTGCCACATGGTGCCTTTTAGTCCCGGTTGGTGTTACCAACTGGGACTAAAGGTCCCCTAGCCCCCAGCGCTGGCTCGTGCCACATGGTGGGCCTTTGGTCCCGGGCCGTGTTGAACCGGGACTAAAGGGGGGGGGCTTTAGTCCCCACCCTTTAGTGCTGGTTCCTGAACCGGGACTAAAGGCCCTTACGAACCGGCACTATAGGCCGATTCTGCACTAGTGATACATCTATTTCCATAACTCGGAGAGGGTTCGCATGATTCACTAACAAACAAAAGTATCAAGTACCGCCCACACAGACCCTACAGGGTTTGATAACACGCATCTGGTAATTAAACACAATGCAAACTACGTTGAAAGATTAGCCTGACCAACTATTTCATGTCATCGATCTCTGGGGCAATGTCCACAGGACAGACCACGGCATGGGAATCATCAAGGACGTCCATCGGCAGCTGCACAACCCCTAACATATTAGCAAGCACATTGCAAATAATCAAAGATCACAATTATGGTAAGCCAATATTTTTTTTTACCTTGGGCAACTCACTGGGGGATCCCATCCCTCTAGGGGCCATCGTCTTGCCAGGGGAACACTGCTCCTCGACAGTGACTATCTCCTTAAACCCGGCCTTGAGCCACTCATAGGTGGCCATTAGGGTTTCTGGGGTAGGCACGGTGGGGCCCTTGCTGTTGTTGGAGCTCTCTATGTTCAGGAGTTCGTTCGCCAATGTCGTTAACTCTTTGGCCAGTGCATGTTTCTTGGAGCTCTTCGTCTCCATGGGTTTGCCCGCCAACATCGCCAACTCATTGGCCGGTGCTCGCTTCCTGGAGATCTCTGTCTCGAGTGGGTTGTCCGCTAATACGTCTCCAACGTATCTATAATTTTTGAAGTATTCATGCCATGTTTATTACAGTTTTGTATGATTTTGGTGGACTTTTATATGGCTTTTATATGATTTTCATGGACTAACATATTGACCTAGTGCCCAGTGCCAGTTGCTGTTTTCTGCTTGTTTTTGGTTTTCCAGAAAATCTATATCAAATGAAGTCCAAATGCAGCGAAACTTTTTGATGATTTTTTTCTGGACATAAGAGACACTAGAAGCTTTGGGAGGTGGCCAGAAGACCCACAGGGGCCCCACGAGCCACCAGGGCGCCCCCCAGGCGCGCCATGGTGCCTCGTGGGCCCCCTGTGGCCCTTCTTCACGTGATTCCAACACCAAAAAATCATATATATTCAGAAACCCCCGAAAGTTAACCTAGATGACTTTTTACGCCGCCACAAGCCTCTGTACCTCCACGATCTCATCTACAGCCCTTTTCCGGCACCCTGCCGGAGGGGGGAATCATCACCGGAGGCCATCTTCATCATCCCGGCAGTCTCCATGACGAGGAGGGAGTAGTTCACCCTCGGAGCTGAGGGTATGTACTAGTAGCTATGTGTTTGATCTCTCTCTCTCTCTCGTGTTCTTGATATGGCACGATCTTGATGTATCGCAAGCTTTGTTAATATAGTTGGATCATATGGTGTTTCTTCCCTCGCTATCCTCGTTGTGATGAATCGAATCTTTTCCCTTTGAGGTTTCGTTATTGTCGGATTGAATATTTCAGATTTGAGAACACTTGATGTATGTCTTACATATGAATACCTGTGGTGACAATGGGGTATTATATTGATTCACTTGATATAAGTTTTGGCACTGTGGCACCCCGATAGAGGGCCGACGCACGCCAGTCCCAGGATAAGACCTGGCGCACGCCTGAGACATGATACAGCAATTCCAGGCACAAAAATGGCTTTATTATATGAAATGGAGTTTTACAATACTGTTGCTTACAACAATATTACAAGACTCCAAGGCTAACTAAATGGTAGCGGAGGTCTTGGTTCAGCGGCAACGACGTCTCTGGCTGGGCTCCACAACGCACAGGACTGGTTGGGTTACAATCTAACCTGACGGATCCTCTCCTGCAACTGGCCACGTGCAAGGCCAGGTGAGTACTTTGAATGTACTCGCAAGACAACCAAATACATAGCATCCAAACAAGCAGATAACAAAGCAAGCCCTATACTCATGAAGGAATTTACTCTAAACATGGCATGGAATTAACAGGAAAACATGGATCAAGCATGGCATGACATGGATCAGGCATAACATCTACATATCATAGCATGGCATAGCTATTCTTACGAGACATGGCATCCAAGATTAAACTGAAACCTACACTACACTTACCCCCTGTGAAATGTTAAAATAACATGTTGGGACAGTCAATCAGTTTTACTGCCCTGCTGGGCTCACTCATGACTCACCGAGATCCCATCTCGTGATCATGTCAGAACCACATGGTGACTGCTCACAATTATCCCATAGTACAAGTTACCACTTTTACTTAGTAGCACATTCTTTAGCAAGTTTATAATAATAGGTTTGTCCTCCAGATCTACCAAGACCAAATAGTGGCCTAGTACGGACTGTCCAATACCGTGGATGCGGCTATTCGAATAGATTCTTACACTCTGCAGAGGTTGCACACTTTACCCACACCATGGAGCTTCCGGCCTCGTACTTTAGTACATGCTCCCATTCGGGTGGACCGGTGCTGCTCCAATGAAACTTGCCTAACCCGTGAGTCCTCCATCGTACCACCGGCAATCATCCTCCCCCGGAGTCCTGCCCTGGGTGGCCCCTGTGTCACCTCGTGACACCTGCCACCGTCGTGGCCAAACAAAACTGTCCCAAACGGGGACTCCCGGGCTAAACAAACAACTGGGCTCACAAGGTTATCGCCGCCTACCGGGCCAGGGTAGCGCGCGCGCATAACCTTCCCTCTTTGGTGGTACCGATAAAAGAGCACAAAGTTAGACCAAGTCAAGGCCGTCCCATACCAGCAAATGTGGCTGCACGGATAAGTCCGGATAAGTGGCACTATGACTCGATCCCATCGACGACGGAGGAGGTTTAAGTTATAAGTTCAATTTAATATTTCCATCATCTCATCATAACCTCAATATTTATGAGCAAGAACAAACTCCTAGCAACAGCATAGCAAACTCATAACAGTATTCACAGTCATGGCATGAGATCAAATCATAGCACTAGCATGACAATGGTACTAAAAATATTGTTACTAGCATGGGAAAAAATATGACATGACAGCAATTCATGATATCACATGGTAAATAACACTAGTATCTAGCACAGATGAAATAACAGGGCTACGGTAGTGCACACTAACAGATGTTCTGAAATATACGGCAACACACACACAGGGTGCAAGCAAAGTCATCACGCAAGTCCGGAGCTCATGATAAGAGGTTGGCTTGCCTTGGGGTAGAGTTATACACCGGGAGGAAGTGCGATGAAACTCCGAAAAGATTTGCCAGAAAAGTTTCCCTCTCGAAGGGGGCTGATTAAGGGCAAGGGCAAAATGGTCATTTTCACAGTGTGAACACATTATGAAAATGATGCCATCGGAACGGGCTCGACGAGTTGAAGACGTGGGCGTTGGATTTACCTCAATCAGAGTTATAGTCGCGAAGTTAGGGTCGTTCATTCGTTAAGCGGTTAAACAAACAGAAAACTGTTCGTTTCTGACTTAAACTGGTGAACGTCCGCTAAATAGCCACTTCGGCCGCCGGCTGAAAAAAATGAAAGCGTACTCTGAGGTTTACGCTTTCACTTAATCTAACAGCGGGCCCGGGTTGACTTAGTCTTCTCTGGCTTACAGGCGGGGCCCACCCTATCCCTTTCTCTTTCCTCGTCCCTTTCTCCTCTGGTCGTCTCGCTCCCGACCGAAGCAGGACAGGGGCGCCGCCGCTGCCGTCGTAGCCGATGACTGGCAGCACGGGGAGGGCCGCCGATGGGCTAGCTGGAACCGGGGCACTGCGCCGCGCCCAAAGGTGGCTGCAGAGCTGCGCGGGACGGCCCACAGCGCCGTCACCACTGACCCGGGCACGGCGGCCGTCGGCCAACAGCGGGGCTACTCTGGCAGCACCTCTCCGGCTAGAACAAGAACGGCGGGGGCTCATCCGGCCGTAGAGGAGGTCTCGGGCGGAGAGGGAAGGAAGAGGGGAGGACCACGGGCTGGGATTCACCGTGGAGGTCCGGCGGCAGAGAAGACGGCCATGGCGGCGATTGGGGTGGCGGGCGCGGGCTACGCCGGCCAGGATTGGGGAGGGCGGCGGCGTAGGCGGGCTCTGGAGGAGGCCAGTGGCGCAGAAGAGGAGAGGAGGGAGTGGCTAGGGCGTCGGTTTGCTCGAGGGAGTCAGCAGCGGCAGAACTTCTGCCATGGCGAGGAAGAGCTCATGGAGCTCGAATGGGAAGGGGGCGGGTCTGTTGATGCTCGAGAGGGGCTCGGGGCTCGCTTATATTGCTGCGGGGTGGACTAGCCGACGTCGGATGAAGCTCCGAGAGGGTGGCACCGTGGCGACGCTCGAGCGGAGAACCCATGTCGGCAGAAGCGGCCACGAGCTAGGGGACGTGGGGGAGAAGGCTCCAGGCGGTTCACGCGCGCGGTGGAGAGCTCGCCGGCGCTCGCGGACAAGCCGGCACTGCACGCGGTCACCGCGTGGCCACGGCGTTGCCACGCCGCACGCGATGCCAAAACATGTCTGGGACGATCTACACACTTCGCTGAGTTGACCTATGCAGCTGGATGGGACGGAAGAGGTCTGGTGTGTCCACACGCTGGTCAAATAGTTTCTGGCAGTAAACTTTGCACACATGGTGTGGCCACCACAGTGCTCCCCTTTGCCTGATCTCTGGCATAGGTCAATCATCTACTAAGGTGATCATCCTGGCCAAGTTTCAACACAAATGGACAAGTCTAGTTGGTACTTCCTTCACAAAGCACCAATCTAACCAGAAATGCAAATGAGGAAGTAGGGGTCAAATGGCTAAATGTATTTGGATGATTTTTGGTGTAGAGTGATGATTTGGTCAGAAGAGATAGCTGGAAAAGTTTCAGCTCAAATTGATCATCCATGAGGGTACTTCCTTCACAGAGATTCAATCTGGACAGAAACTTAGATAGTTTACTGAGGAAAAGTGGCTAGATGAAATGGGATGATTTTTGGTATCCATGGGTGATTTATCAATGTTAACCACCCTGAAAAATCTCAGCCCAAAAAGATCAAGGGAACACACACTTCCTTTGCAAACTGGAAATCTGGACAGAATTTGCAAATAGATATTGTGCTCAAAATTTGAATTGTGGAACTGGAGATTTTGATGGAAATGGTGAATATATGGATAGGAGAAGCTCCACCCATTATTTGGGATTTTCCCTAGCTACCAAAATGGTAGTTCCTTTGGAAAGGCCCCAAATTGAAATATTGGCTTTAAATAGGAAAATGCAGTTTCCCTTATTTAATTATGGCCAATATTTTTGTGAGAGCTCAATATGATCATAAAGAATATCTCCACAAGTTTACATGAACTTTGGAGATGGATAGATATTTTTCTGGATTTAAACCCCAGAAAGGCAGAAAGAGGAATTAATTCTAGATGAGAAATATTGCATATGACTTAGCAATATTTCTGCACATCTAGGGTTTATGGATGAAGGAGGGTCTCTGGAAATTTTGGGAGGATCAACTGAGCAAGAAAAATGATGGCTCCTTTGTAAACACAAGGGCAGGATTTCCAGTTCCAATATTTTCGAACTAGGGTTTGAATGAGGTTCGGTGTTTACTGACGGGAGCTTGGCTGGCGCATGAGCATGGGAAAGGTACTGGGAGGCTGAGGATTGTCTGGATTCACCTGGTCACTCACCAGATTCCAGAGGAACAATTCGGGAGAGGAAAGCTAGGAAGGGTTAACAGCACAAAAATCGATAACCCGGTTTTTGGGCTGTTACAAACCTTCCCCCCCTTAAGAGAATCTCGTCCTCGAGATTCCTAGGGTTAGCTCTGAACAAATACTACTCCTCTTGGAAAAACGTCTGGGTTGGGTCTTAACCCTGCGGTTGAAAACAACCGACTTAAGAGTACCGAAAATTGGTACACCCAGATCGAGATACGGATATCGCGGGATCTACTCCACGGGTAGGGGTCGCTGGGTTGCTCTCGTGGCCCTGACATTTTAGAAAAATAATTCCTTTTTCCAAAAATGCTAGAGGTACCCCGAGGAACAGTGGCCTCTCCTGCTGACAGGTGGGCCTTGGGCCCACTGGCAGCCTCCTTCTTCTTACTCCGGCCAACCCGCTCTCTCTCGCTCCTGCGCTGTTCCGCGTGCTGCTGGCACTACGCACGCCTAGCTCCTAGGGCGCAAAGCACCCTACGGCGATAGTGCGCGGCGTGCACGAGGTCGACGCAGAGAGCACTCCCGTCGCGGGCCAGCGCCGGTCGGCACTGCTCGTGGATTCGCCTCCTGGACGCCGGTGATCGCGCGGTTCTCCTGGACCTCGCTCATCGTACACCGGACTTGGGCTATAAAAACAACCACGGTTCTTCCCTCTACCTCGCACCTCACCTCTTCTCCTTCTTCTTCTCCTTTTGGTTGCTGGAGCTCGAGGCGGGGCGTTAATGGCGGACGTAGGTTCGGAGCTGGTCACGATCCTCCTGGTTGGTCTGCTGGCGGCATTGATTGGCTCCTCGCTGCAACTGTGCGCGATGATCCTCGATGATCGCCGTGATGCCGCTAATCGAGTGGTGGCTCTCCGAGACGGCGGTGATCATGAAGACTAGGTATTTGTGCCGGGTACGAGTGGGTGTTGGAGTAGAATCGGGGTTAAATCTCAGACTGGAGGGGTTGCAACGGTTTATGCTGCAATAAAATTTCTCAGAATTTCTCCGAGTTTGCAGCTGGGCTCTAGGAAAAAGATTTGGGGACTAGGGAGGGGAAAACTAGCTCTCCAGAGTTCTGGGTTTGGAAGGCTGGCAAACGGAGAAAGCACGAATGGATGAGGGTATGCGGTTTTGCATTCCACCCGAGTACTGCTGTGATTGTACTCAGAGGGATGAACTTGGCGTGTAGACATTGCTCACACAATGCACATGCAATCTACTCAAACCAGAATGCAGGCAAATGCATACATGCAAAGGAAGAGAACACATCCAACAGATTACACTATGGTGTTTTAATGCTAGTGGGTGTATGTACTCCTGGTATACATACACCTACACCAGCCCGTGTTTCATTAGGGACTCCAAGCGAGTCCATTGTTATTAGGTGTAAGTGTCCTACTGATCGAAATCTTGTTAAGAAACCATTGCCAGCTCTGCTAAACATTTCTGCTTAACAGAGAGACAGATGAACCAAGCACACAAAACAAACGGGCATACATAACATTACAACAGCACACAAGTTACAAGCAGTGCAAGCATACAACAACACGCAATCGTACTAGGCAGCGAACAACAACTCACTCCGAACTACAGGGTTCTACTCTTGCTGGGGCTCTCCTGGGGGACACAGGCTGAGCCAACTGCCGTCTTCATCGTCGGACACCTCTATAGGTTGGGGCTTAACTGCTGGAGCTACGGCGGGAACTTGCTGTAACACATCCCGACGATGAAGACGCCGAATAGCTCCTCGAATAGAATTTGGGTGGACGGAGCCAGAGTTCCACGGGTTCACGAGCTGCGAGGATGGCACTGGTTGCGAAGGTGGCACTGGGTTTGGCAACATGGAACTGGTGGCCTGGGATGCAGCTTGACGGGCATCACGGTATGCTTCCGTAACAACCCGAGTGGTGCTCTGGTCAATGGCTTTAAACTCTCCAAGGATGCCAGAGATCAGCAGTCCTTGTGCAGCAATGAACTGAACTAGGCAAGCCATTGCCGAGTCGGTATCTTTGGCTGCGCTGAAGAACTCGCAACCTGTGCTGGAGGCAGAGGGAAAGTAGCGGTACTCCCACATCTCTGCTACTTTTGGAAACTGGAAACGAAGACGGGCGATGGCTTCCGCAGCAGCTGTCTGGACAGCCAACTCAGGGGTGGGCATGGGTTTGCCCTGAAAAGTCAAGGGCTTCCCATCCTCTGCTGGACCGGGGCAGATATGCACATTCGCATAGTATCGGCAAAGGTGAGTAACGGGTTCTGATTGGAACACCGTATACACCGGGCTAGTATTACAGCCAAGGGCTTGGGTGAGCATACTCGAGAGGATAGGCGGAAAGCCAGCATAGCCATTAGCCAAAGTTTGGCTATGGAAAATGGCTGCTCTGGAAGAACTAGCCATGGCTGCTGGTTTGAGGATACTGGCCTGGGTTCTCTTGCGAGGATCTGGCTCACTGAACGGAGAGGGCTGTGACTCGCAGGTGGGCGGGGTTTTAAATAGGCAGCCAGGCTGGGACATACCAGCATGGCGTGGATCCTCCTCGTGCCAGGTAAAGGATACGCCGGCAAGGCCGACCACTGGGTTGGGTCACGGTCCAATCCAGGGATGGCTGGGTGGGCGGACAGCTGCGTAGGGGCACGTCAATTTCGACTGCGCCGTCTGTTGATCAACAGTGGCCGTGTCGGATGCCAGGGATGGGTCAACTCTATTGGGCTCACTACCGGTTGAAAATAGGGGTGGTCTGAGGCTAGGATAACCTACAGCCAGCCTGGCTCTGATACCAAGTCTTGTGGCACCCCTATAGAGGGCCGACGCACGCCAGTCCCAGGATAAAACCTGGCGCATGCCTGACACATGATACAACAATTCCAGGCACAAAAATGGCTTTATTATATGAAATGGAGTTTTACAATACTGTTGCTTACAACAATATTACAAGACTCCAAGGCTAACAAAATGGCAGCGGAGGTCTTGGTTCAGCGGCAACGACGTCTCTGGCTGGGCTCCACAAGGCACAGGACTGGCTGGGTTACGATCTAGCCTGACGGATCCTCTCCTGCAACTGGCCACGTGCAAGGCCAGGTGAGTACTTTGAATGTACTCGCAAGACAACCAAATACATAGCATTCAAACAAGCAGATAACAAAGCAAGCCCTATGCTCATGAAGGAATTTACTCTAAACATGGCATGGAATTAACCTGGATCAAACATGGCATGGAATTAACAGGAAAACATGGATCAAGCATGGCATGACATGGATCAGGCATAACATCTACATATCATAGCATGGCATGGCTATTCTTACGAGACATGGCATCCAAGATTAAACTGAAACCTACACTACACTTACCCCCTGTGAAATGTTAAAGTATTATGTTGGGACAGTCAATCAGTTTTACTGCCCTGCTGGGCTCACTCATGACTCACCGAGATCCCATCTCGTGATCATGTCAGAACCACATGGTGACTGCTCACAATTATCCCATAGTCCAAGTTACCACTTTTACTTAGTAGCACATTCTTTAGCAAGTTTATAATAACAGGTTTGTCCTCCAAATCGACCAAGACCAAATAGTGGCCTAGTACGGACTGTCCAATACCGTGGACGCGGCTATTCGAATAGATTCTTACACTCTGCAGAGGTTGCGCACTTTACCCACACCATGGAACTCCCGGCCTCGTACTTTAGTACATGCTCCCATTCGGGTGGACCGGTGCTGCTCCAACGAAACTTGCCTAACCCGTGACTCCTCCATCGTACCACCGGCAATCATCCTCCCCCGGAGTCCTGCCCTGGGTGGCTCCTGTGTCACCTCGTGACACCTGCCACCGTCGTGGCCAAACAAAACTGTCCCAAACGGGGACTCCCGGGCTAAACAAACAACTTGGCTCACAAGGTTATCGCCGCCTACCGGGCCAGGGTAGCGCGCGCGCATAACCTTCCCTCTTTGGTGGTACTGATAAAAGAGCACAAAGTTAGACCAAGTCAAGGCCGTCCCATACAAGCAAATGTGGCTGCACGGATAAGTCTGGATAGGTGGCACTATGACTCGATCCCATCGACGACGGAGGAGGTTTAAGTTATAAGTTCAATTTAATATTTCCATCATCTCATCATAACCTCAATATTTATGAGCAAGAACAAACTCCTAGCAACAGCATAGCAAACTCATAACAGTATTGACAGTCATGGCATGAGATCAAATCATAGCACTAGCATGACAATGGTACTAAAAATATTGTTACTAGCATGGGAAAAAAATATGACATGACAGCAATTCATGATATCACATGGTAAATAACACTAGTATCTAGCACAGATGAAATAACAGGGCTACAGTAGTGCAGACTAACAGATGATCTGAAATATACGGCAACACACACACAGGGTGCAAGCAAAGTCATCACGCAAGTCCGGAGCTCATGATAAGAGGTTGGCTTGCCTTGGGGTAGAGGAATACACCGGGAGGAAGTGCGATGAAACTCCGAAAAGATTTGCCGGAAAAGTTTCCCTCTCGAAGGGGGCTGATTAAGGGCAAGGGCAAAATGGTCATTTTCACAGTGTGAACACATTATGAAAATGATGCCATCGGAACGGGCTCGACGAGTTGAAGACGTGGGCATTGGATTTACCTCAATCGGAGTTACGGTCGCGAAGTTAGGGTCGTTCATTCGTTAAGCGGTTAAACAAACAGAAAACTGTTCGTTTCTGGCTTTAACTGAAAAAAATGAAAGCGTATTCTGAGGTTTCACTTAATCTGACAGCGGGCCCGGGTTGACTTAGTCTTCTCTGGCTTACAGGCGGGGCCCACCCTATCCCTTTCTCTTTCCTCCTCCCTTTCTCCTCTGGTCGTCTCGCTCCCGACCGAGGCAGGACAGGGGCGCCGCCGCTGCCGTCGTAGCCGACGACTGGCAGCACGGGGAGGGCCGCCGATGGGCTCGCTGGAACCGGGGCACTGCGCCGCGCCCAAAGGTGGCTGCAGAGCTGCGCGGGACGGCCCACAGCGCCGTCACCACTGACCCGGGCACGGCGGCCGTCAGCCAACAGCGGGGCTACTCTGGCAGCACCTCTCCGGCTAGAACGAGAACGGCGGCGGCTCAGCCGGCCGTAGAGGAGGTCTCGGGCGGAGAGGGAAGGAAGAGGGGAAGACCACGGGCTGGGATTCGCCGTGGAGATCCGGCGGCAGAGAAGACAGCCATGGCGGCGATTGGGGTGGCGGGCTCGGTCTACGCCGGCCGGGATTGGGGAGGGCGGCGGCGTAGGCGGGATCTGGAGGAGGCCAGTGGCGCAGAAGAGGAGAGGAGGGAGTGGCTAGGGCGCCGGTTTGCTCGAGGGAGTCGGCGGCGGCAGAACTTCTGCCATGGCGAGGAAGAGCTCGGGGAGCTCGAATAGGAAGGGGGCGGGGCTGCTGATGCTCGGGAGGAGCTCGGGGCTCGATTATATAGCTGCGGGGAGGACTAGTCGACGCCGGACGAAGCTCCGAGAGGGTGGCACCGTGGCGACGCTCGAGCGGAGAACCCATGTCGGCAGAAGCGGCCGCGAGCTAGGGGACGAGGGGTAGAAGGCTCCAGGCGGTTCACGCGCGCGGTGGAGAGCTCGCCGGCGCTCGCGGACAAGCCGGAACCCACTGGAGAGGGCTCCCGAAGCCATTTGGCAGGCAGTGCACCGCCTTGGCGTGCACTGCACGCGGTCACCGCGTGGCCACGGCATTGCCATGCCGCACGCGATGCCAAAACATGTCTGGGATGATCTACACACTTCGTTGAGTTGACCTATGCAGCTGGATGAGACGGAAGAGGTCTGGTGTGACCACACCCTGGTCAAATAGTTTCTGGCAGTAAACTTTGCACACATGGTGTGGCCACCATAGTGCTCCTCTTTGCCTGATCTCTGGGCAATCATCTACTAAGGTGATCATCCTGGGCAAGTTTCAGCACAAATGGACAAGTCTAGATGGTACTTCCTTCACAAAGCACCAATCTGACCAGAAATGCAAATGAGGAAGTAGGGGTCAAATGGCTAAATTTATTTGGATGATTTTTGGTGGAGAGTGATGATTTGGTCATAAGAGATAGCTGGAAAAGTTTCAGCTCAAATTGATCATCCATGAGGGTACTTCCTTCACAGAGATTCAATCTGGACAGAAATTTAGATAATTTACTGAGGAAAATTGGCTAGATGAAATGGGCTGGTTTTTGGTATCCAGGGGTGATTTATCAATGTTAACCACCCTGAAAAATCTCAGCCCAAAAAGATCAAGGGAACACGCACTTCCTTTGCAAACTGGAAATCTAGACAGAATTTGCAAATGGATATTGTGCTAAAAATTTGAATTGTGGAACTGGAGATTTTGATGGAAATGGTGAATATATGGATAGGAGAAGCTCCACACATTATTTGGGATTTTGCCTAGCTACCAAAATGGTAGTTCCTTTGGAAAGGCCCCAAATTGAAATATTGGCTTTAAATAGGAAAATGCAGTTTCCCTTATTTAATTATGGCCAATATTTTTGTGAGAGCTCAATATGATCACAAAGAATATCTCCACAAGTTTTCATGAACTTTGGAGATGGATAGATATTTTTCTGGATTTAATTCCTCAGAAATGCAGAAAGAGGAATTAATTCTAGATGAGAAATATTGCATATGACTTAGCAATATTTTTGCACATCTAGGGTTTATGGATGAAGGAGGGTCTCTGGAAATTTTGGGAGGATCAACTGAGCAAGGAAAATGATGGCTCCTTTGTAAACACAAGGGCAGGATTTCCAGTTCCAATATTTTGGAACTAGGGTTTGAATGAGGTTCGGGGTTTACTGACGGGAGCTTGGCTGGCGCATGAGCATGGGAAAGGTACTGAGAGGCTGAGGATTGTCTGGATTCACCTGGTCACTCACCAGATTCCAGAGGAAAAATTCGGGAGAGGAAAGCTAGGAAGGGTTAACAGCACAAAAATCGATAACCCGATTTTTGGGGTGTTATAGGCACTCAACTTGCGGATTCCCGAGGTGACATTGGGGTAATCTATGCATAGGGGTTGATGCACGTTTTCATTATCTTTTCTCCGATAGAAACTTTGGGGTGCTCCTTGGAGTTCTTTGTGTGGATTGAATAGTATGATTATGAAGTTGTTTGATGCATATCGTATAATCAACTCACGGATACTTGTGGTGACATTGGAGTATCTAGGTGACATTAGAGTTGGTTGATGTGTATCATATGGTGTTATTTTAGTACGAACTCTAGGGCTATTTGTGACACTTATAGGAATAGCTCAATAGATCAATCAGAAAGGATAACTTTGAGGTGGTTTCGTACCCTACAACGAATTTCTATCTTATGTTCTCCGCTAATAGGAACTTGGGAGTGATTCTTTATCACACGTTGAGGGATGGTTATATGATCCAATTATATTAGCATTGTTGAGAGATTGCACTAGCGAAAGTATGAACCCTAGGCCTTGTTTCTAAGCATTGCAATACCGTTTATGCTCACTTTTGTTACTTGCTACCTTGCTGTTTTTTATTGTTCGCACTACAAAAACCTATATCTACTATCCATACTACACTTTTATCACCATCTCTTCGCCGAACTAGTGCACCTATAATATTTACCATTGTATTGGGTGTGTTGGGGACACAAGGGATTTCTTGTATTTGGTTGCAGGGTTGTTTGAGAGATACCATCTTCAACCTATGCCTCCCACGGATTGATAAACCTGAGGTCATCCACTTGAGGGAAAATTGCTACTGTCCTACAAAACTCTGCGCTTGGAGGCCGAACATGAGTCTACAAGAATAAGATGTGTAGGAGACATTATCCGCCGGTAACTCTTTGCCCAGTGCTCCAGGATCCATCAATAAACTGACAAACAAAAAGGAATCGAAAGGAAACCACAATCACAATGACAATGGAAAAAGAATAGGCAGTGAGGATTGGTCAGTGCTTCGCAAAAAGAAGAATCTTGGAAAGAAAATAGAGCAGCATCACTGATTCACTCACCTTTCCATTGTCGGTAGAGAAGAAAAATGGGAGAAGTGAGTAGCCTAGAGTGTGGTTTTCTTCAAGATAGGAGAGAAAGGGGTTGAGCGAGCATTCTGGTGAAATGATGGTTGCTTCGTCCGTCCAACTTACCAGACCACTTTACTACTGCTGGTAAAGGTATGGGTTTTGTGATATGACGGGTCATGACTACCACATCGGGGTGACTGGTGAGTCTAGCCTGTAGCACCTCGCTGTGATTTGGTGGATGGCACTCGGTCCCAGATGCTTGATGGCCCGCATGCCCATGAAACAATGGAATAGAGCGTCTTGTCATAGAAATAGTTTCGACGACCGAGGGGCTACCAAGCGGTCAAGCATGTCTACTGTTAGTACCGCGGATTAGTAGTCCCCTCATATTTTGTATTATATTTTGACCATAATTTTAACTAATAAAATATAAATTGTATGTAGCAAAATCAATACTCCAAAATAATAGGAATCCAACAATATAATTTTTTGGTGACATGCATTAAAAGTTTGCTACTTATCACTAGTGCAGCGACCTGCTATACAAACGATTTTTACCCCCTTTCAGCGATAGAGTTTTGAACCGTCGCCTTGCCTGTGTGTGTGCGATTGAGGGGTCCTTTCCACACGACCCAGAAACCGTCTGCGATAGGTCCTCCAGTCACACACGTGGGGTAAAAAGAGCTCGTGTGTGATCGGGCGAGCCACCGCAGACAATTATACTGGCCCAATCGTTTTTCCGTTCGAATGTACATCCCACACAATGAATCCAAGATAAACGTTTCCGTTCATATATACATCCCACACAGTGAATCCCAGACAAATGTTTCCGTTCGTATATACATCCCACACAGTTTTCCGCATCACATCATCTGTGATAGCGTTGCCATTGTAGAC
The DNA here is from genome assembly GCA_039707655.1 of Elymus sibiricus. NCBI lineage: Eukaryota > Viridiplantae > Streptophyta > Magnoliopsida > Poales > Poaceae > Elymus > Elymus sibiricus. The sequence goes on along the minus strand of CM077672.1, from coordinate 19,969,077 downwards.
GATAGTAATAATTTTATCGTTTGTGTTATTGAATGCATCACACACGGTGTCTAGAAGAAACTGTGTGGCATAGGATGTCCATCACACACACTTTTTATGTGGAAAACATTTGTGCAAGGTGGCCTAACGCAAACAGTTGTCCAGAGGAAGTCGTGTGTGATTGTTCATTGATCCAACATGTTTACTTCATAGAAACTGTGTGGGTTGTCTGAGATCAATGCCCACGGTGTTGTCTCAATAACCGTTTGCACTAGAAAAACCCAATAAGCAGGCTAATTGGCCTATTATTATTAATCCATTTAGTAATAAAATTTACATTTCATATTAAACACACAATATATTTCATTTTCGTATTACGGAACCAGGAATTCATAATTGAAATACATCAGAGTAGAGATACTTTGAATTCGGACAAAACTTATATGCAGACCAAAAAGGACCAGAGGGAGTATAAGAGTTAGTACCATCCTGTAGTTCACTGATGTCTTCTTCTTTGTGCAGACAAAGATTTGTTATTTTTCATCGCTAGTTTCTTTATCCTAACAATCTTTCTGAGTTTCTTGACTTGACTGATATTCATGGACATCTCATTTCCCCACATGCAAAAATGGGTCGAACAGTGGGTCAAAACCTCTGATAGCAGGACCTACATGTGCAAGACCAAATTGTTGAAAACCTAAATACTAGAATGGTTCCTGCAATTGCACAATAATGTGCTATTAGACAAAGGAGCATGCATGTGCGAACCTCGATGGTAAACCTCGGTGCCTCCCATTGTTTCCCTACAACACATATAAGGTAGTTATTGATCAGGTTAAGTGAGGGTTGGCATACTATCAGTAAAATATGTTGATGAAAAATAAACGCATTGCAGATTCAGCAGATTAATTCGAGCCACATGGAAAAGCCATTTATCCAAACCAAGCATGCTTAAGAACTAGGAAATATAGCAATTGTATATGTTTCTCATGTATTTAGTACATCCAAATTCGATTTATTTCTCACATGCATAACAATACAAAATTGTACCCACGACAATTGAACATCGCATTGCAGAATTGAACCAAACAGTTAACTAAGCACCACAACAAATGAACCAAACAGTTAACTGAGCTCTACATTGCACAATAGAACATACTAGAAGATCAGACAGTTAACCAAACCTAGTTTGCTTAACAACTTGGAAATATAGCACTTGTATTTGTTTCTCATGTATTTTGCACAGCCAAATTCCATTTATTTCTCACATGCAAGAGAATAAAAAATTGCACCCACTAGAATTGAGCATCACATTGTAGAATTGAACCAAACAGTTAACTGAACATGACAACAAATTAACCAAACAGTTAACTGAGCACCACATTGCACAATATATAGAACATATATACTAGAGGATTAGATTGTATAGTAATAGTACATAGGACAATTCACTAGAATTTGTAAAGGAAAGGCAGGAGCAGCACATGCAACAGGTAACACTAGTACAGCGAGCTGCTATACAAACGGTTTTTACCACCTTTCAGTGACGCAGTTTTAAACCGTCGCCTTGCCTGTGTGTGCGATAGGGGGGTCCTTTCCACATGACCCAGAAACCGTCCACGATAGGGCCTCCGGTCACACACGCGGGGCAAAAAGAGCTCGTGTGCGATCGGGTGAGCCATCGCAGACAATTATACTGGCCCAATCGTTTTTCCATTCGTATGTACATCCCACACAGTGAATCCAAGATAAACGTTTCCGTTCGTATATACATCCCACACAGTGAATCCCAGACAAACATTTCCATTCGTATATACATCCCACACAGTTTTCCGCATCACATTATCTGTGATAGCGTTGCCATTGCAGACGATAGTAATAATTTTATCGTTTGTGTTATTGAATGCATCACGCATGGTGTCTAGAAGAAACTGTGTGGCATAGGCTGTGCATCACACACACTTTTTATGTGGAAAACGTTTGTGCAAGGTGGCCTAACGCAAACAGTTGTCCAGAGGAAGTCGTGTGTGATTGTTCATTGATCCAACACGTTTACTTCATAGAAACTGTGTGGGTTATCTGAGATTATCGCCCACGGTGTTGTCTCAATAACCATTTGCACTAGAAAAACCCAATAAGCAGGCTAATTGGCCTATTATTATTAATCCATTTAGTAATCAAATTTACATTTCATATTTCATTTTTGTATTATGGAACCAGGATTTCATAATTGAAATACATCAGAGTACAACATCATATAGCTTAAGCACTCACTTACACCATATAGGCACATAGCTAGCTACCCCATTACAGAACAACACCAAGTTTGACATGCAACATCTAAAACCTTTGGAAATTAGCATCATAGACGGTAGATAGCCATATGAATCTCATTTGGAAAACTGCTGAAGCGGAAGGCGAATATTGAGCCTTCAATGATGTTGAATGTCCTTGCAACTTTAGGCCAGTGCCTGTGGATGATTGACTGACCATCCTTCGTCCTCTTGAGGAAGACTTCAATATTGTACTGTGGGTGTTGTATGAACACCTTCCTCGCCTCTTGACCATACAGGTGGTTTGAGAGGTAATCATCTGTGAACTGCTTTGGAAAGGCCTGAAAACAAAGATATGCATAAATATCTTCTCTGAATTTTGAAATGGCGCAAAGGAATGAAAAAACAAGGTACTCCCTCTGGTCCTTTTTACTCCGCGCATTAGATTTGTATCAAGTCAAACTTTGTAAAGTTTCACTAAATTTATTTTAAAAAATATCAATATCCACGATACCAAATATGTAAACTATAATATTGTATTTCATAATGCATCTAAAAATAATGATTTTGTAGTTTGAATGTTGATGCTTTTTTCTATAACTTCAGTCAAAGTAGAGATACTTTGACTTCGGACAAAACTTATATGCAGACTAAAAAGGACCCAAGGGAGTATAAGAGTTAGTACCATCTTGTAGTTCACTGATGTCTTCTTCATTGTGCAGACAAAGATCTTGCTGTTTTTTGTCGCTAGTTTCTTTATCCTCACAATCTTTCTAAGTTTCTTGACTTGACTGATATTCATGGACATCTCATCTCCCCATATGCAAAATGGGTCGAACAGTGGGTCAAAACATCTGATAGCAGGACCTACATGTGCAAGACCACATTGTTAAAAACCTAAATACTAGAATGGTTCCTGCAATTGCACAATAATGTGCTATTAGACAAAGGACCATGCATGTGCGAACCTCGATGGTAAACCTCGGTGCCTCCCATTATTTCCCTGCAACACATATAAGGTAGTTATTGATCAGGTTAAGTGAGGGTTGGCATACTATCAGTAAAATATGTTGATGAAAAATAAACACATTGCAAATTCAGCAGATTAATTCATGCCACATAGAAAAGCCATTTATCAAAACCAAGCATGCTTAAGAACTAGGAAATATAGCAATTGTATATGTTTTTCATGTATTTAGTCCAGCCGAATTCGATTTTTTTCTCACATGCATAACAATACAAAATTGTACCCACAACAATTGAACATCGCATTGCAGTATTGAACCAAACAGTTAACTAAGCACCATAACAAATGAACCAAATAGTTAACTGAGTACCACATTGCACAAGAGAACATACTACAAGATCAGACAGTTAACCAAGCCTAGTATGCTTAACAACTTGGAAATATAGCAATTGTATTTGTATCTCATGTATTTTGTACGGCCAAATTCGATTATTTCTCACATGCAAGAGAATACAAAATTGGACCCACAAGAATTGAGCATGACATTGCAGAATTAAACTAAACAGTTAACTGAACATGACAAAAAAATTACCAAACAGTTAACTCAGCACCACATTACACAATATATAGAACATATATACTAGAGGATCAGATTGCATAGTAAGAGTACATAGGATAATTCACTAGAATTTGTAAAGGAAAGGCAGGAGCAGCACATGCAACAGGTAAACCGAACATGCTTAACCGGCGTAGCTAGCTAGCTGAAAATAGGTCCTTCCAGTGAGCTAAAAATACAAGCTACTCCTCATCGTCGGAGATATCAATGATGATGGTATCCTTAGACTTGGAAGAGGGCGAGGCCTCCACATCGTGGGTGCCTTCCTCGTAGTGGTCAGTCACCTAAGCCGCTCTGGGCACCAACCTGCTAGCTCTGGAGTTGAGGTAAGCATGGGCACGCTAAGAAAACACCTCGTAGTCATCGTCGAAGGCACCGACGGTGGCCTCGGGAAAACGCCATGAACTGTCGTTTAAAGCAGCCAACTGCGTAGCAGCGTCCGCGCATGAGGCGTCGACGGTGGCCTCGACGGCGAGGTGCTCCTCCAAGATCTGGGGATCGGCACGCATGGCAGCCATCGCGACCTCATCCACGCGTGCGGCCGCGATTTGCTCCTCCGCTACCAGATGCTCCTTGAGCTCCTGGCTGTACTGTGTGCACCATGGCTTAGGGAGGTGCTTATTTGGAGGATGGGTCAGTGATTTGGGTGGAAGGTGTCGCGCTGGCGGTCGGGGCATGTGGGATGTAGAAGGAGTTGGAGGATGGGGGTCGGGTGTGGATTACCTGACTAGATCAACGAGGCTGAGCAGTAGGAAGGAGCGTCGCCGGTGAGGCGACGGCGCTGCAAGCAAGCAGTGAAGGTTTGAACTTGGAATGGAAGGCGGAAACAGGGGAAATGTGGCTTTTGGTAAGGAGGAGGGGGGCATGGGAGGTAGATATTTCCGCGGATGCCGAATTTTTTTGCTCCGTGGAGCGAAAAACTGGCGTGCGAAGTGTCATCAGACACGGTCCCTTATTCAGCACTGTGTACGATATCTAAACATCACAAACGATTCATATGGCTTACCCCGTGTGTGATGAGTTGGAACGTGCAAATTTTGGTTCGAATTTCCCTGGTTACAGTGGTCATCCACGTCATTGCATAATTTGGGTACACAAAAGAGCCTACAGCACACCCACACTTCTTAATCGAGCAAGTTCAACAATTAAACAGAGCTAGCTGACCTAAACATTACTCTAACAAAAGACCGGCGCTCTAAACAAAGACGACTACTCCGCCTGGCACTCGTCGATCTCCGTCGCCTCCTCCATGTCCAGCTCGCGCCCGACGATCGCCTAGGGAAGGGGCTCCATGGAATTCATCGCACCATACTCGGCAAGCATCTCGCCATCCGTGTCTGCCATCTCTTTGGAAAAGGCCGCCACGAGCTGGGCGTGGGCGGCCGCGGTATGGGCTTGGACGGGCTCCATCGCGGCAAGGTATGCCGCGAACGAATGAACGCTCTCAGCGATTGCCAAGTCTTCGGCCGAGGGTTACCCACCATTGTCGGAGAAGATTCGTGCGATTTGTGTGGTGACCGCAAGGAGCTGGGCGTGGCCGGCCTCGACATGGGCGTGGGCGACCTCCATCAGGGCTAAGGTAGCCGCCGCGGAACGGACAGCTACTGTCCCGCTCTCGCCATTTGTTGTCCCCATCGCAGATGTTGCTGCCGCCATCTGAGCTGCAGTAGCGGCCGTTTTGGCTGCCACAGCCGCCCGGTTGCAGATTGCGGCCGCGCTCACGCAAGTGGTGAGCACGCTCATGGTGGTTGCGGCTGCGCTCTCGCCGGACTGGGCCACCGAAGGTGCCCTCACGACGTGGGTCCACGTCCCCATCTTTGACTGGCGACGATTGAACAGTGAAATGATATTTGGGGGGCTAGTTTGCTTGACGCACCGGCTGTGGACTGTAGCCGACGAACCTTCTCGCGTAAGCCATATATGATGGTGCACCAAGATATTTTGTACTACATCTCCCACGGTTGGTGATAATAAACTGTGTGTGATGTACTTGACTTTTTAACTTGATTTGAAATACGGAATTGGGTCACAGAGGCAAAGGACGGTGTTTGAATTGCTAGAACATTTGTCTATAGTGAACATAAAACTATACGAGTGTTGTGTTAAAATTTGGAATTATTCGGGGTTCGTTTGAACATTTTTATACAGTAACTGAGTTTTCTAGGCATTTTATGTGCATATATCAAATTTTAACTACATGCACATGCTCCGGTGCACCAAAATGGGTTGAAAAATCATATGTGTGTCCTTGGGTGCATGCTTAGGTCCCATGCAAGAAATGGGAATGAATTTCAAACACCTCGGCATTGTGGCTCGGCCGCAAATGCTGAGATACTTGGTTTTGAAATTCAAGTAAATCCAAAACTCGTCTGAAATTCATGAAACTTGGCATGCTATCATGGAATGGCACCAACATGCTGTGGTAAAATTTTTGGGGCAGGTTTTGGTATAAGCTTCTCACAAACCGGAGCTTCTCACAAGAAGACTCATGGTTCCGGTAGGGAAGGTGTCACCTTTGTGGACGAAACGACATTCGTTGCCTCTTCTTGCCTTGATTTTTTTTAGAGGTAACATAGTCCAATAGGAGTGTCGTGTTAAATTTTGGAATTATTCGGGGTTTGTTTGGACATTTTTATACATTAACTGAGTATTACAGGCATTTTATGTGCATAATTCAAATTTGAACTACATGCACATGCTCCGGTGCACCAAAATGGGTTGAAAAATCATATATGTGTCCTTGGGTGCAGGCTTATGTCCCATGCAAGAAATGGGAATGAATTTCGGACACGTCGGCATCGTGGCTCCACCGCAAACGTTGAGATACTTGGTTTTGAAATTCTAGTAAATCCAAAACTCGTCAGAAATTCATGAAACTTTGCATGCTATCAAGAAATGGCACCAACATGTTGTGTTAAAAAAATTGTCCCATTTGGGGCAGGTTTTGGTATAAGCTTCTCACAAACCAGAGCTTCTCACAAGAAGCCTCATGGTTCCGGTGGGGAACTTGTCACCTTTGTGGACGAAACGCCATTCGGTACCTCTTCTTACCTTCATTTTTTTCTAGAGGCAACATAGACCAACAGGAGTGTCTTGTTAAAATTTGGAATTATTCAGGGTTCGTTTGGACATTTTTATATATTAACTGAGTTTTCTAAGCATTTTATGTGCATAAATCAAATTTGAACTACATGCATGCTTTGGTGCACCAAAATGGGTTAAAAAATCATATGTGTGTCCTTGGGTGCAAGCTTAGGTCCCATGCAAGAAATGGGAATGAATATCAAACACCTCGGCATCGTGGCTCGGCCGCAAACGCTGAGATACTTGGTTTTGAAATTCTAGTAAATCCAAAACTCATCTAAAATTCATGAAACTTGGCATGCTATCATGGAATGGCACCAACATTCTGTGGTAAAATTTGTGTCCCATTTGGGCAGGTTTTGGTATAAGCTTCTCACAAGAAGCCTCATGGTTCCGGTAGGGAATGTGTCACATTTGTGGACGAAACGACATTCGTTGCCTATTCTTGCCTTGAGTTTTTTTCTAGACGTAACATAGACCAATAGGAGTGTCGTGTTAAATTTTGGAATTATTCGTGGTTCGTTTGGACATTTTTATACTTTAACTGAGTTTTCTAGGCATTTTATGTGCATAATTCAAATTTGAACTGCATGCACATGCTCATGTGCACGAAAATGGGTTGAAAAATCATATATGTGTCCTTGGTTGCATGTTTAGGTCCCATACAAGTAATGGGAATGAATTTCAAACACCTAGGCTCTTCGTGGCTCGACCGCAAACTTGAAAACTTGGTTTTGAAATTCTAGTAAATCCAAAACTCGTCTGAAATTCATGAGACTTGGCATGGTGTCATGGAATGGCATCAACATGTTGTGGTAAAAAAATTGTCCAATATGAGAGAACGCGCACACATTAACAGCCAACAAATAGCTGTCACGTTATCATCACAAACGGTTGTACAATATTATTTCAATCGTGGGCGTTCTACTAACAATTTACATGCCGTCAGGCGTCCCACTTTTTTAATGGCACGGAGGTGCCATCCGGGCAACTGTTTGAGTAGACGGGAGGCATGCGAGCGAAGTCCGTGGCGCAGGATGACCAGGAGGCGTGCGACCAGTCCTGTGCCGCGCAGGCTGACCGGGAGGCGTGAGACTAGTCCTCCGCTACGCAGGCTCACCGGGAGGCGTGCGAGCAGTACGCTGCGTAGGCTCACAGGGAAGCGAGCCCTTTGACATCCATCGCCGCCCGCCTCGTTCTCAACTTCTCTATTAATGGCGCCCGAGCCACTGTTTAATAGGCGGCCTTACTGATCTCTCTTCACCTCCCATTCCCCTCTCGCCCGAATCCTATCTTCCAGACCTCCACCTACTCCATGGCGCACAAGGATAATCTGCGACTAGTGTTCCGGTTTGGTGAAGTCGATTCTGAGCCAGAGGAGATAGAAAATAAGGAGGAATGGGACCTCAGGGACATGGCCCTGAACGAGCTGGCCGCGGCGGATGCTGCCCCCGCGCCCGTCCCAGCGCCCATCCCCGTGCCTGCGCCAGCGACCATCCCCGTGGCATTGACAGGCTGGTCGCCGAGCACCATCGCAGAGTTGGAAGCAGCGGGCGTCAGTGAGGTCCCCACGGACCCACGCGAGCTCGTGTACATACCAGCGCCAGCGCCCCCGCCTGTGCTCGTGCGCGCCCCAGCACCCACCGCGACGCTGGTCCCCGTTCGCTTTCCTGCACCAGCCACGCCCGTGCCCGTGCATGCGCCTGCACTCACCGCGCCCCCCTCAGCGTCATGGGATGCCGCCGTCGACCTTTACCTCGTAGCGCCGCGAGTCGCCGTCCCCCCGCGCCACGGCCGTCGATCGCGCAATGAACGGCTCTTGGATTTGGAAGTCCATAACATTCTGGGATGGCTTGAAGACTTGAACAACGGCGTCCTAGACGACGACAACACCGGCACAGCACGCCGCCGCCGCCGCCACTTCAATTAGTTTTGTTGTTTAATATTGTATCCCGATCATATGAATGTAAAACCACAGTGTCACTAAATGAAATCTACGGTTTTGATCAACTTAGCATTTTTTTCACTGAATATACAGACTTACCAAAGTAAAAAAAACATCAACGTCTTTCTCTAAATAAAACACTCATCGCAAACGTTTTCAGACTAAACACCCATATGCAAAGCGAGAGCTGGGTTCCTTCGCAGCTAAGCCAAGGGAAAAATGTGGCGCGCAGGTTTTGTGCATCTCTTCATCGCAAACGTTTCAGACTGAACACCCGTATGCAAAGCGAGAGCTAGGTTCCTTTGTAGCTAAGCCAAGGGAAAATGTGGCACGCAGGTTTTGTGCATCTCTTCATCGCAAACGATTTTGCATGATGACCCGTGTGCAACGACGTACAAACAATGTGGTAAGATTTGCATCTGTCATCACAAACGTTTCAGACTGAACACCTGTATGTAAAGCGAGAGCTGGGTTCCTTCGCAGCTAAGCCAAGGGAAAATGTGGCGCGCAGGTTTTGTGCATCTCTTCATCACAAATGTTTCAAAATGAACACCCATATGCAAAGCGAGAGCTGGGTTCCTTCGCAGCGAAGCCAAGGGAAAATGTGGTGTGTAGGTTTTGTGCATCTCTTCATCGCAAACGATTTTGCATGATGACCCGTGTGCAATGACGAACAAACAAAGTGGTAAGATTTGCATATGTCATATTGGGTATATTTTCCATTTGTCAAATTGGAAAAATTGGCATTTGTCAATCTAGTAACATTGCCATTTGTCAACCTTGTAACACTGCCATTTGTGATCCTCAGAAAAAAAACACTGCCATTTGTCAAATTTTGCAGCTAAAAATCACCAGTACTGTAATTTTTGCAAATGAAATTAAGTAAGCATAGATTTCATTCATAGATTAAGCAGTCATTCTTTATACAAACAATTCAACTCAACAGCTGAACCAAACAAACTTTTACCCAATTGTTGCCAACCACGTACTTAAAAAGCTAGTTCAACTATATATACAGTTAGATGAACTGAACAAAATAGCCCCTAAATACTACTACTACAGAGGGGCTTTGTACTACTTCCAACAGCCTCTCCTCTACTGAGTGCACTCAGCAAGAGGCCGAGGAGGAGGAGCCTACCGACGAGCTGGAGAAGCAGAATCCGGCGCCTGCCGCTGCTGCACCTTTAGCGACGTCCAGCTCGAACGCCCTCTGCCGCTCCAGACGATCCCTCTTGAAGCGGCGGGACTCGTTGTATATCTATGCATTCCGTGCCACTAAAATGGCTTCTGCTACGGCCACGGCGGCGGTAAGACGCTTTGAGTGCTCGACCAGGCCCTCCTCCTCCTCCCGCAGGAACTCGATGTAGCACGCGGCAAGATCGCTCATGCTCGTGCGGGCCTCCACATCCTACGTTTGGGCCGCGATGGCGGAGCGGGTGATGACCCTGGCGGTCGACAGTGGGGAGGCGGCCACAGCGGCTGACGGTGGGGTGGCGGCCACCTCCCGCCTCCGGGCCGCTGTGGCGAAGCGGGTGATGGCCACGGCGGCCAACGGTGGGGTGGCGGCCAAGACGTCCACCACCCGCCTTCGGGCCACGGTGGCGGAGCGGGCGATGGCCCTGGCGGGCTTTGGTGGTGTGGCAGCCACGGCGGCCGACGGTGGGGTGGCGGCAACGGCTGCCAACAACAGCTGCCGTCGGGCAGCGGCGGCGGAGCGTGTGGCGGGTGTTGTGCGCACAACCAACAGGGACGCCACGGGCAGTACACGCCACCGGGGACTGCTCCGCCACCGCGGTGTAGCCTCCCAGCTGGAGCTGTCGTCAGACGACGGCGGAGTGGCTGAGCGACGACGACGGACCGGTGCCATTGGTGATGGTGGGAGAAGCAGACGCGATAAGCTACGGGGAGGGAGGGGAAAATGCGATGCCGACTCGCCGGCCATGACTGTTTATATAGCAGGCCGATAAGCACTAGGTTTTTTTGGGATTTCGCCGAGTCGGGCGGGAAGCTTGCATGGGAACCTGTGCGGTTGCGCGGGAACGGGCTCTCCGACGATTCATTGGCGCCTCTTCGAGCTAACGTTTGGCCAAAAGAACGCCTATGCGGTGCTCAAGCTTGCGCTCGAAGCCTTCTGCGGCAGCGCGGTGACAAGACGTGCGAGAGGATGACGAAATGACAGGTACACAAACGGTTAATAAAAAAATGTTTGCGATTTAATTACATAGCAAATGGCCACTCTCTACGCAGTGTCGCGAACAATTGTTCGCCCACTATGTGATGTAGTTTCACATCACGCCGCTGGCTCGCAACTGCCGGCCGGCTTGTAGACGACCAATCCCTGCGTGTTCAACTGCTCTATGCGTGTGGTTGCTCGCGGTTGAGGCGGCCGCGGCGCGCTCTACTCGCGTCTGGTGTAACCGCCTGCATAAGGCACCCCGAACGTGCGGCAAAAACTGCCTTGCAGACGTGCCGAGAATTCCGGCCGCCCGGCCCTCATTTATTCCCGCGGCCATTTACCTTCATCTCTCGCGCCCCACGACACAATAAGCACACCCACGATGACACATACAGAGAGGATACCAGCGGCTGCAATGGCGCACCCGGCTCCAATGGCGCTCCCAGCGGCTGACGACGACGGGCGACAGTTCACCACGCCTCACATAGTGGACACTCACGTGAGGGGGAAGGACCTCTCGTTGGTGTACACCAATGAGCCGGTCTCAGTGGAGATCTCCATCCACACTATGGAGCAGTTGCTTGCTGAGGACGAGTACCAAGTGGTTGGCTTCAACCTCGAGTTCACCGGCGGTCGTGCCGGGTATGATCAGAAGGTTGTCGTCACCTAGATGTGCGTGCGCCATCACGTCCTCGTCTACCACTACTCCCTGGCCACAAGGCCTTGCGAGCATTTCGCCAGGTTTATCAACAGCCCCGACTATAGGTTCGCTATGGTGGACACCGTGAACGATCTAAAGGTGCTCGAGACTACGGGCTTGGCCTGCCAAAATCTTGTCGACATCCAAGGCCAGTACAGGGTCTGGGGCAGAAAGAAGGAGAAGGACTCCCTGGTTGACCTAGCCATGGCCATCATCGACCCATACTACAGAGGCATGAAAGATGAGTGCAAAAAGATAAAGAATGCCTGGCACGAGGCCTGGGTGCGGAGACTGGATGAAGAACACGTCAAGTACGTGGCCAAGGACGCGTACACAAGCTACGAGATGTACAGGTGGATCGTTGACATGAGGGAGTGCCTCCTTCCTGTGGACGACGAGGGATCGAGCCACAAGTAGAGTAGTGGCGGCAGCGTCACAAGAAGTAGATGATTAGATGATCGTTTCTCCTAGTTTAGAATGCATGTAATTGTTTATTGAGGTGTGTGCGAATGTTTTGTATAGTCACCTATATAATTGGATGTTTAATTTGGTTATATATGTTGTTCTTCTGTAGACTGAGCAAATTACAACGCAGATGGACTAAACTAGGGAACCCGTCGGTGATGATTTCATCAATCGCTGACAATTGTATACCAGCAAGCGTTTGCCCACAACACACATGGGTTATTAGCAAGAATCGTCCGTGTTGTTATCCGTAATCCTGCACATTTCGGATTACTGACCTGTTTGCCACGTATCACACACATCCTGTTAAGTTGAACTGTTTCTGTTGTGTTGGGTAATCTCAAACAGTTCATTCGAGTGAACTGTATGCCATGTATCGCACACACCTCGAATTGGCTGCCCGTTTCTGTTGTGTTAGGTAATCACAAATAGTTCATCCGAGTGAACTGTATGCCATGTATCGCACACACCATCAACTAGCTAACCATGTTTGTTGTTATGGCTTATCGCAAATAGTTCATATGGATCAACTGTATGCCACGTATCGCACACGCGTCTCTAATCTGAATTGTTTTTATGTCTCCGGCATTGCAAACAGTTCGTCTTATTGGGGACAATTTTTTTACGACACCGTTTGCGATTCATGCATCGCGCACAGTTTGGTCACGGGGTCTCTGATTTATGTGTCGCGTTATCGGTCGCCTGCAGTAGTGTAAACCGAACATGCTTAACCGGCGTAGCTAGCTAGCTGAACATAGGTCCTTGTAGTGAGCTAAAAAGACAAGCTACTCCTCATCGTCGAAGATATCGATGATGATGGGCTCCTTAGACTTGGAAGAGGGCGAGGCCTCCACATCATGGGTGCCCTCCTCGTAGTGGTGAATCGCCTAAGCCGCTCCAGGCACCAACCTGTTGGCTCTGGAGTTGAGGTAAGCACGGGCACGCTGAGAAAACACCTTGTAGTCTTCGTCAAAGGCACCGATGATGGCCTCGAGAAAACACCACAAACTGTCATTTAAAGCAGCCAACCACGTGGCGGCGTCCGTGCGCGAGGCATCGACGGTGGCCTTGATGGCGAGGTGCTCCTCCAAGATGTGGGGGTCGGCACGCATGGCAGCCATCGCGACCTCATCCGTGCGTGCGGCCGCGATTTGCTTCTCCGCTACCAAATGCTCCTTGAGCTCCTGGCTATACTGCGTGCACCATGGCTTAGGGCGGCGCTTATTTGGAGGATGGATCGGTGATTTGGGTGGAAGGTGTTGCGCCGGCGGTCGGGGCATGTGGGATGTAGAATGAGGTGGATGATGGGGTCGGGTGTGGATTACCTGACTAGATCGACGAGGTTGAGCAGCAGGAAGGAGCATCGCCGCTGAGGCGGCGGCACTGCAAGCAAGCAGTGAAGGTTTGAACTTGGAATGGAAGGCAGAAACAGGGGAAATGTGGCTTTTGGTAAGGAGGAGGGGGGCATGGGAGGTAGATATTTCCGCGGATGCCGAATTTTTTTGCTCCATGCAGCGAAAAACTGGCGCGCAAAGTGTCATCATACACGGTCCCTTATTAAGCACTGTGTATGATATCTGAACATCACAAACGATTCATATGGCTTACCCCGTGTGTGATGAGTTTGAACGTGCAAATTTTGGTTTGAATTTCCCTGGTTACAGTGGTCGTCCATGTCATTGCATAATTTGGGTACACAAAAGAGCCTACATCACACCCACACATCTTAATCGAGCAAGTTTAGCAATTAAACAGAGCTTAGCTGACCTAAACATTACTCTTACAAAAGACCGGTGCTCTATACAAAGACTACTACTCCGCCTGGCGCTCGTCGATCTCCGCCACCACCTCCATGTCCAGCTCGCGCCCGACGATCTCCTGGGGAAGGGGCTCCATGGCATCCATCGCACCATACTCGGCAAGCATCTCGCCATCCACGTTCGCCATCTCTTTGGAAAAGGCTGCCACGAGCTGGGCGTGGGTGGCCGCAGTCTGGGCTTCGATGGGCTCCATCGTGGCAAGGTTTGCCACAAACGAACGGACGGCTGCTCGAACGCTCTCGGTGATTGCCAACTCTTCGGCCGTGGGTTGCCGACCGTTGTCATAGAAGCTTCGTGCGATTTGTGCGGTGACCACCAAGATCTGGGCATGGGCGGCCTCGATATGGGCGTGGGTGGCCTCCATCAGCGCTAAGGAGGCCGCCGCGGAACGGACAGCTGTTATCCCGCTCTCACCATTTTCTATCCCTGTTGCAAATGTTGCTGCCGCCATCTGAGCTGCAGTAGCGGCCGTTTCGGCTGCTGCAGCCGCCTGGTCGCAGATTGTGGCCGCGCTCAGGCAGGTTGTGAGCACGCTCATGGCGGCTGTGGCCGCGCACTCGCCGGAGTGGGCCGCCGAAGTTGCCCTGACGACGCCGGTCCACGTCCCCATCTTTGACCGACGATGATTGAACAATGAAATGATATTTGGGGAGCTAGTTTGCTTGATGCACTAGATGTGGACTGTAGCCGACGAACCTTCTCGCGTAAGCCATATATGATGGTGCTCGAAGATATTTTGTACTACATATCACACGGTTGGTGATAATAAACTGTGTGTGATGTACTTGATTTTTCATCTTGATTTGAAATACAAAATGGGGTAACAGCGGCAAAGGACAGTGTTTGAATTGCTAGAACATTTATCTGTAGTGAACATACAACTATAGGAGTGTCATGTTATAATTTGGAATTATTCAGGGTTCGTTTGGACATTTTTATACATTAACTGAGTTTTCTAGGAATTTTATGTGCATAATTCAAATTTGAATTACAGGCACATGCTCCGGTGCACAAAAATGGGTTGAAAAATCATATATGTGTCCTTGGGTGCATGCTTAGGTCCCATGCAAGAAATGGGAATGAATTTCAAACACCTCGACATCGTGGCTCCACCGCAAACGTTGAGATACTTGGTTTTGAAATTCTTGTAAATCCAAAACTCATCTGAAATTCAAGAAACTTGGCATGCTATCATCGAATGGCACCAACATGCCATGGTAAAAAATTTGTCCCATTTGGGGCAGGTTTTGTTATAAGCTTCTCACAAACCAGAGCTTCCCACAAGAAGCCTCGCGGTTCTGGTAGGGAACATGTCACCTTTGTGGGCGAAACGACATTCATTGCCTCTTCTTGCCTTCAATTTTTTTCTAGAGGCAACATGGACCAATAGGAGTGTCGTGTTAAAATTTGGAATTATTCAGGGTTCGTTTAAACATTTTTATACATTAAGTGAGTTTTCAAGGCATTATATGTCCATCATTCAAAATTGAACTACAGGCACATGCTCCGGTGTGCCAAAATGGGTTGAAAAATCATATGTGTGTCCTTGGGTGCATGCTTAGGTCCCATGCAAGAAATGGAAATGAATTTCAAACACCTCGGCATCGTGGCTCCACCGCAAACGTTGAGATACTTGGTTTTGAAATTCTGGTAAACTCAAATCTCGTATGAAATTCATGAAACTTGGCATGCTATCATGGAATGCACCAATGTGCTGTGGTAAAAAAAAATTCCTATTTGGCGCAGGTTTTAGTATAAGCTTCTCACAAACCATAGCTTCTCACAAGAAGCCTCATGGTTCCGGTAGGGAATGTGTGTCACCTTTCTGGATGAAACGACAATCGTTGCCTCTCCCCGCCTTGATTTTTTTTCTAAATGCAACATAGACCAATAGGAGTGTCGTGTTAAAATTTTGAATTATTCGGGGTTCATTTGGACATTTTTATACATTAACTGAGCTTTCTAGGCATTTTATGTGCACAATTCAAATTTGAACTACAGGTACATCCTCCGGTGCACCAAAATGGGTTAAAAAATCATATGTGTGTCCTTGGGTGCATGCTTAGGTCCCATGCAAGAAATGGGAATGAATTTCAAACACCTCGGCATCGTGGCTCGGCCGCAAACGTTGAGATACTTGGTTTTGAAATTCTAGTAAATCCAAAACACGTCTGAAATTCATGAAACTTGGCACGCTATCATGAAGTGGCACCAACATGCCATGTTAAATTTTTTGTCCCATTTGGGGCAGGTTTTGGTATAAACTTCTCACAAACCAGAGCTTCTCACAAGAAGCCTCGTGGTTCAGGTAGGGAACCAGTCACCTTTGTGGAAGAAACGACATTCGTTGCCTGCTCTTGCCTTGATTTTTTTTTCTAGAGGCAACATAGACCAATTGGAGTGTCGTGTTAAATTTTGGAATTATTCGGGGTTCGTTTGGACATTTTATACATTAACTGAGTTTTCTAGGCATTTTATGTGCATAATTCAAATTTGAACTACATGCACATGCTCCGGTGCACCAAAATGGGTTAAAAAATCATATATGTGTCCTTGGGTGCATGTTTAGGTCTCATGCAAGAAATGGGAATGAATTTCAAACACCCAGGCTCCGTGGCTCGGCTGCAAACATTGAGAAACTTGGTTTTTAAATTCCTGTAAATCCAAAACTCGTCTGAAATTCGTGAGACATGGCATGGTGTCATGAAATGGCACCAACATGCTGTGGTAAAAAAATTATCCAATATGACAGAGGGCGCACACACTAGCATCCACAGCCAACAGAGCCATTTTGGAATAAATAGTTGTCACGTTATCATCACAAACGGTTGTTCAATATTATTTAAATCATGGACGTTCTACTAACCATTTACGTGCCACCACGTGTCCCAGTTTTTATTGGCAAGGCGGTGCCGTGCGGGCAGCTATTTGAGTAGATGGGAGGCATGCGAGCGAAGTCCGCGGCGCAGGCTGACCGGGAGGCGTGCGACCAGTCTCGCATTGCGCAGGCTGACCGGGAGGTGTGCGACTAGTCCTCCGCTGCGCAGGCTCACCGGGTGGCATGTGACCAGTATGTTGCGTAGGCTCACCGGGAAGCGAGCCCTTTGACCTCCATCGCCACCCGCCTCACTCTCAACCTCTCCATTAATGGTGCCCGAACCGCTGTTTAATAGGCAGCCTTACTGGTCTCTCTTCGCCTCCTATTCCCCACTCGCCCGAATCCTATTTTCCAGAGCTCCAACTACGCCATGAGGATCATCTGCCACTAGTCTTGCGGTTTGGTGAAGTCGACTCCGAGCCGAAGGAGATAGAAAATAAGGAGGAATGGGACCTCAGGGACATGGCCCTGAATGAGCTAGCCACGACGGATGCTACCCCCGCGCCCGTCCCAGCTCCCATCCTCGTGCCCGTGCCAGCGACCATCCCCGTGGCATTGACGGGCTTGTCGCCGAGCACCATCGCAGCGCTGGATGCCGCGGGCGTCAGCGAGGTCCCCACGGACCCGCGCGAGCTCGTGTACGTACCAGCGCCAGCGCCCTCGCCTGTGCTCGTGCGTGCCCCTGCACCCACCGCGGCGCCGGTCCCTGTACACTTGCCTGCACCCACTGCCCCCCCCTCAGCGTCATGGGATGCCGTCGTGGACCGCTACCTCGCAGCGCCACTAGTCGCCGACCCCCCCCCGCCTCCCGCCCGTCGATTGCGCGACGAACAGCTCTTGGATTTGCAAGTCCAGAACATTCTGGGATGGCTTGAAGACTTGAACAACGGTGTCCCGGAGGACGACAACGCTGGCGCAGCACACCGCCGCCGCCGTTGCTGCCACCGCCGCAACTAGTTTTTTTGTTTAATATTGTATCTCGATCGTATGAATGTAAAATCACAGTGTCACTGAATGAAATCTATGGTTTTGCTCAACTTAGCAATTTTTCTCTAAATGTACAGACATATCAAAGTAAAAAAAACATCAATGTTTTTCTCTGAATAAAAAAATCATCACAAACGTTTCAGACTGAACACCTGTATGTAAAGCGAGAGCTGGGTTCCTTCGCAGCTAAGCCAAGGGAAAATGTGGCGCGCAGGTTTTGTGCATCTCTTCATCACAAATGTTTCAAAATGAACACCCATATGCAAAGCGAGAGCTGGGTTCCTTCGCAGCGAAGCCAAGGGAAAATGTGGTGTGTAGGTTTTGTGCATCTCTTCATCGCAAACGATTTTGCATGATGACCCGTGTGCAATGACGAACAAACAAAGTGGTAAGATTTGCATATGTCATATTGGGTATATTTTCCATTTGTCAAATTGGAAAAATTGGCATTTGTCAATCTAGTAACATTGCCATTTGTCAACCTTGTAACACTGCCATTTGTGATCCTCAGAAAAAAAACACTGCCATTTGTCAAATTTTGCAGCTAAAAATCACCAGTACTGTAATTTTTTCAAATGAAATTCAGTAAGCATAGATTTCATTCATAGATTAAGCAGTCATTCTTTATACAAACAATTCAACTCGACAGCTGAACCGAACAAACTTTTACCCAATTGTTGCCAACCACGTACTGAAATAACTAGTTCAACTATATATACTAGCTAATTCTAAGTACGTAGTACAGTTCAACCATATCTATAGTCAGATGAACTGAACAAAATAGCCCCTAAATACTACTACTACGGAGGGGCTTTGTACTACTTCCAGCAGCCTCTCCTCTGCCAAGCGCGCTCAGTAGAAGGCCGAGGAGGAGGAGCCTACCGACGAGCTGGAGAAGTGGAATCCGGCGCCTGCAGCTGCTGCACCTTTGGCGACGCCCAGCTCGAATGCCCTCTGCCGCTCTAGACGATCCCTCTCGAAGCGGCGGGACTCCTCGTATATCTCCGCATTCTGCGCCACTGTGGCCGCTTCTGCTACGACCACGATGGCGGTAAGACGCTTTGCATGCTCGACCAGGCGCTCCTTCTCCTCCCGCAGGAACTCGATGTAGCGTGCGGCAAGGTCGCTGATGCTCATGCGGGCCTCCACATCCCACCTTCAGGCCGCAGTGTCGGAGCGGGTGATGACCCCGGCGGTCGATGGTGGGGTGGCGGCCACCTCCTGCCTTCGGGCCGCGGTGGCAGAGCGGGTGATGGCCACGGCTAGCAACGGTGGCGTGGCGGCCACGACGGCCACCACCCACCTTCGGGCCGCGGTGGTGGAGCGGGCGATGGCCCTGGCGGCCGACGGTGGGGTGGCGGCAACGGCGGCCGGCAACAGCTGCCGTCGGGCAGTGGCGGCGGAGCGTGTGGCGGGTGTTGTGCGCACACCCAACAGGGACGCCACGGGCAGTACACGCCACCGGGGACTACGCCGCCGCCGCGGTGTAGCCTCCCAGCTAAAGCTTCCTCAGATGACGGCGAAGTGGCTGAGCGATGACGACAGACCGGTGCCATTAGTGATGGTGGGAGAAGCAGACGAGATAAGCTACGGGGAGGGAGGGGAAAATGCGATGCTGACTCACCGGCCACGACTGTTTATATAGCAGGCCGGTAAGCACTGGGGCTTTGGGGGATTTCGCCGAGTCGGGCGGGAAGCTTGCACAGTTGTGTGGGAATGGGCTCACTGACGATTCATTGGTGCATCTTTGAGCTAATGTTTGGCCAAAAGAACGCTTGTGCGGTGCTCAAGCTTGCGCTCGATGCCTTCTGCGGCAGCGCGGTGACAAGACGGGCGAGAGGAGGATGAAATGACACGTACACATACGATTAATAAAAAAAACATTTGCGATTTAATTACCTAGCACACGGCTGCTCTCTATGCAGCGTCACGAACGATTGTTCACCCACTATGTGATGTGGATCGCGACATAGTTTCACATCACGCCGCCGGCTCGCAACTGCCGGCCGGCTTGTAGACGGCCATTCCCTGCGTGTTCAACTGTTGTATGCGTGTGGTTGCTCATGGTTGAGGTGGCCGTGGCGCACTCTGGTCGCGTCCCGCCGCGCCCTCTGGCCATGTCCCTCTGCGTGCGCTACCAGCGTTTCGGGCCGACACACGATCACATACGTTCGGGGTGCCAAAGGCATGCGGTTGCGCCTGACGCGGCGCCACGATGCAGTTACGTGCGGCATAAACTGCCCAGTGGACGTGCCGAGAATCCCGGCCGCCCGGCCCTCATTTATTCCCATGGCCATGTACCTTCATCTCTCGCGCCCCATGACACAATAAGCACACCCACGATGACACATACAGACAGGATATCCAGCGGCTCCAATGGCGCTCCCAGCGGCTCCAATGGCGCTCGACGACGACGGGCGGCAGTTCACCATGCCTCACGTAGTGGACACCGACGTGAGGGGGAAGGACCTCTCGGTGGTGTACACCAATGTGCCGGTCTCGGTGGAGAGCTACATCCACACTATA
The DNA here is from genome assembly GCA_039707655.1 of Elymus sibiricus. Lineage (NCBI taxonomy): Eukaryota > Viridiplantae > Streptophyta > Magnoliopsida > Poales > Poaceae > Elymus > Elymus sibiricus. The sequence continues at coordinate 19,948,661 of CM077672.1, read as the reverse complement.
GAGCAGTTGCTTGCTGAGGACAAGTACCAAGTGGTCGGCTTCGACCTCGAGTTCACCGGGGGTCGTGCCGGGTATGATCAGAAGGTTGCCGTCGCCCAGTTGTGCGTGCGCCGTCACGTCCTCGTCTACCACTACTCCCTAGCCACAAGGCCTTGCGAGCGTTTTGCCAGGTTTATCAACAACCCCGACTACAGGTTCGCTATGGTGGACACCTTCAATGATCTAAAGGTGCTCGAGACTACGGGCTTGGCCTGCCAGAAGCTTGTTGACATCCAAGGCCAGTACAGGGTCTGGAGTAGAAAGAAGGGGAAGGAACCCCTGGTTGACCTCGCCATGGCCATCATCGACCCCTACTACAGAGACATGATGGATGAGTGAAACAAGAACAAGGATGCCTGGCACGAGGCCTGGGTGCGGAGACTGGATGAAGAACACGTCAAGTATGTGGCCAAGGACGCGTACACAAGCTACGAGATGTACAGGCGGATCGTTGACATGAGGAAGTGCCTTCGTCCTGCCCCAGGCGAGGGATCGAGCCATAGAGCAGTGGCGGCAGCGTCACAAGAAGTAGATGATTAGATGATCGTTTCTCCTAGTTTATAATGCATGTAATTGTTTATTGAGGTGTGTGCGAATGTTTTGTATAGTGACCTATGTAATTGGATGTTTAATTACATCACAGACGGACTAAACTAGGGAACCTGTCGGTGATGATTTCATCAATCGCTGACAATTGTATAGCAGCAAGCGTTTGCCCACAACACACATGGCTTATTAGCAGGAATCATCTGTCTTGCTATCGGTCATCCCACACATTTCTGATTACTGACCTCTTTGCTGCGTATCACACACATCTTGTTAAGTTGAACCGTTTTGGTTGTTTTGGCTCATCGCAAACAATTCATCCAAGTGAACTGTATGCCGTCTATCGCACACACCTTGATCTGGCTGACCATTTCTGTTGTGTTGGGTAATCACAAACAGTTCATCTGAGTGAACTGTATGCCGTATATCGCACACACCTCGATCTGGCTGACCGTTTCTGTTGTTATAGCTCATCGCAAACAGTCTGTATGGATCAACTATATGCCACGTATCGCACACGCGTCTCTAATCTGAATCATGCTTGATGTCTCTGCCATCGCACACAGTTCGTCTTATTGGTGATGGTTTTATTACGATACCGTTTGCGATTCATGCATCACACACAGTTTGGTGTGGGGAGTCTCTGATTCATGTGTCACGTTAGCAGTCGCCTGCAGTAGTGTAAATATGTGGTCAAACTGTACATAGAAAATATAAATAACATTGCATGTTGGTGCAGCCCACGTTTTCGATAATTTGAGCCGTGGGCTTGTTCACAAATTTTATGAGGGGGTGTTTGTTCACTTAATGGAGGGTCGAGTACCACATGTGAACATTACAAAGTGCAACCTGGCATGTACACAATTTTAAACGATTATTTTTATGGAGTGAAAAAAGAAAACTACTCCACTATATGTATATATAGGCAGGAGCTTCCGCGCTTGCTCGCTAGGGTTGCTCTCTTCACACACTCTCATCCTCTCCAAATCTAAGTAAGATAGCGGTGGTCACTCTCTCTCTCTCTCTCTCTCTCTATCTCTCTGCTCACCGCTGGTCACAGATCCAGACGCATCCCCTCCGTCGGGGAAGGGGGGGAGGTGCAGTGTTTAGGCCGTCGTCGACGGAGAGGGAGGAGTCCCACTGGCGGCCGCACCGTCATCTCTGACCGAGTGTTGGCATGGGAGGTCCTCCGATCCCTTCATCGCTGTCGTAGTGTGGGTGGATCCGGCCTTCCGCCCCCACCTAGCCACACACCGATGACCTTCAGGTATATCTTCTTCGAAACCGGCCTTGCTCTACTGCTCCAGCTCCCCACGTCGCTGCATGTGCATTATTTTCTACCTCACAACCCCCCCCCCCCCCCCATGTAGCTAGGCTCGATTGGCAGGTTCAATGCCACCTAATTTTTTTTCAATTATTAGAGGTAAAGCTACTTCATGCAGTCGAATCTTGTACTTGGTTCAAACAGGAAAGAAAGGCAAGAAAAGATGTAGTATGTATATAGGACTTGGTTCAAACAGGAAAGAAAGGGGGTGAGAGTAGTACAGACTGGCTATCCAACCGGTCTCTTGGTCGAAAAGAGAAATATAGGGGAAACGCTGTACGCACTGAATAAGCAACCAATATGTTGGTTGAAAAAGGAAAGAAAATGGGGGCTGGGTGTGACAAGGCAATAGAGTATGACTGTCGGCCCAGTGGGAACCAGGGTACCACGGCATGTCTGCCTCTAGCCCAGAGGACCGCGCTCGGCGGCCGGCCCATGAGAGTGGCCCTGCCGCGGCCGCTCCGGAGGAAGCCGCCTCGCGAGGGGCGAGCCTCACGAGGCCCCTCGCCGCCAGGCCAGGCCCTGCCGAGGCCGCCAAGCGCCAGGTTCCCTCGCGTGGCCTTCTCACGAAGCAGGTCGTGCGGCACCAGCCGCGGGGCTCCGCGCCCAGCACATGGGTGACGTCCCGCTGTCAGGATAAGGATAGCGGGGCGCGACCAAGCCCCACTTCCATTCTGGTGATAAGGGAGCAGCGGCGTCTGTCTCCCCCAAAGCGCGTCCCAAAGGTTTTCCTCTTTGGTGTTAGAAGATCAGGACGGATCAGCCCGCTAGGATGGAGGTCATCACCAAGCCTACCAGCGCGTCACAAGGAGCTACTTTGGCTGGCGGAGACCACCTTTAGTCTGGATAAGCCTGCACTCTTGTCCCCCTTTTGAATTGCCGCCCTGTGGCAACCCTTTCCCGCTCATATTTTCGGGGAAGAGGACCAAGGCACTACAAAAGGGGCAGGGCCGCTTCCATGTAAGGGGATCGGTTCATTCTCCCCCACACCTCGTGTACTTGGAGCCACAAGCTCTCCATCACAGAGCAATCCAACACAAGCAGGAGTAGGGTGTTACAACGCACGGTGGCCCGAACCTGGGTAGCTCACGCGTCCCCTTCGTGTCCGATGAGAGCAAGCGAGTCCGGCGCGTCCCTGCCGTAGTCCTGTCGTAGGCTGCCACGCAAAGTCCCCCAGAGTTCGAATCCTAAGTTCTTGGAGAAGTTTCTTGGACGCACATCCTAGACTCCGACATTTGGCGCGCCAGATAGGGGGACTTGCCGTCTTCGCGCCTTCGACCTCGACGCCAACACCGACATGGATGACGCCGCCGTGCGCCGCGAGCGCACTGCATGTCGAGCCGCCTCCGCCGGGCCCGTTGGGGAGCGGGCGTCCTCCTCCATCCACCCATCGCCGAGTGGGCGGGACCACGGCCTCTCCTCCACCACATCTTCGCCTGAAGGGAGCGGCCCCCTTGCTCCGCGCGCCACGCTGCTCATGGCTCGGAGGCTGCTGCGCTGTCCTCCCTCCAAGGACGGCCGCGACGCCTGGCTCGAGCGCATCGCCCAGCTCATCTTCACCGCCAACGGAGGCCAGGTGCCCCCTCGCCCTATGTCCAATTCACCACGGCGCGCCGAGCGACCTGGGCGCATCGCTCCCCGTCTTCTTCCTCCTCCGCACCGCGGCCCGTCCGTGCTAAGCAGCGCCGGCGGCCGCCGACCAACCAAGGCCGTCGCCACCAGCGGGGGTTCCCAGGGGCCCCGAGGGGTGGCCTGCATCTTGGAAGGGGCCCAAGCCCCTCTGTCCAGCCGCCACCTCAAGCGCTTCGCGCGCGAAGTGAGTGTGGCCCTTCAGGCGCCCGAGCTTGCCGGCCTCCTCAAGTGGTCCGAGTTCCCCGTCTCCTTCGACACCAGCGACCATCCCAGGCCCGCCAGGGCTGCGGGGGTTGTCCCTCTGCTGTGGACTCCAACTATCGGCGGTGTGGCCGTCACCAAGATGCTCATCGACGGCGGCGCTGGCCTCAACGTGCTCTCTATGGAGAACATCGAGATGCTCCGGGCGCCGGGTGGGCACCTGGTGCCCACCAAGCCCTTCTCGGGCGTCACTGGCGGCTCCACTGCACCCCTGGGGCTGGTGCGCCTCCCCGTCACCTTTGGCTCCCGCGAGAACTACTGTACAGAGCTCGTCGTCTTCGATGTGGCTCGCATCGGCCTGCCCTACAATGCCATCCTGGGCTACCCGGCGCTCTCCAAGTTCATGGCCGCAACTCACCACGCCTACGGCCTCGTCAAGATGCCCGACAGCAGCGGCACCCTCACGATCCGTTGCCATGTGTAGGACACGGTGCGCGCCCTCGCGCGCGCCCAAAGGCGGCCGCTGCCGCATCCCAGGCCAAGGAGGACGCCCTGAGCTTGCCGAGCCGGCGTCCGCGAAGAAGAAGCTGCTATTCTCGCAGGAGCAGGCCGAGACCAAGAAAGTGTCATTGGATGGGAACAGCGCGGGCCCCTTCCTCACCATCGGCAGCGGCCTTTCCCCCGAACAAGAGGGCGCCCTCATCGACTTCCTTTGGGCGAATGCAGATATGTTCGCTTGGACGGCCTCAGACATGCCCGGCATGCCATGGGAGGTGATCGAGCACCACTCAGCCGCGTGCCGGAGCGCGCGGCCCGTCAAGCGTGAGGAATTTCGTCAAGCGCCCAAGAAGTAGGAAGTCGTCACCAAAGAGGTCAACAAGCCCCAGGATGCTGGAATCGCCCGTGAAGCCCCCCACCCCAGGAGGATCGCAAACCTCACCCCCGTTGCCAGGCCGTGCGATAGCGTGCGGATGTGCGTCGACTTGATCGCCCTCAACCAGGCCTGCCCCGCAGGCCCCTTCCCTCCTACGTGCATCGCTGCAGGTTCACCCTGGCTGACGCGCATGTCGTTTGGCCTGGAGGGTGCCGTAGCCACCTTTGCGAGGCTGATGCGCATGAGCCTAGAGCCCCACATCGCAAGGACTATGGAGGTGGTTAACACTCGCCCACCGGCCCACCGTGGCCCCACTCATGACAGAGGCGGGTGTTCTGGTACCAAACACATGGAACGCCCGCCATCACCGTAAGTTCTATCCATGCTCCACGGATACGAGCGACATGGAGCTATACACGCTCCGGGGCTCTCTCTACCCACACAGCCTTTGGCACGTGAGAGCTCCTTCCCACTCTCGTGGAAGCCCCATGCTCAGCGCTGGCAGATGCCCCATGCTCTACGCTGGCGGCTTACTTGAGGGGCCCTCGGCCGTCACATCCTCAAGCAGACCCGTGTCGAACACGGCAGCATGTGTCCTTCTGTTATGTAATGAACTTGCTTCATGCATCAGTGAAGCTTATTTGCTTCAAAATCCTGTGTGCTTGCCACTGCAGGGCGCGCGCTCATGGTATCACCCGTGCCTGTCCCGCGTGCGGGGGCTGGGCACGGTGTCTGTGAACGGGTCAGTCCGAGCAGCACTAAAAAACCCAAGCGACTGAGCTCTGGCTCGCAGGCCTGCTCCCATGCACGTCACCTCACCAGGTCCTTGGTGCTCTTGTTTCCTCGCGTAACACCCACAGGCGACCTCGCGAGCGCGCCCTGCTGCACTATTTGCAAAAACTTTGCAGTTTTCCTAGTGCAGGATACGAAGGCCTCAGGAGCCCCCCCTCGGGAGGCGCCGCGAGCGGCATCCTACGGGTGGAAGGCCTCACGGGGACTGCGCCTCGCGAGCCGCACGCCTTGAAGGAGCTAATAAGTCTAAACCACCCCTCGGGTCCTCTTCCCTCTCGTTTCTCTCTCGCGGCTTCTCGATTTCCTTGGCACGAGCCGCCTGCGCGTCAAGGGGGGGGACCCTGAGCATCGTGCCTCAGGGACTCCCACCGGCCCTAAGAACCCTACACCTTCTGGCCTTGCCGAGCGCATGCTCTGGGCATACCAGCGACGGTGTAGCCCACCTCGGGGGCTGGGTCCCAGCGACGCAGGGCACGAAGGCAATGTAAAAAGGGAAGTTAAAAGCCACAAGAGGAAAATGAAAACGCATTAAACATTGAGTACTTAACAGCAAAAGTGCCGTACAAATGTCTTCACGCCCCCTCGGGGCTACATCCACTCTGTTACATGAAGATGAGCGTAGGGCCTCAGGCAGCGGAGCCACGGTCGGCATCGTCGACTACTGGATTGCCGTCGTCGCCGGACCCCTCCCCGACAGGCGCGACGCGCTCCAGTAGGCTCGTCACATGGTCCTCCACCGCCATTGCAAGCTTATCTTGGAGCTCCTCGGGAACTGGAGACAGCACCTGGTCGAAGTTGAAGCTGCCGCCAACGCGCAGCAGGTTGCGGAAGATGCTGGTCGATGCCTGGCGCAGGAGGTCGCGGCACTCAGCGTCGCGGATCTTGTCCCACCGGGTGGAGCTCGCCTCCAGCCGCTCCACGAGCCTCGTGAAGAAGGCCAGGTAGCTGGCGTCATTGGTCTCCAGGGGATCCTCCACCCTCTCGACCGAGAAAGCAGCCACGGCACTGCGAGCGTGCCCCATGAGCTCGCGGAACATATTGGAGCGCTAGAGCTGCTCCCCGCGCCCTCGGGCGTCCTCGTCGCGGGCCTGCTGTGCCTCATCGCTAACCTCGCCCACTTGAGCCTGGAGGTTTTCCAGCTCACGACGAGTCGTGGCGTGGAGCTCCGCCTCTTGGCTTCCGACACGGCGAGCTGCAGCTTGAGCTTGGCAATTTCGGCGTCGAGTTCGCCGCACCTCTTCGTGAAGCGGTCCTCCTGCTTCTTCAGGTTGTTGGAGTAAGTGTCCGCCAGGGCCTTCGCCTTCTACGCGACCTCCTCCTGGCCCCGCTTGTCGATCTCGGCCCTGTACCTCGCAGCTCTTTCTTCAAGCGTGGTGTTGGCCTTCGCGAGGCGCTCTTGGTAGGTGGCCTCGCCGGCCACCACGATACGGTCCAGGTGCTCCAAGCGCTCTCGCTCCCTCTCCTGCTCGATGGTGGTCCACAGGAGTTCGCGCTCCCGAATCTCCATGTCCATCTCCAGGACCGCCGCCATGCTCTCGCGCCGGATGACCGCCTCCTTGCGGGAGGCTAGCCGGGCCTCGCGGGCCGCGACGTGTCCCTACTCTAGGCGAAGGTTCTCCTCCTCGGCCACGAGCTCGGCCTCTAGGGAGTTGAGGGCCGACCGGGCATGGCGGAGAGTCCCAATCCGCAATAAGATGCTGCGGCTCACCAGGGCCAGGGTCCCGGGCGCGTCCGGCCCTTCCGTCTCCGCCCCCCGTGGCTTTGGGGGCTCGGGGGCTGCTGCGTCATCGGATCTGCCCAGGCCTCTGCCTGAGGGGGCCTCATTCCCCTCCAGGCGGCCAGGATCCTTCTGGACCTCCACCTCGGATTCCGCCTCTACCGGCCGCTCGGCCACGCGGGTAGGAGAGGGCGCGACCGCCTTCGTCTCGCAGTGCCCTAGGGATTGCTCGAGGCTTGCGGTGGCCGCCGCGTTGGTGCCTACCTCTCCCTCGGGGCAGGCCCCTTCCGGAGGCACCCTTTCTCTGGCAGGAGGGGAGGCCTCCTCGGGAGGCTGGGCAGATCCCGCAGACCCCTACCCCACAACTCCGTCACGCTTCGCGAGGATCGTTGGGGGCGCTGGGGCGCCAACCGCCCCCAGCTTTCGCTGAGTCCCGGCGGGCTCTTCGGCATCCTTGTCCCGGACACCCTCCTTCTTCTTCTTCGGCGGGGAGCCCCTACTACATAACCAGGGATCAAGTCGAGCCATGCAAAATGAGGCGGTCGGCGTAAGGAACGTGCGAGGCAGGGGGACTTACTCGTCTGTGGGAACCAATCGCCGCTTCCTTAGCTTCCCTCCAGGGAGGCTGCCACTTCCCTCCCCCCCCAGGACTCTTAGGGGCCCCCTCCTGAGTCCCCGCATTGGGGCCCACCTAGGCCACTTCCCGAGGCTTCGGCGGGCGGGATCGCCCCGCTAGCCGCGGGGTTCTGCGCGCCAAGGGCTTCCTCCATCGGGGGCGCAGGCCGCTGGGGCTCGACTTGGGGCCGTCCGGCATCACTACTGCCGCTGCTGCCGGTTCCTGCCATCGACAGGCGGCGAGTCAGCTTGGAAGCCGCTGCCTCGCTCCAGGCGTTGGCCGTGGCCGCCACCTTGGTGTCGCCTTCGCCTTTGGGAAGTGGGCAGCACCTGGATCGGGTTATCGCGGGGTCCCACATGACCTAGGGGCACGAGCCCCCACTGATCAAACAGTGGCATGCCGGGCCGCACGTCCTCCCGGTTTCCGAAGCAGTACATTGGGGCCGCACTTGGCGGCGGGAACGGCATTGCCGCGGCAAGGAGAACGTTCACAAGCCCCTCCACCACCTCTGGGGCAAGGCGATCGGAGCTCAGCCTCATGGGGTTCCCCAGGCCTGAGTGAGTCCACACCGGGGGAGGGCGCCCCTGGAGGGGGGCAATGCGCTTGCGCATGAACTCCTTGATGACCATGCTCACGGTGAGCCTGCCATCTTGGAGCACTTGCATTCTTGCCATGACTGGTCCCAGCACAGCCTCGGTCAGCTCGGCGGGCCCCCACCCGGAGCTCGACAATGCTGGCACCTCTGGGATTTCGAGCAAGGGGCTGTGCATGCTCGCGACCATCTGGAAGGACCGAGCTCGGGTGCAGGTGCAGCACATGAACCTGGTAGTGGCTGAGCACGGCGTTGAAGAAGTCGGTGGCCAAAAAGCAAATAAAACTCAAATTTTGCGGATCTTACACATGTGGCCAATGATTCACTAGTATAACTAGCCTAGCGCACTCGATGCACCTCTAAGGACTTAGAAGCAAAACCACACAATGCTCCTGGTAGCAATTGGGGTCAAGCTCCTATTACTTCCTTAGGGAACATCATACTCAACACGTGACCATAGCCAAAGTGGCTTAGCCAACGATCCTAGGGTTGTCGAGGAAAGATAGAATTTATAGGCGTTTCCCAAAGGAAACTGGATTTGAGGAGAGAAATGCCATGGTTACCAAGCAAGGTAGGGATATCTGGTTTACCTAGGGGTTCAGGGCTCACGGGGCGTTGCCTGGTGCGGACATCTTACACCGGAGGCAAAGGCCACGAGAGTTGGGTTCTGATGGAGCCAAAAACCTATGGGGTTGCCTTTATGATCAATAGTAGCCGTTCCGGTCTGGCAAAGATGGCTGAAATCCATCTGGGCTTTCTACTAATCAAAAAGGCAATGAAGTCTGGCTAGGGGTAACCTACGGTCAGCCTGGCTCTGATACCATCCGTTGTGGCGCCCCGCCTGAATACCACTGTAGTCAGACGGTCGCCGCACATACCAGCCCAGGAAAATCACTCTGGCATGTGCTTTTACAACAAGTATCATGAACACAGGCAATTCTATTAATGGATATATAAGTCTTACATGATGTATTACAAGGGTGATGGCAGCGGAAAAGCTCTATCTAAGGCAGCATGGTCTTGGGGCGGCTCCAATCCACAGGGATCTGACTGGGTTACACTTCTAGCCCGCGAACACTCCGACTCCTCGCTAGGGGTCATCAAATCCTTAGGTGAACCTGGCCACATTGAAGGCCACTGAGTACTTTTCAATGTACTCGCAAGCAAACCAAACCAACATATACACCAAGCAAAGCAATCCATGGCATTCAAGCATGCACTTGTTATCATAACAGTATTAGCTATCACACTAAGGCAGGATTATCTAGAAAGATTAATCATCTAGCAACATTAATTATCATGTCATAACACGATTAACTAGCATGATAACTACTGAAGTAGAACATATCAAGTAAATAATCCATACTCCGAATATGTCATGATCCAAACTATATCCGATCCCAATCCAATCCAAGTCTTGTGGTCATCCGACCCTTTAACTCATAGCCATCGCATGGCTAACATTCATACCCCTGACATCATCTGATGTCCATGCATCCGTACTGCAAGTCTGACATGCCTTACCATTCTCTGGTTCAGTCTTAGCAATATTATTATATAGTTTGTTCCTCCAGACTCGACACAGACCAAATAGTGTGACCTAGTACGAACTGTGTCCCATGACTGAGGACGCGGCTATTCGAATAGATTTACACTCTGCAGAGGTTGCGCACTTTACCCACACCACGGAGGTCCCAGCCTCGTACTTAGTACATGTTCCCATTCGGGTGGACCGGTGCTGCTCCAACGAAACTTGCCTAACCCGTGACTCCTCCATTGTACCACCGACAATCATACCCTCCTAGGGTCATGTCCTGGGTGGCCCCAGTGTCACCCCGTGACACCTGCCACCGTCGTGGCCAACTAAACTGTCCCAAACGAGGACCGCGCGCAAACAAACAACTGGGCTCACAAGGTTATCGTCGTCTACCTGATCACGGTAGCACGCACGTATAACCTTCCCTCTGTGGTGGTACCGATAAAAGAGCACGCGGTTAGACCAAGTCAAGGTCGTCCCATACCGGCAGATGTGGCTGCACTGATGAGCTTGGTTCGGTGGCACTATGACTCGATCCAGCCGACGGAGGAGGTTGTTTTCATAATATCATATTCGTTATCATTGCAACAACAGTAACCATGCATGATGTGACAATTATGAAAAACATAACAACCTATCTCCATACAATATCACAACGAGTCATTAGTGAGACAATATTTAAATGGCAAGTTATCACTTTACAAGTTCTAGCTGTAAGTTACGACCATCTGAACCCTTGCATGAAACCGGCAAATAAACTAGTAGCCACCAGAACTGGTCTTTACCACTCAGATCTGGGACGTTACCGGAATAACTCAACCCCGGCTCAAGACGGCTGAAAAGCAGCTCAGAGCATGAGACGGTGTTGATAAAAAGAGTGTAGTGGTTCCCTAAGACGGCTGAAGAACAGCTCAGAGCATAGGGTCACCGCTACAGAAAGAAATTCAACAGCTGTCCGAGACGGCCGAAAAGCAGCTCAGAATACGGGCCAGTTGTTGAAAAGAGAAACATAAAGTCGGCATCCACCCCAAACGGCTGGAAGCAGCTCAGAACACAGGCGTGGTGCCGTCGCCAAAGAAAGGCAGGCAAGGGTTCATTAGCGTCACATACAGCTCACCACTACGCACACAAGCATAAGCATATTAATATAAACATGCAAGAATAACACAGAGCAATGCTTTAGGGCACATATCAGATGGTCGGCTTGCCTGGGGGTCGAGGAATACTCCGGGAAGAAGTGCGATCACCTCGCGGAAGAATTCGCCGGAAAGGTTCTCTCTCGGAGGGGCTGAATAGAGGGCAAGGGCAAAATGGGCATTTTTAGAAAGTGACAACCTTATGAAAGTGATGTCATCGGAACGGGCTCGACGAACCGAGAAAGTGGGCTTTGGATTCACCTGAATCGGAGTTGCGGTTGCAAAGATATAGCAGATTGACTGTTCAGGGACCTTTTTGTAAAACTTTTATTCACATCTGGGTCCCTGGACAGTTTTTCTGCGAGAAAAAAGAAAAAGTTCACTGTTGTCTTTGGGCTGTGCTGTGCCGAAGCCGGCCCAAGTCCTAGGCCACCGCTAGGCTGCTGCCACTGTTGCCCTGGGCTGAGCCCAACTACGCTGCCGCTAAAAAAAACAAAGGGAGGAGGGGTTGAGCCACTGGCGAGTCGGGCCCGCCCGCAGGTTCGTCTTCCACCCCGAGCGCGCTGGCTGGAGGCACAGAGGCGCCGTCGACCGGCGATTCCCAGCGCTACGGGCCGTCTCCAGCGGAGTTTCGGCTACCGGCGTGCTCACGAGGGTGCGGCACATCCACCGGTGTAGGGCACGGATGCCGGGAGCGACGGGAGCGACAGCCACCTTAGGCAGGGCGGACGGCGGCTTCGGGTGATGATGGTCCCGGTGCTCCGGTGAGCTCCTGGATCGGGCAGCGGCAAGGCTGGGATCTCCGGAGAGCACCGCAACGGGTGGTGGGTGGCTTGGGCCACAGGGAGGGCTGGGGTCGTGGCGGCACTTGGTGAAAGTGAGCGGCTACTCCGGTCGATTGGAGGGCTCCGGCGAGGAACTCGACCGGGCGAGGAGGTGGGAGTGATCTGGAGGGGAAGGGAAGGAGGCTGGCGAGCTCGAGGGACCTCGGCGTGGCTATTTATAGCCGCGCGAGCTCGCCGGATTAGCTCAGCCGCCATGGCCGCCTTATCGCCGTACTGGCGCTGCGGGAAGACGTGGCTGGACGGTAGAGGCGTCGAGTGGCTTCGCGGTGAGGGCAGAGGCCTCGAGTGCGCTCGAAAGAGCTCGGGGAAGAAGGAGACAGAGGGGATAGCGACGACGATGTCACGGGCGTACAGTGCGGCGCAACTGCCGTGGCTTGGGGAGGAAGAAGGGGAAGGGGGAAGCTATGGGAGAGGGTGCACGCGGCCACGGCGAAGCCATCGGACATGCCCGGACAAGCGGAGGCCAGCCGGAGCTAGCTGGCCGAGGCGACCGAAGCGCAGAGCGCCATTTTGGACGTGTTTGCTGCGCGATCACCACGAGCACCGCGTGTTCCAGACATTTAATGGCCTTGAGACCTTGTCTACTAGATGTGTCAAAGGTCAGTGAGCTGACCTATCGATGTTTGGATGCAAGTGACAGCAAGAAGTGACAGATGTGAGCTGACTTTGATACTGCACAGAAACTTGGCTGGATTCTTGTGGAGAAATGGATGAGGGTGGGGAGCTGAACCTTTGTCAAAATTAAATATGGTAGGAAGGACTAGGTTCTGGTAAAATTTGAAGGCATTTGGACCAAATTTGAATGCACTTCCTTTGAAATGCTAAATTTCGTCCAGAAACTAGGTTTTGATGTTGTGCTCAAATGGCTGAATGGATTGGGCTGAATTTTGGTGGATGGAGGTGATTTGGAGGTATGGAGGTACTGGGAAAATTTCAGCTCATTTGGATATACCAAAATGGTACTTCCTTCACAGAGCTAGAATCTGGACAGAAACTTGATGGAATTTTCGAGAGAAATTGGCTAGATAAAATGATGTGAATTTTTGTATAGTCACATAATATAGGGAATGTGAGGTCCTGGATTAATTTCAAGATTTTTGAAGCAATATAAAATATAGTTGCTTCACAACCTCAAAATAAGTCCAGAAACAAGAATTGGAAGATGTGCTCAAAAGTTGAACTGTGGAACTTGAGTTTTTGATGGAAATGATGAAGATATTTATAGGAGAAGCTCCACAAATTATTTGGGATTTTTCCTGGCTACCAAAATGGTAGTTCCTTTAGAAAGTGCCCAAAGTGCAATATTGCCTTTAAATAGGAAAATGCAATTTCCCTCATTTAATTATAGCCAATATTTTTATGGGAGCTCAATATGATCACAAAGAATATCTCCACAAGATTTCATGAGCTTTGGAGATGGATAGACATTTTCCTGGATTTAATTCCTTTAACTGGCAGAAAAAGGAATTAATTTTAAATGGAAAATATTGCAAATGACTTGGCAATATTTTTACATATCCAGGATTTATAGATGTGGGATGATCACTGGGAAAACTTTGGGAGGCAAAAGATCAAAGGAAATTGAGGTTCCTTTGTAACGGAAGGAATTAGGGTTTCCCTTCCGGTGACTCAGAAGGTAGGGTTTTGGTGGTAACATCCTGAGAATAAATTTTTGGGTGACAGGGTGGACTGGAGAGAATCTCTAGTTGGATAGGAAAGGCAAGACTAAATGACCATCTTCATATACCCACGAGCGAGAGAAAATCCAAGAACATCGAAAAAAAGACGGGAGTCAAATCCCGCGAAGGAAAAAAACAAGGAGCAAAAACCAGGGTGTCACAAACCTACCCCCCTTAAGAAAATCTCGTCCTCGAGATTTCCGGGCTTACCTCCCGGCTAAGGGGGAACATACATGTGTGTGACTTGGATCCATCCGATGTCTTGTCTTCGTGGGTTTATTGGCCTTTTAACTGCCTCTTCTGATGAGTCCGGTGTTGTCTTTTCACACCGCTGCCTTGAATCCTTCTCTTTCCTGTCAGGCAAACCCTTCGTCCTGGTAGTTTGTTGCCTAGGTTTGGTGGGTAGCTCATATTACCGACAAATAGCTTGGTTTCCAAGGCCTGGCACTAGCTGCTTTGGTTTTTATTGCAATACTTTGTACACTGCCTGCAAAGGGCGAGACATCTTTTCTTGATACAGGGCTCATGTGCTCATATGGCCTCGAGTGACTGTGGATGGCTTTCTTTCAGTCTGACTGTGGGTTCCGTACAAGGTGTTCCCTTCTGTCTCTTGCATTCTGACTTCGTCCTCAGGTGATTTCCAACTGAAATGTCGGGCATGATCACAAAGTAATCATAGACGGTAATCTCTGAGGTGGCTCTGCCATTTATAGCCTCCGTAGTCCTTGTTATAACCATCGAGATGAACATAATATGGCTAGCATCCGGTGTATCTTTCAGAGCATAGCCTCTTATCTTGGCCCGTATTCAGGATGAATGCGGCAAGCTCACTTGTAACCGCAAGTAGTGCATTGTTGTGGCCGCATATGCAAGAGTCTGACAAAGATTGATAATATCACCTTGTCTGTGAAATTTCATTTTATTGACCATCGTGAAGGTGGTTTGTCCGAAACTTCATTGTTCTTGGGGGTTCCTTTTGGGGAACTTGTCATTACCTGCCAACACGGTTCCTTGGTCATATCCCAGCTTGTAGGCTCACAAGTTACTCTTGCATATCTCGTAGGGATTGTTGTGTTCATATCCTTCTTTGAAGTATGGGGCCAATGTTTCTCTAAACACAATCATTCCCGTGCACGAGTGGCTCGCATGCACTGATCCACTGGACTGCATGCTCACAACATATGCAAAGGTAGGACAAATCCTTTCATACCCACTGAGTTCTGAAGCAGACGTGTGCCCGGAGTAGTTCGTGCTTCTGGCAAGATAGTTGTGGGCACGATGGCGTGCTGAAGAAGGCTAACTTCCTTACGCCCGAAGCTTCTGCGAAGGTGGTGTGCTAAAGAAGGCTGGGTATCGTACCTCGGAAGCTTTCCCTCATGTGACTTACTGCGAAAGGTCGGGTACCTTATGCTGGAAGCTTTCCGCGACAGCTTGCTGAGGAAGATTGGGAGTGCCATACCTCCGAAGATTTTCTCACCAAGGGGTGTAGCGAGAAAGGTTGAGAATCTTGCGTTGTAAGCTCCTTCTGATAGCTTGCGGAGGAAGGCTAGGTTGCTTATATCAAAAGCCCTTGTCTGAAAATGTCCTGTTAGTCATGCACACCGCTAATTCTTTTGTTTGTCTGATCATTGTTGCTGTAGAGGTTGCACAACTGATGCAGACTTCATGTTGCTTATTAATTGGGAACACCCTTTGCATTCAAACCAAGTGTTGCCGGTAGTGAGCAGTTGACGGATAATTCCCTGAGCTTCGAGGTAGGTGAAATTCTCATTGATTCTGGGCAGCCGTGAACTTATCCATATTTCTCGCAAACCTTGTTCACCATGCCCGGAAATTTGTGTATATTCCGGTGAATTACAAAATATGCTTTGCAATTTGTATCACATACCGGAGTTTTGCTCTGGCTTTCGGCACATTCACCTTCTTGAAATATGTCTTCTGTGGGTAATAAATGATTCTTGAGCCCATTGAGAAAAGACTCAAGGTTCTCCTTACTGACGGAAATAATCCTCGTGTCGAGGACCGAATAATTTGCTCTTGCTGGTCTCCATTCCCGATAGTTCATCTAAATGTTCCTTTGGTGTGCTCTGTTCTGAGGCAAACTCCCTTGGGTATTTTCTGGCCTTGTCTGTTGCACTTAGATTCTGCTTCTGACCCATTCCTCGTTCTTGACAGATCCAGTGATAATGTTGTGAATATCAGGCAGTTGGCTTGGCTTGACTCTTACTCAATTTGGATTATTGGGTATTATCCAAGTTGTATGCTGGTCTTCTTAGGCAGCTCTTGCGGATGGATCCAGTCGGAGCAAAAGAACGGAGCCGACAAAAGAAGCAAAATCGCGAAAAACCAAAAAGCAAATAAAACTCAAATTTTGCGGACCTTACACATGTGACCAATGATTCACCAGTATAACTAGCCTAACGCACTCGATGCACCTCTAAGGACTTAGAAGCAAAACCACAGAATGCTTCTGGTAGCAATTGGGGTCAAGCTCCTACTACTTCCTTAGGGAACATCAAACTCAACGCGCGACCATAGCCAAAGTGGCTTAGCCAACGATCCTAGGGTTGTCGGGGAAAGATAGAATTTATAGGCGTTTCCCAAAGGAAATGGATTTGAGGAGAGAAATGCCATGGTTACCAAGCAAGGTAGGGATATCTGGTTTACCTAGGGGTTCAAGGCTCATGGGTCGTTGCCTGGTGCGGACATCTTACACCGGAGGCAAAGGCCACGAGAGTTGGGGTCAGATGGAGCCAAAAACATATGGGGTTGCCTTATGATCAATAGTAGCCGTGCCGGTCTGGCAAAGATTGTTGAAATCCATCTAGGCTTTCTACTAATCAAAAAGGCAATGAAGTCTGGCTAGGGGTAACCTACGGTCAACCTGGCTCTGATACCATCCGTTGTGGCGCCCCGCCTGAATACCACTGTAGTCAGACGGATGCCTCACATACCAGCCCAGGAAAATCACTCTGGCATGTGCTTTTACAACAAGTATCATGAACACAGGCAATTCTATTAATGGATATATAAGTCTTACATGATGTATTACAAGGGTGATGGCAGCAGAAAAGCTCTATCTAAGGCAGCATGGTCTTGGGGCGGCTCCAATCCACGAGGATCTGACTGGGTTACACTTCTAGCCCGCGAACACTCCGGCTCCTCGCTAGGGGTCGTCAAATCCTTAGGTGAACCTGGCCACATTGAAGGCCGCTGAGTACTTTTGAATGTACTCGCAAGCAAACCAAACCAACATATACACCAAGCAAAGCAATCCATGGCATTCAAGCATGCACTTGTTATCTTAACAATATTAGCTATCATACTAAGGCAGGGTTATCTAGAAAGATTAATCATCTAGCAACTGTTAATTATCATGTCATAACAGGATTAACTAGCATGATAACTACTAAAGTGAAACATATCAAGTAAATAATCCATACTCCGAATATGTCATGATCCAAACTATATCCGATCCCAATCCAATCCAAGTCTTGTGGTCATCTGACCCTTTAACTCATAGCCATCGCATGGCTAACATTCATACCCCTGACATCATCTGATGTCCATGCATCCGTACTGCAAGTCTGACATGCCTTACTATTCTCTGGTTCAGTCTTAGCAATATTATTATATAGTTTGTTCCTCCAGACTCGACACAGACCAAATAGTGTGACCTAGTACGAACTGTGTCCCATGACCGAGGACGCGGCTATTCGAATAGATTTACACTCTGCAGAGGTTGCACACTTTAACCACACCATGGAGCTCCCGGCCTTGTACTTAGTACATGTTCCCATTCGGGTGGACCGGTGCTGCTCCAACGAAACTTGCCTAACCCGTGACTCCTCCATCGTACCACCGACAATCATACCCTCCCAGGGTCATGTCCTGGGTGGCCCCTGTGTCACCCCTTGACACCTGCCACCGTCGTGGCCAACTAAACTGTCCCAAATGGGGACCGCGCGCAAACAAACAACTGGGCTCACAAGGTTATCGTCGTCTACCTGATCAGGGCACCACGCACGCATAACCTTCCCTCTGTGGTGGTACCAATAAAAGAGCACGCGGTTAGACCAAGTCAAGGCCGTCCCATACCGGCAGATGTGGCTGCACTGATGAGCTCGGTTCGGTGGCACTATGACTCGATCCAGCCGACGGAGGAGGTTGTTGTCATAATATCATATTCTTTATCATTGCAACAACAGTAACCATGCATGATGTGACAACTATGAAAAACATAACAACCTATCTCCATACAATATCACAACGAGTCATTAGTGAGACAATATTTAAATGGCAAGTTATCACTTTACAAGTTCTAGCTGTAAGTTACGACCATCTGAACCCTTGCATGAAATCGGCAAATAAACTAGTAGCCACCAGATCTGGGACGTTACCGGAATAACTCAACCCCGGCTCAAGACGGCTGAAAAGCAGCTCAGAGCATGAGACAGTGTTGATAAAAAGAGTGTAGTGGTTCCCTAAGACGGCTGAAGAACAGCTCAGAGCATAGGGTCACCGCTACAGAAAGAAATTCAACAGCTGTCCGAGACGGCCGATAAGCTGCTCAGAACACGGACCAGTTGTTGAAAAGAGAAACATAAAGTCGGCATCCATCCCGGACGGCTGGAAGCAGCTCAGAACACAGGCGGGCTGCCGTCACCAAAGAAAGGCAGGCAAGAGTTCATTAGCGTCACATACAGCTCACCACTACGCACACAAGCATAAGCATATTAATATAAACACACAAGAATAACACAACGCCATGCTTTATGGCACATATCAGATGGTCGGCTTACCTGGGGGTCGAGGAATACTCCGGGAAGAAGTGCGATCACCTCGCGGAAGAATTCGCCGGAAAGGTTCTCTCTAGGAGGGGCTGAATAGAGGGCAAGGGCAAAATGGGCATTTTTAGAATGTGATAACCTTATGAAAGTGATCTCATCGGAACGGGCTCGACGAACTGAGAAAGTGGGCTTTGGATTCACCTGAATCGGAGTTGCGGTTGCGAAGATATAGCAGATTGACTGTTCAGGGACCTTTCTGTAAAACTTTTATTCACATCTGGGTCCCTAGACAGTTTTTCTGCGAGAAAAAAGAAAAAGTGCACTGTTCTCTTTGGGCTGTGCTGTGTCGAAGCCGACCCAAGTCCTAGGCCACCGCCAGGCTGCTGCCACTGTTGCCCTAGGCAGAGCCCAACTGCGCTGCCACTAAAAAATCAAAGGGAGGAGCGGTCGAGCCACTGGCGAGTCGGGCCCGCCCGCAGGTTCGTCTCCCACCCCGCGCGCGCTGGCTGGAGGCACAGAGGCGCCGTCGACCGGCGATTCCCGGCGCTACGGGCCGTCTCCGGCGGAGTTCCGGCTACCAGCGTGCTCAGGAGGGTGCGGCACATCCACCGGTGTAGGGCACGGACGCCGGGAGCGACGGGAGCGACGGCCACCTTAGGCAGGGCGGATGGCGGCTTCGGGTGATGATGGTCCCGGCGCTCCGGTGAGCTTCTGGATCGGGCAGCGGCACGGCTGGGATCGCTGGAGAGCACCGCATCGGGTGGTGGGTGGCTTGGGCCGCAGGGAGGGTTGGGGTTGTGGCGGCGCGCGTTGAAAGTGAGCAGCTACTCCGGTCGATTGGAGGGCTCCGGCGAGGAACTCGACCGGGCGAGGAGGTGGGAGTGATCTGGAGGGGAAGGGAAGGAGGCTTGCGAGCTCGAGGGACCTCGGCGTGGCTATTTATAGCCGCGCGAGCTCGCCGGATAAGCTCGACCGCCGTGGCCGCCTTATCACCGTACTGGCGCTGCGGGAAGACGTGGCTGGACGGTAGCGGCGTCGAGTGGCTTCGCGGTGAGGGTAGAGGCCTCGAGTGCGCTCAAGAGAGCTCGGGGAAGAAGGAGACAGAGGGGATAGCGACGACGGTGTCACGGGTGCACAGTGCGGCGGAGCTGCCGTGGCTTGGGGAGGAAGAAGGGGAAGGGGGAAGCTGCAGGAGAGGGTGCACGCGGCCACTGCGAAGCCATCGGACCTACGTGGACAAGCGGAGGCCAGCCGGAGCTAGCTGGCCGAGGCGACCGAAGCGCAGAGCGCCGTTTTGGACGTTTTCGCTGCGCGGTCACCACGAGCACCGCGTGTCCCAGGCATTTAATGGCCTTGAGACCTTGTCTACTAGATGTGTCAAAGGTCAGTGAGCTGACCTATCGATGTTTGGATGCAAGTGACAGCAAGAAGTGACAGATGTGAGCTGACTTTGATACTGCACAGAAACTTGGCTGGAATCTTGTGCAGAAATGGATGAGAGTGGGGAGCTGAACCTTTGTCAAAATGTAATATGGTAGGAAGGACTAGGTTCTGGTAAAATTTGAAGGCATTTGGACCAAATTTGAATGCACTTCCTTTGAAATGCTAAATTTCGTCTAGAAACTAGGTTTTGATGTTGTGCTCAAATGGCTGAATGGATTGGGCTGAATTTTGGTGGACGGAGGTGATTTCGAGGTATGGAGGTACTAGGAAAATTTCAGCTCATTTGGATATACCAAAATGGTACTTCCTTCACAGAGCTAGAATCTGGACAGAAACTTGATGGAATTTTCGAGAGAAATTGGCTAGATAAAATAATGTGAATTTTTGCATAGTCACATCATATAGGGAATGTGAGGTCCTGGATTAATTTCAAGATTTTTGAAGCAATAAATATAGTTGCTTCACAACCTCAAAATAAGTCGAGAAACAAGAATTGGAAGATGTGCTCAAAAGTTGAACTGTGGAACTTGAGTTTTTGATGGAAATGGTGAAGATATTGATTGGAGAAGCTCCACAAATTATTTGGGATTTTTCCTGGCTACCAAAATGGTAGTTCCTTTAGAAAGTGCCCAAAGTGCAATATTGGCTTTAAATAGGAAAATGCAATTTCCCTCATTTAATTATAGCCAATATTTTTATGGGCGCTCAATATGATCACAAAGAATATCTCCACAAGTTTTCATGAGCCTTGGAGATGGATAGATATTTTCCTGGATTTAATTCCTTTAACTGGCAGAAAAAGGAATTAATTTTAAATGGAAAATATTGCAAATGACTTGGCAATATTTTTACATATCCAGGGTTTATAGATGTGGGATGATCACTGGGAAAAATTTGGGACGCAAAAGATCAAAGGAAATTGAGGTTCCTTTGTAACGGAAGGAATTAGGGTTTCCCTTCCCATGACTCAGAAGGTAGGGTTTCGGTGGTAACATCCTGAGAATAAATTTTTGGGTGACAGGGTGGACTGGAGAGAATCTCTGGTTGGATAGGAAACGCAAGACTAAATGACCATCTTCATATACCAACGAGCGAGAAAATCCAAGAACATCGAAAAAAAGACGGGAGTCAAATCCCGCGAAGGAAAAAAACAAGGAGCAAAAACCAGGGTGTGACACCGGCCAGATCTTCGTCGCCCCGTTCCTGCTGTGGGTGCTGGCCGTCACCGGCCGCACCTTGTCTAGGCCCTCCTCGTTGAGGATCACGGATTTCAGCAGCGCGGGCCTTGGCCCCAGCGGGACCGACGACCCCGTCTTGACGGTTTTCTTCTTCCCTCTCCTGCCAGGGGCCATGGCGGCGGAGAGGTTGGGAGTTGGAGGAGGAGTAACAGGGAAGCTGCTCGCGCGAGACGAAGGGCAAGATGGGGACGAAGAGCAATGACGCACCTGCGCCCCGAGCGCACAGGCTTTATCGCCAAGACGGCGGTTACCGAGGCGTCGTGGGGAGTGGGGTCGACCCTCCCCGTCAAAGCTGCCACACGTCGCCTCTGGGCCCGGCAGCTCAGTGGGCCCCGCGGCGTTTCGTCCCTAACGGGCGGAACGTGCGCGCCGCGGGCCCGGGGGCTACTGTCGGCCCAGTGGGAACCAGGGTACCACGGCCCATCTGCCTCTGGCCCAGAGGACCACGCTCGGCGGCCGGCCCATGAAAGTGGCCCTACCGTGACCGCTCCGGAGGAAGCCGCCTCGTGAGGGGCGAGCCTCACGAGGCCCCTCCCCACCAGGCTAGGCCCTGCCAAGGCCGCCAAGCGCCAGGTTCCGTCGCGAGGCTCCCCTCGCGAGGCCTTCTCACGAAGCAGGTCGTGCGGTGCCAGCCGCGGGGCTCCGTGCCCAGCACATGAGTGACGTCCCGTTGTCAGGATAAGGACAGCGGGGCGTGACCAAGCCCCGCTTCCATTCTGGTGATAAGGGAGCAGCGGCGTCTGCATCCCCCAAAGCGCGTCCCAAAGGTTTTCCTCTTTGGTGATAGAAGATCAGGACGGAGGTCATCGCCAAGCCTACCAGCGCATCACAAGGAGCTACTTTGGCAGGCGGAGATAGCCTTTAGTCAGGATAAGCATGCGCTCTTATCCCCCTTTTGAATTGCCGCCCTGTGGCAACCCTTTCCCGCTCATATTTTCGGGGAAGAGCACCAAGGCACTACAAAAGGGGCAGGGCCGCTTCCATGTATGGGGATCGGTTCATTCTCCCCCACACCTCGTGTACTTGGAGCCACAAGCTCTCCATCACAGAGCAATCCAACACAACCAGGAGTAGGGTGTTACACCGCATGGTGGCCCGAACCTGGGTAGCTCGCGCATCCCCTTCATGTCCGGTGAGAGCCAGCGAGTCCCCGCCATAGTCCCGTCGTAGGCTGCCAAGCAAAGTCCCCCAGAGTTCGAATCCTAAGTTCTTGGAGAAGTTTCTTGGACGCAGATCCTAGACTCCAATAATGACCAGGACTAGATTTGCTATCCACACATAGGAATAGGTGGCTAAAGAGAACAAAAATAGGACCAACCCAGATATGTTGCTTGGATGTTTGTTTCACTCGGGGCAACAAACTCTGCATCACCACTTTATGCCCTGGTTGAGGTACATGGTGCTTGTGCACCCATTGTCCCATGCCCTTATAGCAACTATTTAGCTGTTCTTAATCTAATGCCCCTGGTAAAATGAAGCCATGC
The DNA here is from genome assembly GCA_039707655.1 of Elymus sibiricus. NCBI lineage: Eukaryota > Viridiplantae > Streptophyta > Magnoliopsida > Poales > Poaceae > Elymus > Elymus sibiricus. The sequence goes on along the minus strand of CM077672.1, from coordinate 19,926,176 downwards.
CACTATTATTAGTCATGGCAAGTTTAACCAATTTTTATTGCCACTAATGGTTTGAGACTCTGATTGTTTCCTTTGTAGCTTTTTGTGCAAACAGGGATATCCATTTCACCTCATTGCTTTTGTGACATTTTTGTGTACTGCACAAAACACTTCTTAAAAGAAGCGAGAAGTGCTTTGTGCAGTTGAACTAAAATGTCACACCGAAACCCACAAGTATGTTGCACTATCATATTTTGTGGAACTACACAAAGGGAGATCTGTGTTCCAATCCTCATCATCCATATTGGCACCATAACCTTCCCTTAGGTAAGAATGATATTTAGCACATGTGTTCACCTCTATTTTTCTACGGTCATGAGAAAATAATGCTATTGTTCACTAGTATACTTGTACCCCCTAATTGACAAAACCGAATCTGACATTGAAGGCCAATCATGTCGTTGGTTTCACCAATTGGTGAGGAGAAAGGGGAACAGACCAAGAAGATGAAGACGAAGAAGAAGAAGGAGGAAATTGTAGGATCAAAAGTATGTCTAGAGGGGGGGTGATTAGACTACTTGACCAAATAAAACCTAACCTTTTCCCAATTTCAGAAGTAGGCAAATTTTAGCAAGCATATGTTGGGGAATGTTGCATGGAAAACAAAAAAAATTCTACGCACACGCAAGATCTATCCATGGAGATGCATAGCTACGAGAGGGGGAGTGTGTCTACGTACCCTCGTAGACAGTAAGTGGAAGCGTTAGAACAACGCGGTTGATGTCGTCGAACAACTTCACGATCCAACCGACCGAGCACCGAACGTACGGCACCTCCGCGTTCAGCACACGTTCAGCTCGGTGACGTCCTCGACTTCTTGATCCAGCAAGACGGCAAGGTAGTGGATGAGTTCTGGCAGCACGACGGCATGATGACGGTGATGGTGATGCTATCTCCGCAGGGCTTCGCCCAAGCACTGCGAAAATATGACCAAGGGACGGAACTGTGGAGGGGGCACCGCACACGGCTAAGACAATGTTGTGTTCTCCTTTGGGGCACCCCCTCTCCTCTATTTATATATGTGTAGGGGCTTGGAGTAGAAGTAATAGTGCCACGTGAACAGTAACCATGAATAGTACACACGTGGACTTGGACTCCAAAGTCCAATCCTATTCCTACTAGGACTCTCCCTTTTTTCCTTCCCTAGCTGCGTGGGCTTTTGAGGACTTGGTGCGCCTGGCCCAATAAGGCCAGGGCGCCTCCCCTTAGCCCATGCCAGCCCTTTGGGACATGGTGGACCCACTTGTGGACTTCCGGACCACTCCGGAATCCTCCGGAACCTTCTGAAAGCTTCCCGGTACAATACCGAAAAAACTGCACCTTTTTCTGGAACCCAAAATATGACTTCCCATATATAAATCTTTACCTCTCGACCATTCCGAGACTCCTCGTGATGTCCGGGATCTCATCCGGGACTCCGAACAATATTTGGTTACCAATTCACATAACTCGTATAACACTATATCGTCAACGAACGTTAAGCGTGCGGACCCTACGGGTTCGGGAATGATGTAGACATGACTGAGATGCCTCTCCGGTCAATAACCAACAGCGGAACCTGGATGCTCATATTGGTTCCTACATATTCCACGAAGATCTTATCGGTCGAACCGCAATGACAACATACGTAATTCCCTTTGTCTGTCGGTATATTACTTGCCCGAGATTAGATCGTCGGCATCTCCATACCTAGTTCAATCTTGTTACCGGCAAGTCTCTTTACTCGTTCCGTAATACATCATCCCGTAACTAACTCCTTAGTCACTTTGCTTGCAAGCTTCTTATGATGTGCATTACCGAGAGGGCCCAGAGATACCTCTCCGAAACACGGAGTGACAAATCCCAGTCTCGATCTATGCCAACTCAACGGACACCTTCGGAGATACCTAGTTACGTTGTGACGTTTGATAGCACACAAGGTATTCCTCCGGTATCCGGGAGTTGCATGATCTCATGGTCTGAGGAACATGTATTTGACATTCAAGAAAGCAGTAGCAATAAACAGAACGATCATATGCTAAGCTAACGGATGGGTCTTGTCCATCACATCATTCTCCTAATGATGTGATCCCGTTATCAAATGACAACTGATGTCTATGGTTAGGAAACCTTAACCATATTTGATCAACGAGCTAGTCTAGTAGAGGCTCACTAGGGACACGGTATTTGTTTATGTATTCACACATGTATTTAAGTTTCCGGTCAATACAATTCTAGCATGAATAATAAACCTTTATCATGAACAAGGAAATATAAAATAATAACAACTTTATTATTGCCTCTAGGGCATATTTCCATTAGTCTCCCACTTGCACTAGAGTCAAAAATCTAGATTACATAGTAATGAATCTAACACCCATGGAGTCTTGGTGCTGATCATGTTTTGCTCGTGGAAGAGGCTTAGTCAACGGGTCTGCCACATTTAGATCCATGTGTACTTTGCAAATTTCTATGTCTCCATCCTTGACATATTCACGAATGGAGTTGAAGCGTCTCTTGATGTGGTTGGTCTTCTTGTGAAACCTGGGCTCCTTGGCTATGGCAATTGCTCCAGTGTTGTCACAAAAGATTGTCATTGGACCCGATGCACTAGGTATTACACCTAGATCGGATATGAACTCCTTCATCCAGACTCCTTCATGTGCTGCTTCCAAAGCAGCTATGTATTCCGCTTCACACGTAGATCCCACCACGACGCTCTGCTTGAAACTGCACCAACTGACAGCTCCACCATTTAATATAAATACGTATCCGGTTTGTGACTTAGAGTCATCTGGATCAGTGTCGAAGCTTGCATCGATGTAACCCTTTACGTCGAGCTCTTCGTTACCTCCATAAACGAGAAACATGTCCTTGGTCCTTTTCAGGTACTTCAGGATATTCTTGACCGCTGTCCAGTGATCCACTCCTGGATTACTCTGGTACCTCCCTGCCGAACTTATGGCAAGGCACACATCAGGTCTGGTACACAGCATGGCATACATAATAGAACCTATGGCTGAGGCATAGGGAATGACTTTCATTTTCTCTATATCTTTTGCCATGGTCGGGCATTGAGTCTGACTCAACTTCACACCTTGCAAGACAGGCAAGAACCCTTTCTTTGACTGATCCATTTTGAACTTCTTAAAAACTTTGTCAAGGTATGTTCTTTGTGAAAGTCCTATCAAGCGTCTTGATCTATCCCTATAGATCTTGATCCCCAATATATAAGCAGATTCACCGAGGTCTTTCATTGAAAAATTCTTATTCAAGTATCCCTTTATGCCATCCAGAAATTCTATATCATTTCCAATCAACAATATGTCATCCACATATAATATTAGAAATGCTACAGAGCTCCCACTCACTTTCTTGTAAATACAGGCTTCACCGTAAGTCTGTCCAAAACCATATGCTTTGATCACCTCATCAAAGCGTATATTCCAACTCCGAGATGCTTGCACCAGTCCATAGATGGATCGCTGGAGCTTGCACACTTTGTTAGCACCCTTAGGATCGACAAAACCTTCTGGTTGCATCATATACAACTCTTCTTTGAGAAAACCATTATGGAACGCGGTTTTGACATCCATTTGCCAGATTTCATAATCATAAAATGCGGCAATTGCTAACATGATTCGGACAGACTTAAGCATCGCTACGGGTGAGAAAGTCTCATCGTAGTCAACCCCTTGAACTTGTCGAAAACCTTTCGCGACAAGTCGAGCTTTGTAGACAGTGATATTACCATCAGCATCTGTCTTCCTCTTAAAAATCCATTTATTCTCAATGGCTTACCGATCATCGGGCAAGTCCACCAAAGTCCACACTTTGTTCTCATACATGGATCCTATCTCAGATTTCATGGCCTCAAGCCATTTGTCGGAATCCGGGCTTATCATAGCTTCTTCATAGTTCGTAGGTTCGCTGTTGTCTAACAACATAACTTCCAGAACAGGATTACCGTACCACTCTGGTGCGGAACGTACTCTGGTCGACCTACGAAGTTCAGTAGTAACTTGATCTGAAGTTTCATGATCTTTATCATTATCTTCCTCTCTTATTGGTGTAGGCATCACGGGAACGGTTTTCTCTGATGAGCTACTTTCCAATTCGAGAGAAGGTACAATTACCTCATCAAGTTCTACTTTCCTCCCACTCACTTCTTTCGAGAGAAACTCCTTCTCTAGAAAGGACCCATTCTTGGCAACAAAGACCTTGCCTTTGGATCTGTGGTAGAAGGTGTACCCAATTGTTTCTTTAGGGTATCCTATGAAGACGCACTTCTCCGCTTTGGGTTCGAGCTTATCAGGTTGAAGCTTTTTCACATAAGCATCGCATCCCCAAACTTTAAGAAACTCTAGCTTAGGTTTCTTGCCAAACCATAGTTCATATGGTGTCGTCTCAACGGATTTACACGGTGCCCTATTTAACGTGAATGCAGCTGTCTCTAATGCATAACCCCAAAACGATGGTGGCAAATCGGTAAGAGACATCATAGAATGCACCATATCCAATAAAGTACGGTTACAACGTTCGGACACACCATTACGCTGTGGTGTTCCAGGTGGCGTGACTTGTGAAACAATTCCACATTTTCTTAAATGAAGGCCAAACTCATAACTCAAATATTCGCCTCCGCGATCAGATCGTAGAAACTTTATTTTCTTGTTACGATGATTCTCTACTTCACTCTGAAATTCTTTGAACTTTTCAAATGTTTCAGACTTGTGTTTCATCAAGTAGATATACCCATATCTACTCAAATCATCTGTGAAGGTTAGAAAATAATGATACCCGCCGCGTGCTTCAACATTCATCGGACCGCATACATCGGTATGTATTATTTCCAACAAATCAGTAGCTCGCTCCATTGTTCCGGAGAACAGAGTTTTAGTCATCTTACCCATGAGGCATGGTTCGCAAGTATCAAATGATTCATAATCAAGAGATTCCAAAATTCCATCCGCATGGAGTTTCTTCATGCGATTTACACCAATATGACCTAAACGGCGGTGCCACAAGTATGTTGCATTATCATTATCAACTTTGCATCTTTTTGCATCAATATTATGAATATGTGTATCACTACGATCGAGATTCAACAAGAATAGATCATTCACAAACGGTGCGTGAGAATAAAAGATGTTACTCATATAAATAGAACAACCATTATTCTCTGACTTAAATGAATAACCGTCTCGCAATAAACAAGATCCAGATATAATGTTCATGCTCAACGCTGGCACCAAATAACAATTATTGAGGTCTAAAACTAATCCCGAAGGTAGATGTAGAGGTAGCGTGCCGACGGCGATCACATCAACCTTGGAACCATTCCCGACGCGCATCGTCACCTCGTCCTTAGCCAATCTTCGCTTATTCCATAGCTCCTGTTTCGAGTTACAAATATGAGCAACCGAACCAGTATCAAATACCCAGGCGCTACTGCGAGCATTAGTGAGGAACACATCAATAACATGTATATCAAATATACCTTTGCTCACTTTGCCATCCTTCTTATCCGCCAAATACTTGGGGCAGTTCCGCTTCCAGTGACCAGTTCCTTTGCAGTAGAAGCACTCTGTTTCAGGCCTGGGTCCAGCTTTGGGTTTCTTCGTGGGAGCGGCAACTTGCTTGCCGTTCTTCTTGAAGTTCCACTTCTTTCCCTTGCCCTTTTTCTTGAAACTAGTGGTTTTGTTAACCATCAACACTTGATGCTCCTTCTTGATTTCTACCTCCGCTGATTTCAGCATCACGAAGAGCTCGGGAATTGTCTTCTCCATCCCTTGCATATTATAGTTCATCACGAAGCCTTCATAGCTTGGTGGCAGTGACTGAAGAACTCTGTCAATAACTCTCTCAACCGGAAGATCAATTCCCAGCTGAGTCAAGTGATTGTGGTACCCAGACATTCTGAGTATGTGTTCACTGACAGAACTGTTCTCCTCCATCTTACAGCTAAAGAACTTGTTGGAGACTTCATATCTCTCAACCCGGGCATTAGATTGAAATTTCAATTTCAGCTCTTGGAACATCTCATATGCTCCATGGCGTTCAAAACGCTTTTGCAGTCCCGGTTCTAAGCCGTAGAGCATGGCACACTGAACTATCGAGTAGTCATCAGATCGAGCCTGCCAGGCGTTCACAACGTCTGCAGCAGCTCCTGCAGCAGGTCCATCACCTAGCGGTGCATCAAGGACATAATTCTTCTATGCAGCAATGAGGATAATCCTCAAGTTACGGACCCAGTCCGTGTAGTTGCTACCATCATCTTTCTACTTAGCTTTCTCTAGGAACGCATTAAAATTCAACGGAACAGTAGCACGGGCCATTTATCTACAACATAGATATGCAAAGAAACTATCAAGACTAAGTTCATGATAAATTAATTTCAATTAATCAAATTACTAATGAACTCCCACTTAAATTAACATCCCTCAAGTTAACTAAGTGATACATGATCCAAATCAACTAGCCCATGTCCGATCATCACGTGAGATGGGATAGTCATCAATAGTGAACATCTCCAGGTTGATCATATCTACTATATGACTCATGTTTGACCTTTCGGTCTCCAGTGTTCTGAGACCATGTCTGTACATGCTAGGCTCGTCAAGTTTAACCCAAATATTCTGCTTGTGTAAAACTGGCTTACACCCGTTGTATGTGAACGTAGAATCTATCACACCCGATCATCACGAGGTGCTTCAAAACGATGAACTTTAGCAACGGTGCATACTCGGGGAGAACACTTTTATCTTGAAATTTAGTGAAGGGGTCATCTTATAATGCTACCGTCGTTCTAAGCAAAATAAGATGCATAAAGGATAAGCATCACATGCAATCAAAATATGTGACATGATATGGCCATCATCTTATGCTTTTGATCTCCATCTCCAAAGCATCGTCATGATCTCCATCGTCACCGGCTCGACACCTTGATCTCCATCGTTGCGTCGTGGTCGTCTCGCCAACTATTGCTTCTACAACTATTGCTAACGCATAGCGAAAAAGTAAACAATTACATGGCGCTTGCATTTCATACAATAAAGAGACAACCATAAGGCTCCTATCGGTTGCCGATAAATTACAAAACATGATCATCTCATACAATAACGTATATCACATCATGGCTTGACCATATCACATCACAGCACACCCTGCAAAAACAAGTTCGACGTCCTCTACTTTGTTGTTGCAAGTTTTACGTGGCTGCTACGAGCTTCTAGCAAGAACCGTTCTTACCTACAGCACAAAACCACAATGGTGATTTATCAAGTTTGTTGTTTTAACCTTCAACAAGGACCGGCCGCAGTCAAATTCCATTCAACTAAAGTAGGAGAAATAGACACCCGCCAGGCACCTTTATGCAAAACAAGTTGCATATCTGTCGGTGGAACCAGTCTCATGTACGTGGACATGTAAGGTTGGTCTGAGCCGCTTCATCTTACAATACCGCCGAATAAAAATAAGACGTTGGTGGTAAGCAGTATGACGATCACCGCCCACAACTCTTTGTGTTCTACTCGTGCATATCATCTCCGCATAGACCTGGCTCATGATGCCACTATTAGGGAACGTTGCATGGAAAACAAAAAAAATTCTACGCACACGCAAGATCTATCCATGGAGATGCATAGCTACGAGAGGGGGAGTGTGTCTACGTACCCTCGTAGACCGTAAGCGGAAGCGTTAGAACAACGCGGTTGATGTCGTCGAACAACTTCACGATCCAACCGACCGAGCACCGAACGTACGGCACCTCCGCGTTCCGCACACGTTCAGCTCGGTGACGTCCTTGACTTCTTGATCCAGCAAGACGGCAAGGTAGTGAATGAGTTCTGGCAGCACGACGGCGTAATGACGGTGATGGTGATGCTATCTCCGCAGGGCTTCACCCAACCACTGCGAAAATATGACCGAGGGACGGAACTGTGGAGGTGGCGCCGCACACGGCTAAGACAATGTTGTGTTCCCCTTTGGGGCGCCCCCTCTCCTCTATTTATATATGTGTAGGGGCTTGGAGTAGAAGTAATAGTGCCACGTGAACAGTAACCATGAATAGTACACACGTGGACTTGGACTCCAAAGTCCAATCCTATTCCTACTAGGACTCTCCCTTTTTTCCTTCCCTAGCTGCGTGGGCTTTTGAGGACTTGGTGCGCCTGGCCCAATAAGGCCAGGGCGCCTCCCCTTAGCCCATGCCAGCCCTTTGGGACATGGTGGACCCACTTGTGGACTTCCGGACCCCTCCGGAATCCTCCGGAACCTTCTGGTAGCTTCCCGGTACAATACCGAAAAAACTGCACCTTTTTCCGGAACCCAAAATATGACTTCCCATATATAAATCTTTACCTCTCGACCATTCCGAGACTCCTCGTGACGTCCGGGATCTCATCCGGGACTCCGAACAATATTCGGTTACCAATTCACATAACTCATATAACACTATATCGTCAACGAACGTTAAGCGTGCGGACCCTACGGGTTCGGGAATGATGTAGACATGACTGAGACGCCTCTCCGGTCAATAACCAATAGCGGAACCTGGATGCTCATATTGGTTCCTACATATTTCACGAAGATCTTATCGGTCGAACTGCAATGACAACATACGTAATTCCCTTTGTCTGTCGGTATGTAACTTGCCCGAGATTCAATCGTCGGTATCTCCAAACCTAGTTCAATCTCGTTACCGGCAAGTCTCTTTACTCGTTCCGTAATACATCATCCCGTAACTAACTCCTTAGTCACTTTGCTTGCAAGCTTCTTATGATGTGCATTACCGAGAGGGCCCAGAGATACCTCTCCGAAACACGGAGTGACAAATCCCAGTCTCGAACTATGCCAACTCAACGGACACCTTCGGAGATACCTGTAGAGCATCTTTATGATCACCCAGTTACGTTGTGACGTTTGATAGCACATAAGGTATTCCTCCGGTATCCGGGAGTTGCATGATCTCATGGTCTGAGGAACATGTATTTGACATTCAAGAAACAGTAGCAATAAACAGAACGATCATATGCTAAGCTAACGGATGGGTCTTTTCCATCACATCATTCTCCTAATGATGTCATCCCGTTATCAAATGACAAATCATGTCTATGGTTAGGAAACCTTAACCATCTTTGATCAATGAGCTAGATTAGTAGAGGCTCACTAGGGACATGGTATTTGTTTATGTATTCACACATGTATTTAAGTTTCCGGTCAATACAATTCTAGCATGAATAATAAACCTTTATCATGAACAAGGAAATATAAAATAATAACAACTTTATTATTGCCTCTAGGGCATATTTCCATCAGCATACAAGTCAAGCATCACCCTATACATGCAATTCTAAGAGTGTAGCAGCGGAAAGTAAACAATTGCATATGTAAGTAAAGGAGGGGATCGGAGATTTCAAACACAATGAAGACACGGTGGTTTTTGGCATGGTTCCGATAGGTGGCGCTATCGTACGTCCACGTTGATGGAAACTTTAACCCACGGAGGGTAACGGCTGCGCGAGTCCATGGAGGGCTCCACCCACAAAGGGTCCACGAAGAAGCAACCTTGTCTATTCCACCATGGGTTACGTCCATGAAGGACTAGCCTCACTCGGGGTAGATCTTCACGAAGTAGGCGATCTCCTTGCCGTTACAAACTCCTTGGCTCAACTCCACATCATGTCAGAGGCTCCCAAGTGACACCTAACCAATCTAGGAGACACCACTCTCCAAAAGGTAATAGACGGTGTGTTGTTGATGAACTCCTTGCTCTTGTGCTTCAAATGATAGTCTCCCCAACACTCAAACAACTCCTCACAGATTTGGTGGAAGAAGTATTTGAGTGGAAAGCAACTTGGGAAAGGTTAGAAATCAAGGTTCAAATGGTTGGATTGGAATGACTTGATCTCAACACATGAGTAGGCGGTTCTCTCTCAGAAAATGTATGGTGGAAGTGTAGGCACGTTCTGATGGCTCTCCTTACTGAGAAGGAAGTGGTGGAGGGGTATATATAGCCTCCACACAAAATCCAACCGTTACACACTTTTAACCCAACTCGGTGGCACCGATCAGAAATCTCAGTGGCACCGAACTGTGTAAAAGATATGAACGTTAGGAATCTCGGTGGGACCGACTAGAACAACTCGGATGGACCGAAGTGCAATGGTTAGGGCAAACCTCGTCTCGGTGGCACCAATTGCATCAACTCGGTTGGACCGAAGTGAAGCAATAAGGCAACAGAGAGTTGGCAAGCCATCTCGGTGAGACCGATTTGCAAAACTCGATGAGACCGAAGTAAGTGCAAACGATTACAGAGAGTTGGCAAGGCCATCTCGGTGAGACCGAGATACATATCGGTCGATCCGATTTGTTAGGGTTTTGGCGGTGGCTAAGTCCAGATGAACTCGGTGGCTCTGGATAGGAAATTTCGGTGGGGCCGAGTTGGAATGTAGATTTTGGGCATATTTGGATAGAGAAAGTGGTTGAGGGTTTAGGAGCACTGTCACTAAGCACTTGAGCAAAAAGACCATTAAGCAACACCTCATAACCTTTTAATAGTATTGGCTTTCCTATGGACTCAATGTGATCTTGGATCACTAAACCAAAAATGTAGAGTCTTGAGCTTTTGCCAATCCATGTCCTTAGCATTTTGAGGGGTCCACATCTCTAGTCCTTGCCATGCCAATCATTGAACATCCTAAAATCTTTAACTTGAATGGACATTAGTTCAATGAGATATATGTTGTTATAAATTACTGAGAGCGCAGGTTATCTCCCAGGGGGGTGAATGGGAGATTATTAGAAATTCGTCAAACTCTGATGAATTTGACGAAGATCAGAGTGAAGAAATAGAAACGCAAGGGAAACTAAGTCATCACAGAATCAGAGTACATGCGAACAGAATATATAAGGGTGAAGAACATGCAATCATACAATCATACACGCATGAAGAATATGAACTGAGGAAATAAACGATAGCATGATCAAATACTTCAGTTCAAATTCGTCAGAGGATAGATCACAAATTCTTCAGCAGCGGAATAAAGTAAGGGAGGGTGAGGAATTTGAAACCAGGTTGGCTCGGTGAAGACAATGGAATTTGGTAGACCAGTTCCAGTTGCTGCATCAACTGTACGTCTGGTTGAGGCGGCTGAGTCGCAACTCAAAGAACACTTAGTCCTCACCATATTCCTCTTGAGCTAAGGTCACTTAGACCTCACCCAATCACTCATAGTAAGTCTTCAAGGTAGACTTCCAAAACCTTCACAGACTTGTTCACCGGCCCGCCACAATTACTCTTGGGTGCTCAGAACATGACGCCTAACTGTCTGGAGGAATGACAGTCCTCAAAGGTAACAAGCGTCGGATCACACAGATCAATCTCTTCAGTGATGCTCAACCACTTAGGCTCTGGTTGGGTTTTTCCTCACTTGGGTTCTTCCAAAGTCGTCAGAGGATGGGTTGCTCTCAAATGACAAGTGTCAAGTTCTCTCGGAGCAGCCAACCAACAACTGGTTGGGGGGTAGCTATTTATAGCCAGGGGGCAACCCGACATAAATTGTCATAAATGCCCTTGTCTGATTCGACCGTTGTCAGGATAAGGATCCACTCGACAGCTGGCACGCGGCGCAGCACCGGTCAGAATTGAACTCTCAATTTCGTCAGGGCACTCAATTTCCTCACTTTAGGCAGCTCACACTGGCGAACTCCTAACTCCTCAGCCTGACCAAATTTGTCAGCGACCAGATGAACTTCGTCACTGTCGCTAGCAAATGTGTCAGCTGTACTGGAGATTTCCAAAGGCTTCACTCGAAGCGGCTTGTGTGTATAGGTTTGAGAAGTTATGAGCATCACTTTGGAAATGTGAAATATGTTTCACCTAGACCCCCTTTAACATTACGGTTTTTCCTATGACTCAAATAAGAAGAAAAGAAACTACGAAAACTAAACTCTTCAAGCTTCAAAGTCTTCACATCAATTTCTTCAAAGGCCGTACCAATTTCATCATCAAATTCTTCACTTGAAGAAAACTAATTTTAGGGGTCATCTTCCATGTGTTAAACCAAATCCTCAGGGACTCTGTCTCCTGTGTATACTCACAAACACATTTGTTCCTCAACCTATTTGTCTTCAATACTCCGAAACCACTAAGGAGGCACTTGATGCACTTACAATCTCCCCCTTTTTGGTGATTGATGACAAATTGGTTAGGCTTTCAATGGGAGTAAAGATAATTGAAGTGTAAGTACAGAGTTTGAAGAAATTGGTTACAAGATATTGAGGAACTCCCCCTGAAGATGTGCATATGAGGAATTTGCTTTGGATTGCAAATGCACATGGCATGTTGAAATTGTGGAGATCTCCCCCTATATCTTGGAATCCAATCATGCATGATCATAAGATATTTGAAGAATATGAATGCATGATGAAAATTGGTGTCTGATGAAATTGTGCATGCATAATGAACAGATATATTAGGATCAGAGCACGCATCATAAATGTAGCAAAAGAGTTAGACGACCAACAGTATTTATGTTACAACTCATCAAAGAGCAAATCCAGCAAAGACCAAGAGTTGCAACTTAAGCAAAAACAGCCCATATATCGACCCGCTTGAAGACTAACTCACACTTCTCCCCCTTTGTCATCAGATGACCAAAAGGAGACAAGGCGAGGACTAACGCCCCTGAAGAAAACATCGCGATGAAGACTATGGAGCGCCAGCGTTGTCGGGGTCGTGTGAAGCAGATGGACCAGTCGCATCGTCTTCAACAGCTTTATTTTCATCAGTCCTGCGCGATGAAGACTCTGAACTTGGCATGAGGGGAGGAGCTTTGGTATGCTTGAACTTCTTCCGAGGCGGTTCTTCCCAGTCAAAGTTCATCTGGAAGTCCAAATCAGCAAGTTCGTCATCTGTCTTGAGGTGCGATAGGATGGCCCATGATCTGTCAAAAATCTCAAGAAGATAATAGCGGTTTTTTGTGGACTAAGTTATGCGTCACAGTCATGTTGGCTTGTACAGCAGCAAACTGACCACTACTAGAAAAAACCGCTATAGGTGCGCCACTATTAACACGCCACTACTAGAAAAAACCGCTATAGGTGCGCCACTATTAACACGCACCTATTTTGGCTATTAATGGCGCACTATAGGTGCGCCACTATTAACACGCCACTAGTAATAAATAGTAATGGCGCACCTCTGGTGCGCCATTACTATTCCAAATACTAGTGGCGCACCATGTGGTGCGCCACTACTATTGCTACAGGTCCGCCACTACTATTGCTACAGGTGCGCCACTACTAACCCTTAGGTGCTCCACTGGTATTCCGTCCAGGTGCGCCACCAATAGCCTTATAGGTGCGCCACTAGTAATAAAGGAAGGTGCGCCACTAATAAGGGCTGAAATGCGCCACTAGTAATGTATTTGGAAAACAAAAAAAAATACAAATTTACAGAAAACAACCTATAAGGAAAAATAATTTAAAAACAAAAAATGAAATAGAATCATATTTTTTATTATAGTAAGAATATTACAATGTCTTTACAAGTATCCAATAAAAGGAAAATTGCAAGGAAATAAAAGAAAATCCTAAAACTAATCTTCTAGTAATCTTTTCTTCTTTTTCTTCACTTTATCCCTGCAAAGTGTAACAAAATAAACAGAAAGACAAACAAACTATTTATAACCGATGAAAGTTGGAAGTGGATATGCTTTAACAGAAGGCTAGTACATTAAAATACATACAAATTATAGGTTGCCAATATTATGCAGCATAACATACACATTGTTTCTTCTTCCAATGCATAAGATGCTATACCAATCTAGTTTTATCCAAAAAAATATAAAAAAGCTCATTAGGATAGCAGTAGTAAAAGAACAGTTTCATCTAATTTAAATTAAGAGAAAAGGTTCTTTTAATTTAAATTAAAAGAACAGTTTCAGTTAATTTAAATTAAAAGAAAAGGTTCTTTTAATTTAAATTAAAAGAATAGTTTTAGTTAATTTAAATTAAAAGAACAGTTTCAGTTAATTTAAATTAAAAGAAAAAGGTTCATCTAATTTAAATTAAAAGAAAAGGTTCATCTAATTTAAATTAAAAGAACAGTTTCAGTTAATTAAAATTAAAAGATGAAATTCTGATAGAGCACAACACTACCCCAGGAACACACATCTTCAAACACTCAATTGCTAACAAGATGCAATTGCTAACATTACAGCAATGGAGCAGTTTCAATTTTAGTTTCAATACACACACACACTCCAGTTTTAGTTTCAATAGAAGTAAGCTACACACTGGAATTAAACATGGTATGGAAGGTATAGATTCATCAGCCATTCAGAGTAGATAATAGCATCACCGACAATAGTTAATATGGTCCGGATCAAGTCTCAAGCATATTACAGTATTGTTCTCACCTATGCTCACCTGAAACTTGCTACCATAAAGTAGAGCATCTGAGTGCTTAGCTAATCAAGTCAAGATGAAGCCACAAGCCTGCAACAGCTGATCAAGTGTTGCCATCTAGATACATGATGCTGCGACAAAGCACACAAAAAATGGGTATCCATCATTCATCTTATCTAGAGAAAATAATATACCAGTACAAAGGAAAGCAAAATACTAAAGTACCAAAAACAACTAATAGTTCTACATAAAAAATGAACTCAGAGTTAATATAAAGTGAAGAATAAGGTACTGCATCAGCTTTGAGAAAAAATAGCAATAAGAGATAGCAGGCTACATCAGTAGAATTCTTAGAGAAGTTAAAAGTGGGTGTCAAACTTCTCGCCATGGGCATGACTTGGAGATGAATTCTTACACTGAATTTACAGTATCAAATTTTAACCAGCAAAATTTAGATAACAAGCATGTAACAAGAGTATCGGCATTGCACTGCATTATACAATAGGCTAATCCAAGAAATATGGTCCATGTTCTAAAATGACCACACCTGTTTGTTTATTTATCATAGGACAATTCAGAGAACCGATCAATTTTATGGCAGCAACTGCAAATCTTAATTTTTTAGCTATGACTTGATCATGACTCTAGTTCATAGTGCAGGGACCAATGCCGAGGAGGAGGAGGAGCTATGACTTGATCATAACTCTAGTTCATAGCGCAGAGCTATGACTTCAAATGTCAAATGTCATAGCAGAATGTAAGCTTACTTCCCATTATTTCTCCCTTGTGTCAAATTATTTTGACACTGAATTTAGCCATGTTTTGACACTGAATTTATAGTATGTTTTCTTCAAAACCTGCTCACTTTGACGGAATTATAGCTTGCCACAATACCTGCTCACTTTTCAGATTAGAGTACAGAGACCTTATTTTAACAAGATTTAATTTACAACTGTTGGAACCTGAATTTTGTTCACAACTGTTGGAACCACAATCACAGTTTCAGAATTAACAAACAAGGTGGAGTAGCACTAACCAGAGAGGTGAGAGCAGGGCATGTGAGGAAGACGACGACCACGGAAGTAGCGGCGCTCCTGGACGCGCTCGCCGACAGTCTTGCAGGCCCGAGGACGTACTCCTGCGTCCGGCGTCCGTGAACCGTACTCCTTACACTGAGTACTCCATTTCAGTAGACCCAATTTTAAAGGGTACCAGATGTCTGAAGGACAACAGCCATTTTCAGTAGACCCAATTCAACATTTGATTTACACGACTTGTGTTGAGAACTTGAGATAACTTGGGATAGCTAGCATGTGATGATTGTTTTGATGAAAAACATATAGGGTACACAAGAATGGCTGTGATATAAATATTCCTGTAGAAACAATTCTTTGCCAGGTCTACCAACCATATGCTTTTTACAAGGTCTATTCAATAACACCATTCATTAGACATCCAACTTGCAAACATACAATGTGCTTATTAATCATTATTTAATCAGCTTTGTTCTTGATTGCAAATGCCCTGGGCACTAACTTACTGTCAAGTCTGCAATTGTTCTAAGCATGCCATATCATTTTGCTTTGCTTAATCTTTCTCGGTTTAGCTTTAAGCACTACAACTTCCTGCATGATGACACAGCTAAGGTCTAATCCCTGTGTCCAGTTAACCACTAAATTATTGTAACCAATGTTCAGAGACAAATCAGACTTGACAGTAAAGATCAAAATTTCAGACAAATCAGACTTGACAAATCAGACAACTGAAGCTCTCACAGCGCGGTAGCCATTGACAATGTTCTTGTCCATCTGCAAGTCAATAACATGGCAATGTAAGGTGTTATGCAGATGCAGTTACAGATGCTGCAAAACTGTGCACTTCTGAATTCTGATGCTCAATTGCACATACAGAGGAAGCAGAGGAAAATCAAGACTGTGACGTACTGTAAATTGCAAAGGAGGACGCACTTGACCATGTACACGAACAGGGAGCGGAAGATGCGGCCGAACCTGGCCTCCCTGGTGGCGGCGTGCATCACCTGGAACTCCGCCACCACCCTGCCATCCTCCTCCTCTGACGAAAGCATCCGCCTCCGCCGCACTTGCTCCTGCCAGTTAAAGGAAAGAATCAATCAGCCCACGTGAACTTCCTTTCTTCTCTAGGTTTGACGAAAGCGCCAAAACTTTGGATCTGGGGCCATGGCGGCTGGATCTGGGGTCTTGGGGTGGCGGGGAGCTCCTCCTCCTGCAGCTCGGCGGCCTCCACACCCCGGAGCAACGCCCTCTCCGGAGGACGTGGTCACCAGCTCTCCTCTGGATCCGGTGAGGAGGGTTGGGGAAGGAGCTCACCACGGCTCCATGCCCTGGATCTGGTGTGAGGGAGGGGGAAGGGGGCTCGCCGTGGTCGGGAGGGAGAGGAAGAGGCGGGCGGCCGGGTCTTCCCGATCTAGATCGAAGTCGAGGGAGGTGGGTGGGTGTGTCAGGAGGAAGGGGCGGGGAGAGAGAACGTGACGAGAGGGAGGGGATAAGGGGTGATAGCAATGGCGCACTGGTAGGGGTGCGCCATACGTATAGATAGCAATGGCGCATCTCTTACTGGTGCGCCATTACTAGTTAAAACTAGTAATGGCGCACTTTCCCCTGGTGCGCCACTGCTAAGTCTGGGGAGGGGTGTGGGGCCAGGACAAACTTAGTAGTGGCGCACCGTGGGTGTGGTGCGCCATTACTAGTTAAAACTAGTAATGGCGCACTTTCCCCTGGTGCGCCACTGCTAAGTCTGGGGAGGGGTGTGGGGCCAGGACAAAACTAGTAATGGCGCACCACACACCAGGTGCGCCATTAGTAATATGGCCATTAATGGCGCACCCATATCTGGTGCGCCACTGCTATATAGCAGCGGCGCACCACATACATGGTGCGCCATTAATGTCCATATTAGCTATAGCCGTTTTTGTAGTAGTGGACGCTTAAGCCATCTGTGATTCCTGTCCACTTTCTGGTGAAGGCTTATAAGTAGCTCACGGTCCGTCATGACACGTGGTGCTTCTGGTGAAGAAATTGGCCTTGAAGCTTTTGCAGCAGTATTCTGGCTAGCAGTGTCATCAGCATTGGAGCCGGAGATTGGTTGACGAAATTGTCTATCAAGGGGACGAATTCCTTCATCGACAGGTGTCTTGCCCTTGCCAGGAACTGAGGAGATGGTGCTCTGAAGAACTTCTACTTCAGGCAAATAGCTCAAGTGATTCTGACGGTCAGCCTTGTAGTGAATGGCAGATCGCGATCTGATGAATCGCATGATCCATGGAGCATATGGCTTCAGATCAAATGGCGACTGTGCCACTATGACCAATGTCCTCAGAAAGAAATCATGAATGTTGATGGGAGTGCCATGAATTATATGGAATAGCAGATTCTTCATAATTCCCACAACTTCTTCAGTGTTGGAGTTGTGACCCTTAATAGTACTGAGGGTTTTGGTCAGAATGCGAAAAATGGTCCGTGGCACATATAGCAATTCCTTCACGAGGAAGGTTGTCCTTGGAGCTTCTCCTTCAGCCGTTGGCTTCATTAGCACTTGCATCAGGTGGTCTGGCAGCTCAGGTTCTTCATATATTCTCTTTGCGTCATCTTGGGGCGGATCAACTGGGAGAGCACGAAGAAGTTCTTCAATTGGTGCTTTATAGTAAGTGTCTTCACTCATCCATTCCAGTGCCCATGTTGCAATGTCTTCAGCCTCTCCAGAAAAATGCAAAGTGGCGTAGAACTGAAGAATGAGTTCTTCATTCCAATTGCACACGTCAGAGCAGAAGCTAAGTAATCCTGCATCGTG
Source organism: Elymus sibiricus (assembly GCA_039707655.1). NCBI lineage: Eukaryota > Viridiplantae > Streptophyta > Magnoliopsida > Poales > Poaceae > Elymus > Elymus sibiricus. The sequence continues at coordinate 19,907,918 of CM077672.1, read as the reverse complement.
AAGAACAGCCAGGACTGGCCAAAAGCACGGTAGAGACTCCATATCCACGTGAGGAATAAGGCGATGAGGAAATACTTTCTTCTTGTCAAACAGTAGCGATGCATAGAAATTCATCTGTGTCCTTGTCTAGAATCGCAGGTGCCTGATCTTGGCTGAGCCATAAGGGGACTCGCCTATGAAGAAATTCATCTCTTCGAAGAATTTGGCGTTGTCGAATTGAGGCCGCCTGAGGGTTCTGCCAATCTTGGGCATGACTGGCACTGGCTGAAGGTTATGCAGCCTCTTGCGAACATCAAACACTGGTCGTGGGGACCCAGTGGAATCATTGGGATCGGTCACAGCAAGAGACTTAGCAATTTCCTCAGCAGTGGCGGTAGGAACTGTATCTGTGTCTGCTGATGGAATTGAGTCTGCACGAGGAGATGTATTGACAACATCAACAGTGGGCTCATCTTGAGCAGTTTCATCAGCTGCTGCAGCTGGTATTTCTTCAGAAATGCTCTGGAGGGGTGATGGTTGTTTCTCCTCAGAGCCCGTATGAATTTCTTCAGTGGTGCGGGGGACTGAGTTTGGATGGAAAGCTTCCCAAAAGTCATCAACGATCGGTGGGGTTGTAGCACCATCTATATCCACATCCTCTTCAGTTGTGTTGACACACGAACGCGTCACGCGTACCCTCGACGCCGGGGGTGATGCACCGCAGCTCACGTCGAAGGAGGCCTGCCGGAAGCGCGATACGCAAGACAATCCGGCCGGCGCTTTTGAAACCCGACGCACCGCTTCTCCGGGATGGAACCCGTCAGGAGTCACCGATGGACGATGGGCTGCCCTAGGTCGATTCGCTCGCCCCTAGGGCCTCGAGGATCGCCGTCCTGCAAGAACAAGAACAGACGAAGAACAAGAAGAAAGATACAAGGGGGAGGGATAAAAGTAGGGTAAAAGATGTAGATGTGTTTGTTCGATTGTGTGTTGTTTCAATCGGCCATCACCTCTTCTATTTAAGAGGGGGTTGGACTTCCCATACAAGTCACGGACCCAGATTTCCTTCCAAAGGGTCAAAAAACGCTAGACAAACTCGGACTCTCCAAAATCTGCCCGAATCTGCGTGACGGCAAGCGGTAGTACCGCTCTGGGCGGTAGTACCGCTCTGGTCACGGCTAAGTACCGCACTAGTTCCGCTCGAGGGTCCAGAAGTATTTTTCTAAGCGGTAGTAGGGCGGTAGTGGAACGCGGTAGTACCGCGCAAGCGGTACTTCCGCTTATGGGAGCGGTACTACCGCCCTGGAGGGACAGGGCCGCACTCATATGGCTCTAACTTTTGCATACGATCTCGGATTGAGATGATTTTTATATCAAAATCGACCGATTCAACGAGACAAAGACAATCCGTGTAGATCATTTTCTCATATGAAGTCGTCTTGGGGGCTTAATCAGCCGAATAGTGTTCTGGATACAAAATCTCAGTACTTCGAACACAACTTCGGCCTTAGAGATGAGATCGGATGGCTATGGCCCAAATATCAAAGTTTCTCCTTTCGACGATACGGAACTTTCTCACTTTGAGCACTTTTCCATTTGAGGCCTTCTTAATTATGTTTTTGACCATGCCAAAATCTGGTGTCAACACATGCCCCCCTGTTTTTCGGCAAAGCTTGTGTGCCGAAAAATAATTTGCATTAGGCTTGTTCTAAGGACGATGTCAACACTCCATCGGCCATTTATATTCTTAGGGCGATAATCATATATCGGCCATTGCCTATTTAGGCTTCTTGCCACACACTTGGGTGGTACTTCTTCAAATATTTGCCATTGAGAGCTCGAGGTAGCAATGTTCTTTGCATGGATTCCACCAAATATGAATTTCTGGGAACTATTCTTGCAATCTTCAAAGGACCTTCCCAGCTTGGAGACCACTTCCCAAATTTTCTGTCCTTTGAACCAATCGGTAGAATCACCTTCCACACAAGATCACCAATCTGAAAATTCTTCAACTTGACCTTCTTATTGTAAGCTCTTGCTACCCTCAACTTGTCCCTTTCTATGGCTTTTAATGCAGCCAAACGTTTATCGGCAACCTCATCAATATTGTCCATCATCAAGTTATAAAATTTCACTGCCGATAGATCATTTTGTTTGGCTATTCTCAAAGCATTCAAATTCACCTCCACCGGTAAAACGACCTCTTGACCATATACGAGCTCATATGGAGTTACCTTTGTCGCACCATGCCTTGAGATTCTATGCGCCCACAAAGCCTCGGACAATAATTCATGCCATCTTCTTGGAATATCTTCAATTTTCTTCTTGATGAGCTTGATCAAAATTTTATTGCTAGACTCAGCTTGTCCATTGGCTTGAGCATAATACGGGGAGGAATTGAGCAACTTTATCTTATATGATTCGACAAATTCTCTAACTTGATGTGACATGAAAGATGAACCTTGATCCGTAGTTAATGTTTGCGGAATGACGAATCTATGAATAATGTGCTTACTTATGAATTGAATTACCTCCGTATGCGTCATATTCTTGAGAGGTATTGCTTCAGACCACTTAGTGAAATAATCAGTTGCCACCAACACGAACCGATGCCCCTTTGAAGAAGAAGGATGAATCTCTCCAATGAAGTCTAATCCCCAACCTCTAAAAGGCCACGGCTTGATAATAGGATGTAACATAGCAGCGGGAGCTAACTGAATATCACCAAACTTTTGACAAGCTTCACATCCTTTATAATACCTGAAGCAATCATTGATCATCGTCGGCCAATAAAATCCAGCACGTCGTAGTAACCACTTCATCTTGGGAGCCGACTGATGAGTACCACAAATTCCTTCATGAACTTCTCCCATAGCAACTCTTGCTTGGTCCTCGTTCAAACACTTCAAAAGAACTTCTTCAACTGTTCGGCGGTAAAGACCACCGTCTCTCATTGTATATTTGAAAGCCATGCGCCGAACAGCCCTGTCCACCCTTCCACTCGGATTGCACAAGTAATCAATAATGGGATTCCTCCAGTCATGATTTTCACCTGCACTAGATTTATCGTTAGTGACCGAATCAGTGGGCTCTGGTTCGGCCTCTCCTATATTAGCAAGACAAGACATAGGCTTTTGAGAGATATGAAACATGCCATGATTGACATGATAGCCGGATGCTTGTTGTGCCAACTCATTTGCTCTCCAATTATCATGTCTAGATATATGAGCAATGCTAAAATGATCCAAAGTAGAAATTATATCTAGACATTTATCAAGATAAACATTAAGTGATTCGTCTAAACATTGAAAGACTTTGGATATTTGTTGTACTACTAATAACGAATCACCAAAAGCCTCAATATGTGTAGAACCTATGGCCAGCAACATCTCTAGGCCGAATAACAATGCTTCATATTCGGCCTGATTATTTGTGCAAAAATATTCTAAGCGGCATGAGGCTTCAAAAATAGCACCATGAGGAGATCTATAAACAATACCAACACCTTGGCCATTGCTGGGAATGAATTCCATGGTAAAGGTATCAATGGCATGGTTGAAGAATATGAATGATGTGCTAACCGAAGATTATTTTTTGTGGATGAAAACCTTTGGCTTAATTTCTTATGAGATTCTTTCTCCTTCTTCACTTTTGTTGTACTTGTTACAATAGAAGCTTGCACATCATTTTTGGTTTGACTGCTCTCCTTGGGAACCCATGCCATATTCTTCTTCTCAAGTTCTTGTGCACTAAGCTTTTGCAATTTCTTATTTTGCCAATATGATAAACCGAGTGGGCACCTCGGTTGTGATTCTTGTTCAAGTAATGGCAATTCTTTTCTGACCTTGTGCATTCTCATCTTCTTTTGTTCAGATTTGGCATCTTGATTTTGAAAATTTGCTTGCTCGACTTCTTTGCCTTTAGTAGCCAATGTTAACATTTTAATTGGCTCTTTATCATTTGAAATAAAATCTGAAGTGGCACACATACGACCAACTTTTTTGACTTGATACACTTGCTTGACCACCTCTTTCTTTTTTCTTGAGCTCCGGACCGATTCCTTTTGAGTGAAACGGTCTTGGTTATGTAATTGCTCATCAAATGTTGATCTTCTTGGAGCTGCATAATCTTGATGAGATGGTTCAAAATAAGATGAATAACGTGCCCTTGAATTATACCTGTCCCGTGGTGGATATTGATTCGTATAAGCATAGGGAGGTATCCATGGCATTGGCATTGACGTCCCAAAATATGGATATGAATATGACGCATTGAAATTCCCCTTCTGCCAATACCGTTCTTCAGATTTGCGCCTAGGGGGTGATCTTGATGCTTTTGAATCACTTGGCCGATGAGCAATCTTTTCCTCACTTATCTTCTGATATTTTTCCAATAGCTGCGCGAAAGTGACTTTCGGCTTTTTACTTTTGTGCTTACCTCGGCCTTTGCTTTCTTTGGTTGTGATAGCATCGATCATTGGATTTTCTCGTTGCCCCCCAGTGCTTGGCGTCTTCACCGTAACTTTGATAGAACCATTGCCTTCAAGAATATCATCATTGTGCTCATGAATAATTTTTGCACTTGAAAGCTTGATCCCATCACCTGCAGCTTTTACCTTTTTGTCTTTAAATGGATCGGCTTGAAGCAGCCGATGCAAAATCTTTTTGCCATCAGGACCAATAGGAATAGTCTGGTCATCCCTTGGTGTTTTAACAAGTCTCAATCGTCCGCTATCAATGGCCGATTTAACTATTTGACGAAACATATTGCAGTCCTCAAAATTATGCTTGAACGAATCATGCAACTTACAATACATTCGTCCTTGGATTGATGGCTTGACTTGGTGATCAAGAATTCTAATATAATTATTTTCATCAACAAATCAAAGATTTGATCACACATGTTTGAATTGAAGGTAAACTTCTTGTTTTCTAGCCGGTCTTGGTGTGAGAACGGCTTTGGAGGTAAGCAAACGAATGGTTCAGATTTGGTATCACCCCATTCGGCTATGCATTGTGTCTCGCACTCTATCTCCGATGACTTTGGATAAGATATTGCAATAGCATCGGTTTTCTCAAAAGATTCAAGCCTTGGCTTTATGTTTCTGAAATCAAAACTGTTATAACATATATGTCTCATTTGAGACCAAATGCAAGCCAAGTATGAAATAAGCAAAGCTACCCATGTATATATAAACTTTAAATAAAACAATGGGAAGTGCTTTGACTGCGATAGTAAGTCTTTATCGGTCTCTCTGGATGGTACAATGTGTTGACCGATATGCTTTGTTATATTTTTATTGCTAACAAGTAAGTTACTCTTCTTCATTGGTCTCTCAAGATTTGTTATAAGAACTTTGCTAATAGATGCATCAACAATAAGATTGAGACCAAATCTGAAAATAGATAAATTACTTACTAGACATACCTCTTCATACACGTTGAGAGAGCATGATGGTTGTGTGAGTTGAATAATAGCTCGCTCCAGTTTTGGATAACTATCCAACGCTTTATCCTCATCTTTTCCTTGATTCCGTGCTTCATCACTCGAATGATCTTCAAGTGAACTTTGCTCAGCTGCACGCTTGTTTTCTTGATGTTCATCATTAACCAAACTTTGTTCGGCCATATTACTTTGTTCTTGAGGCTCATCAATTTCCTTGGCACGGAACTCGTAGGGCAGGAAATAGGTTTCCTCAATTTCAGAAAAATCAAGCACGGCTGTTTTGTGCTTGCCATGCCCTTTCTCAATGGTGCTTGCCTCTTTTGATTTGATGGATTCGGAATTCACACTAGTTGATTCGGCTTTTTCAGCCGAAGAACTTTCACTCTTCGAATCATCATTCTTTTCATTGATTCCTATAATTGGCAAGACTTCTTCTGTAGTTGATTCGGTACACGTAATGTTTGATTCGGCCTTTTCAATAACCGAAATAACTTTGTTACCTGAATCAATACTTTTCTCTTTTTGAATTTGCAAGGCTTCTCGCTCTTGTCTAATTTTAGCCCACATCTCAGCTTGGCGAGCTTTAAATTTTTTTCATCTCAATTTCTATCCAATCCTCATGAGATTGCCCCCCAATGCTTTGAGACTCTTTCGGCAATGAAACTTGAGTGTTGCCGAAACTTTGCAATTGTTTAGGGGGTATATAGCATGCTGCAGCAGTAGGTGAAGACATATGCATTGGTGTAGAGCTATATTTTCCCTCGCATAGTCTATCAATTGGCAATGATTCTTCTTGCAAAACTCTAGCTTTTATTGCATCATAATCAGGAAACAAACCCTTTTCATGTTGTTCAAGGCAAAGAGCACTAATCTTGTTATTTTGGGCTAGCCTTTTTAACGCGGCCACTTGAGCTTCTGGAAGGGATTGTTCCATAATATCTTTAGATTCTTTCAGCAATGAGGTGTTGCCGAAATTTTGCAATTGTGTAGAGGATGCATTATATGCTACAATATTTGATGAAGGCATGTATGCTCCTGCAAATTTATCACGTATTCGGCTATGACCATGAAGGTGTGAAGCCGAATTATGAATATCAACAGTTGCATACGGTGCTGACACATTACTAGTATGAAGTGTAGCATATGATGGTTGATGGTAATTGGCCGAATAACTAGTAGTAGCATAGCCAATTCCCCTATCCACCGGCATGTTTGAATTAACATATTGCAAGTTAGGTGCCGATGAATAAAAAGGTGAAACACTTTTTTGCATATTATTGAAAGTTCCAACATGAGGTGTTTCAACTTGATTAACCGAACTCATCATGTTGTTCATCGGCATATGGATTTCTGGGGTTGCCGATGCATGAGAGTTGGAATACATATGGTGTATGTTACTAGTATCATAAGAAGTTGAAGCTTGTAAATTACTTTGAATCGGCCCTTGCACATAATTAGATGTATAATTGACAAAACTAGGGTTGGCCGATAGAGCATACTCATTGAACGATCTAGTAACACCATATGAATTATTTGCATCTACATGAGGGGATTGAGTATTCATATTACCTTTGTAGATTGCAAACCCTAGATGACGATCTCTTCGTAGCAAGAACGGGCCGGAGACCGTTCAAAGCTTCGTCCCCAACGGAGTCGCCAAAAAGTGTGTTGACACACGAACGCGTCACGCGTACCCTCGACGCCGGGGGTGAAGCACCGCAGCTCACGTCGATGGAGGCCTGCCGGAAGCGCGATACGCAAGACAATCCAGCCGGCGCTTTTGAAACCCGACGCACCGCTTCTCCGGGATGGAACCCGTCAGGAGTCACGGATGGACGATGGGCTGCCCTAGGTCGATTCGCTCGCCCCTAGGGCCTCGAGGATCGCCGTCCTGCAAGAAGAAGAACAGACGAAGAACGAGAAGAAAGATACAAGGGGGAGGGATAAAAGTAGGGTAAAAGATGTAGATGTGTTTGTTCGATTGTGTGTTGTTTCAATCAGCCATCTCCTCTTCTATTTAAGAGGGGGTTGGACTTCCCGTACAAGTCACGGACCCAGATTTTCTTCCAAAGGGTCAAAAAACGCTAGCCAAACTCGGACTCTCCAAAATCTGCCCGAATCTGCGTGACGGCAAGCGGTAGTACCGCTCTGGGCGGTAGTACCGCTCTGGGCATGGCTAAGTACCGCACTACTTCCGCTCGGGGGTCTAGAAGTATTTTTCTAAGCAGTAGTAGGGCGGTAGTGGAACGCGGTAGTACCGCGCAAGCGGTACTTCCGCTTATGGGAGCGGTACTACCGCCCTGGAGGGACAGGGCCGCACTCAGATGGCTCTAACTTTTGCATACGATCTCGGATTGAGACGATTTTGATATCAAAATCGACCGATTCGACGAGACGAAGACAATCCATGTAGATCATTGTCTCATATGAAGTCGTCTTGGGGGCTTAATCAGCCGAATAGTGTTCTGGATACAAAATCTTAGTACTTCGAACACAACTTCGGCCTTAGAGATGAGATCGGATGGCTATGGCCCAAATATCAAAGTTTCTCCTTTCGACGATACGGAACTTTCTCACTTTGAGCACTTTTCCATTTGAGGCTTATTAATTATGTTTTTGACCATGCCAAAATCTGGTGTCAACAAGTTGCTTCACTGCTTGCAGACGAAGTAGTGTCATTTTCTTCAGTCAACGAAACCTGTGAGGGCTTCTGTGACACAACTTGGTGAAGCGAAGTATCAACTTCGACTTCAATCTCTTCATCCACTTGCTCTGTGGTAGCAGCAGAGTGGGTTTCTGTGACATCTACATCAGCCTGAGGAATTTCATATTCCACCCCATATGGAACAAGTTGAAGATTTACAGTGGCAGGAGTAGGGGGCGCTGATGAGATCGGTATGGCATCAATCGGATCTTCTGAAGACAATGGTGCCGTCTTCACTTTCTTCACTAGTGAAGTGTTGGCAGGAGGTGCTGAAGCTTTTCTCTTCTTTGCTTCTTTCGCAGCAGCTTTGGTTTTCTTCACTTCTGATGCAGAAGGAAGTGTGATATGCCTTACAGATGAGGACGCTGGTGGTATTGCTGCTGAGGAGTTTGTTGGTTCAGTTTCTTCAGGAACGACTGATGCAGTCGCCCTGGCTGTTTCTTCAGGAACAACTTCTTCAGTTGCCCTTTCTGGTTCTGGCGGAGATAAGGGCGCAGTCTCACTGGACGGAGCAGGTGGTGGTGAAGCTGAAGAACTTGTGGGTGGCACAGTACCAAACTTGGCGGCTTCGCGCTTGTTGTGGTCTTCGACAACCTGGTTGGTTGCAGTGATGAATCTGTCGCGCACACCACAGAAGTGACTAGACTGTCGTTCAAATTCTTCAGACAGCGGTTGAATCTCAGTCTGTATAGCTACAAGCTGCTGAGGGGAAGTGGAAAGCATGTTCTTCCGTAGCTCTTTCTCTTTCTGCAGCTGTTGTTTCCTCACTAGTTTAGCTTGAGCAATTTTATGCTTCTCATTCAGAATGAAGGCAGACAGTACATGACTTGGGCTAGGAGGCAGATTCAGTTCGTCAAGAGGCGTGTATGGCTTGGTGCACCAGATGTCAATGAAGTCTAGTAGCTTCTTGGGATCAAGCATCATTGGAACTGAAGAATTCTTAGCAATGGCAGCTTGCTCTTGCTTTCTTCTGAGGAACTCCGCCGGCTCATCTTCGTCAGCCAGCCCTTGTTCATCAGCCTGAGGCACGACGACCTTGCTCTTGGGACTTGGCCTAGTTCCACGGCCAGCAGTTGCCTTTTTCTTCAGCGTGGGCAATGAAGATGATGACTGCCCACGAGCTGAGGCACTTGATGCAGCGATTGAGGCTGTTGCAAAGCCCTCGGTGCGCTGGCAAGATGCGAGCACGACCGGTGTTGAAGATTTTGCTACTGCCACTGAAGAAGTTGTACCAGGAGGAGGCACTGAAGATTTTGATGCCTTGGGTGCTGAAGCCTTTGGGACTGACGGCTTTGGTTTGCTGGTAGGCTTCTTCTGCATGGCTTTCTTCGGAGCACTTGCACTGCCACTAGCACCAGCTTCAGCTGAGGCCTTTATGGCCTTGTTGAATTCATCAACGGCCTTTTTGCCCTGTTTCTACAATTTATCCTGTTGCTTTGCCCATTCTTTGGGGAATTCTTCACCCCTACGGATGCTAGTTGGATGAGCCGTTTGGCCTTCAGCAAGAGGTAGCCTGTTGCACGGTGGCTTTACTGCAAAGTCCTTCATGACTTGAAGGTGACGAAATTGTAGTCCCTCCACTGGTATGTCCAGTACCTCTTGATCTTTTGCATGTGTGTTTCCTCATCTGGAGTGCAATATCCATCATACAAGACGTCAGGAATCTCAAAAGATGTATGTTCTTCTTTCCGCTTGCCTCCCTTCTGAGGCCTTTTCCCATCAGCCATTTTCTTCAGCTGAGGTTTTTGAACTTTTGAGGACTCTGAAGATGTTTGAAGATTTTCCTCACGCAATGCTGCAAATGAATTAATTTGATGAGAACCTAGTGATTCGTCTGTAGACATTGTACCTATGAATAGAGTATAGTTGCGAGGAAATAGGAAAGAGTCACATGCGTTCTCAGAGTTTTTTCAAAATAAACCAGGTGAAGAAATTGACCCTTATCGTCTTGACGCATTTCACTAAGTGTTCTTGACAAAGGTTCCAGCGTTGTACAGATTGAAGCAATTGCACAATTGAGGAATCTTGTTGTTGAGTGTAACTTAGACGTAAGTACTCAAAACTAGCCAGAAGGAAGTGCTGAAGAATTGGAAGAGTGGTAAAAACAACACTTGAAGATTTTGTGGCAGTAGAAAGATCAAACTGGGGCGGTAAAAATAACTTTTATTTACCCCCAGGATGAACTCGACGAACTGGACGACGAGGCGATGGAAATCGTCAGTTCAGATCTTTCATGCCCTAGATTGGCGACGAAAGACGTCTACGGCGGCGGCGGAGGTGAAGAAATCCGCGGTCGGCGCGAGTATGACGGCGAAGAAGTCGAGGCAGTGAAGCTCTTCCTCTTCGGCGATGATGAGATCCAGCGGCGGCGCTAGGGTTTGAGAGCGACAGGGGCGAGAGTGAAATGAGTTGAGGTTTATAGGGTCAAGCCTTTATATAGGCGCGGTAAAAACCGAGCGTCCCGAAGATTTTGGACGGATAAGCCCCTGGCAATTCGCATCTGAGTGACACGCGTCACACATGCATTTTCATCTCTATCCTCGTGTGCGAAGCGCGGGATGAAGTTACCGTGGCAACCGCCAAAAATGATTAGAAAATTTTCAAAAAGTGTTCACAATTTCTTCAGCTGTCAAGCACACAGTGAAGACTTTGAATAGTGTCAAGTAGAACGCATATGAAAAATTTGTGAACAGAGTGGGTTGAGTTTAGCATAGAGGGGAGCGGGTCCGATCACATCCACATAGATGACGAAAAAACATGATTGAAGAATTAGCTATATGTGGATGTTGTTGAGGACATGAAAAACTCTAATATATATACATATATATATATACATATATATATATATAGGTATAGAACCAGAAGCAGTGAAGAATAACCTCAAATGACGAGGTTGAAAAGTTTGACGAAATTGCAAATGATGAAAAACTCAAATTTGAAGAACGTCAAAAAGAGGTGGTGGCATTACCCACCGTACGTATAAGAACTATGATGATTTCAAACACCGCGTACAATTGTCGTAGGGTTCTGAGAATCAAGTTCTTCATTAATTTCTTCACACTTAGAGGGTTAGTCTTCATTAATTGAAGAAAAACGTTACTTCGTGTGTTGTGCATCAAAGTCATCAAGAATGCATAAGCGTTAGGATGTGTGTCCTATTCAAAGGACATTCGAAGATTCTAAGATGTTTAGCTCACACCGCAATGTGCAAAACCTTCTTTCATCCAAGGGCTTTGTGAAGATATCTGCAAGCTGGTCTTCAGTGTTCACGTGGTCGATGACGATGTCTCCCTTCAGCACATGATCACGAAGAAAATGGTGACGAATCTCAATACGCTTCATCCTTGAGTGTTGCACGGGGTTGTGGGCGATCTTGATGGCGCTCTCATTGTGGCAGAAGAGTGGCACTTTCTTCACGTTGACGCCATAGTCCTTGAGGGTTTGCTTCATCCATAGTAACTGAGAGCACCAGGCGCCAGCAGCAATGTAGTCAGCCTCGGCAGTGGAAAGTGAAACGCAGTTCTGCTTCTTCGAGGACCAACATACAAGTGATCGTCCGAGGAAATGGCATGTGCCTGATGTTGACTTGCGATCCACTTGATCACTAGCATAATCAGAATCGGAATATCCAGCAAGATCAAGTGATGAGCCCTTGGGATACCATAATCCAAGCGTTGGGGTGTGAGCCAAGTATCGAAGAATTCGTTAAACAGCCTGGTGGTGTGATTCCTTCAGTGACGCTTGAAAGTGGGCACACATGCAAACGCTAAGCATAATATCTGGCCTAGATGCACATAGGTAAAACAGCGAACCAATGATGCAGCGATATACCTTCTGATCGAAATCTTTACTATTTTCGTCAGTGTTGAGTTGGCCATTTGTTGGCATTGGTGTCTTGATGCCTTTGCAATCTTGCATTCCGAATTTCTTCAGGCAGTATCTGAGGTATTTCTCCTGAGATATAAAGATGCCATTTGGTTGTTGACGAATTTGAAGCCCAAGGAAGAATTTCAACTCCCCCATCATAGACATCTCATATTCTTCTTGCATCATATGAGCAAATTCGTCACTGTATTTCTTGTTAGTGCAACCAAAGATAATATCATCAACATATATTTGGCATATGAACAGTTCACCATCATAAGACTTAGTAAAGAGAGTGGGGTCAAGTGAACCGAGCTTGAACCCCTTTTTCTTCAGGAATTCCTTCAGTGTATCATACCAAGCCCTAGGGGCCTACTTGAGGCCATAGAGAGCCTTGTTGAGTCTGAATACTTTGTCAGGATGCTTTGGGTCCTCAAAACCTGGTGGTTGAGCAACATATACTTCTTCCTCAAGCTTACCATTGAGGAATGCACTTTTCATATCCATTTGATATAAGAGGATATCATGATGGTTAGCATATGCAAGCAATATAAGAATGGCTTCAAGCCAAGCAACAGGTGCAAATGTTTCATTAAAATCAATTCCCTCAACCTGTGTGTAGCCTTGAGCTACAAGACGGGCTTATTCCTCACCACTTGGCCATTTTCGTCTTGTTTGTTGCGGTAGATCCACTTAGTGCCGATGATATTGTGCTTGCGTGGATCAGGACGCTTAACTAGCTCCCACACATTGTTGAGCTCGAATTGACGCAATTCATCTTGCATTGCTTGAATCCATTCAAGTTCCAGAAATGCTTCATCGACTTTGGTGGGCTCTGAAATAGAGACAAACGCGTAATGCCCACAAAAGTTAGCTAAATGTGAAGCTCTTGAGCGAGTGAGGGGACCAGGTGCATTGATGTTGTTGAGGATTTTCTCAATCTGCACTTCATTCGCCACTCGGGGATGTGCTGGACGAGGGCCTTGTTGTTGTTAATGCCGTGCAGAGTCCTCAACATCATTTTCGTTAGGATGTTCATTTTCTTAACGACGAGGAACAACCACTTATTCATCAGCAGCTATTTCTTCATTGGGCACAATTTCACCAGTGCCCATCAGCTTGATAGATTCCTTAGGTGGCATTTCATCTAGCACAGGAGGCAGGTGCTCTCTTTGCAAGCCATTAGTTTCATCGAACCGCACATCTATAGTTTCAACAACCTTGTGGTGGAAGGAGTTGAAGACTCTGTAGGTGTGCGAGTCCTTTCCGTAACCAAGCATAAAACCTTCATGTGCTTTCGGTGCAAATTTTGAATTGTGATGAGGATCTCTAATCCAACATTTAGCACCGAAGACTTTGAGATAACTCACATTGGGTTTCTTGTCAGTGAGGAGTTCATATGAGGACTTCTTGAGGAATTTGTGAAGATATACCCGGTTGATGATGTGGCATGCAGTGTCAATTGCCTCAGGCCAGAAGTGACGAGGAGTCTTGTATTCATCAAGCATAGTGCGCGCCATCTCGATGAGGGTTCAGTTCTTGCGCTCCACGACTCACTACAAGGATTCCGGTCTATTGCAACAAAATTTATTGCTACAACTACCTTTTGTTGCAATAAAATACAATATTACCACAAATTCTCCGGGTGTGGTAATAGACCGCACATATTACCATAACTAAGTTTGGTCGCGATAAATACTAATTTTGTTGCAATAGAGGCCTCATATTGCAACAAACTGTACCGGCGTTGCATTATGGTAGCGGTATTGCGACAAACAAATTCCGTTGCGCGAGGTAGTCATTTTGTTGTAATAGTGACTAGGTATTTCAACAGAATAACTATTCGTGGCAATATTCGGAAAGATATTGCAACATCGGCGTGACGTTGCATTAGTTAAAAATATTGTTGTGAAAAAGTGGCTAAATATTGCAACAAACTGCATTGGCGTTGCAATATGGTAGCAATATTGCGACAAACAAATTCTGTTGCGCGAGGCAGTCATTTTGCTGTAATAGAGATTAGGTATTTCAACAGAATAACTATTTGTGGTAATATTCGGAAAGATATTGCAACGTCAGTGTGACGTTGCACTAGTTACAAGTAAAATAGTTGAAAAGGATATTATTCAAATTTATAGATATTAAGTTATGAGTTTCGCAAGCTTTAAGGAGTAATTAAAATATTTTTAATTGCACCAATTTTAATTAACCAAACAATGGAAAAAGTTTATAAATGGATAGAACACACTTTCTTGATAGGAATACATATTTAAAATATTAAATTTGAATTTGAAATGGGCAAATTCAAGATTCGGACATGTGGGTTGTGCATGTGTTGGTGAAAGTGTAGGGGTCTCATTGTAAATATTTTGTACTCACGAGGATAACTACACCTGAAGCAAGACTTCAGAGTTGTAGCCCGATCAAGAATTCAGCCACCGATGACTAGTGTCTCTTGTCCATTTAGTGGTTCGTGTCATTAAGTTGATTTAAAAAGGCTGAATTATATGGTTCCCTAAACTCTGAATAAATTCTGTCAGTATGGTATACTTATTTAGTTATTCATTTGATTGCAACTTGGGAAGTCTCAATAGATATCTCCAGTTATACTGCAAGTGTATATGCCGCAGCAAGTCGGTTTATATTTTGAGCATAGTAGATCAATGCAATGTTTTTAAGGTTGTAAGCTGACACTAATGGAATCGCGAGTTCGCCCAGTTCCTAGAAAACTCAGCGAAGTCTAAAAACAACACGGCAAACACCAGTGGCGGAGCTCTCGGTAGGGCAAGGGCGGGCGGCCGCCCCACCTTGATTTTTTGATCGCAGGCATGGCGCAAGGTGGCGCAGCGGCACGGCGGCGTCGCCGGAGGCGAGTGACCAAAGCCCGCCCCACCTCAACTTTTGTCCGTCCTCCGCTACTGGCAAACACTTTGCTGAGTTTAAAACTAAACCAGAGGCACTCGGCTAGACAAGGCTCAGCAACGTTTTCTTTGCCGTGTTTTTTTTCACTAGAAATCAACAAACACTGAATAAATCATTGCCGAGTTTACAAACACCAAACTCGGCAAAGTAATTACACAAACGGAACGGACCAAATGGAGCGGACATGGGGAGGTCCAGATTGTTTGCCGAGTATAAGATGCGTGGAACTCGGCAAAGGTGTGCAGCAGAAATAAATAAAAAATGTGATCTTGCTAGCTCGACGCCGGCCACCGGTGAACGCACGCACACAGAATACAACGCAACAGACACACATTTCAGCACAAGCACACTACACTCCGGCGAGTCAGCCTGGACGTGGCGAGCGGGCTTCGTGGCCCGCTCGGTTCGAGCTGGCTCGGTCCTGGCCCGGTAAAAATTCTAGCCGGTCCGGGCTGCCAATTTCGGCCCGAAACTTCGTCGGTCCGGTCCGGTCTTTGACCGGGACCGCTCGCAGGACCGAAGAACTCAGCCGGCGGCATCACGGGAGCGTGGCCGGAGCATGTCGGGGGCGTGGCCAGAGCATGGCTGAGGCGTGCTCGCAGCGTGGCGGGGCCGTGGCGGAGGCGTGGCAGGCCCATGCGGAGAGCGTGGCGACCCAGACGTGGCGGGGGCGCAAGAAACTGCCGTCGTCCGCCACCGCGGTGGTCGTTCATCCCGTGCGGCCAATGGACTCTCTGGCCACGGAAACCATGTCCACTGGATGTGCCCCACTGGGATCTATCATTTCCGTCAAAGAAATCGACGTCGGAGGTCCTATATCGCCGCATCGGGCATCGTCTCTTTCATCTCCATCCGTCGGCCGTCGTGCCAGATGTGTCGCCGATGAGCGTCCTATGGTGATCTTCTTGGTTCCTCTAGCTCCCTCTGGTTCTTGTGAAGCTCCTAGACATCTTTTCGATGAGCTGTGCTTCCTCTGCCATGTATCCCCGATGAGCAGCCATCGCCGGAGCTCCAGAGCGCGCTCTGCCCTTGTCTTGGCCGGTCCTGACGGTCCTCTCGGTCCGGCCCGAGCTCGGCCATTGTCGGTCCGGTCCCTGAAAACAGGACCGCGACGCTGCTCGGTCCGGTCCGTACCGGACCGCCGGCGGCCAGTCCAAACGCCGGCTCGGACCGGGACCGGACCGGCTCGGACCGTGTCCAGGCTGACCGGCGAGCATGCACACGAGGCCTTGGTAACTCGACGTCGGCCACCGGCGTCCGCACGCACACAGAATACAACGCAACACACGCACACTTTAGCACAAGCACACCACAATCCGACGAGCATGCACGCGAGGCCGCTGGCTGTCGGAGCAGACGCTAGGCCGTGGCGTACACCGGACGAGGCTTGCTGCTGCGTGAAACCCCGCGCGTCGGCTGCGTGCACTTCTTGCTCGAGCTCGAGAAAAAAGTGGAGCAGAGACGCCGGGGAAGAGAAGCTGCGGCGTCCACCATGGCCCATCTCCTTGACATCAACTCGGAGGAGAGGAGGAGCAGCAACCGCCATGGTAGGCAAGACGGAGGGCGAGCTCCAGAGATGGGGTCGACGGTGCACAGCACGACGTCCGCCTCCCGCAACCGCCGCGACCGTAGGAGGAGCTCTAACACGAGTGTGCAACCGTTTTGGATTTCATGGATGGGCTGGGAAGATAAGACTTCAGAGGTTGTGCGGCACGAGGTGATTGATCAACCGTATCCATTCATCAATCTGCCACGTCATCCATCCCCATGACTTCCTACAAACCAATCAGAATAAGGCATAGTTGTGTCTTTCTTTTATTGACTTAGACGAGTATTTTTTTTTTACAAAATACATGCCCAAATTTCATAATTTTTTTATCATAGCTTATATATGTCATAAGAGTGCACCATGCCAAATTTCATGTTTTTCGGAGTTTATTCCCATTTTTTGGAATTAAATAGTCAGAAAACTCCTTGTTTGCGGTCGAATTTTGCCACCCTCCTGTTTGGAATTTCTCTCCTTTTCTTGTACAAGTCCTAAATATAGACACAAGAACACAGATGGGATTTTCCAATATAGTTTTGCCAATATTTTTTACCACTTATAGTTCAAATTTGAATGATCTCGGTTAAATGTCTAGAAATGCACTTAATGTCTTAAATATAGCAAACAGACTCCGAAAGATGCCAATTTTTTTACATGGATCTTGTAATGATGTATCTTAGTTGTAGAAAAAAAAACGGTACCAACGGATGAAGCGTCGGTCTCTTCGCCTTCATACTAGACCCGTTCTCTATGCAAATCCGTATCTTCCTCGGAGATTTTTCGATTTCTAAACAACCTATGTCATAACTTTCGTGAAACCTTCTCAAATTTTTATCACGTGCTACATGGATCATAGGATAATGCCTTGCCAAGTTTCATGCTTTTGAGAGTTTGTTTGCATTTTTTCGAATTAAAAAAACCCAAAAAATCACGTTCGGGGTTAAGTCTTGGCACCCTCATGTTTAGAATTCCTTTCCTTTTCTTGTATAAGCCCTAAACATAGACTCAAGAACACAAATATTATTTTTTAAACAAGTTTTGACAATCGTTTCAACCACTTATAGTTGAAATTTTATTTTTATCCGTTAAATGCCTAGATATGCATTTAATGGCTTAAATATATCAAACGGACTCCGAAAGATGCCAAGTTTTTACATGGATTATGTAATTGTCTATCTTGAGTGTAGAAAAAAAAATAATGCCAACGGCAAAATCTCAGATTCTAATAGTGTGGGGCGGTGCTACCAATCTGGCTAGGCTTGGCGGCTACCATACCTAAAATTCGACGAATAAACATACCAGTACTAGTATGTGTGCCCGATGAGTTATGTACGTGTTGACAATGAAAGATAGCTTCGTAACAGCCTCGCAACATGGGTATAACTTTTTTTTGCCTCTTTCAATAGTTCGAAGAACACCCTGGCTTGGTTAAGATCAAGGAGCAACTGTTCTTACCAGTAGAGTTTAGAAGAGGAGGAAAGAAAGGAAGAGAAATAAGCTAAAACCAAGAGAGCATCTATCCTTCATCTGTAGCACACACTTGCGCCTGATGTATTTCTATATTGTATATACAAGCACATCACAACCCTTGGGCTAGTTCATAGTTTTAGTTTATACAAGAATACGAACTATAGTTATACAGTTTCAATAAAAGCAGAGCAATGCCAAGGAATGGAAGGATTATTAACTACTGAGAGCATATATATACAGTGACGGGATAAGCTATTCTTAACGGGTGAAGCCCGACCAGCGGTGGCTGCGGCAGGGCTCCTTCGCCCCCTCGCGCGTGGATCTGATGCGGGATGGATCTGACGAGCAAGGGCGTCGCGATGAGAAGGGTCGCGGCGACACGATCCGGCTTCCTAGCTAGCGTCTATGTTGGGAGGCGGGTGACGCGGATGTGGCCTCCGGTGGCTGCGTGCGTCTACTCAGCGAGGCACCGCGCGGTTCCAGTCAGCTGCTGGGCCGAGATGGCACGACTGCGGTGAAAATCATGTCGACTTCAGTCTTGACGGATGATGGCGGTGCCATTGACATTGTCTCCTTGTTGAGGCATCGTCGTTGCAGGCAACGCCATCTCCCTCGGTTGACCAAAGCACAAATATTTGACATGTATCCCAAGTCTGAATTTTGTCAAGGCAACCAGAGAGTAAACAAAGATACACAATTGTAGATCCATGATGAAACAATACGTTCCTAACACAAAAAAATCTCAATTTTTTTTGGTTTGGTTATTAATTTACAGAGTTGAATCTCTATGGTTTTCGTTAAAACAAAAACGACATGATTATGTTGGACCTACTCTGGCAAGGAGGAACCCTCCACGGACTGTCGGGTAGTTCTGCCCTCTTCCTCCATCCTCGATGCCGACCAAGTAGTTCCGCCGTCCCTCTTCCCGACCTTCACCCGCAAGCTCGAGCCTCTCCACCGGCCATGGATGTGAGCTTCCCACACGCCGCCTACCGTCGGACTTAGGGAAGATGACGGGCGTGAGACGATTTCGTCCTGAATCTCCCGATCTAGTTCGAAGGGAAGATGACGGTCGTGAGACGATTTCGTCCGCACTTGAAAACACTCAATGGCAACAACAATGCAAAATATGGCATCCTCTAAACACATGATGCCATGGATTGGTCATGTTGAACTACTTACACGTACCATACATGTTTACTAAATTATCGGGAAACAATGTATATAAATAAGAAATATACAAATATCGAAGGCGAGAACGTTAGAGGGGAGGGCGCCGGATCGCCCCTCCATGATTCTAGGATTTGGGGGGGGGGGGGGGGGGGGGGTTCACCACGAAATACTTTTTACAAACATATTTTAGTAAAATTATTTTTAACAGCACATATATCTCATAGTGCTTTGAAATATTATTTTTTCAATTTATTTCATTATTCTGAACATTCCGTCCAAAAAGAATTACTTTCCCACCACCTAATTTAGATTTACTGTAGTTTGCGCCAATATTTTGAGTTCCCACCAAAAAAATAGTCTATTTATCCTTCCCGCTAAACACCCTTCCTAACTACCCACGATTTGTATTCTAAACCAAATCATACGGCGTCTTCACGGGCGATTGGATCTGAGCTCTCGTCCCTGGTTCCTCCGTGCCGACGGCGTCAACACAGCAAACCACACCGGAGTCAACTGCACAGAGAATGTTTCAGGTTGTTCTTTCTCCCTATCTCCCATCGTAGAACATCCAGAAATCCTAGCGTCGTCCCTCTCAAAAAAGAAAATTCCTAGCGTCGTCCAGCGGGTTTCGGCGGTTGCCCAGCGTCAAAGTCGTCGTCCTCGATCTCGCCTTCCTCCCTCTCCTCCGCGCCCGCCGACGCCGGCCGCGTCTCCGTGTCCTGGGCCATGCTGCCGGCGGCAGCGATGCGGTCTGGCGTCGGCGCCGACGGAGTTCCGGTCTTCTCCCCTGCATCGCGAGCACAGTACCGGCCTGCCCCACGTCGGGGTTGCTCGCCACCGGGGCTGGTCCTGCCCGGGCCCCCATAATCTAGGGCCCCGTATGAGGATTGCAGCAACCTGTAGGCCATGTCCCAAGGAGACTGGTAATCACGGGCGTAGGTAAAACATCCAGATGCAGCGTTCTAAGGATTCCGATCTTGCGAGTTCTCCGATCCCCTAGGCCGATCCCTGACCAGAGAGAAGTAGCCCGCGTCCCTGTACTCCGTTTCCTCTTCCTAATTTTTCTCGATCGCGAGTTTGCCAATCCTAATTCTCGGCCGCTGATTGCGAGTCGGAGACGTGACTCTTCTCCCTGTTCTCCAGTCGCTCGATGCACTAACAAACATGGGTATTGTCACGCACCTTCGCAAGAGCCAAAAACAAGCGGCTGCCAGTAATATACTAACAATAGTGGACAAGGAACTTCCTGGTTTGAATCGGAATTGAGCAATTAATTTCGAATCGATGCACCAAAGATCAAGGTTAACCTCTTTTATATTATCTAGTTTTTCTGCGAACCTATTCTCTAGTGTAGTTCTTAAATACTTAGATTTGATAGTTATTTTTTTTTCTTAGTTGGTCGATAGAAGTGGATACCCATAATTGTTTTCAATACCTGAATCATCGATCAAGATTAGTGTTTAAAAATGACACTAATTCATATATAATTTTGAGATGACACCAGCATTAAAGTTCTAATGATTGCTGACAGGTTTCGGTAAAACTGAATTTGCTCAATCTGAAGGTTTCCAAACAGCGCTGCTATACCATACTTTTCACATTTTAGTTTCCCAAAAAATGAATTATCAGATTTCGGTAAATTTATGTTTTGCAAGAACTAGTCTATTTCTATGAGGACCCATTTTTTAACACAACACGAAAGTTGTAGATAACAGTGTGCTTGTTTGCATGATTTCGTAAACTTGACATGATTCAGAGTTCAAATTGAAGGGAGGACGATATATTTTTGGTTTCTTGTTGTGGGGTGTAGTTATACTTATATTTACCTCATATAAATTCAGCCGGCTAGATTTAAGAGAGATTTACACATATTTTTTATGTCAAAAGATGATGCCACATGGCCGACCCGGAGGTGGAGACGCTGCGACCAGGTTCATCACCAAGCCGCACCCCTGAACCTCCATAGCGAGCGTTGTAGATCAGTCATTTTTTTTGGTATTCCCTACTCTCCTGCTTCAATTGGCAGCCAATTTGGTTGCAACTTGTATTACCCTCCAAGTTCCTGGCACCTAGACCGGCATCTCTCTGTAGTTTTCGTTAGATTGCCTAGGCTGAATTGAAGTCTGTGTCGTGAGGATTCAGATAAAGTTCCATCTAGATGTGCTTTCTGTTAATACGTGTCTATATGATTCTTTTCTGCATATTCGTTTTAAAATTGTAAAATTGAGCCAACAGATGGGAGCCCAATAGGTGATTACAGTCATATGCTTGCGACCTTGTAAGATTTATGTGGCTTACTTGCATTTCCAAAAGTGCACTTTTATTTGCAGGTGCCTACGAAGAGGATTGACAAAGAAAGTAGTAGTCCAAACTTGCAAAATACTCTTGTACAAAGATCTAGTCCTAATAAGACTCTAGGTGCAGGGCCAACTTTTATTTCTTCAAATGCGCCCATAGAAGCCGCAACAAGGAATTCTCGAATGTTTAAAGCAATGGTAAGTCACAACCTTGCTTTCTCTTCATGCCCACCTGCATTTTATACGTCATTGGCCTTCATAATTAGCTAGCTGCTTCTTCTCTTTCACCATGTGTTGTTGCTGTATCGAGTCACAACTAGAAAAACCGAATATGTGCTAGCTAGGGACACGAACTTAACTGAAACTATAGATCGAGTCACAACTTAAATCAATAGTGGAAGCTTTTAGTACATGTACTTGTGCTTATGCTTTAGACATTTCAACTTGTAAAATTGTTCTGATCCCTTAGTTACATGCTTGCTGACACAGTATTACTCGAGTTAGTCTAGCCACAGTTCTTTTCAACAATGGGACTGGAATAATTGTATGGCGTATGTTATGTTGGACTCATTAACTAGAACTTTTTATTTATTTTTTGATTGCAGGATCCAAAGAACTAGCTGGACTGAACTCTAGATCACGGATAGTTTAGTCTTGGCACTTAATTAGGATGGCTAAATTATATTTGAGTTTCATTTGATGGATATTTGCTATGAATTTTATGAAACTACATATTATACGTATGGTTTTGAATATTGTAATTGAATGCCTGTATTTTGGTTGCCACATGTTAGCACCATGAATAATATAGTGTTGTGCAAAATCTCAGTCGCTACGCCTACCGGTTTTGTTGCACTAGGATGTTGTGACGAAGAACTTTATATTGTCGCAATAGCTTGGCACCACAGAGTATCGCCATGAAAAGTTTAATTGTCGCGGTAGCTTCTTGCTACAAACATTTTACCCGTTGGGATAACTATTTGGCGCCACCAAACTAAGTTTGTTGAAATAGAGTAGAGCCACAAAAAATTTAAATTGTCGCAATAGTTTCTCACTACAAACATTTTACCCGTTGTGATACCTAATTATCACCACCAAAACGAGTGTGTTGCAATCCTATTACGACGACCGGAATATTTGTTGCCATAAGTTAATGCCACAAGTATAGCGGTTCGTGGCAAAATGCACAATGCCACGAAAACAAGGATTGTTGCCATTGTTTATTGCCGCAATTGACTATTGCCACAGAAGAGTATGCGCCATGAAACGAGCGTCGTTGGCATAGGTTATTGCCACAAATGTCTATCGCCACGAGCTATCAGTCGCCATGATTTGTTAAATGTTGCAATAAAGCTATCTCCACAAAAAAAATTGTGGCATCTGGTGAGTGTTGCCACGGGAAAATATGTGGCAACTTCCCACATGGCTGTTGCAATAGCACACTTTATTGCCACAATTGTTTTTTTGTGGCAATAACCTATTACCATGCGTCCAGTTGCAACGGCAGGCCACAAATGTTGTTTCGTGGCAATAGGTACTTATCGCCACAAATCGGCATGTATTGTGACGAACGATTTTGTTGCAATAGACCCGGATCCTTGTAGTGACTCCATTCTGCTGTGGAGTGTAGGGAGTAGAGAGCTCATGAGTAATACCAAGTTCATCAAGATAATCATCGAGGCCTGTGTTCTTGAACTCAGTGCCATTGTCACTCCTGATGTGCTTGATCTTGAGACCATAATTCGTGATAGCCCAATTGGAGAATCATCTGAAGATATTCTTAACTTCAGTCTTGTAGGTAATGATGTGCACCCAGGTGTAGCGAGAGTTGTCATCAACAATGACGAATCCATGGAGAGATGCTGCATTGGTTAGTGTGGCATAATGTGTAGGACCAAACAGATCCATCTGAAGCAATTCAAAAGGACGAGTAGTGGTCATGATTGTCTTCGCCTGGTGCTTGGCTCTGGCCATCTTTCCAGACTCACAAGCGCAACAGAGGTGATCCTTGACGAATTTGACACCCTCGACGCCAATGATATGCTTCTTCTTGACGAGAGTGCTCAAATTCCTCATTCCAGCATGTCCAAGTCGTCGATGCCATAGCCAGCATACTGAAGCTTTTGCCATTAGACATGTTGCGGGCTGAGAACCTGTAGAGAAATCTACAATATACAAGTCACCTCTCCTAAAGCCTTCGAAGACTTTGGATTTGTCAGATTCCAACAGCACAATGCATCTATATTTGCCAAAGATGACAATCATATCAAGATCACAAAGCATTGAGACAGACATGAGGTTGAATCCAAGGGACTCGACAAGCATCACCTTTTCCATGTGTCAATCCTTTGAAATGGCAACCTTACCTAGACCCAATACCTTGCTTTTTCCTTTGTTAGCGTAAGTGATATGCTTCAGATGAGACGGAGTAAGGGGAGCATCAGTGAGGAGATTCCTATCTCCAGTCATATGATTCGTGCAGCCACTGTCCAAGACCCATTCAGTGGCTGAAGGTGTATCATCCTGTAGAAGCATTAGTCTGACTTACAAATTCATATGCTTCAAAGCGAAGAATATGATGATTATCAATTTCGTCAGACAATTTCATCAATGAATAATATCAAGCAGCATAAGGGATGTGTGAAATGAAGCATTCATTCCAGCATGATTAGCCTGCATCCCCATAGGCATTATGTCAGGTCTTCAGCAAATTCATCAGACATTTAGTTGTCTGAAGACCTGACCCTGCAGAAGAGATTAGTTCTTCTTCTTAACCACCCACATCTGAATGGGTGGCTGAGAAGCAATGTGACGAAGTGCATTGATGGAGAACTTAATCATTGAAGAATGTGCATTTCTCTTCACAGGAGGGCTATAGTAATTGAATGAATAAGCAGAGAAATTCTTCGAAGATTTTTGAACATAGTGGTTCGAAGAGTAATGCTCATATTCATCAAATCGTTGTTTATTTCCCTGCGAAACAGAGGCATTAGTGCGACCATAAGTTGGTCTGCGTCCATTTGACGACTTTGATCCCTGTGAAGAATTTGCCCTGGGAAGTTTCTTCTTCATCGGTGGTGTCATGATGACATTCACCTGAAGATTTTCCAGAAGGCTTTTGGGAACCCAGATTTTCTTCACAGGTGGACCGTTCCTGCAGTTAGTACCAATGAATCTGGCAAAGACCTCACCATTCTGATTTTTGAACAGTTTATAGTTGGAGTCAAATGACTCATCTGAAGAATATGTAGAATCACAAGTATAGCCAGATAAAGTGGATGGGTCTACTAGAGGTCCCTTTGCAGCAACCCAAGTGGTTTTGGGATACTGCTCAGGCTTCCAGTACGAACCATCAGCATTGAGCTTTCTCTCAAAGGCAATACCCTCTTTCCTATGGTTCCTATGGAGAATTTGCTTTTTGAGCACGTCACACAGGGTTTGATGCCCTTTGAGGCTTTTGTACATGCCAGTGACATACAATTCCTTCAGCCCTGCATTTTCATCAGTATCACTGGTGGCTTCCTCGGATGAGGGGTTAGTGGCCACCATAGCAGTTGAAGCAATTACAAGTACAGAAGTGTTTGAACATTCAGCTGAAGAATTAGCATTATCACGTTCAAGGTATTTTAGGCATGGTGCAACAAATTCTTCCTGAGGTGTACTGATTTGTTGAGCGAGGAGTGAATCGTTTTCTTTTTGAAGATCATCATGAGACGCTCTCAGCTTCTCGAGATCTTGCTTCCTTTGACGAAATTCATAGGATAGCTTGTTCAACTGAGAGGGACACATGATGACTTTCAAGTTTGTCAAATTTTGAATGAAGACGTTTGATTTCGTCAGTCAAGATTTGTTAGCGTTCCATTTCATCGTTCAACAGATCATCGCTTTTGTCTAGCAGTTTTTGAGTCTTTTCCAAGGCATGTTGTTGCTCAGTAGCAATTCTAGCAAGTTTCTTATAGCTTAGTTTAGCTTCACACTCAGAGTCATCATCACTGGAAGTTTCATAGTTAGCTTCTGATGAGGTTACCTTTGCACCTCGTGCCATGAGACACACTGCAGACGAAGTGGAGGCATCATCAGGTTCCCGGGATCTGAGGGAATTCGCAAATTCCACAAGCCAGGGATCATCACGTCTATATGCCCCTTCATAGACGTCGGAGATCCTGTCCCAGATAAGCTTCACATTGCTCAGATGGGAGATGCGAGTGAACTCATCCTTGGTCAGACAAGAACAGATGATGTATTTGGCCTGAGCATCGAGTTGAGTGTATCTGCGAATGTCGTCAGCATTCGCCCTCTTGCAAAGATCAGTCAATCCTAGTTCAGTGATAGTCCATAATTCGCTGTTCGTGGCAAGGAGACGCTTTCGCATCATGACCTTCCAGTAGGGATAGCCTGTGCCATTGAAGATGGGGCACGCAGCAGAGACCTTGATCATACCTGCGGTCGACATAACTAAAACTCCAGGTGGTTAAACCAAAATCACACAGAACAAGGGAGTACCTTGCTCTCATACCAATTGAAAGTGCAGGTTATCTCCCAAAGGGGGGTGAATGGGAGATTATTAGAAATTTGTCAAACTCTGATGAATTCGACGAAGATCAGAGTGAAGAAATAGAAACGCAAGGGAAACTAAGTCATCACAGAATCAGAGTACATGCGAATAGAATATATAAGGGTGAAGAACATGCAATCATACAATCATACACGCATGAAGAATATGAACTGAGGAAATACATGATAGCATGATCAAATACTTCAGTTCAAATTCGTCAGAGGATAGATCACAAATTCTTCAGCAGTGGAATAAAGTAAGGGAGGGTGAGGAATTTGAAACCAGGTTGGCTCGGTGAAGACAATGGAATTTGGTAGACCAGTTCCAGTTGCTGCATCAACTGTACGTCTGGTTGAGGCGGCTGAGTCGCAACTCAGAGAACACTTAGTCCTCACCGTATTCCTCTTGAGCGAAGGTCACTTAGACCTCGCCCAATCACTCGTGGTAAGTCTTCAAGGTAGACTTCCAAAACCTTCACAGACTTGTTCACCGGCACGCCACAATTACTCTTGGGTGCTCAGAACATGACGCCTAATCATCTGGAGGAATGATAGTCCTCAAAGGTAACAAGCGTCGGATCACATAGATCAATCTCATCAGTGATGCTCAATCACTTAGGCTCTGGTTCGGTTTTTCCTCACTTGGGTTCTTCCAAAGTCTTCAGAGGATGGGTTGCTCTCAAATGACAAGTGTCAAGTTCTCTCGGAGCAGCCAACCAACAACTGGTTGGGGGGTAGCTATTTATAGCCAGGGGACAATCCGCCATAAATTGTCATAAATGCCCTTGTCTGATTCGACCGTTGTCAGGATAAGGATCCACTCGACAGCTGGCACGCGGCGCAGCAACGGTCAGAATTGAACTCTCAATTTCGTCAGGGCACTCAATTTCATCACTTTAGGCAGCTCGCACTGGCGAACTCCTAACTCCTTAGCCTGACCAAATTCATCAGCGACCAGATGAACTTCGTCACTGTTGCTAGCAAATGCGTCAGCTGTACTGGCGATTTCCAAAGGCTTCACTCGAAGCGGCTTGTGTGTATAGGTTTGAGAAGTTATGAGCATCACTTTAGAAATGTGAAATATGTTTCACCTAGACCCCCTTTAACAGTACGGTTTTTCCTATGACTCAAATAAGAAGAAAAGAAACTACAAAAACTAAAGTCTTCAAGCTTCAAAGTCTTCACATCAATTTCTTCAAAGGCTCTACCAATTTCATCATCAAATTCTTCACTTGAAGAAAAGTATTTTTAGGGGTCATCTTCCATGTGTTAAACCAAATCCTCAGGGACTCTGTCTCCTGTGTATACTGACAAACACATTAGTTCCTCAACCTATTTGTCTTCAATGCTCCAAAACCACTAAGGGGGCACTTGATGCACTTACAATTATGTGACACCCTGGTTTTCGCTCCTTGTTTTTTTCACGGGATTTGGCTCCCGTCTTTTTTTCGATGTTCTTGGACTTTCTCTCGCTCTTGGGTATATAAAGATGGTCATTTAGTCTTGCCTTTCCTATCCAACCAGAGACTCTCTCCAACCCAACTTTGCTATCCCGGATTTATTCTCAGGACTTTGCCACCGAAACCCTACCTTCCGGGTCACCGGAAGGGAAACCCTAATTCCGTCCGTTACAAAGGAACCCCAATTTCCTTTGATCTTTTGCCTCCCAAATTTCTCCCAGTGATCATCCTGTCTTTTTAAACCCTGGATATGCAAAAATATTGCCAAGTCATTTGCAATATTTTTCATTTAAAATTAATTCCTTTTTCTGCCAGTTAAAGGAATTAAATCCAGGAAAATATCTATCCATCTCCAAAGTTTATGAAAACTGGTGTAGATATTCTTTGTGATCATATTGAGCTCCAATAAAAATATTGGCAATAATTAAATAAGGGAAATTGCCTTTTCCTATTTAAAGCCAATATTGCATTTTGGGCACTTTCCAAAGGAGCTACCATTTTGGTAGCCAGGAAAAATCCCAAATGATTTGAGGAGCTTCTCCTATCCATATCTTCACCATTTCCATCAAGATCCCAAGTTCCACAGAACAAATTTTGAGAGCATCATCCAATTCTTGTTTCTGGATCAATTTTGAGGTTATGAAGGAACAACATTTTATATTGCTTCAAAAATTCTCAAATTAATCCAGGACCTCACATTCCCTATATGTTGTGACTGTGCAAAAATTCACATCATTTTATCAAGCCAATTTCTCCCAAAAATTCCATCAAGATTCTGTCCAGATTCTAGCTCTGTGAAGGAAGTACCATTTTGGTATATCCAAATGAGCTGAAATTTTTCCAGTACCTTCATACCTCCAAATCATCACTCTCCACCAAAATTCAGTTCATTTAATCAAGCCAAATGAGTGCAGCTTTAGAGTCATGTTTCTGGACCAGAATTTGCATTGCAAAGGAAGTGTATGCAAAACTTGTCCAAATGCCTTCAAATTTGGCAAGCATCTAGTCCTTCCTACCCCATTGCACTGTGACAAAGATTCAACTCCTTTTCTCCATCCATTTCTCCAGAAAATTCTAGCCAATTTTGCTGTCAGAACCTATTTCAGCTAGTACCATTCACCTCCGAGCAATCTAGATGATCCCAGCCACATCTATCATCTATTTGAGCAGTGAGGGAGTTGTTTGACAAGGTTGGACAGGCAGGAGAATGCCAGAGCTTGTAGTGCACGTGGTGACCGCGTGGACACCAGGCAGAAACGGTGCTCTGCGGCACTGTTCTCGTCGTGCAGCTCACTCCGGCCAGCCCCGGCGTGTCCCGCCGTGTCTAGTGGGTTCGCGACGTCCACGTGCCCCTCTCCAGCCCCTTCCCCTCTCCGATTTCATCCTCCCCACGCCACGGCAGCGCCGCCATGGCCACTGTTCCGCCCGTGACGCCGTCGTCTTCTTCTCTCCGTTGGCCTCTTCCCTCCCGAGCCGTGCCTTCCCCCTGGAGCTCATCAGGTCGGCACCTCTCCTCGTCTGCCAGCTGTTATGGCAATATTATGAAATGTGACTTAATAATGACAACAACCTCCTCCGTCGACTGGATCGAGTCATAGTGTCACCTATCCGGACATACCCGTGCAGCCACATTTGCCGGTATGGGACGGCCCTAGCTTGGTCTATTGTCCTGCCTCTGGTCGGTACCTCCAAATAGGGAGGATTATGCGTGTGTGCTACCCTGGCCCGGTAGGCGCCGATAATCCTGTGAGCCCAGTTTATGGTTATGTGCACAGGTCCCCGTTTGGGACAGTTTTGGCCACGACGGTGGCAGGTGTCACGGGGTGACACAGGGGCCACCCAGGACATGACCCTGGGAGGGTATGATTGTCGGAGGGACCATAAGAGTGCCAGGCAATAGACAAGGTTTTGTTGGAGCAGCACCGGTCCACCCGAATGGAAGTACGAGGCCAGGCGCTCCATGGTGTGGGTAAAGTGCGCAACCTCTGCAGAGTGTAAATCTATTCGAATAGCCGCGTCCTCGGTCATGGACAGTTCGTATTAGGCCACTATTTGGTCTGTGTCGAGTCTGGAGGAACAAACCATATGATGTTAATACTGAACCAGAGAAAGGTACGATTTGTCAGACTTACAGTGCAGATGCACGGACATCAGATGATGTCAGAGGTATGAATGTTAGCCATGCGATGGCTATGAGATGAGTGGTCGGATGACCGCAAAGTTTGGTTCAGACGTGGATAGTGAGCATATTCGGAGTAGGGATCATCTATTTGATATGCTTTAGTTCAGTAGTTATCATGTTAGATAATCCCGCTATGATATAATGATTAATGCTACTATATGATTAATCCTGCTAGATACTCCTACCATAACATGAGAGTTAACATTGTTAAGTTAATAAGTGCATGCTTGAATGCCATGGATTGCATTGCTTGGTGTATATGTTGGTTTGGTTTGCTTGCGAGTACATTCAAAAGTACTCAGCGGCCTTCAATGTGGCCAGGTTCACCTAAGGATTTGACGACCATTAGCGAGGAGCCGGAGCGTTCGCAGGCTAGAAGAGTAACCCAGTCAGATCCCTGTGTATTGAAGCCGCACCAGGACCATGCTGCCTTAGATAGAACTTTTCCGCTACCATCAACCTTGTAATATATCATGTAAGACTGATATATTCATTAATAGAAAAGCTTGTGTTCATGATACTTGTTGTAAAAGCGCATGCCAGAGTGATTTTCCTGGGCTGGTATGTGCGGTGACCGTCTGACTACAGTGGTAATCAGGCGGGGTGCCACAACGGATGGTATCAGAGCCAGGCTGACCGTAGGTTACCCTAGCCAGATTTCATGGTCTCTTGATCAGTAGAAAGCCCAGATGGATTTCAGCCATCGTTGCCAGACAGGCACGGCTACTATTGACCATAAGGCAACCATATAGGATTTTTGGCTCCATTAGACCCCAACTCTCGTGGCCTTGGCCTCTGGTGTGAAAGTTTGCACCAGGCAACGACCCGTGAGCCCTGAACCCCTAGGTAAACCAGATATCCCTACCTTGCTTGCTAGCCACGGCATTTCTCTTCTCAAATCTAGTTTCCTTTGGGAAACGCATATAAATTCCATCTCTTCCCGACAACCCTAGGATCGTTGACTAAGCCACTTTGGCTATGGTCGTGCGTCGATTTGGATGTTCCCTAAGGAAGTAGTAGGAGCTTGACCCCAATTGCTACCAGGAGCATTGTGTGGTTTTGCTTCTAAATCCTTAGAGGTACATCGAGTACGCTATACTAGTTATACTAGTGAATCTTTGGCCACATGTGTAAGGTCCGCAAAATTGGGCTTTATTTGCTTTTTGGTTTTTTGCGGTTTTTTCTTCTTTTGTCGGTTCCGTTCTTTCGCTCCGACTGGATCCATCCGCAAGAGCTGCCAAAGAAGACCGGCATACAACTTGGATAATACCCAATAATCCAAATTCAGTAAGAGTCAAGTCAAGCCAGCTGCCTGATATTCAGAACACCAACACCGGATCTGCCAAATGAAGAACGAGTCAGAAGCAGAATCTGAGTGCAACTGACAAGGCTAGACTATATCTAAGAGGGTTTGCCTCAAAAACAGATCACACTAAAGGAATAGTCAGATAAGCCACCGAAAACAGACACCAGCAAGAGTAGATGATTCCGTCCTTGATACGAGGGCTATTTCAGTCAGTGGGGTAAACCTTGAGTCTTTTCTCAAAGGACTCGAGAATCATTTATTTCCCACGGAAGACATATTACAAGAATGTGAAGGTGCCGAGAGCAACAACAAAACTCTGGTATGTTGATACAAATTTCAAAGCATATTTTGGAATTTATCGGTGCCCATACAAAATTTTCTAGGCATGATGAACAAGGTCTGCAAGAAATATGGATGAGTTCATGACTGTCCAGAATCAATGAGGATTCCAAACACCTGGAAGCTCAGCTAAACCGGGTGGAACTATCTGTCAACTGTTTACTACTGGCAACACTTGGTTTGAACACAAAGGGTATTTTGAATTAATTGTCAACATGAAGTCTGCATCAGTTGTGCAACCTCTACAGCAACAATGATCGGACCAGCGGAAGGACAAGCGGTGTGCATAACCAATTGAATATCTTCAAACAAGGTATGGCCTACACCAAGTTCTAGCTCCGCTATGGGTAAATTTTAGATACTTTGGAAGGAAGCCAGAACCGGCCACAGGTCCGACTGCATATCATAGTGCAAGGCTTTTGGTACAAGGAACCCAGCCTTCCTCCGTAAGCTATCGGAAGAAGCTTACGACGCAAGACTCCCAACCTTTCTCGCTACACCCCTTGGTGAGAAAATCTTCTGGAGTACGGCACTCCAATCTTCCTCAGCATGCTACCACAGAAAGCTTCTGGAATAAGGCACCTGACCTTCCCCAGTAAGCAACCTGAGGGGAAACTTCTGAGGTACGACACCCAGCCTTCCTCGACACGCTACCCTGGCAAAAGCTTCGAGCATAAGGAATTCAGCCTTCGCCAACACGCCATCGTGCCCACAACAAGCTTGTCAGAAGCTCAAACTAATCCAGACATGCGTTTGCCTCAGAACTCAGTGGTTATGAAAGGATTTATCCTACCCCTGCATATGTTGTGAGCATGCAGTCCAGGGGATCAGTTCATGCGAGCCACTCGTACACGGGAATGAATGTGTTCAGAGAAACATTGGCTCCACACTTCAAAGAAGGATATGAGCACATCCACCCTTACAAGATATGCAAGAGTAAATTGTGAGTACAAGCCCAGCAAGCTAGAATACGACCAAGGAGCCATGTTGGCCAGTCATGACAGCTCCACAAACAGGAACCCTCAAGAACAAGGAAGTCTTGAATAAACAATCTCCGCGACGGTCAATGAAGTAAAGCTTCACAGACAAGGAAATATTGCCAATCCTGGTCGGACTCTTGCATATACGGCCCCAACAATGCAGCCAGCATGTCATACTCATCGTGAATACGGGCTATCAACCAAGTTAAGGCGATATGCTCCGAAAGATACACCGGATGTTAACCATGCTCTGTTCCGCTCAGTGGTTATAAAAAGGACTACAGAGGCTATATATAGCAGAGCCACCTCTGAGATAGCCGTCTATGATTACTTTGTGATCATGCCCGACATTGTAGTTGGAAATCACCTGAGGACAAAGTCAGAATGCAAGAGACAGAAGGAAACATCAGTACGGAACCCAGAGCAAGACTGAGCATTCTGACAAGGCAGAAAGAAAGCTATCCCTCGTCACTCGAGGCCATACAAGTGCATGAGCCTTGTACCAGAAAAAGATGGTTCGCCCTTGGCAGTCAGTGTACGAAGTATCGCAATAAAAACCCGAAGCAGATAGCTCCAAGCCTTGAAAATAAGCTATTATGTTGATACTACTTGCTACCAACCAACCTCAGGCTACAAACTACCAGGAGAGAAGGTTTGCCTGCCAGGAAAGAGAAAGATTCAATATAGCTGTGTGGAAAGACAACACCTGAGTCATCAGAAGAGGCAGTTAAGAGGTCAGTAAACAAATGAAGATAAGATAGCTGATGGATCCAAGTCGCACGCAGGTAAGTCCCCTTCACCAGGAAGTAAGCCCGGGAATCTCAAGGATGAGATTTTCTTAAGGGGGGTAGGTTTGTGACACCCTGGTTTTCGCTCCTTGTTTTTTTCGCGGGATTTGGCTCCCGTCTTTTTTTCGATGTTCTTGGACTTTCTCTCGCTCTTGGGTATATAAAGATGGTCATTTAGTCTTGCCTTTCCTATCCAACCAGAGACTCTCTCCAACCCAACTTTGCTATCCCGGGTTTATTCTCAGGACTTTGCCACCGAAACCCTACCTTCCGGGTCACCGGAAGGGAAACCCTAATTCCTTCCGTTACAAAGGAACCCCAATTTCCTTTGATCTTTTGCCTCCCAAATTTCTCCCAGTGATCATCCTATCTTTTTAAACCCTGGATATGCAAAAATATTGCTAAGTCATTCGCAATATTTTTCATTTAAAATTAATTCATTTTTCTGCCAATTAAAGGAATTAAATCCAGGAAAATATCTATCCATCTCCAAAGTTTATGAAAACTGGTTGAGATATTCTTTGTGATCATATTGAGCTCCAATAAAAATATTGGCAATAATTAAATAAGGGAAATTGCCTTTTCGTATTTAAAGCCAATATTGCATTTTGGGCACTTTCCAAAGGAGCTACCATTTTGGTAGCCAAGAAAAATCCCAAATAATTTGAGGAGCTTCTCCTGTCCATATCTTCACCATTTCCATTAAGATCCCAAGTTCCACAGATCAAATTTTGAGAACATCATCCAATTCTTGTTTCTGGATAAATTTTGAGGTTATGAACCAACTATATTTTATATTGCTTCAAAAATTCTCAAATTAATCCAGGACCTCAAATTCCATATATGATGTGACTGTGCAAAAATTCACATCATTTTATCTAGCCAATTTCACCCAAAAATTCCATCAAGATTCTGTCCAGATTCTAGCTTTGTGAAGGAAGTACCATTTTGGTATATCCAAATGAGCTGAAATACTTCCAGTACCTTCATACCTCCAAATCATCACTCTCCACCAAAATTCAGTTCATTTCAGCAAGCCAAATGAGTGCAGCTTCAGAGTCAAATTTCTGGACCAGAATTTGCATTGCAAAGGAAGTGTATGCAAAACTTGTCCAAATGCCTTCAAATTTGTCAAGCATCTAGTCCTTCCTACCCCATTGCACTGTGACAAAGATTCAACTCCTTTTCTCCATCCATTTCTCCAGAAAATTCCAGCCAATTTTGCTGTCAGAACCTATTTCAGCTAGTACCACTCACCTCAGAGCTATCTAGATGATCCCAGCCACATCTATCATCTATTTGAGCAGTGAGGGAGCTGTTTGACAAGGTTGGACAGGCAGGAGAGTGCCAGAGCTTGTAGTGCACGTGGTGACCGCGTGGACAGCAGGCAGAAACGGTGCTCTACGGCACTGTTCTCGTCATGCAGCTCACTCCGGCCAGCCCCGGCGTGTCCCGGCGTGTCTAGTGGGTTCGCGACGTCCACGTGCCCCTCTCTAGCCCCTTCCCGTCTGCGATTTCCTCCTCCCCACGCCACGGCAACGCCGCCATGGCCACTGTTCCGCCCGTGACGCCGTCGTCTTCTTCTCTCCGTTGGCCTCTTCCCTCCCGAGCCGTCCCTTCCCCCTGGAGCTCATCAGGTCGGCACCTTTCCTCGTCTGCCAGCTGTTATGGCAATATTATGAAATGTGACTTAATAATGACAACAACCTCCTCCGTCGACTGGATCGAGTGATAGTGTCACCTATCCGGACATACCCGTGCAGCCACATTTGCCGGTATGGGACGGCCCTAGCTTGGTCTATTGTCCTGCCTCTTGTCGGTACCTCCAAATAGGGAGGATTATGCGTGCGTGCTACCCTAGCCCGGTAGGCGGCGATAATCCTGTGAGCCCAGTTTATGGTTATGTGCACAGGTCCCCGTTTGGGACAGTTTTGGCCACGACGGTGGCAGGTGTCACAGGGTGACACAGGGGCCACCCAGGACATGACCCTGGGAGGGTATGATTGTCGGAGGGACCATAAGAGTGCCAGGCAATAGACAAGGTTTTGTTGGAGCAGCACCGGTCCACCCGAATGGGAGTATGAGGCCAGGCGCTCCATGGTGTGGGTAAAGTGCACAACCTCTGCAGAGTGTAAATCTATTCGAATAGCCGCGTCCTCGGTCATGGACAGTTCGTATTAGGCCACTATTTTGTTTGTGTCGAGTCTGGAGGAACAAACCATATGATGTTAATACGGAACCAGAGAAAGGTACGATTTGTCAGACGTACAGTGCAGATGCACGAACATCAGATGATGTCAGAGGTATGAATGTTAGCCATGCGATGGTTATGAGATGAGTGGTCGGATGACCGCAAAGTTTGGATTAGACGTGGATAGTGAGCATATTCAGAGTAGGGATCATCTATTTGATATGCTTTATTCAGTAGTTATCATGTTAGATAATCCCGCTATGATATAATGATTAATGCTACTATATGATTAATCCTACTAGATACTCCTACCATAACATGATAGTTAATATTGTTAAGTTAATAAGTGCATGCTTGAATGACATGGATTGCATTGCTTGGTGTATATGTTGGTTTGGTTTGCTTGCGAGTACATTCAAGAGTACTCAGCGGCCTTCAATGTGGCCAGGTTCACCTAAGGATTCGACGACCGTTAGCGAGGAGCCCGAGCGTTCGCGGGCTAGAAGAGTAACCCAGTCAGATCCCTGTGGATTGGAGCCGCACCAGGACCATGCTGCCTTAGATAGAACTTTTCCGCTGCCATCAACCTTGTAATATACCATGTAAGACTGATATATTCATTAATAGAAAAGCTTGTGTTCATGATACTTGTTGTAAAAGCGCATGCCAGAGTGATTTTCCTGGGCTGGTATGTGCGGCGACTGTCTGACTACAGTGGTAATCAGGCGGGGTGCCACAAATTACCAAAACCACCAAGGGAGCAAATGTGCTTTCAATCTCCCCCTTTTTGGTAATTGATGACAACATATAGATCAAAGCTTCCACAAATGATTAAATGAATGGAATACATCGTCGCTTTGAGAAGTATGTGATAAGCAAGAGCTCCCCCTAAATTTGTGCATTATTAAAAATTTGCGTTTGAATGCAAATGCACAATCAATTTGGATCATGAGTCACTCTTCCATGTCACATACAACTTGGTGGAGCGCGCAAAATGATATGAGTGGAATAGTAAGCATGCATCACCAACACAAGTGAATGATCATACACGATAATGATAAGCATAAGCATCACATAGAGCATAGTGTGATCAATCACATGAAGTAGTAGCTCACAAACATAATGATCAAAGTACTCACAGACGTAGTATCAAGCACACACATCAAAACAAAGTACCAAAAGCAAATAGTAGCAAATGAACTCGAGAAACAACGAGCAAAGCAAAGCAAGACTCTCTCTCTCTCAAAGCTAAGATCTATACAAATTCTCCCCCTTTGGCAACAAGTACCAAAAAGCTGGAATATGTATAGGACTAATACGGCACTCTAGGCACGATCCTCGGAAGGTCCTGAAGGGGATCTTCGGCTGGCAGCTCCGGTGTGCGTAGACGGCGTCGAGAGAAGTGCATCTGCGAAGGCTTCAGCTGATGTCTGTTGGGCTGGTGGAGTGGAGACCGGCGGTGGTACTGTAGCAGCAGCAGCAGGTGCAGAGACTGTGGTCCTCGGATCCACAACTGGCACTGCAGCAGACCTGGCTTCCCTGGGTACTGTCTGGAATCTCTCCGTAGTGGGTCTGTCATCTCCACTGTCATCTGAAGCGGCTGCCCTAGCTGCATCAACATCGTCCTTCAGCTTCTCCACTATAGTCTGGACCTCAGTGATCTTTACATCTAGATCATGAATCTTCGTCTTGACTATCCACTCTAAGCTAGCCTGGTTCTGGGTGAGGTTGGCCAGACTTTGCTCAATCCTTAGGGTGGCTTCTGAGGTTGGCAATGGGAGCATTGGGAGCAGATGCCTCCTTGGCTGCTTTTGCTTCAGCGGCTACTCAGATCTTTTCTTGTGCTTGAGCAAAGGTGGGATGCGAAGGATCCATCACAATGACATTGTCCTCAAACTCTGGACGCAGTGGGAGATGCTCGTGATCAAGAAGGTAAGTGCTCGTTCCAACCTTGGAATTGATGAGCATCTGGATGTGTGGAGCATATCCGCAAGATCTCTTCTGATCAGCAGCTGTCCTCTTGATGGTTTCTACAATCAAGCTCATTACCTTGAACTTCTGAGGTGTGTCAAAGAGGTGCAGCAAGTTGATGGAGTGGCCATGTATCATCTTATCATCTCCTGACTTGGGCAACAGAGTGTACCGCAAGATAGTGTTTGTGGTGGCCAAACCAGGCAGCAGGTGCTTCACTGACCATAGCTTGTGTGTCTCGATGTCATTCTCAGGAATAGCTGTATACATGTTGGCCATGGAGTTGTGGTCCATCTTGAGCTTGGCATAAATATCTATGTCATCATCTTCTTCTTCTGGAGCACCAAGAAGAGTAGCCCACTCAGAGATGGACGACTGGTACCTGGAACCCTCAGTCATCCACACAATCCTGCCATCAGGATAGAAGTGAGCTGTGGAGTAGAATTGCATGATCATCTCATCATTCCACTTTGTTAGCTTCTGTTTGACAAACTCATCAACACCAGCTATCCGGAAGCTCTCATGAACATGGGGCAATAATCCTCATTGGCATCAATGTACTTCCAATCCACCCATCTCATGTTGCTGACAATTGGCTTCTTATCAGGCAGAACAGTCTCATAGAAGTCTTGCTGTTCTCTGGTCTGGAAGTGGTAATCACACGCTGTTCTCCTCCTGGCGGCATAGGGATCAGACAGTCTCCACTGACGCAGTCCTTTGTCCTTCCTTAGCATCATATTCTTTGCAACCGGGTGTGCATTGTCATGGTCTGGAATCTTGGGCTTTAGCTTCCTGAGCACTAGTGGTTCCTCATCAACATTAGCTTCAGGCACTGGGGCCTTGTTCTTCTCTGTAGCAGGAATGTTTCTAGTGGATCTCTTGGGTGCTGAAACCTTTGGCTTGGAGTTGGGGGCAGCAGTCCGGATAGCATCTAACATAAGTTTATGTGTCTTGGCAGGAGGTGCATCAGCAGTAGGTTCCTCCTCCTCATCATCATCAATCATCATGGAGGGTTTGCCAATCACACAGGCAGTAGTTTTCCTAGCCCTCTTCTTCTTTCCTCCTGCAGCTGCATCACTTGGTTCCTCAAGTGTAAATGTCATAGTTTCCTTAGGGACTTTCTTTACTGTTGTCTTCTCTTTGGATCTAGCAGTTGGCTTGGTGCTATACTCCTTTGCAAGCACAACTATCTTCGTTTTTTATGCTGCTTCACTAGCAACAAAGTCCTCATCCTCACTATCTGAGGTTCTCTTCTTCCTGGTCCTTGTTGCAGACTTTGGAAGATCTGGAGAGCTTCTCTCTCCCTCATAAAAGCTTTCTGTAGGACTGGAGCCTGTGCTGAGATCTGTGTGCTGCTCTGACATGTTCTGGCTATCACTGGCATCAGACGTCTTGCAAAGCTGACCCTGTGAATAGATGGGTATGGGCAGAGTAGATGAGTCATCAAAAAAACCAGAAGTTTTTCATAAAAATTGAGTTCAAGTCTTAGTTTCAAGTTTTCATAGAAGGGATTTCGGATGGACCGAGTTGATCATCTTGGTGATACCGAAGCACTCAACAGAAACTTTACATGCCATTTCGGTCAGACCGAGATGGGGTTCGGTGACTCCGAGATGATATGGTTTCACAGAGATTTTACTTTCGGTCTCACCGATTCATACAACTCGGTGGCACCGAGACGTACTAGTGCTATGGCCTGGGGCCAAATTGGTGACTCCGAAAATTTCTAATCGGTCGGTCCGAGATGCATTCGGCGGAAACTTAAACCTAAATTTTTAACTCGAATCTAATCTATGGACATTGCAGTGTAACACTACAGGAATCAGCTGATTTGCCGTCCGCCATGGCAGACGGCAAAGGACCAGAAAGCTGATGGCAAAGGGGTTTGCCGTCAGCCGCAGACGGCAAACATGGCCGGCACTGTAAGTTACGGTAAAGAGCTTCTTTGCCGTCTGTTTTTAAACAGCAGATGGCAAAGACATTTGCCGTCAGCTTTCCTGGGCAAGCAGACGGCAAAGAAAGTTGACGGCAAAGGGTAGACGTTAGCCACGCTAGGTGTCTAACGGGAGGCTTTGCCGTCTGCCGACTGACGGCAAATGTGCCCTCCACTTTGCCGTCTGCTTCATGACGTCATCAGACCCGTCACCCTCCCCGCTCTTTGCCGTCTGCCGCTGCCACCACTTTGCCGTCTGCTTCATGACGTCATCAGACCCGTCACCCTCCCCGCTCTTTGCCATCTGCCGCTGCCACCTCTTTGCCGTCTGCCATAGACGGCAAACCACACCAACCTTTGCCGTCTGCCACAGACGGCAAAGTGACCAAATGGGTCAGCCCCCAGTGCTCCCAGGTTGCACAGGTTGCTGCCACGTGGCCACTTTGCCGTCTGCGGCAGACGGCAAAGACCCCTTTTCCGTCGGTGGCAGATGGCAAAGAGCCTGCATTGCCTCTTTTTATTCTGTTTTTTCTTATATCCAAGCATTTTCACAGCAAATATATGATATATATATATATATATATATATATATATATTTCACAGGGCAAGTTTCACAGCAAACATATGAGATATCCAACACATAAGTTTCATCCATACATACATAGCAAGTTCCACATACATAGTTCCATCCATACATATTACAATAGTTTCATCCATATAGCAAGTTCCACATTGTTCAAAGGTACAAAATCAAAACAGAAAGTCAAAAAGAAGCACTCCATCAATGCAAGCTTACGTGAAGTGAATGAAATCTGCAAAATGGGAAATAAGAAAGTTAGAAGAAGAAGACTTGAAGAAGAAGAAAAAGACTAGAAGAAGAAGAAGAAGAAGAAGAAGAAAGTAAAAAGAATCACTCCATCAATGCGAGCTTAACAAGGTTATCATGCCATTTATGAGCTAAGTAAGCTAAGTATATGACATTTATGAGCTTACCAAGGTTATCATGCCATTTTTGACATAAGTAAGCTAAGTATAGGTCATTATTGAGCTAACCTAGGTAACTAAGCATATTAGAGCTAACTTAGAGCTAACTTAGGTCATTTTGGAGCTAACTTAGGTAAAATGGATCATTTTGGAGCTAAGTAAGCTTATTATGTCATTTTGGACGAAAATAAGCAAAGTATATGACATTTATGAGGTTATCAAGGTTGTTATGCCATTTTTGACCTAAGTAAGCTAATTATGCCATTTTTGACATAAGTAAGCTAAGTATATGTCATTATTGAGCAAACCTAGGTAACTAAGCTTATTAGAGCTAACTTAGCATATTAGAGCTAACTTAGGTCATTTTAGAGCTAACTTAGGTAAAATGGATCATTTTGGAGCTAAGTAAGCTTATTATGTCATTTTGGAGGAAAATAAGCTAAGTTTAGGTCATTATGGTAAGCATATTGGAGGAAATAAAGCTAAGTCTAGGTCATTATGGTAAGCATATTGGAGGAAATAAAGCTAAGTCTAGGTCATTATGCATTTTTTAAGCAAAACACTAGAGAAAACTTACCGTCATCACGGAGCTGAAGCACCGGGGGTGCTCGTGCCGGTAGCACCTGGAGAAGGATCGTGCGATGCTTGTCTGGAGTTATGCTGCACCAAAGATCAATTGCAATGTCTCGTTAGCATGATGACACTCAAATGTTAAGACTAGTAACTAATGACCATTCAAATGAAACTCACTGTGGTCCCCGGAGCAATGACTGGCATCGGCGGAGGGGTCTGACCGGTCTTCTCGCACACAGACTGCACATTTCGTTTTGACGAGTCGGTCATATTAGTTAGTAATGAAACGAACATTAAGTGCATGATTTGGCTAATATGCAGAAGAAACTTACCACGAGGAGCTCATACATGGCCCGGTTCGCCATGTCATTCCGTGCCCTCTCCTCCTCCAACATCCTAGCCGTCCTCTCCTCCAACTCCCGCTCCTTCTCCGCCGCCTGCCGGTCCCTCTCCTGCAGAAGCGCCTGGGTTTTCTCTCTCTCTTTCTGAATAGCAGCCTGCAACACCACTCCTCGTTAGCATTGTAATCATCGAGCAGACGCACACACAATGTAATGGAGAGGAAAGAAATCTGAGTCCGTATAACTAACCTCGATGGCGAGCTCCATTGGCCGTCGACGAGGCCTTATCTCAGGGGTGGAGGTCATTTGGCGCGCCTTGATCTCCGGGAGAGTGCTAGGACAACGTATAAGTCCATCTCCAATGGCTATCGAGCCATGGGACCTCCCGCCACCAGATATCATCACCAGCTCTGGATCAATGGGACCCTGGCTCGGGTTAAAGTCCTCCCCTTTCCTCACCTTCCCCTCATCTCTGTACCTCACGAGCTTGTTGTGCGAGGAGATGTTGGTGAAGCTCTCTGGATGATCGAGGTCAGACGCAGAGAATGCCTTGACCTTCTTGTACGAGGCAGTATGGGCCATGGCATAGAGGTCGTACACCTCTGGCACCTCTGCCTTATTGTATCGCCCCTAAAAGAGGGGAACAGAGTAAATTAGTAATTAAAGGGCTCAAGCTAGCATGAAGAATGAATTGCATGAATCATGAAGCAAACCACATACCCAGTTCTGCCCGAACTGATATAAGTTGGCGCTGCCTTGATGGTGTGGCACACCTTCCATTTGGGCACGCCGGTCCTTGGCATTGTTGTGGAGGGCTAGCCATTGGTCTGAGCACCACTCATCCACCAACACCTCCCAACAATCCATCTGATCCGCACACCATCTCGGGGGCACCTAAGTTAGTAAAGAGAAACTTGAGCGCTACGCCTACGAATCAAATCAAGGAAACTAAGTACAAGGCCTTAAGAATAGGTAATTACCGTCATGTACTGCTCCTTCTCCAGAAACTTTTCACGGCATGCCTGCTTGGTCTTCTTAATACCACGCGAGGCGTAGTAGTCTCGAACAGCCTGCACTCGAGCCTCGTGCCGTAAGTTTTGTAGTAGGCGCTTGCACGCGGCATCGATAACCTGTGCCGCGGCCTCCTCGTATGCCTCCTCACACCTGTAGAAGGTCTGCAATCAAACGAGACAACATTGATTAGTACAATAACTAGCTATTTGAAGATTTTTAATTGTGTAAAGGAGAAATTACCCAAAACTTTCTGATCACCATCTCTGCCCTCGTCTGGCACAAGACACCGTCGATCATCTCCTCCGGCGGGGCCGGGGCAGCCAAGTAGTGCTCCCAGCTCAATCCTAGCTGTGGAACCTGACCCTCACCGGGCAACGTGACAAACCCCGGGAAGTTTTGCTGACAAACCCCGGGAATTTGGTGACGTATCGACTGTATCAAATATCCAGGAATAACAGCAGTTCAAAGGAATTAGAAGTTGCGAAACAATGTACCGAGAACTTACTCGATGTACGGCCGCACTTCTGG
The DNA here is from genome assembly GCA_039707655.1 of Elymus sibiricus. Taxonomy (NCBI): domain Eukaryota; kingdom Viridiplantae; phylum Streptophyta; class Magnoliopsida; order Poales; family Poaceae; genus Elymus; species Elymus sibiricus. The sequence continues at coordinate 19,865,374 of CM077672.1, read as the reverse complement.
TAGGTTGTTGAAGATATACAACGAAATGGTCTGCCATTCTTCGACATCCAATGGTATTGGTTTCGAAGCACCGGCTGGTGCGAGCTTCCCTTTGAATAGGCTGAGGTTGGATCCACCCTTTTTAGGGTCGCCAGCATTGTACCGAGGCTTCGGATTATGCAAATGATGATTTTTGGCTTCGTAGTGTGCTGTCACGAAGTTTGCCGCCTCCTCAGTAATGAATGCCTCGGCCATCGATGCTTCAATTCTACGTTTATTTTTACATTTTGCTCGAAGCGTCTTCTGCATCCTCTCAGTTGCGTAGCACCAACGATTCTGCACGGGCCCCCCCAATCGTGCCTCGGTCGGGAGATGCAAAATCAAATGCTGCATTGGATTAAAGAAGCCCGGTGGGAAGATCTTCTCTAACTTGCAGATCAACTCCGGTGCCAACTCTTCCATTTCATCTAGCAAGCCAGGCGATAGTTTTTTCGCACTAAGAACACGGAAGAAATAGCTCAGCTCTGCCAGTACTAGCCATTCATCCTCAGGGATAAAGCCACGCAACATCATCGGCATTACCCGCTCAAGCCATATGTGCCAATCATGACTCTTGAGACCAAATATTTTCAATTTTTCAAGACTCGCTCCCCTCTTTAGATTCGCTGCATACCCATTGGGGAACATCAACTCGTTTTTCATCCACAGGATAATTTCCCTCATATCTGGCCTTCCAAGATTGAACCATGCCTTTGGCTTCGTCCAGTTCTGCTTTCCTTTCGGTTGTCGCATGTTTTGTAGCGGTCTATCACATAGAGCCTCCTGATCGACTCTAGCCTTAGGATTATCCTTTGACTTTCCCTCTATGCTGAACAATCTACCAAAGAGGGCCTCGGCGACATTCTTTTCAGTGTGCATCACGTCGATGTTGTGTGGGCAAAGGAGGTCTGTGAAGTAAGGCAGATCCCACAAGTATGTCTTGTGAGTCCAGGCGTGTTCCGAATTATACCCCTTGAAATACCCTGGACGCTCTGGATCCGGCTCGAGAGCGTTTAACTGATCCAGGGTCTGTTGGCCTGTCAACGCAGGTGGTGCAGATGTTTGACAACTCTACCTTTGATGAATTTCTTCTTGTCTTTTCTGAACTTATGGCGAGGATCCAGGAACTGTCTATTCAAGTCGAACCAAGAATACTTGCGACCCGCATCCAGCCAACGAAACTCAAGAGCTGCCTTGCATGTGGGGCACGAGAACCTTCCATGCACACACCAGCCAACGAATAGCGCATACGCCGGCAAGTCATGCATCGAGTACATGTACCACACATGCATTAGGAAGTTTTTTTTGTAGCGGCGTCGTATGTCTTGATCCCATTATCCCAAGCTTCTTGCAATTCATCCTTAAGCGGCTGCATGTACACATTCATACTCTTCCCCGGATAGTTGGGCCCCGGAATTATCAACGTCAGGAAAATGTTCTATCTTTGCATAATCTGCCCGGGGGGGGGGAGATTGAGTGGAATGACAAATACAGGCCAACAACTGTATTGGGCTGCCATCATACCAAACACATTGAACCCATCAGTGCTGATGGCGACTCGAGGATGCCTTGGATCTGCCGCTTTATCATGATGTATTGCATCGAAGTGTTTCCACGCAAAAGCGTCCGATGTGTGTACCAGCATCTGATTCCCATCTGCATCTAGTTCGGTTCTTTTGCCCAATTTGTGCCATGTCATCTGTCTGGCCGTCTCTTAGACCATGAAAAGACGTTGAAGTCTTGGTATGATTGGCATATACCGAAGAACATTAACTGGGATTTTAGTCTGACTCTTCTCACCCATACCGTTGTCTACCACAAGATACCTGGAAGACTTGCAAATGGGACAATAGTTCAAGTCCGCATACTCAAGCCTAAATAAGGCACATCCATTCTCACAGGCATCTATCTTCTCATAAGGCATCTTAAGTACACGGAGGATTTTGTCCGACTGGTACAGGTTTGCAGGCATTACATGGCCTTTGGGTAGAAAGCGTCCAAATAGTGTCATCATCGCGTCGTAGCATTCTCTGCCCAAGTTGAATTGAGCCTTTAGAGCCATTACTTGTGCGATGGCATCCAGCTGACAAAGCTCAGTGTGCTCGTGGAGAGGACGTTTTGAAGACTCCAACATATCATTGAAGGCCTTTGCAGATTCCTCCATCTCATCGTCCAAATCCCGAGCATCATCAAAGTCTTCCACCATGTCTTCGATCCCGGTACCACGCTCGTCGATGCGACGACGGCCCACCTCAGCTCTGGCACGTTGGGCACACTCACCATGAAATGTCCAGACCGTATAAGCAGGCGTAAAACCCCACTTCTGCAGGTGTTTACTCATTTCAAGCTCTGTCCTCTTATTATAGTTGTCGCACCGGACACAGGGGCACCAGGTTTTTCTCTGGCCATTTGCAAATGCGGCTCTCACAAATCCCTTGGTTTTTATTAACCATTCATCGGTCCTGTCTTTCTGACTAGTGTGACCGGTGTACATCCACGCACGATCACTCATCTTGCCTAGCTACTGGACACACAAGAAATATATACATAATTCAGCAAACCATATTCATCAGTTAATGGAGTTTGTCAGTTTTATTACGTCCATGCAACCTAGATGCTAATAGGTAAAGATAGGTCCTAATTCCACCTGAGTATGTGTAGATTGGGTTTGTTTTCCCATGCTCTGCTCCGGATCCGACACAAAATTTTGGCAGCACCTCCCCGCTGTTCTCCTGATACACGTCTCGGCAATAAGCAAAGAGGATGTGTACCCGGAGAACAACAGGGAGGCACTGACGAAATTCTGCATCGGATCCATGGATAACGTTGGACAATTCAAAAGAATCACGGTTATAAATATGCAAATGCATGCATATTTATAGATGTAACCCTTTCGAACGGGAGACGCATAGTGGTCACGCATACTGATGATTGAAGACACCTATAGCTAGCAAGTTTCATCGGCACGAAGACCGGAATACAGCAAATGAAGGGGGGATGAGGAGATGTCATTTGTGCTCACCCACGAACGCAGGGGCGGAGCTCGTCGAACGCATGGGGAGGTCGTCGAACACCAGACCCTCGCAGCGAGGAAACAACTGCACATTTAAATCCACCCGATCAACACAAATATATATGATGTTTTTCATAACAAAATCAGAAAATATATGACCTAACTCATAATTCACAAATATATGATGGGGTGTCGGGTCGGGGTGTCGGGGTGTCGGGTTGACTTTCATTCCGTCGATGCTCCCTTCAACAACTCTCACCTCTCAAGTGGTGGTATATATGTATGGTGGGGCACTCCTTGCCTGTTTATTTCGACCATCGGTGACGGTCGTTACTCCCATCCCTTGCTGCGTTACCAAGGTCTCACAGCAAGAGATGAGGAGCAACGACCACCTACGACAACAGCCGGTGTCTTTCCTCTTATAACATCTCTCATCTCTCAATGTTATTTCGGTCGTCGGTGACAGTCGGTCTTTTCGTCCTCCCCCTGCTTTACCAAGGTCTCAGAGGGGGAGGACGAGAAAGACCGACCACCTACGAACAGCCGGTATCCTTCCTTCAAGAGCATCTCATCTCTCACTCTCATCTATTTCAAAAGGAAGCACCATCAGAATGAAAGTCAACACACTACATACCAAATTAATAGCGATGCATACTTATGTCATCTAGTTTTTTTTTGCGGGAACACATTGTCACTAAGTATTTTAAGACATTGTAATTATCTATAACATTGTCTACAGAAGAGCAAAGCAATAACATTATCTATAACATTGTAATTATCTAGTTTTTTTTCTGTTCTTGCTCTTCTTCTTCTTCTTTTCCTTTTTCCTCTTCTTCTTCTCCTCCTCTCCTATTTTTTATTTTTCTTTTTCTTCTTCTTCTTCTTCTTCTTCTTCTTCTTCTTCTTTTTTCTTCTCCTCCTCCTCTTCTTCTTCTTCTTCCTTTCCTTTTTCCTCTTCTTCTTCTCCTCCTCTCCTCTTTTTTTCTTCTTCTTTTTCTTCTTTTTTCTTCTCCTCCTCCTCCTCTTCTTTTTCTTCTTCTTCTTCTAATATTGACTAACCTAAAATATGACTAACCTAAAATCTTGTAACATCCCTAGCACTAACCTAGTTCTTTTCCTAGTTCCTTTGTAACATACCTAGCACTAACCTAACAGTACTAACTAAAAACAGAGAAATAAAAAAACAGAGAAATAAAAAAAACAGAGAAATAAAAAGAAAACCTCACCAGACGGCGAGGGCGGCGGACATGGGCGGCGTGGCGGCGGGGCCTCGGGGCGGTGGGGCGCCGGGGCGGCCGCAGCGACGGGCGGGGGCGACGGGCCGGCTGGCCCGGGTGGTGGGGCGGCTGGCCCGGCGGGCGGCGGGCCGAGGCGGCGGGGGTCAGGGGCGGCGGGGGCGGTGATGGTCGGGGGCGGCGGCCGGGTGCGGTGGGGGTCAGTGGGAGAGAGAAAGAGAGGGGGGGAGAGAGAGAAGAGAGAGAGGGGAGTGGGAGGTGGGGCGGGCCGGCCGTTACCTAACCGTTAGGGTATTTTGCTTTGCCGTCTGCTAGCAGACAACAAAGAACTCTTTGCCGTCTGCTAGCAGACGGCAAAGAGGTGGGGGGTGGGCCGTTACAGCGTTGGCCTCCACTGGACCCCACCCACGTTTTTGTCGTCTGCTAGCAGACGGCAAAGAAGTGGCTGATGGCAAATATGATCTTTGCCATCAGCCAGTTCTTTGTCGTCTGTTTTTTGAAAGCGGACGGCAAAGACCTCCTTTGCCGTCTGCTAGCAGATGGGAAAGAAGTGGCTGATGGCAAATCCTCTGACTCTAGTAGTGTAATGGGAGTTCTCAATCCGTGGCAAGAATCATGGCTATCCAATCGTGCATTGAATCAGAAATTTGAGCACAAAAGGGGTCAAATCTCACCCTAACTCGGTGGAGATCCTCTACGGCGGCAACGGCGGAGCAGATTGCCATTGACGGCGGCGGAATCCGGCGGCGAAGGTGCGCTAGAGACAAAGGCGACGATCCGGAGACCTGGGCGACGGCAGCAACGAGGTGTGGGAATGAGAGGGTTTGAGAAATTTCAACCGTTCGGGTCCGCCAGGTATATATACCCATATGCTGTCGGTGGCTCCGAGTTCGACAACTCGGTGGCACCGATATGTGTAACTGCAAGCAGGTTAGCACATCGGTGGTGCCGAAATGGTTCAACTCGGTGACACCGAGATGAAAACCTAGATCAATCTAAATGATTTCGGTTGGACCGAGTTTGAGTGAATTGGTTCAGCCGAAATCATGTAGAAGGTTTTGGAGGTTCAGCCCTTTCAGATCGGTGGCTCCGAGTGCTCCTCACCCGGAGGGTCCGAAAATGACTTGTTCAATTTTTGTGATCTAGCAAGAATAGAATTTGAGACAAGAAAGCATACATAGCTAGAGAAGGTACTTAGGCATTCTTGTACATCCACTTGCCCAGAAAAACCACGACAATCAAAACAACAAATGGATGTCCTCGAATGAAGAAAACATGCAAACCAACATGCTCACACAATAAGATAGCAAATAAAATATGTGTCAAACATGCACAACCAATTCTAGCATATATCAAGCAATGGCGATGACTAGGTCATCTATATATGAGTATATTGACTTAGGAGTCAAATGAGAACATTTGATCATAGGTCATACTCATCGTTTAAGCACAAGTGGGGTTGCCACTTTTACATAAAGCATTGATATGTTCACACCATTAGAGTTGCTTTAGCTCAATTGTTTAGAGCAAAGCTCCCCCTAGATGTGATATCCCCCCTAAGAGGGATGAACTAACCTTGGGTTTTATCGATGATGACTTCATGTAGATGTTGAAGATGTGAATGCTCAATGTTGATGTAGACCATCAAGAATTGGGAGCAATCCTTTGGAGTTTTTTGCTTTCAATACCTACATGGGTTAGTCCCACACAAGGAACATACAAGGATTTCCATAGACATAGAGTGAAATACACATATATTATGTCCATGAATGCATTGAATACCTTGTCCCTTGCCTTTCCAACAAGAGGGTTTGTGACTCCATGAACTAGTGCAAAATGTGGAAGTTGGTTGCACAAGTCCTTGCCATAATGAATATGAGTGAAGTGTGTTGGCGGAGTAACCCTCAAGAACTCTCTAGTTCTTCTTCTTTTGGACCCACATCAACTTGATGGGAATCCTTGGAGTTGTAGTAGCACTTGATGAAGTAGAACTTGATGAAGTCTTGGGAACCCACTTGACCAAGGCTTGAGGAGCTTCTTCAAATGAATCAATCTCTTCTTGAAGCTTGTCCTTGCCTTTTAGCTTGTGGTCTTGTGGTGGAAGATCTTCTTGAGCTTGTGTTCCCTTGAAGGAAGTAGGATCATACTTCTCTTGTTGAGGAACAAACTTCGTCTTGGGGTATTGATCTTCTTCCCACTCAACTCCATTGGTATTGAACTTTCGTTCAAAACCAACACCTTGGTTCTTCCGGTGCCTTCCTTGCTTGTGTACAATTTCCTCGAATTGCTTACTCCTGGCAAGGCTCTTGTAGACACCTTTTCTATAATTCCTTTCAATAGCATATTTTCTTGCTCAAGTGTAACTTGGCTAAGAGAATCATTAGTGGAATCAATAGAACTACTAGAAGCAACAACATTGGATTTAGCATTGTTATTGTTACTACTAGAGGTAGAACCCTTTTTACCCTTGTTGCTAGTTTGCTTAGGTTTAACTTGGGGCATAAAGGTAGACAAGAGTAAACGTTTGGCAAGATATGAAGAACTCTTCTTTTGAAGATCGTCATTGATAGCTTTAAGAAACTCATGCTCTTGCTCTAAATTTAGCTTCTCGAAGCATAGCTTCTCATGAGTTCTTAGAAGTTCTCTATGATCCTCTTGAGTTGTTTCATGAGCTAACTTAAGAGCATTTTGTTCTTTAGTTAGTTGCTCAATCTCCTTCATAGCATTGTCACTCGTTTCCTCTTGACTATCATGATTACTAGCATTTCCATTATAGCTCACATCACTAGCCTTATCAACAAGTAAATCATCATCACCAAGCAAATCATCTTCATCACTATTGAAATCAAGATACTCGGGGTGTGATACCTTGGGGCCTTTTGCCATGAAGCATCTTCCAATTCCTTCATTTGGTGAGTCAAATAGATCATGGGAGTTGGATGACACAAGAGCAAGTCCGGCAACACCTTCATCTTGACTATAGTCGGAGTTGGAGTGATAACTTCTCTCGTAGTGGTTGTCGGAGTCAGAGCCGGAAACCCATTCACCAACATGAGCTTGATGTCTTCTTCTTGTGTAGCTCTTGGATGACTTGTCCTTCCTCTCTGAATCCTTGCTTCTTCGAGAATGTCTTCGTTCATAACGATCATCTCTACTCCTTCTCTCCTTATGAGGTGATTCATCTCTTCTATGTCTTCCTCTTGGTGATTCGTCTCTTTTCTTGTAGGGAGCCGTACACTCATTGGAATAGTGTCCGGGTTTTCCACAATTGTAGCAATTACGGTCACGACTTGATGATCTTCTCTCATAGTGTCTTGAGCTAGAGCTTCTTTCTTTCCCTTTGTTCTTGTAGAACTTGTTGAATCTTTTCACCATTAGGCTTATCTCTTCATTGGATACTAGCTTGTCACTTGGAGTTGTTGGAGCATCGGTTGAGGCCTTGTAAGCACCACTTGATTTGTTGTGTAGCTCCTCTTTGTCCTTGAGTGACATTTCATGAGCAACAATCCTTCCAATGACTTCCGTAGGCTTGAGATCTTTATAATTTGGCAACATTTGGATCAATGTGCAAACGGTATCATATTTTCCATCCAAAGCTCAAAGTATCTTCTTGATGATGAATTTGTCGGTCATCTCTTCACTTCCTAAGCTGGCAATCTCGTTTGTGATGACAGCAAGCCTAGAGTACATTTCTGCGACACCTTCACCATCCTGCATCTTGAACTTGTCAAGTCGACTTTGAAGCACATCCAACTTAGATTCCTTGACGGACTCGGTACCCTAATGCATATCAACCAAAGTATCCCAAATTTCCTTTGCATTCTCGAGGCGGCTGATTTTGTTGAAATCCTCGGGACACAAACCATTGAAGAGAATGTCACAAGCTTGAGCATTGTATTGCAACATCTTCAATTCTTCCGGGGTTGCTTCACGATCCGGTTCCTTGCCATCCTCAAAGAAATCACCTTGCAAGCCAACACGAACAATAGCCCAAACGGCGGGGTTAAGATCAAGAATATGCATTTTCATCTTATGTTTCCAACTAGCAAAGTTTGTACCATCAAAATATGGACCTCTACGGTGATAGTTACCCTCACTAGATGCCATACTCTCCTAGGTTGTGAAACCAAGGCTATGATCACCAAAGCAATGGAAATCAAGGCATATGGAGACCAAAGCTCTGATACCACTTGTAGGATCGAAAGTATGTCTAGAGGGGGGTGATTAGACTACTTGACCAAATAAAACCTAACCTTTTCCCAATTTCAGAAGTAGGCAGATTTTAGCAAGCATACAAGTCAAGCATCACCCTACACATGCAATTCTAAGAGTCTAGCAGCGGAAAGTAAACAATTGCATATGTAAGTAAAGGAGGGGATCGGAGATTTCAAACGCAATGAAGACACGGTGGTTTTTGGCATGGTTCCGATAGGTGGCGCTATCGTACGTCCACATTGATGGAGACTTCAACCCACAGAGGGTAATGGCTGCGCGAGTCCACAGAGGACTCCACGCACAAAGGGTCCATGAAGAAGCAACCTTGTCTATTCCACCATGGCTTACGTCCACAAAGGACTAGCCACACTCGGGGTAGATCTTCACGAAGTAGTCGATCTCCTTGTCCTTACAAACTCCTTGGTTCAACTCCACATCATTTCGGAGGCTCCCAAGTGACACCTAACCAATCTAGGAGACACCACTCTCCAAAAGGTAATAGATGGTGTGTTGTTGATGAACTCCATGCTCTTGTGCTTCAAATGATAGTCTCCCCAACACTCAAACAACTCCTCACAGATTTGGCTATGGTGGAAGAAGGATTTGAGTGGAAAGCAACTTGGGAAAGGCTAGAAATCAATGTTCAAATGGTTGGATTGGAATGACTTGATCTCAACACATGAGTAGGTGGTTCTCTCTCAGAAAATGTATGGTGGAAGTGTAGGCACGTTCTGATGGCTCTCCTTACTGGGAAGGAAGTGGTGGAGGGGTATATATAGCCTCCACACAAAATCCAACCGTTACACACTTTTGACCCAACTCGGTGGCACCGATTAGAAATCTCGGTGGCACCGAACTGTGTAAAAGATATGAACGTTAGGAATCTCGATGGGACCGAATGGAACAACTCGGATGGACCAAAGTGCAATGGTTAGGGCAAACCTTGTCTCGGTGGCACCGATTGCATCAACTCGGTTGGACCAAAGTGAAGCAATAAGGCAACAGAGAGTTGGCAAGCCATCTCGGTGAGACCGATTTGCAAAACTCGGTGAGACCGAAGTAAGTGCAAACGATTACAAAGAGTTGGCAAGGCCATCTCGGTGAGACCGAGATCCATATCGGCGGATCCGATTTGTTAGGGTTTTGGCGGTGGCTAAGTCCAGATGAACTCGGTGGCTCCGGATATGAAATTTTGGTGGGGCCGAGTTGGAATGTAGGTTTTGGACATATTTGGATAGAGAAAGTGGTTGAGGGTTTAGGAGCACTATCCCTAAGCACTTGAGCAAAAAGGCCATTAAGCAACACCTCATCCCCTTTTAATAGTATTGGCTTTCCTATGGACTCAATGTGATCTTGGATCACTAAACCAAAAATGTAGAGTCTTGAGCTTTTGCCAATCCATGTCCTTAGCATTTTGAGGGGTCCACATCTCTAGTCCTTGCCATGCCAATCATTGAACATCCTGAAATCTTTAACTTGAATGGACATTAGTTCAATGATATATATGTTGTTATGAATTACCAAAACCACCAAGGGAGCAAATGTGCTTTCAGAAATGAAGAAGGATCACTCACTGGTACCGTCCTTTGTTATCCTTACATCTTGCTAGTGCTACTGTATTGCTGTGTTGCTACTATCTTGGTAGTGTCATGAGATAGTAATTCTATCATTGCGTATGTCAATTCATTGCCATTGGTTGAATGAGCCAATGTTTTTGTACTTTATTGTCATCATGATTTAATGCTACTGTTAAAGTAATATGCTATTGTCTTTGTATCATTTCTCACTAAGCTAATGAAGGTATCACCTCATTCCTACTTGTGCAAATAGGGATCAAGTTGTGTCAATCATGCATTTTAGTGGAAGTACACAAGAGGATAATATGGATTGTATTCCAGCCGGTGCTTTTACTCTGCTGGAAGTGCTTGATAATCTCTCGATATAATCTCACAAGAGGATACCATTGAATGATTCCAGTCAGTGCTTCTTCTCTTCTGGAATTACTTGAATAATTTTCCTCGCGCAGGTTGGTACCCTCCTACGTTCTTAATCCAGATTAGTGTGTTGTCATCTATATTGGTATCATGCTACTGTTTTGCTATTGTCATGAGAAAGTGATTTATGTCTACATGTTAAATCTTTACAACCGATGATACATGGCAATGCTTTGCGTGTTGAGCTAATTGGCACTGATAAAATAAAATAATACCTCTCTTTAAGCAAGGCTACTATGTTGCATCTTTACCCATTAAGATAATGAGGATTCTTCTATTTGTTAGTGTATGTTTCATCAACCAGTGCCACTATTACAGTAATCTCACTTTGTCGGTATATGTGCCAACAGGGATGCTCGATTTTAGTGGAACTGCACAAAGACTTTGGGTGGTTCATTGCCTCAACTGCCTCCTTACTTTCCTGTCAGTCGCTTATCTCTGCTTCCAGTCAAAGGAAGTACTAATTGATAAGCTTCCTCACACAGGTTAGTACCGGCCTACAGCATTCACCCTGATTATTGTGCTTTGTCATATCTATTGGTAATTTGGTATTATGCTACTGTTTTGCTACTGTCATGAGAACGTGGTTCAGTTTTGCATGTTAATCTAATGCAACTTATGTAGGTGCCAATTCTTTGTGTGATGAGCCTATGCCACAAATAAAATAAACTAATACCACCCTTTAAGCAAGGCTACTATGTTGCTATATTTAGCCATTAAGATAATCACAATGCTTCTATTTGTTAGTATATGTTTAGTGTACTAGTGCCACTATTATAGTAAATTTCACTTTCTCAATATCTATGCAAACAGGGATGCTCGACTGCTGGAAATATTGACACCTTTTCGATTAATCTAATCCACGAGTAGATAATGAGCATGGCAATCACAGTGGGTGGTTCATTGCCTTCACTGCCTCCTTTCTTGCCTGCAAGGTAAGAGCCTTGGTGAGCTACAGACCCAAGATGAGGTAGCATAGCTTTATAACTTTATAAAAGGTGTAACTTGGAGCCTCAACTCGCAGGCAACAATAAGCGTATGATCTTGTAATGTTGCATGGCAATCTCAGAACTGAGAACATACTGTAACATCCCCAGATCTTAACCCTGTCATTTTGCTAATTAACTAGCCATGTCATCATGATCATCCTAAATAAATTGCTTTTAGAGAATAATCCAACTTCAAATTCAAATTTAAAATAAAGTCCAAAATAAAAGTTGCACAAACATGCAAACAAAAATGTTCATAATATTGAAAATAATCCCAAGGCAATTATAAAAATAAGACCAACATTATTTGGATGCCCAAGTTGACCCTAGCAACCAAAATAGTGGACCAGTAGTAAATAATTTGACTTTTTCAGTTTCAAAAAATAGTTAAGCAATTCCAAATGCTCTGGAACTTTTTGTGCAGCCTCAAAATATTGCATGGTATTTATGTGACAAGTTTCACATTGAACAAAAATCATTTGCTATTGAATCAAAATGCAAAACAGTGAATAAAATACAAAACAGGAAATAAAAGAAATAAAAGAGAGAAAGGCCAGCACTACTATGCACTTGTAGCCCAGTGCTACAGTGCTAGTCCAAGCCCACAATGGCCTTTTCTCCCACCTCTGTACAGAGTCAGGGAGGCCATGGCGTGGTGCACGCGCGCACGCCGTCCAGGCCGCCGATTGCCGCTGTGTCGAGCATCCACGACACCCTGGAGATGGATAAGAAGACCCCCGGCCCTGTAGACAAACCCTAGACCTCGATTATCCCCTCGCTCATCCTCTCCCTCTCGTTTCGCTCGTGCCCGAGCTGAAGTCGACACGCCGTCGCCGTCCACACGGCCACTGGCCTTCCCGGCGACCGGGAGGATGTCCAGGAGCTTCCTCGTTGTTGACTCCTTCGCCTACATGCGTTCAAACAAGCCGGGCTTCGCCATACACTCGGCATCGAGCTGACTAACCGCCACGGCCGCCGCATCTCGTCGACGAGTTCGTCGCGGCTGGTCGTACCCGCGCCTCCAAACCACTTCTACGAGCTTCGTAGTGAGCTCCTCTGCCGATTCCCCTCCTTTCCCCTTTCGATATGTGCCATTTACGCCGTTGTTCATCGTCATGGCTGGAGCTCCGCCTCCGCGTACTTGTGCTCGCGTGCTGCTGCTGCTGCTGCTCGCGTACTGCTACTGCCATGCGCCCACCCACACACGCCAGCGCGCGCACGCCCGTCCACCCGCTGCCGCACGCGTGCGCCCGAGCCACCCGCAGCCGCTGTTGCCCCCGTGCGCCGCTGCTTGCTGTACTGCTGCTGCTAGTTACTGTAGCAGTAGCTAGCTTTGCTGCTGCTACCTTGATTAGCCATCTGGACGGTCCCTAAACAGCGTCTAAATAGCTGCTAACATGAGTAAAAATAATATGTGAAGAAAATATACTTGGCAAACTCCATTTTATCCTACTGGAACAAATCCATATGGTGCAATAATTAAATACTATGAAAATCACAAAATGCTATGTTTTGTTATCAGAAAAATAGAAAAACAGATATATTGCCATAGCAACTTTAGAGTAGAAAATGAACAAGTTACAGGGACCTGGCATGCCATCAAAGGGCATGGCCTTGTAGTACTCTTGATGTAGAGTAAATCACCTATAGGGAGTATCTCCATTAGAGCTATGGATCAATCGCAATCATCCAGCAAACTTTGTATATTTTAACAGTTTCTGGAGATAACATCAGGTAGCACTTTTCAAACAAAGTTTTGAACAAGTACATGAACTCTAACATGGATGAAATTGATCCTGTCATGTAGATCACAGAAAAATGATCAAAATTGATATAAGGCACTACTTCATAGGATGAACAGAACACTATCTATAGCCTCTGGAAAACAGCTAACTTTTACTGAAAATAGAGACAGTTCCAGATTAACATTAAGTAGCCTACTTTGATTAGACTAAACAGTGGTTAAACAAAATTATCAAATCCTGGAAATGATATGTAGATGAATCTTTCAGAGACCCCATCAAAATATGTTTAGGTCATCCATCCAAAGGAGCCACAAATAATCCACAATATCCCCCACAAAATGGGTAAATCAATAACAGCTTTCAGACCTAGAAGAATTCCAGAAAATTTCAGAAATTGAATTAAACTTTGGAAATTTATATAAAATAAACCGTAAGTCAGATCAAAATAATTTATATATGAAAAACGATCAGAAAAATATGACGAATCCGAATATGCCACCCACATACCTGCCACACCCCTCTAGCATGATGAACATGGAACTTTCCCCTCCAATTCATCTGTCCAATAATTGCCCGGAGCTGGTAAAACACCTCCAGATGTTTCCCGCTCCGACTGAGTTGCGTAGTACTGCATTAGGGTGCCCCTCGATTAACGTGCTACCATGCCATGCATGTGTGTTGCATTTGTCTGCTTTTATTTACTGTTTCTTCCCCCCCTTCTCCCCGATATACCCCGAGACTGACGCTGCTGCCGAGTACGACTACGCCCCTGAAGACCAGCCCCATTCAGCAGAGTCTCTAGGCAAGCAAAACCCCCTTGATCATTCCTATATCACCTATTCTTCTCTCTCCCATGCTTGCATTAGATTTTGCTATTGTAATTGATTGCTCCTATTCTGATGCATAGCCTGGTTTTGTAACTGCTTTTGATACTTTACCTGCTATCCTAAATGCTTAGCATAGGTTGGTTAACGATCCATCAGTGGCCCTACACCCTTGTCCGTGTTGCCCTGTTTTGCTACCAGAAGACTCGATCAGTGTGATCGATGTACAGAGACCGAACACAGCACCGCACACCCCCTTAGTTGTACGACTCTGCAGGGCTACTATCGAGTGCCGAGGGTGATACCTCGTACTGCACTCCCGATGATATCTTTGTAGTATAGCACATCGGTGGTGATTGCAGAGGGTGATTCCTCCCGCTCCCCATCCCGATGTTACTCTGTCGTACCACCCCTCAAGTGTGGACCATCGAGGGTGATTCCTACTGCTTCTCCTTAATGGATTAAATCGAGTAGGAATCAATCGAGTGTGATTCCTCGGGTTCCCCTTTGATGTTTTGGACACACGGTTACCATGACTTTACCTCAGAACTTTATTGCAGGCGGGTCGACCCCGAGGGGTATCCGCGGGAAATGTAAAGTCGGGTTGACCTGGAGGGTACCCGCGAGATAATTACGAGGTGCGGCCGGGCAGGCAGAGACCGCCCTAGAGAGGGATGGGCCTGACCCTTGTTGCACTTCCTCGAGATGGGACGACAGGAGTACTGATCATCACCGCGAGCTCCGAATAATTCGCTAATGGATTTGGGTATTTGATCTGAGTTGGCCACCGGCCTATACGCACTTCCACCACACGGGATAATGGTTTATGGGGCCCTCGGCGCCGTATGTATCAGCCGAAAGCTCTGTCAGACGTCCAGTTCAGCATTGTGGCCGGGTCGGATCGGCGCCCCAGAGGTGGTGCCTGGTATCCACCCTGCACACAACGACCCGGAGTGCACAGGGCGATGGCCCAAGACCCCTGAGCACTTAGGATGTAGACCAGCGGGGACCTCTCTACTGAGCTCTAGGTAGGGCTGCGGTGTGTCGATCAGCCGAGGCCGGGTATGACCCAGGAAAGTGTGTCCGGCCAGAGTTAATCGAGCATGTTGGGTAACAGTAGTGCAGCCCTGCAGGGAAGATTATCTATTTGAATAGCCGTGTCCATGGTAACAGGACGCTCAGTGTTGTATCCCGATCTACTACAGCTTGAACTGAATATATGTTACTTTAACTGTAAGCTCCGGGATCGCTTTCTCGCAGGGAGTCAAGGAAGGATCTCTGGGCTTTGCTATTACATGCTTGTTACTTTATATTATGCTAATCTACACTCTTCTAATGCTGCAAGACGCTGAAGATGCTAGTCTTCGATAGGCTAAGCTTTTCCCCCTCTATTCTGGCATTTCTGCAGTTTAGTCCAAAGATATATCCCCATTCCTTTGATACCGATGCATACTTAGCATAGTTCTGATGTCAGTCTTGCGAGTACTTTGGATGAGGACTCATGGTTGCTTTGCTACTCTTTTCCCCCCATACCCGATTGCTGCGACTAGATGATGGATCCCAAGAGTCAGCTGCTACCACCGACGACTGCTACTACACTTTCGGTGGAGCCTGCTACTACGTTAAGACCGACGACCAGGAGTAGTTTAGGAGGCTCCCAGGCTGGAGGACTTCCCTCTTTCGATTAGAGCCATTGTTTGTTTTCGCCTTCTTAAGGCAGTTTTGTTTAACTTTGTGTCTGTACTCAGATACTGTTGTTGCTTCCGCTAACGCTTGTTCTCGAGCTTATGTATTCGAGCCCTCGAGGCCCCTGGCTTGTAATATAAAGCTTGTATTATTTTATTTTGTGTCTAGAGTTGTGTTGGGATATCTTCCCGTGAGTCCCTGGGCTTGATCATGTGCATTTGCGTGTATGATTAGTGCACGATTAAGTCGGGGGCGTCACACATACCCCATCCAAACTGCATGCAGCATTAATGGGAAGACCCTACAAGCAAAGCGTTATGTTGCCGATTTCAGTAGAACTGCACAAAAAGATCAGATGGTCAGATACTTATGCTGGCTCCTATGTACTCCAAAATTCATGCACACATGCATCGATGTTGACAAGAAGAAGTGCCAAAGTGAACACCACTTAACCAGTCTGCATTCTAGGGATGCTCCATTTCAGTTAAACTGCAAAAAAACTTTGGGTGGTTCATTTTGTCCACCGCCTCCTTGTCTGCACGGTAGAATTTTGGCGAGCTACAAGACCAAGATGAGCCAGTAAACTAGTTGGATGAAAGTATTGGCCAAGATGCTCTAACCTCTCGCGGCATCGAGGCCACCATCATGAGGATAACCTACAAGCAAAGTTCAGATGGTCTGTGTTGCCTCTTATGTACTCGAAAGTTTGCTCAGTCAAGCACTAATTTTATCAAGAAGTACCACCGAGTGAACACCACTTAACCAGTCTGCACCCCCAGGTAATTAAAGTGTGTCGATGGAGGATATTGGCTATGATCTCTCAATCATTTTGATGCATAAACATGCTAAACTTGTATACGTAAATCTTTTGAGTTGTTGTTTGTGAATGTCGGCTATGAATATTGCCTTGTGATCTCTCAATCATTTTGATGCATAAACATGCTGAACTTGTGTATATGTGAATCTTTTGAGGAGTTGATTGTGAATGTTGGCTATGAATATGAACGTATCCTGTGAACCTGAGTTTGATTTGAATGTTTACCTTTTATATTGTACTTAGACACTTAGTGTGTTAACTTGTTAGAATGTATACTTGGGCTTGTGATGTGTGAGTGTCACACGACGCACCATCGTCCAGAGAATAATGGCACCTGCTTGTTCGGGTTTCAAGGGCGCATCAACTCTTATTTATCTTTTGCTCAGTCTTTACAAGCACTGATCGCTAACTAGCCTGCTAACACACGAACACTATATGGGATCAGATTGACTGTATCCTACACGAATGACCCAGTGCATCATCATGCTCGAACACACAGGGTACCCAGCAGATTTTAGACTAACATCCGGTACCCAGCTGGTTGAACTGCCCCGTTCAGCCCCCACCATATTGTTTTCGGCCTCTAAAAAAACATACCACTGCATTGTTTTTGGGCTTTGACAAGTGTTGTTTTCTGTAGGTTGGGCCGCCCAGCAAATGGACTGCTGGTCTGCCACGGACTGGGAGGCTATAATAACAAGTTGTATCATGGAGAGTCAAGCTAAAAAAAATACCCCATCGAGAGCCATCCACTGAAAAACAAATTCGCATCTGGCATTCTTCTCCAGTCTTCCCTCTGCTAGTTGTCTCGCCGCCCAAACCAGCGCGCCTGGACCGTCTGCTACCGCCCAGGGGCCGGTGGCATTGCCTCGCGTCGTGCCCCCCACTCCCTCTTAAATCTAGCTCGCTGTGAGAACCTGGAATTAACTTCCAGACCCTCCTGTGTATACTTGTCAACCCCAGGATCATTGTTGACAACACAGTTAAATGGTATCATTGCACAATACGTCAAAGTATTACAAGTTTAATAAATATTACCAAAAGGAATATATAGAGAAATGTCTCATGACATTTATTACATTCAAAAACAGTGGAAAGTAAAATGCGTAGCGACTCCATCTCAGCCACAGGCAGTCGATGTAGTCCACGTGACCTCACTCTTACGGATTGCCATAGTAGCGTGGTCATCACCTTCGTGTTCATGGAACTCTGTTGTCAACAAAATTATTGCCATGAGTACATTACGTACTCAACATGCCTCCTTCGGAGAAGGACCTAATAGCTACATGTGGCTTCAAAGGAAGGCTGTATGGCTCATTTGCATAAAAGCTAATTTTGTTTGAAAAATATAGTAGTTGGATAAAAGCAGTTTTTGATGAAAACATGTTTTATCTCCAGAATAACTTTCATCAAAGTGAGGATCCTCGATCAACTCGCATTCTTCACAGGTTCCAAGAATAGGGGCAAAGAGGGAATAAGCAAGACAGGTCCTGTACGTCAAGAAAGATTCATGTGTTGTCCATGACCGTGGACATGGCTATTCAAATAGTTTTACACTCTGCGGAGGTTGTACACTTTACCGACATGACACAATGCCGACTTGTTGCCACTAGCCGTCGCTAGCGTAGTACACCATTCGGTATACTGGCAGGGACATTGTGACGAGGTCTTTGGACTAGATCCCCCAAAGATGTGACATGCCCACCGGGTCTGGCGCACGAAACTTGGAGTATGTCTTCAAATCGGTCCTCACATCTGTGCTGAGGATACTCCCCGCAGGACAGCTATCCCATCTGCGGTACAGCGACATTGACACCTAAGGCTGACTAGCTTACTTGACCAAGCCAGTGCCCATATAGCATGTGGCTGTACTGTTACACAATCTTCAAATCCAAGACTTATTAGGCCTCATGCGGCATCGACGACTGATTGCCCCCTTCAGCTCATGAAGGGCAGCCAATCGCTCCTTCAATCCTTGTTTCACCTATCGCCCGCGCCAGTATTCAAATGTAAGTTTCACCCAGAGTAGAAGAGGATAGAGGAGATCAACAAGGGCCAACCAGCCTAGCTCAGCGATAATTTCCAAGTGTCAATGACTCAAAGGTCATTCAACAAAGTACCTATAGGGTAATAAGCATGGGTAAGCATTTCTACTCTACTAGAATACTATATAATTCTACTCAGGTGTCAAGTGAATAGGTGACCCTAATTCCTTCCGTTACAAAGGAACCCCAATTTCCTTTGATCTTTTGCCTCCCAAATTTCTCCCAGTGATCATCCTATCTTTTTAAACCCTGGATATGCAAAAATATTGCCAAGTCATTTGTAATATTTTTCATTTAAAATTGATTCCTTTTTCTGCCAATTAAAGGAATTAAATCCAGGAAAATATCTATCCATCTCCAAAGTTTATGAAAACTGGTGGAGATATTCTTTGTGATCATATTGAGCTCCAATAAAAATATTGGCAATAATTAAATAAGGGAAATTGCCTTTTCCTATTTAAAGCCAATATTCCATTTTGGGCACTTTCCAACGGAGCTACCATTTTGGTAGCCAGGAAAAATCCCAAATAATTTGAGGAGCTTCTCCTATCCATATCTTCACCATTTCCATCAAGATCCCAAGTTCCACAGATCAAATTTTGAGAGCATCATCCAATTCTTGTTTCTGGATCAATTTTGAGGTTATGAAGCAACTATATTTTATATTGCTTCAAAAATTCTCAAATTAATCCAGGACCTCACATTCCCTATATGATGTGACAGTGCAAAAATTCACATCATTTTATCTAGCCAATTTCTCCCAAAAATTCCATCAAGATTCTGTCCAGATTCTAGCTCTGTGAAGGAAGTACCATTTTGGTATATTCAAATGAGCTGAAATTTTTCCAGTACCTTCATACCTCCAAATCATCACTCTCCACCAAAATTAAGTTCATTTCATCAGGCCAAATGAGTGCAGCTTCAGAGTCAAGTTTCTGGACCAGAATTTGCATTGCAAAGGAAGTGTATGCAAAACTTGTCCAAATGCCTTCAAATTTGTCAAGCATCTAGTCCTTCCTACCCCATTGCACTGTGACAAAGATTCAACTCCTTTTCTCCATCCATTTCTCCAGAAAATTCCAGCCAATTTTGTTGTCAGAACCTATTTCTGCTAGTACCACTCACCTCAGAGCTATCTAGATGATCCCAGCCACATCTATCATCTATTTGAGCAGTGAGGGAGCTGTTTGACAAGGTTGGACAGGCAGGAGAGTGCCAGAGCTTGTAGTGCACGTGGTGACCACGTGGACAGCAGGCAAAAACGGTGCTCTGCGGCACTGTTCTCGTTGTGCAGCTCACTCCGGCCAGCCCCGGCGTGTCCCGGCATGTCTAGTGGGTTCGCGACGTCCACGTGCCCCTCTCCAGCCCCTTCCCCTCTCCGATTTCCTCCTCCCCATGCCACGGCAGCGCCGCCATGGCCACTGTTCCGCCCGTGACGTCATCGTCTTCTTCTCTCCGTTGGCCTCTTCCCTCCCGAGCCGTCCCTTCCCCCTGGAGCTCATCAGGTCGGCACCTCTCCTCGTCTGCCAGCTGTTATGGCAATATTATGAAATGTGACTTAATAATGACAACAACCTCCTCCATCGACTGGATCTAGTCATAGTGTCACCTATCCGGACATACCCGTGTAGCCACATTTGCCGGTATGGGACGGCCCTAGCTTGGTCTATTGTCCTGCCTCTTGTCGGTACCTCCAAATAGGGAGGATTATGCGTGCGTGCTACCCTAGACCGTTAGGCGGCGATAATCCTGTGAGCCCAGTTTATGGTTATGTGCACAGGTCCCCGTTTGGGATAGTTTTGGCCACGACGGTGGCAGGTGTCACGGGGTGACACAGGGGCCACCCAGGACATGACCATGGGAGGGTATGATTGTCGGAGGGACCGTAAGAGTGCTAGGCAATAGACAAGGTTTTGTTGGAGCAGCACCGGTCCACCCGAATGGGAGTACGAGGCCACCCGAATCGAAGGGACCGTAAGAGTGCCAGGTAAATCTATTCGAATAGCCGCGTCCTCGGTCATGGACAGTTCGTATTAGGCCACTATTTTGTCTATGTCGAGTCTGGAGGAACAAACCATATGATGTTAATACTGAACTAGAGAAAGGTATGATTTGTCAGACTTACAGTGCAGATGCACGGACATCAGATGATGTCAGAGGTATGAATGTTAGCCATGCGATGGCTATGAGATGAGTGGTCGGATGACCGCAAAGTTTGGATTAGACGTGGATAGTGACCATATTCGGAGTAGGGATCATCTATTTGATATGCTTTACTTCAGTTGTTATCATGTTAGATAATCCTGCTATGATACAATGATTAATGCTACTATATGATTAATCCTGCTAGATACTCCTACCATAACATGATAGTTAATATTGTTAAGTTAATAAGTGCATGCTTGAATGCCATGGATTGCATTGCTTGGTGTATATGTTGGTTTGGTTTGCTTGCGAGTACATTCAAAAGTACTCAGCGGCCTTCAATGTGGCCAGGTTCACCTAAGGATTTGACGACCATTAGCGAGGAGCCGGAGCGTTCGCGGGCTAGAAGAGTAACCCAGTCAGATCCCTGTGGATTGGAGCCGCACCAGGACCATGCTGCCTTAGATAGAACTTTTCCGCTGCCATCAACCTTGTAATATATCATGTAAGACTGATATATTCATTAATAGAAAAGCTTGTGTTCATGATACTTGTTGTAAAAGCGCATGCCAGAGTGATTTTCCTGGGCTGGTATGTGCGGTGACTGTCTGACTACAGTGGTAATCAGGCGGGGTGCCACAAATTACCAAAACCACCAAGGGAGCAAATGTGCTTTCAATCTCCCCCTTTTTGGTAATTGATGACAACATATAGATCAAAGCTTCCACAAATGATTAAATGAATGGAATACATCGTCGCTTTGAGAAGTATGTGATAAGCAAGAGCTCCCCCTAAATTTGTGCATTATTAAAAATTTGCGTTTGAATGCAAATGCACAATCAATTTGGATCATGGGTCACTCTTCCATGTCACATACAACTTGGTGGAGCGTGCAAAATGATATGAGTGGAATAGTAAGCATGCATCACCAACACAAGTGAATGATCATACACGATAATGATAAGCATAAGCATCACATAGAGCATAGTGTGATCAATCACATGAAGTAGTAGCTCACAAACATAATGATCAAAGTACTCACAGACGTAGTATCAAGCACACACATCAAAACAAAGTACCAAAAGCAAATAGTAGCAAACGAACTCGAGAAACATTGAGCAAAGCAAAGCAAGACTCTCTCTCTCTCAAAGCTAAGATCTATACAAATTCTCCCCCTTTGGCAACAAGTACCAAAAAGCTGGAATAGGTATAGGACTAATACGGCACTCTAGGCACGATCCTCAGAAGGTCCTGAAGGGGATCTTCGGCTGGCAGCTCCGGTGTGAGTAGACGGCGTCGAGAGAAGTGCATTTGCGAAGGCTTCACCTGATGTCTGCTGGGCTGGTGGAGTGAAGACCGGCGGTGGTACTGTAGCAGCAGCAGCAGGTGCAGAGACTGTGGTCCTCGGAACCACAACTGGCACTGCAGCAGACCTGGCTTCCCTGGGTACTATCTGGAATCTTTCCGTAGTGGGTCTGTCATCTCCACTGTCATCTGAAGCGGCTGCCCTAGCTGCATCAACATCGTCCTTCAGCTTCTCCACTATAGTCTGGACCTCAGTGATCTTTACATCTAGATCATGAATCTTCGTCTCGACTATCCGCTCTAAGCTAGCCTGGTTCTGGGTGAGGTTGGCCAGACTTCGCTCAATCCTCAGGGTGGCTTCTGAGGTTGGCAATGGGAGCATTGGGAGCAGATGCCTCCTTGGCTGTTTTTGCTTCAGCGGCTACTCGGATCTTTTCTTGTGCTTGAGCAGAGGTGGGATGCGAAGGATCCATCACAATGACATTGTCCTCAAACTCTGGACGCAGTGGCAGATGCTCGTGATCAAGAAGTTAAGTGCTCGTTCCAACCTTGGAATTGATGAGCATCTGGATGTGTGGAGCATATCCGCAAGATCTCTTCTGATCAGCAGCTGTCCTCTTGATGGTTTCTACAATCAAGCTCATTACCTTGAACTTCTGAGGTGTGTCAAAGAGGTGCAGCAAGTTGATGGAGTGGCCATGTATCATCTTATCATCTCCTGACTTGGGCAACAGAGTGTACCGCAAGATAGTGTTTGTGGTGGCCAAACCAGGCAGCAGGTGCTTCACTGACCCTAGCTTGTGTGTCTCGATGTCATTCTCAGGAATAGCTGTATACATGTTGGCCATGGAGTTGTGGTCCATCTTGAGCTTGGCATAAATATCTATGTCATCATCTTCTTCTTCTGGAGCACCAAGAAGAGTAGCCCACTCAGAGATGGTCGACTGGTACCTGGAACCCTCAGTCATCCACATAATCCTGCCATCAGGATAGAAGTGAGCTATGGAGTAGAATTGCGTGATCATCTCATCATTCCACTTTGTTAGCTTCTGTCCGACAAACTCATCAACACCAGCTATCTGGAAGCTCTCATGAACATGGGGCAATAATCCTCATTGGCATCAATGTACTTCCAATCCACCCATCTCATGTTGCTGACAATTGGCTTCTTATCAAGCAGAATAGTCTCATAGAAGTCTTGCTGTTCTCTGGTCTAGAAGCGGTAATCACACGATGTTCTCCTCCTGGCGGCATAGGGATCAGACAGTCTCCACTGACGCAGTCCTTTGTCCTTCCTTAGCATCATATTCTTTGCAACCGGGTGTGCATTGTCATGGTCTGGAATCTTGGGCTTTAGCTTCCTGAGCACTAGTGGTTCCTCATCAACATTAGCTTCAGGCACTGGGGCCTTGTTCTTCTCTGTAGCAGGAATGTTTCTAGTGGATCTCTTAGGTGCTGAAACCTTTGGCTTGGAGTTGGGGGCAGCAGTCCTGATAGCATCTAACATAAGTTTATGTGTCTTGGCATGAGGTGCATCAGCAGTAGGTTCCTCCTCCTCCTCATCATCAATCATCATGGAGGGTTTGCCAATCACATAGGCAGTAGTTTTCCTAGCCCTCTTCTTCTTTCCTCCTGCAGCTGCATCACTTGGTTCCTCAAGTGTAAATGTCATAGTTTCCTTAGGGACTTTCTTTACTGCTGTCTTCTCTTTGGATCTAGCAGTTGGCTTGGTGCTATACTACTTTGCAAGCACAACTCTCTTCGTTTTTGATGCTGCTTCACTAGCAACAAAGTCCTCATCCTCACAATCTGAGGTTCTCTTCTTCCTGGTCCTTGTTGCAGACTTTGGAAGATCTAGAGAGGTTCTCTCTCCCTCATATAAGCTTTCTGTAGGATTGGAGCCTGTGCTGAGATCTGTGTGCTGCTCTGACATGTTCTGGCTATCGCTGGCATCAGACATCTTGCAAAGCTGACCCTGTGAATAAATGGGTATGGCCAGAGTAGATGAGTCATCACAAAAAGCAGAAGTTTTTCATAAAAATTGAGTTCAAGTCTTAGTTTCAAGTTTTCACAGAAGGCATTTCGGATGGACCGGGTTGATCATCTCGGTGATACCTAAGCACTCAACAGAAACTTTACATGCCATTTCGGTCAGACCGAGATGGGGTTCGGTGACTCCGAGATGCTATGGTTTCACAGAGATTTTACTTTCGGTCTCACCGATTCATACAACTCGGTGGCACCGAGACGTACTAGTGCTATGGCCTGGGGCCAAATTGGTGACTCCGAAAATTTCTAATCGGTCGGTCCGAGATGCATTCGGCGGAAACTTAAACCTAAATTTTTAACTCGAATCTAATCTATGGACATGGCAGTGTAACACTACAGGAATCAGCTGATTTTCCGTCCGCCATGGCAGACGGCAAAGGACCAGAAAGCTGACGGCAAAGGGGTTTGCCGTCAGCCGCAGACGGCAAACATGGCCGGCACTGTAAGTTACAGTAAAGAGCTTCTTTGCCGTCTGTTCTCAAACAGCGGACGACAAAGACATTTGCCGTCAGCTTTCCTGGGCAAGCAGACGGCAAAGAAAGTTGACAGCAAAGGGTAGACGTTAGCCACGTTAGGTGTCTAACGGGAGGCTTTTCCGTCTGCCGACTGACGGCAAATGTGCCCTCCACTTTGCCGTCTGCTTCATGACGTCATCAGACCCCTCACCCTCCCCGCTCTTTGCCGTCTGCCGCTACCACCACTTTGTCGTCTGCTTCATGACGTCATCAGACCCGTCACCCTCCCCGCTCTTTGCCATCTGCCGCTGCCACCTCTTTGCCGTCTGCCACAGTGGGTCAACCCCCAGTGCTCCCAGGTTGCACAGGTTGCTGCAATGTGGCCACTTTGCCGTCTGCGGCAGACGGCAAAGACCCCTTTGCCGTCGGTGGCAGACGGCAAAGAGCCTGCATTGCCTCTTTTTATTCTGTTTTTTCTTATATCCAAGCATTTTCACAGCAAATATATGATATATATATATATATATATTTCACAGGGCAAGTTTCACAGCAAACATATGAGATATCCAACACATAAGTTTCAACCATACATACATAGCAAGTTCCACATACATAGTTCCATCCATACATATTACAATAGTTTCATCCATATAGCAAGTTCCACATTGTTCAAAGGTACAAAATCAAAACAGAAAGTAAAAAAGAAGCACTCCATCAATGCAAGCTTCCGTGAAGTGACTGAAATCTGCAAAATTAGAAATAAGAAAGTTAGAAGAAGAAGACTAGAAGAAGAAGAAGAAGAAGACTAGAAGAAGAAGAAGAAGAAAGTAAAAAGAATCACTCCATCAATGCGAGCTTACCAAGGTTATCATGCCATTTATGAGCTAAGTAAGCTAAGTATATGACATTTATGAGCTTACCAAGGTTATCATGCCATTTTTGACATAAGTAAGCTAAGTATAGGTCATTATTGAGCTAACCTAGGTAACTAAGCATATTAGAGCTAACTTAGGTTATTTTGGAGCTAACTTAGGTAAAATGGATCATTTTGGAGCTAAGTAAGCTTATTATGTCATTTTGGACGAAAATAAGCTAAGTATATGACATTTATGAGGTTACCAAGGTTGTTATGCCATTTTTAACCTAAGTAAGCTAATTATGCCATTTTTTACATAAGTAAGCTAAGTATATGTCATTATCGAGCAAACCTAGGTAACTAAGCATATTAGAGCTAACTTAGCATATTAGAGCTAACTTAGGTCATTTTAGAGCTAACTTAGGTAAAATGGATCATTTTGGAGCTAAGTAAGCTTATTATGTCATTTTGGAGGAAAATAAGCTAAGTTTAGGTCATTATGGTAAGCATATTGGAGGAAATAAAGCTAAGTCTAGGTCATTATGGTAAGCATATTGGAGGAAATAAAGCTAAGTCTAGGTCATTATGCATTTGTTAAGCAAAACACTAGAGAAAACTTACCGTCATCACGAAGCTGAAGCACCGGGGGTGCTCGTGCCGGTAGCACCTGGAGAAGGATCGTGCGATGCTTGTCTGGAGTTATGCTGCACCAAAGATCATTTGCAATGTCTCGTTAGCATGATGACACTCAAATGTTAAGACTAGTAACTAATGACCATTCAAATGAAACTCACTGTGGTCCCCGGAGCAATGACTGGCATCGGCGGAGGGGTCTGACCGGTCTTCTCGCACACAGACTGCACATTTCGTTTTGACGAGTCAGTCATATTAGTTAGTAATGAAACGAACATTAAGTGCATGATTTGGCTAATATGCAGAAGAAACTTACCACGAGGAGCTCGTACATGGCCCGGTTCGCCATGTCATTCCGTGCCCTCTTCTCCTCCAACATCCTAGCCGTCCTCTCCTCCAACTCCCGCTCCTTCTCTGCCGCCTGCCGGTCCCTCTCCTGTAGAAGCGCCTGGGTTTTCTCTCTCTCTTTCTGAATAGCAGCCTACAACACCACTCCTCGTTAGCATTGTAATCATCGAGCAGACGCACACACAATGTAATGGAGAGGAAAGAAATCTGAGTCCGTATAACTAACCTCGATGGCGAGCTCCATTGGTCGTGGACGAGGCCTTATCTCAGGGGCGGAGCTCGTTTGGCGTGCCTTGATCTCCGGGAGAGTGCTAGGACAACGTATAAGTCCATCTCCAATGGCTATCGAGCCATGGGACCTCCCGCCACCAGATATCATCACCAGCTCTGGATCAATGGGACCCTGGCTCGGGTTAAAGTCCTCCCCTTTCCTTGCCTTCCCCTCATCTCTGTACCTCACGAGCTTGTTGTGCGAGGAGATGTTGGTGAAGCTCTCTGGATGATCGAGGTCAGACGCAGAGAATGCCTTGACCTTCTTGTACGAGGCAGTATGGGCCATGGCATAGAGGTCGTACACCTCTGGCACCTCCGCCTTATTGTATCGCCCCTAAAAGAGAGGAACAGAGTAAATTAGTAATTAAAGGGCTCAAGCTAGCATGAAGAATGAATTGCATGAATCATGAAGCAAACCACATACCCAGTTCCGCTCGAACTGATATAAGTTGGCGCTGCCTTGATGGTGTGGCACACCTTCCATTTGGGCACGCCGGTCCTTGGCATTGTTGTGGAGGGCTAGCCATTGGTCTGAGCACCACTCATCCACCAACACCTCCCAACAGTCCATCTGATCCGCACACCATCTCGGGGGCACCTAACTTAGTAAAGAGAAACTTGAGCGCTACGCCTACGAATCAAATCAAGGAAACTAAGTACAAGTCCTTAAGAATAGGTAATTACCGTCATGTACTGCTCCTTCTTCAGAAACTTTTCATGGCACGCCTGCTTGGTCTTCTTAATACCACGCGAGGCATAGTAGTCTCGAACAGCCTACACTCGAGCCTCGTGCCGTAAGTTTTGTAGTAGGCGCTTGCACGCGGCATCGATAACCTGTGCCGCGGCCTCCTCGTATCCCTCCTCACACCTGTAGAAGGTCGGCAATCAAACGAGACAACATTGATTAGTACAATAACTAGCTATTTGAAGATTTTTAATTGTGTTAAGGAGAAATTACCCAAAACTTTCTGATCACCATCTCTGCCCTCGTGTGGCACAAGACACCGTCGATCATCTCCTCTAGCGGGGCCGGGGCAGCCAAGTAGTGCTCCCAGCTCAATCCTAGCCGTGGAACCTGACCCTCACCGGGCAACGTGACAAACCCCGGGAAGTTTTGCCGGCAAAGCACACCAAGGACGGTGTTGGGCCTGCGGATATCCGGAGCGTGGTCCAAACCCCTACAGTATGACAAGGCCAACGCATTAGATATTTGAAGAAACGTGAAGGCAAAAGGTACAAAAAGAGTAAATGCACTTACCTCTCCCCATCAGGGAAAATCAACCACCTCTGCTCGCGGGTCGCTGGCACGGTCGGGAGCCGTGTACAACCATGCTGGTAGACGGTGGCCCCCTCAACCACCTCGTCCTCGCTATCAGCCGAATCCCCGCCACCATCAGCATGGCCACTCGGCCCCGCAGGCGGATCCGGCCAGGTACCCCATCCGGACGTCTCCTGGGACGTAGCCTGGTCCGGAGTCTCGTGGGCCGAAGTCTCGTCGGCCGAAGGCCCGTCGACCCGAGGCTCGTGGACCGGAGTCCGCGTAGCCTCCTCCTCGGACGGGTCCACCCTAGTAGTCACGTGCTCGGGTGAATCAGCTGAGGGTGGCGGCGAGGAAGGCGTACGAGCCTGCCTACCTCCTCTCCCGCGGCCACGTCCTGATCTACCTCCTCTCTTCTTCCCTCCACGACCTCGTCCCCCGGTGGGCACCGACGCCGACGAAGAAGGGCCCGGCGGGGTCCCCATACTGTCCAACAACGCTCGGCGGAGAGGTACGGGTGGAATGGAACCCCTCCCACCACGCGCCGACGAAGAAGGAGCCTCGGAGCGCTCCGGACCCGCGCCCACCATCTTTCAACACCTGCCATGACAAAGAGTAAACGAAATTAGTACAACATAAAAAAAATTAATACCGACATGAATAATAAAAAATGGAATACCTAACATGAACTAATTAATAATATATATGTACATAATAATAATTGAATACCTGACATGAACTAATATTAATCTTCATCGTCTATATATGCTCCGGGGTCAATTAATGCATCATCATCATCACTATCAGTAATGACGTGCTCATCATCATCATCAATAAATGCATCAACATGTGGAAGCCCTCCTTTACGTAATTGGTCAAGCATTGACAGGTCATCCGCAGCAGTAACCTCTTCTTGTTCCGGCTCTTCTTGTTCCGGCTCAGGGGTGAAGTCGGATTCACTGTCGCTGTCTACTTCAATGTTCTGGGGTGAAGTAGAGCGGTTCTTGAAACGTTTTTTGGAAAGACGTGTTTCTTGGAAGAATTATCCTTCATATGTGTCTGGGTTAATGTGAGGTTCATAATCCTCTTCATTAGGGGGAGGTGGTCTATCATGTGGCGGCACTTCATAAACGACATCCCAACCATTGAGATTTGGATCACTTTGACAGGCCCACGGTAGATAGAAAACTTGGGTTGCCTGTTGAGCCGTAATATAGACATCGGGAACATCCAAATGGATGCTTTGTTTGATTTCGACTAGCCCTATATGTTCATGAGTCCTTCTAGTCTCCTTCGGCTGGAACCAAAAACATTTGAAGACTACGACGTTCGGTGGGTTTGCACCATAGAATAGAAGTTCATAAATTGCTTCAACTCTTCCATAATACTCGGTATCTCCTTCGCCGATAGCTGAGACACAACAATTTGTAGACTTTCGGTCGGCCATAGATAGCTCATTGCCATAGGTACGAAAGCGATACCCGTTGATGTCGTATTTGTCAAATGAACGGACCTTATAGTCAAAACCATTAGCGACTTGTCTCAATTCGGCATCCATAGACTCTGAATTAGCCTACAAGTTTAATACGAAAGGATTGTTGCATTAGCCGCAATTTAGACGAAGAAATGAAATGGTCTAGTGGAAATTACCATTTGTTTGAACCAAGAGATGAAACCGGGATAGCCGCCTCCATGCTTTGCCAGAAGCTCATACTCTTCGACGGAATCCTTTTGGATCACCGCTCCATACGAGAATTTGGCGACGTATCGACTCTATCAAATATCCGGGAATAAGAGCAGTTCAAAGGAATTAGAACTTGCGAAACAATGTACCGAGAACTTACTCGATGTACGGCCGCACTTCTGTTAGGTTGTTGAAGATATACAACGAAATGGCCCGCCATTCTTCGACATCCAACGGTATTGGTTTCGAAGCACCGGCTGGTGCGAGCTTCCCTTTCAATAGGCTGAGGTTGGATCCACCCTTTTTAGGGTCGCCAGCATTGTACCGAGGCTTCGGATTATGCAAATGACGATTTTTGGCTTCGTAGTGTGCTGTCACGAAGTTTGCCGCCTCCTCAGTAATGAATGCCTCGGCCATCGATGCTTCAATTCTACGTTTATTTTTACATTTTGCTCGAAGCGTCTTCTGCATCCTCTCAGTTGCGTAGCACCAACGATTCTGCACGGGCCCCCCCAATCGTGCCTCGGTCGGGAGATGCAAAATCAAATGCTGCATTGGATTAAAGAAGCCCGGTGGGAAGATCTTCTCTAACTTGCAGATCAACTCCGGCGCCAACTCTTCCATTTCATCTAGCAAGCCAGGCGATAGTTCTTTCGCACAAAGAACACGGAAGAAATAGCTCAGCTCTGCCGGTACTAGCCATTCATCCTCAGGGATAAAGCCACGCAACATCACCGGCATTACCCGCTCAAGCCATATGTGCCAATCATGACTCTTGAGAAAAAATATTTTCAATTTTTCAAGACTCGCTCCCCTCTTTAGATTCGCTGCATACCCATCGGGGAACATCAACTCCTTTTTCACCCACAGGATAATTTCCCTCATATCTGGCCTTCCAAGATTGAACCATGCCTTTGGCTTCATCCAGTTCTGCTTTCCTTTCGGTTGTCGCATGTTTTGTAACGGTCTATCACATAGAGCCTCCTGATCGACTCTAGCCTTAGGATTATCCTTTGACTTCCCCTCTATGCCGAACAATGTACCAAAGAGGGCCTCGGCGACATTCTTTTCAGTGTGCATCACGTCGATGTTGTGTGGGCAAAGGAGGTCTGTGAAGTAAGGCAGATCCTACAAGCATGTCTTGTGAGTCCAGGCGTGTTCCGAATTATACCCCTTGAAATACCATGGACGCTCTGGATTCGGCTCGAGAGCTTTTAACTGATCCAGGGTCTATTGGCCTGTCAACGCAGGTGGTGCAGAGTTTTTGACAACTCTACCTTTGATGAATTTCTTCTTGTCTTTTCTGAACTTATGGCGAGGATCCAGGAACTGTCTATGCAAGTCGAAGCAAGAATACTTGCGAACAGCATCCAGCCAACGAAATTCAAGAGCTGCCTTGCATGTGGGGCACGGGAACCTTCCATGCACACACCAGCCAACGAATAGCGCATACGCCGGCAAGTCATGCATCGAGTACATGTACCACACATGCATTAGGATGTTTTTTTTGTAGCGGCGTCGTATGTCTTGATCCCATTATCCCAAGCTTCTTGCAATTCATCCTTAAGTGGCTACTTGTACACATTCATACTCTTCCCCGGATAGTTGGGCCCCGGAATTATCAACCTCAGGAAAATGTTCTTTCTTTGCATAATCTGGCCGGGGGGGGAGATTGAGTGGAATGACAAATACAGGCCAACAACTGTATTGGGCTGCCATCATACCAAGCACATTGAACCCATCCGTGCTGATGGCGACTCGAGGATGCCTTGGATCTGCCGCTTTATCATGATTTATTGCATCGAAGTGCTTCCACGCAAAAACGTCCGATGTGTGTAACAACATCTGATTCCCATCTGCATCTAGTTCGGTTCTTTTGCCCAATTTGTGCCATGTCGTCTGTCTGGCCGTCTCTTCGACCATGAAAAGACGTTGAAGTCTTGGTATGATTGGCATATATCGAAGAACATTAACTGGGATTTTAGTCTGACTCTTCTCACCCATACCGTTGTCTACCACAACATACCTGGAAGACTTGCAAATGGGACAATAGTTCAAGTCCGCATACTCAAGCCTAAATAAGGCACATCCATTCTCACAGGCATCTATCTTCTCATAGGGCATCTTAAGTACACGGAGGATTTTGTCCGACTGGTACAGGTTTGCAGGCATTACATGGCCTTTGGGTAGAAAGCGTCCAAATAGTGTCATCATCGCGTCGTAGCATTCTCTGCCCAAGTTGAATTGAGCCTTCAGAGCCATTACTTGTGCGATGGCATCCAGCTGACAAAGCTCAGTGTGCTCGTGGAGAGGATGTTTTGAAGACTCCAACATATCATTGAAGGCCTTTGCAGATTCCTCCATCTCATCGTCTGAATCCCGAGCATCATCAAAGTCTTCCACCATGTCTTCGATCCCGGTACCATGCTCGTCGATGCGACGATGGCCCACCTCAGCTCTGGCTCATTGGGCAGACTCACCATGAAATGTCCAGACCGTATAAGCAGGCGTAAAACCCCACTTCTGTAGGTGTTTACTCATTTCAAGCTCTATCCTCTTATTATAGTTGTCGCACCGGACATAGGGGCACCAGGTTTTTCTCTGGCCATTTGCAAATGCGACTCTCACAAACCTTTTGGTTTTTGTTAACCATTCATCGGTCCTGTCTTTCTGACTAGTGTGACCGGTGTACATCCACGCACGATCACTCATCTTGCCTAGCTACTGGACACACAAGAAATATATACATAATTCAGCAAACCATATTCATCAGTTAATGGAGTTTGTCAGTTTTATTACGTCCATGCAACCTAGACGCTAATAGGTAAAGATAGGTCCTAATCCCACCCGAGTATGTGTAGATTGGGTTCGTTTTCCCATGCTCTGCTCCGGATCCGACGCAAAATTTCGGCAGTACCTCCCCGCTGTTCTCCTGATACACGTCTCGGCAATAAGCAGAGAGGATGTGTACCCGGAGAACAACAGGGAGGCACTGACAAAATTCTGCATCGGATCCGGAGCAGAGCATATGGGAAAACGAACCCAATCTACACATACTCAGGCTGTCCATGGATAACGTTGGACAATTCGAAAGAATCACGGTTATAAATATGCAAATGCATGCATATTTATAGATGTAACCCTTTCGAACGGGAGACGCATAGTGGTCACGCATACTGATGATTGAAGACACCTATAGCTAGCAAGTTTCATCGGCACGAAGACCGGAACAGAGCAAATGAAGGGGGGAGAAGGAGATGTCATTTGTGCTCACCCACGAACGCAGGGGCGGAGCTCGTCGAACGCACGGGGAGGTCGTTGAACACCAGACCCTCGCAGCGATGAAACAACTGCACATTTAAATCCACCCGATCAACACAAATATATATGATGTTTTTCATAACAAAATCAAAAAATATATGACCTAACTCATAATTCACAAATATATGACGGGGTGTCGGGTCGGGGTGTCGGGGTGTCGGGTCGGGGTGTTGTGGTGTCGGGTTGACTTTCATTCCGTCGATGCTCCCTTCAACAACTCTCACCTCTCAAGTGGTGGTATATATGTATGGTGGGGCACTCCTTGCCTGTTTATTTCGACTGTCGGTGACAGTCGTTACTCCCATCCCTTGCTGAGTTACCAAGGTCTCACAGCAGGAGATGAGGAGCAACAACCACCTACGACAACAGCCGGTGTCTTTCCTCTTATAACATCTCTCATCTCTCAATGTTGTTTCGACCGTCGGTGACAGTCGGTCTTTTCGTCCTCCCCCTGCTTTACCAAGGTCTCAGAGGGGGAGGACGAGAAAGACCGACCACCTACGAACAGCCGGTATCCTTCCTTCAAGAGCATCTCATCTCTCACTCTCAGCTCTTTCAAAAGGAAGCACCATCAGAATGAAAGTCAACACACTACATACCAAATTAATAGCGATGCATACTTATGTCATCTAGTTTTTTTTTGCGGGAACACATTGTCACTAAGTATTTTAAGACATTGTAATTATCTATAACATTGTCTACAGAACAGCAAAGCAATAACATTATCTATAACATTGTAATTATCTAGTTTTTTTTTCTGTTCTTGCTCTTCTGCTTCTTCCTTTCCTTTTTCCTCTTCTTCTTCTCTTCCTCTCCTCTTTTTTCTTCTTCTTCTTATTCTTCTTCTTCTTCTTCTTGTTTGTTCTCCTCCTCCTCTTCTTCTTCTTCTTCCTTTCCTTTTTCCTCTTCTTCTTCTCCTCCTCTCCTCTTTTTTTCTTCTTCTTCTTCTTCTTCTTCTTCTTCTTCTTTTTTCTTCTCCTCCTCCTCCTCTTCTTTTTCTTCTTCTTCTTCTAATATTAACTAACCTAAAATATGACTAACCTAAAATCTTGTAACATCCCTAGCACTAACCTAGTTCTTTTCCTAGTTCCTTTGTAACATCCCTAGCACTAACCTAACAGTACTAACTAAAAACAGAGAAATAAAAAAACAGAGAAATAAAAAAAACAGAGAAATAAAAAGAAAACCTCACCAGACGGCAAGGGCGGTGGGCAGGGGCGGCGGGGCGCTGGGGCAGCGTGGCGGCGGGCCGGGGAGGCGGGGCCTCAGGGCGGTGGGGCGCCGGGGCGTCCGCAGCGACGGGCGGGGGCGACGGGCCGGCTGGTCGGGGCGGTGGGGCGGCTGGCCCGGCGGGCGGCGGGCCGGGGCGGCGGGGGTCAGGGGCGGCGGGGGCGGTGGTGGTCGGGGGCGACGGCCGGGTTCGGTGGGGGTCAGTGGGAGAGAGAGAGAGAGGGGGAGAGAGAGAAGAGAGAGAGGGGAGTGGGAGGTGGGGCGGGCCGGCCGTTACCTAACCGTTAGGGTATTTCGTTTTGCCGTCTGCTAGCAGACGGCAAAGAGGTGGGGGGGTGGGCCGTTACAGCGCTGGCCTCCACTGGACCCCACCCACTTCTTTGCCGTCTGCTAGCAGACGGCAAAGAAGTGGCTGATGGCAAATATGATCTTTGCCATCAGCCAGTTCTTTGTTGTCTGTTTTTTGAAAGCGGACGGCAAAGACCTCCTTTGCCGTCTGCTAGCAGACGGCAAAGAAGTGGCTGATGGCAAATCCTCTGATTCCAGTAGTGTAATGGGAGTTCTCAATCCGTGGCAAGAATCATGGCTATCCAATCGTGCATTGAATCAGAAATTTGAGCACAAAAGGGGTCAAATCTCACCCTAACTCGGTGGAGATCCTCTACGGCGGCAACGGCGGAGTAGATTGCCGTTGACGGCGGCGGAATCCGGCGGCGAAGGTGCGCTAGAGACAAAGGCGACGATCCAGAGACCTGGGCGACGACAGCAACGAGGTGCGGGAACGAGAGGTTTGAGAAATTTCAACCGTTCGGGTCCACCAGGTATATACCCGTATGCTGTCGGTGGCTCTGAGTTCGACAACTCGGTGGCACCGATATGTGTAACTGCAAGCAGGTTAGCACATCGGTGGTGCCGAAATGGTTCAACTCGGTGACACCGAGATGAAAACCTAGATCAATCTAAATGATTTCGGTTGGACCGAGTTTGAGTGAATTGGTTCAGCCGAAATCATGTAGAAGGTTTTGGAGGTTCAACCCTTTCAGATCGGTGGCTCCGAGTGCTCCTCACCCGGAGGGTCCGAAAATGATTTGTTCATTTTTTGTGATGTAGCAAGAATAGAATTTGATACAAGAAAGCATAGATAGCTAGAGAAGGTACTTAGGCATTCTTGTACATCCACTTGGCCAGAAAAACCAAGACAATCAAAACAACAAATGGATGTCCTCGAATGAAGAAAACATGCAAACCAACATGCTCACACAATAAGATAGCAAATAAAATATGTGTCGAACATGCACAACCAATTCTAGCATATATCAAGCAATGGTGATGACTAGGTCATCTATATATGAGTATATTGACTTAGGAGTCAAATGAGAACATTTGATCATAGGTCATACTCATCGTTTAAGCACAAGTGGGGTTGCCACTTTTACATAAAGCATTGATATGTTCACACCATTAGAGTTGCTTTAGCTCAATTGTTTAGAGCAAAGCTCCCCCTAGATGTGATATCCCCCCTAAGAGGGATGAACTAACCTTGGGTTTTATCGATGATGACTTCATGTAGATGTTGAAGATGTGAATGCTCAATGTTGATGTAGACCATCAAGAGTTGGGAGCAATCCTTTGGAGTTTTGTGCCTTCAATACCTACATGGGTTAGTCCCACACAAGGAACATACAAGGATTTCCATAGACATAGAGTGAAATACACATATATGATGTTCATGAATGCATTGAATACCTTGTCCCTTGCCTTTCCAACAAGAGGGTTTGTGACTCCATGAACTAGTGCAAAATGTGGAAGTTGGTTGCACAAGTCCTTGCCATAATGAATATGAGTGAAGTGTGTTGGCGGAGTCACCCTCAAGAACTCTCTAGTTCTTCTTCTTTTGGACCCACATCAACTTGCTGGGAATCCTTGGAGTTGTAGTAGAACTTGATGAAGTCATGGGAACCCACTTGACCAAGGCTTGAGGAGCTTCTTCAAATGAATCAATCTCTTCTTGAAGCTTGTCCTTGCCTTTTAGCTTGTGGTCTTGTGGTGGAAGATCTTCTTGAGCTTGTGTTCCCTTGAAGGAAGTCGGATCATACTTCTCTTGTTGAGGAACAAACTTCGTCTTGGGGTATTGATCTTCTTCTCACTCAACTCCATTGGTATTGAACTTTCGTTCAAAACCAACACCTTGGTTCTTCCGGTGCCTTCCTTGCTTGTGTACAATTTCCTCGAATTGCTTACTCCTGGCAAGGTTCTTGTAGACACCTTTTCTATAATTCCTTTCAATAGCATGTTTTGATGGCTCTCCTTACTGAGAAGGAAGTGGTGGAGGGGTATATATAGCCTCCACACAAAATCCAACCGTTACACACTTTTGACCCAACTCGATGGCACCGATCAGAAATCTCGGTGGCACCGAACTGTGTAAAAGATATGAACGTTAGGAATCTCGATGGGACCGACTGGAACAACTCGGATGGACCAAAGTGCAATGGTTAGGGCAAACCTTGTCTCGGTGGCACCGATTGCATCAACTCGGTTGGACCGAAGTGAAGCAATAAGGCAACAGAGAGTTGGCAAGCCATCTCGGTGAGACCGATTTGCAAAACTCGGTGAGACCGAAGTAAGTGCCAACGATTACAAAGAGTTGGCAAGGCCATCTCGGTGAGACCGAGATCCATATCGGTGGATCCGATTTGTTAGGGTTTTGGCGGTGGCTAAGTCCAGATGAACTCGGTGGCTCCGGATAGGAAATTTTGGTGGGGCCGAGTTGGAATGTAGGTTTTGGACATATTTGGATAGAGAAAGTGGTTGAGGGTTTAGGAGCACTATCACTAAGCACTTGAGCAAAAAGACCATTAAGCAACACCTCATCCTCTTTTAATAGTATTGGCTTTCCTATGGACTCAATGTGATCTTGGATCACTAAACCAAAAATGTAGAGTCTTGAGCTTTTGCCAATCCATGTCCTTAGCATTTTGAGGGGTCCACATCTCTAGTCCTTGCCATGCCAATCATTGAACATCCTGAAATCTTTAACTTGAATGGACATTAGTTCAATGAGATATATGTTGTTATGAATTACCAAAACCACCAAG
The DNA here is from genome assembly GCA_039707655.1 of Elymus sibiricus. Classification (NCBI taxonomy): domain Eukaryota; kingdom Viridiplantae; phylum Streptophyta; class Magnoliopsida; order Poales; family Poaceae; genus Elymus; species Elymus sibiricus. Next base: position 19,828,138 of record CM077672.1, on the reverse strand, counting down.
GGAGCAAATGTGCTTTCAGAAATGAAGAAGGATTACTCACTAGTACCGTCCTTTGTTATCCTTACATCTTGCTAGTGCTACTGTATTGCTGTGTTGCTACTATCTTGGTAGTGTCATGAGATAGTAATTCTATCATTGCGTATGTCAATTCATTGCCATTGGTTGAATGAGCCAATGTTTTTGTACTTTATTGTCGTCATGATTTAATGCTACTGTTAAAGTAATATGCTATTGTCTTTCTATCATTTCTCACTAAGCTAATGAAGGTATCACCTCATTCCTACTTGTGCAAACAGGGATCATGTTGTGTCAATCGTGCATTTTAGTGGAACTACACAAGAGGATAATATGGATTGTATTCCAGCCGGTGCTTTTACTCTGCTGGAAGTGCTTGATAATCTCTCGATATAATCTCACAAGAGGATACCATTGAATGATTCCAGTCAGTGCTTCTTCTCTTCTGGAATTACTTGAATAATTTTCCTCGCGCAGGTTGGTACCCTCCTACGTTCTTAATCCAGATTAGTGTGTTGTCATCTATATTGGTATCGTGCTACTGTTTTGCTATTGTCATGAGAAATTGATTTATCTCTGCATGTTAAATCTTTACAACCGATGATACATGGCAATGCTTTGCGTGTTGTGCTAATTGGCACTGATAAAATAAACTAATACCTCTCTTTAAGCAAGGCTACTATGTTGCATCTTTACCCATTAAGATAATGAGGATTCTTCTATTTGTTAGTGTATGTTTCATCAACCAGTGCCACTATTACAGTAATCTCACTTTGTCAGTATATGTGCCAACAGGGATGCTCGATTTTAGTGGAACTGCACAAAGACATTGGGTGGTTCATTGCCTCAACTGCCTCCTTACTTTCCTGTCAGTCGCTTATCTCTGCTTCCAGTCAAAGGAAGTACTAATTGATAAGCTTCCTCACACAGGTTAGTACCGGCCTACAGCATTCACCCTGATTATTGTGCTTTGTCATATCTATTGGTAATTTGGTATTGTGCTACTGTTTTGCTACTATCATGAGAACATGGTTCAGTTTTGCATGTTAATCTAATGCAACTTATGTACGCGCCAATTCTTTGCGTGATGAGCCTATGCCACTAATAAAATAAACTAATACCACCCTTTAAGCAAGGCTACTATGTTGCTATCTTTAGCCATTAAGATAATCACAATGCTTCTATTTGTTAGTATATGTTTAGTGAACTAGTGCCACTATTATAGTAAATTTCACTTTCTCAATATCTATGCAAACAGGGATGCTCGACTGCTGGAAATATTGGCACCTTTTCGATTAATCTAATCCACGAGTAGATAATGAGCATGGCAATCACAGTGGGTGGTTCATTGCCTTCACTGCCTCCTTTCTTGCCTGCAAGGTAAGAGCCTTGGTGAGCTACAGACCCAAGATGAGGTAGCATAGCTTTATAACTTTATAAAAGGTGTAACTTGGAGCCTCAACTCGCAGGCAACAATAAGCGTATGATCTTGTAATGTTGCATGGCAATCTCGGAACTGAGAACATACTGTAACATCCCCAGATCTTAACCCTGTCATTTTGCTAATTAACTAGCCATGTCATCATGATCATCCTAAATAAATTGCTTTTAGAGAATAATCCAACTTCAAATTCAAATTTGAAATAAAGTCAAAAATAAAAGTTGCACAAACATGCAAACATAAATGTTCATAATATTGAAAATAATCCCAAGGCAATTATAAAAATAAAACCAACATCATTTGGATGCCCAAATTGACCCTAGCAACCAAAACAGTGGACCAGTAGTAAATAATTTGACTTTTTCAGTTTCAAAAAATAGTTAAACAATTCCAAATGCTCTGGAACTTTTTGTGCACCCTCAAAATATTGCATGGTATTTATGTGACAAGTTTCACATTGAACAAAAATCATTTGCTATTGAATCAAAATGCAAAACAGTGAATAAAATACAAAACAGGAAATAAAAGAAATAAAAGAGAGAAAGGCCAGCACTACTGTGCACTTGTAGCCCAGTGCTACAGTGCCAACCCAAGACCACAATGTCCTTTTCTCCCACCTCTGTACAGAGTCACGGAGGCCATGGCGTGGTGCACGCGCGCACGCCGTCCAGGCCGCCGATTGCCGTTGTGTCGAGCATCCACGACACCCTGGAGATGGATAAGAAGACCCCCGGCCCTGTAGACAAACCCTAGCCCTCGATTATCCCCTCGCTCATACTCTCCCTCTCGTTTCGCTCGTGCCCGAGCTAAAGTCGACATGCCGTCGCCGTCCACACGGCCACTGGCCTCCCCGGCGACCGGGAGGATGTCCAGGAGCTTCCTCGTTGTCGACTCCTTCACCTGCATGCGTTCAAACAAGCCGGGCTTTGCCATACACTCGGCATCGAGCTGACTAACCGCCACGGCCGCCGCATCTCGTCGACGAGTTCATCGCGGCTGGTCGTCCCCGCGCCTCCAAACCACGTCTACGAGCTTCGCAGTGAGCTCCTCTGCCGATTCCCCTCCTTTCCCCTTTCGATATGTGCCATTTACGCCGTTGTTCATCGTCATGGCTGGAGCTCCGCCTCCACGTACTTGTGCTCGCGTGCTGCTGCTGCTGCTGCTCGCGTACTGCTACTGCCATGCGCCCACCCACACACGCCAGCGCGCGCACGCCCGTCCACCCGCTGCCGCACGCGTGCGCCCGAGCCACCCGCAGCCGCTGTTGCCCCCGTGCGCCGCTGCTTGCTGTACTGCTGCTGCTAGTTACTGTAGCAGTAGCTAGCTTTGCTGCTGCTACCTTGATTAGCCATCTGGACGGTCCCTAAACAGCGTCTAAATAGCTGCTAACATGAGTAAAAATAATATGTGAAGAAAATATACTTGGCAAACTCCATTTTATCCTACTGGAACAAATCCATATGGTGCAAGAATTAAATACTATGAAAATCACAAAATGCTATGTTCTGTTATCAGAAAAACAAAAAAACAGATATATGGCCATAGCAACTTTAGAGCAGAAAATGAACAAGTTACAGGGACCTGGCGTGCCATCAAAGGGCATGGCCTTGTAGTACTCTTGATGTAGAGTAAATCACCTATAGGGAGTATCTCCATTAGAGCTATGGATCAATGGCAATCATCCATCAAACTTTGTATATTTTAACAGTTTCTGGAGATAACATCTGGTAGAACTTTTCAAACAATGTTTTGAACAAGTACATGAACTCTAACATGGATGAAATTGATCCTGTCATGTAGATCACAGAAAATTGATCAAAATTGATATAAGGCACTACTTCATATATAGGATGAACAGAACACTATCTATAGCCTCTGGAAAACAGCTAAGTTTTACTGAAAACAGAGACAGTTCCAGATTAACATTAAGTAGCCTACTTTGATTAGACTAAATAGTGGTTAAACAAAATTATCAAATCCTAGAAATGATATGTAGATGAATCTTTCAGACACCCCATCAAAATATGTTTAGGTCATCCATCCAAAGGAGCCACAAATAATCCACAATATCCCCCACAAAATGGGTAAATCAATAACAGCTTTCAGACCTAGAAGAATTCCAGAAAATTTCAGAAATTGAATTAAATTTGGAAATTTATATAAAATAAAACGTAAGTCAGATGAAAAAAAATTATATATGAAAAACGATCAAAAAAATATGACGAATCCGAATATGCCACCCACATACCTGCTACACCCCTCTAGCATGATGAACATGGAACTTTCCCCTCCAATTCATCTGTCCTATAATTGCCCGGAGCTGGTAAAACACCTCCAGATGTTTCCCGCTCCGACTAACTTGCGTAGTACTGCGTTAGGGCGCCCCTCGATTAACGTGCTACCATGCCATGCATCTGTGTTGCATTTGTCTGCTTTTATTTACTGTTTCTTCCCCCTCTTCTCCCCGGTAGACCCCGAGACTGACGCTGCTGCCGAGTACGACTACGCCCCTAAAGACCAGCCCCTTTCAGCAGAGCTTCCAGGCAAGCAAAACCCCCTTGATCATTCCTATATCACCTATTCTTCTCTCTCCCATGCTTGCATTAGATTTTGCTACTGTAATTGATTGATCCTATTCTGATGCATAGCCTAATTTTGTAACTGCTGTTGATACTTTACCTGCTATGCTAAATGCTTAGCATAGGTTGGTTAACGATCCATCAGTGGCCCTACATCCTTGTCCATGTTGCCCTGTTTTGCTACCAGAAGACTCGATCGGTGTGATCGATGTACAGAGACCGAACACAGCACCGCACAGCCCCTTAGTTGTACGACTCTGCAGGGCTACTATCGAGTGCCGAGGGTGATACCTCGTACTGCACTCCCGATGATATCTCTGTAGTATAGCACATCGGTGGTGATTGCAGAGGGTGATTCCTCCCGCTCCCCTTCCCAATGTTACTCTGTCGTACCACCCCTCAAGTGTGGACCATCGAAGGTGATTCCTCCTAGTTCTCCTTAACGGATTACATTGAGTAGGAATCCATCGAGGGTGATTCCTCGGGTTCCCCTTTGATGTTTTGGACACACGGTTACCATGACTTTACCTCAGAACTTTATTGCAGGCGGGTCGACCCCGAGGGGTATCCGCGGGAAATGTAAAGTCGGGTTGACCTGGAGGGTACCCGCGAGATAATTACGAGGCGCGGCCGGGCAGGCAGAGACCGCCCTAGAAAGGGATGGGCTTGACCCTTGTTGCACTTCCTCGAGACGGGACGACGGGAGTACTGATCGTCACCGCGAGCTCCTAATAATTCGCTAACGGATTTGGGTACTTGATCTGAGTTGGCCACCGGCCTATACGCACTACCACCACGCGGGCTAATGGTTTATGGGGCCCTCGGCGCCGTACGTATCAGTCAAAAGCTCTGTCAGACGTCCAGTTCAGCATTGTGGCCTGGTTGGATCGGCGCCCCAGAGGTGGTGCCTGGTATCCACCCTGCACACAACGACCCGGAGTGCACAGGGCGATGGCCCAAGACCCCTGAGCACTTAGGATGTAGACCGGCGGGGACCTCTCTGCTGAGCTCTAGGTAGGGCTGCGGTGTGTCGATCAGCCGAGGCCGGGCATGACCCAGGAAAGTGTGTCCGGCCAGAGTTAATCGAGCGTGTTGGGTAACAGTAGTGCACCCCTGCAGGGAAGATTATCTATTCGAATAGCCGTGTCCACGGTAACAGGACGCTCAGTGTTGTATCCCGATCTACTACAACTTGAACTGAATATATGTTACTTTAACTGTAAGCTCTAGGATCGCTTTCTCGCAGGGAGTCGAGGAAGGATCTCTGGGCTTTGCTATTACATGCTTGTTACTTTATATTATGCTAATCTACACTCTTCTAATGCTGCAAGACGCTGAAGATGCTAGTCTTTGATAGGCTAGGCTTTTCCCCCTCTGGTCTGGCATTTCTGTAGTTTAGTCCAAAGATATATCCCCATTCCTTTGATACCGATGCATACTTAGCATAGTTCTGATGTCAGTCTTGCGATTACTTTGGATGAGTACTCATGGTTGCTTTGCTACTCTTTTCCCCCATACCCGATTGCTGCGACCAGATGATGGATCCCAGGGGTCAGCTGCTACCGCCGACGACTGCTACTACACTTTCGGTGGAGCCTGCTACTACGTTAAGACCGACGACTAGGAGTAGTTTAGGAGGCTCCCAGGCTGGAGGACTTGCCTCTTTCGATTAGAGCCATTGTTTGTTTTCGCCTTCTTAAGGCAGTTTTGTTTAACTTTGTGTCTGTACTCAGATACTGTTGTTGCTTCCGCTAATGCTTGTTCTCGAGCTTATGTATTCGAGCCCTCGAGGCCCCTGGCTTGTATTATTTTATTTTGTGTCTAGAGTTGTGTTTTGATATCTTCCCATGAGTCCCTGGGCTTGATCGTGTGCATTTGCGTGTATGATTAGTGCACGATTAAGTCGGGGGCGTCACACATACCCCATCCAAACTGCATGCAGCATTAATGGGAAGACCCTACAAGCAAAGCGTTACGTTGCCGATTTTAGTAGAACTGCACAAAAAGATCAGATGGTCAGATACTTATGCTGGCTCCTATGTACTCCAAAATTCATGCACGCAAGCATCGATGTTGACAAGAAGAAGTGCCAGAGTGAACACCACTTAACCAGTCTGCATTCCAGGGATGCTCCATTTCAGTTAAACTGCAAAAAAACTTTGGGTGGTTCATTTTGTCCACCGCCTCCTTGTCTGCACGGTAGAATTTTGGCGAGCTACAAGACCAAGTTGAGCCAGTAAATTAGTTGGATGAAAGTATTGGCCAAGATGCTCTAACCTCTCGCGGCATCGAGGCCACCATCATGAGGATAACCTACAAGCAAAGTTCAGATGGTCTGTGTTGCCTCTTATGTACTCGAAAGTTTGCTCAGTCAAGCACTAATTTTATCAAGAAGTACCACCGAGTGAACACCACTTAACCAGTCTACACCCCCAGGTAATTAAAGTGTGTCGATGGAGGATATTGGCTATGATCTCTCAATCATTTGGATGCATAAACATGCTGAACTTGTATACGTAAATCTTTTGAGTTGTTGTTTGTGAATGTCGGCTATGAATATTGGCTTGTGATCTCTCAATCATTTAGATGCATAAACATGCTGAACTTGTGTATATGTGAATCATTTGAGGAGTTGATTGTGAATGTTGGCTATGAATATGAACGTATCCTGTGAACCTGAGTTTGATTTGAATGTTTACCTTTTATATTGTACTTAGACACTTAGTGTGTTAACTTGTTAGAATGTATACTTGGGCTTGTGATGTGTGAGTGTCACACGACGCACCATCGTCCAGAGAATAATGGCACCTGCTTGTTCAGGTTTCAAGGGCGCATCAACTCTTATTTATCTTTTCCTCAGTCTTTACAAGCACTGATCGCTAACTAGCCTGCTAACACACGAACACTATATGGGATCAGATTGACTGTATCCTACACGAATGACCCAGTGCATCATCATGCTCGAACACACAGGGTACCCAACAGATTTTGGACTGACATCCGGTACCTAGCTGGTTGAACCACCCCGTTCAGCCCCCACCATATTGTTTTTGGCCTCTAAAAAAACATACCACTGCATTGTTTTTGGGCTTTGACAAGTGTTGTTTTCTGTAGGTTGGGCCGCCCAGCAAATGGACTGCTCGTCCGCCACGGACTGGGAGGCTATAATAACAAGTTGTATCATGGAGAGGCAAGCTAAAAAAAATACCCCATCGAGTGCCATCCACTGAAAAACAAATTCGCATCTGGAGTTCTTCTCCAGTCTTCCCTCTGCTGGTTGTCCCGCCGCCCAAACCAGCGCGGCTGGACTGTCTGCTACCGCCCAGGGGCCGGTGGCATTGCCTCGCGTCGTGCCCCCCTCCCTCTTAAATCCAGCTCGCTGTGAGAACCCGGAATTAACTTCCAGACCCTCCTGTGTATACTTGTCAACCCCAGGATCATTGTTGACAACACAGTGAAATGGTATCATTGCACAATACGTAAAAGTATTACAAGTTTAATAAATATTGCCAAAAGGAATATATAGATAAATGTCTCATGACATTTATTACATTCAAAAAACAGTGGAAAGAAAAATGCGTAGCGACTCCATCTCAGCCACAGGCAGTCGATGTAGTCCACGTGACCTCACTCTTACGGATTGCCATAGTAGCGTGGTCATCACCTTCGTCTTCATGGAACTCTGTTGTCAACAAAATTATTGCCATGAGTACATTACGTACTCAACATGCCTCCTTCGGAGAAGGACCTAATAGCTACATGTGGCTTCAAAGGAAGGCTGTATTGCTCATTTGCATAAAAGCTAATTTTGTTTGAAAAATATAGTAGTTGGATAAAAGCAGTTTTTGATGAAAACATGTTTTATCTCCAGAATAACTTTCATCAAAGTGAGGATCCTCGATCAACTCTCATTCTTCACAGGTTCCAAGAATAGGGGCAAAGAGGGAATAAGCAAGACAGGTCCTGTACGTCAAGAAAGATTCATGTGTCGTCCATGACCGTGGACACGGCTATTCAAATAGTTTTACACTCTGCAGAGGTTGTACACTTTACCGACACGACACAATGCCGACTTGTTGCCACTAGCCGTCGCTAGCGTAGTACACCATTCGGTATACTGGCAGGGAGATTGTGACGAGGTCTTTGGACTAGATCCCCCAAAGATGTGACATGCCCACCGGGTCTGGCGCACGAAACTTGGAGTATGTCCTCAAACCGGTCCTCCCATCTGTGCCGAGGATACTCCCCGCAGGACAGCTATCCCATCTGCGGTACGGCGACATCGACACCTAAGGCTGACTAGCTTACTTGACCAAGCCAGTGCCCATATAGCATGTGGCTGTACTGTTACACAATCTTCAAATCCAAGACTTATTAGGCCTCATGCAGCATCGACGACTGATTGCCCCCTTCAGCTCATGAAGGGCAGCCAATCGCTCCTTCAATCCTTGTTTCAGCTATCGCCCGCGCCAGTATTCAAATGTAAGTTTCACCCAGAGTAGAAGAGGATAGAGGAGATCAACAAGGGCCAACCAGCCTAGCTCAGCGATAATTTCCAAGTGTCAATGACTCAAAGGTCATTCAACAAAGTACCATAGGGTAATAAGCATGGCTAAGCATTTCTACTCTACTAGAATACTATATAATTCTACTCAGGTGTCAAGTGAATCGGTGACAAGCAGATCAAGGTAATGTGTCAATCGACACGCTAACTATGAGATTAAAAAGCATGCTTATTGTAACCATAAACACAATGCAGTTTTGTAAAACATAGGATAAGTATGATCAAAGAAGGAGGCATGCATCGTTGTTGACTCCTTCTTCGGTAACCTGATTCTGTCGATGTCCAACCTCGTCACTCCCTACTCGTCGTAACGATAGCAAAAGGCAAACAATATATACGAAAGCAGTAGTAAATCCAAATAATACCCAAAACAAATTAAGGGTGGATGGATAGCAAGATATTGATCAAGATGGATATTTCAAAACGAGATAGCACGAATGGGAGGTAAGTAGAGAGGATTCAACGAAGTGACAGGGTTTAGGTTGATGAGGACTAAGCAAGGATTGCCAACAAGAATAACGATCTGATATGAACAATGCTACTAACAACTAGTAGTTCCCACTACACATATCGGCCAATTATATACGAAACTACTATATAACAAACGCAATGGCATCAACACACATGAAATGGAACCAACGTATGCATTTAACTACACATAAATATTTAGATAGAATCTAAATATTTATAATGGTTAATAGAAGCCAAATATATACATCAACTATAATAATTCAAAAGCAAGTATTCTATAAGACAACCAAACCAACATACAAACCATACTAGTTAAGAAATGAAACAACATACAACAACATGAATTGAATTGATCTAGATCTAGACCTAAATCATTATTACAAGAAAATAGGATCAAGTACATTATATCAAACCAATTCATTTGTCAAACAATTAACAACAAACTATACAACAAATGGAACAAAAGGATGAACAACTACCCTAGACATGATATGATTAAGAGTGATAATCAACCACAAATAAATATTATAATGGCCAAACAATAACTAAATAATATGAATCCACCAAGCATCTAATAGCAAGCATTCCACAACAAAAGCCAAACTAACACTAAGGTGAAAGGTAATTAAACAATTAAATAGTAAGAACATCCTACAAGGCATGTGAATATAGAATAACTAAAGGTCTTACAAATAACACAAGCATCAGACATGCGAGTGATCACGATAAGATAACAAACTAGGACATGCTCTTAATAATAATAATAATAATAATAATAATAATAACATGTACCTAAATAATGACTAGCAACAGGATTACTACCACACGATTGAAATACGACATCAAACTATATACGCTAGGTATATGATCAAAGCACAACTCTACTAACATGGAAAATAACTACCACATGCATGAGATGAACTATTGCAACATGTATAGAACGCTCATAGTACTAACATGTGACAAGGTAATCATCTATAATAAACACAAGGGAGTGAGTACTCAACTACAGCACATGGAACATAATAAAACATGAAAGATAACTTGCATCAATGATGGTTAGACATGCCACAATGCAACAACTAGATACACTAGATATGATGAAGTCTAGGCATACAACAATGCAATAGTGAGGTAGACTAGATATAACGCAAAGCATGGATGATCATCACACCAGATGCCAAACTATGCCACTAATAGAATACAACTCGTAACTATTACGTGATTTGGTGGATAACAACTAACCTAAAGATAAGGCATGGTATTAGCACACATCACTAGCATGATAGTTATGATAAATAAGTACATGGAGAATGAATACTAATCATGTAAGCAAGTAAACATCTAAGCCATGGCATCAATGATATCAGGCAATGAAATATCATAGAATGAATAACAGAGACAACATGCATTTCTATCAAGTACAACTTACACTTGTAAAGACATAAACTACTTAAGTAGGAATAACCTATAACATGAATTGATACACACACTATGCATCTAGTTACATAGGCACACCATCACGGCATGGTATTGATCAAGCCAGATGGAATCGTACACTACTAGCATGGATCTACTAACATGTATCTCTACCAAGCAAAGGCTAACCATAAGTGCAATCATATAATACATACTAGCAATTGTATAACACGTGGGCATACAATAAAGATTACATTTGACTGTGAGCAAAAGCTAACATGGCATGTCATCATTAAGCATGCATAGATACCATCCTATGTAAATGAAACACTTAGGATAAATATTAAGAAGTAATAACATAAGTTCTATGCCACAAGAATAAACTATATGTAGCGATAGAAATGTAAACATGACATAAAGAAACCAACCATGTAATCTTGCATAACAATCATCTACAAAACAAGAGGAACAACTAGGCCATAGTATTCTATGCAACAAGTAACCATAATGTACTGGTTCCCAAACAACAAAAGCATTTCATTTAACTTCTAGCATAAAGAAACTATGCAATAAGATGTACTAAAAATACATAAACATCTATCATAGATATGGCATGAATAAATCAAACATGCGACATGGATGGAAATGAATATGTAAACCATATCTAAGATATCGCCATGCTAAACAAAAATTAAATAATCAAGACATGAAGTATTTCATGATTTGATAAACAAATTAAAGCATATAATAATCCTATGGAATTATAAGCATGGTAAACCTTCACCAAATTTTGTATGCATGCACAAGAGAGGACTACATGATGTACAAAAAAAAAACACGAGACAACGTACAAACCTAAAATATGTAACTAAGATAAATCCTTACACTAAATCTAGTCAGTCACATCTAACTCCTAAAATTATGAAATAATTAGGAGCGAATCCTAGGCATAATATCAAACCAACACAAAAGTTCACTGATAAACTACTACACATGATAATAATTCGCAGAAACTTGTACATAGCTATATCATACGACTACGTACCACATGAAAGAAAAATATCACATAACTATAATCGGTATAGTAAATAAATCAAGCAAGTCATATGACACTCAAGAATTATGAGGCGAATAACATGCACTCCTAGGCATATAATGAACACATGAAAATAACATACTATCATAAAAGTTAACCAACGAAAGACCCTTGAATTATATAAAAAAAGGACTATGAATATATATATATTGTACCGCTTGCAAGATCAAACTATCAATCTAACTCCACCACATGATTACTACAGCCACATGAAACATTTCATATGTTGACCTCAAGATCATCCTACGGACAGAAAATAAAAAGACAGTCGATGCCCTCAAATCGAATTTGGATTTGGACATGCACGGCCAACAACATAGATAGGTTGAAACTTGATGTCTACGAGATACAACGAGTCACGTTGAGGAGGCGTGCAAGAGGAATTTGATAGAGGCTCACCGAGTTTTATGGAATGGTGCGATGAACTCGACGAACAGTGTTGACGGACATGCGGAATTCTGTGTGCGTGGTCAACGTATCGCGTTCTTTCTTCCCTAAATGGGTTCATGGCATGGAGGATAATCTTCTGGCGCGAGAGTTCCTGCCAAGATGGTCCGAGTCACCGGGATCGAGCATCGGTGTCCATGGAGCACCATTTTTGGAGAGAGTTTCTAGAGAGAAAGAGGAAGGGAGAGGGCAAGGATGTTACGGTACTGGAAGAGGAGGTAGAGACGCACAATATGATGCCTTCAGTTTTGGAAACTGAAGAGATTTATGGGAATTGAGGAGACGGAGAATCATGGGTGTTGACGTTTCCTCTTCTGTAAACTGCCAACGTAGAGAGAAAAGGAAGGAGGGGAGGCGCTAGCTTCGCTGGGTGTTGGGCCAGTTCGGCCAGGCCCAAGGGAAAAGCTTAGGAGGGGAAAATTAAGAGAGAGAACAATAGATGGTTAGGCCAGCAAATCGTATTTGACGCTGCAGGCGCCAGTTAACGTGCATTTCGTTAACCGGCGGCTGCAGCGCACACCACCTCCCGCGAGATGGGCCGGCCCATTGAATTTTCTTTCTCATTTGTTAAATCGCAAAAAACAGCGAGCTAGGTGGGATTCGAACCAGCGACTTGCTAGTTTCAAGTACGATGCGATAACCACCCAACCAACTCCTTCGGACGTGACTGATTACCTTCTTTAGAGTTAATTTACTTACGTTTTTCGAATGATTTTTTTCGGTTTTTTCTTTTTACATTTTTTCTTTTTTCTTTCTTTATTTTTACACTTTTTGATAAATGATAAATGCGCGAACTTTTTTCAATTTTGCTATTTTTTTTTGTAAAATCGATGAACTATTTTTCAATTTGTGAACTTTTTTCTGAATTCGATGAACTTTTTTCTGAATCGATGAACAATTTTTTTCAAATTCGATGAACTTTTTTCAAATTTGATGAACTTTTTTTGAAATTCGATGAATTTTTTTCAAAATCGATGAACTTTTTTCATTGATGAACTTTTTTTCAAATTTGTGAACTCTTTTTTCGAAATCCATGAACTTTTAAAAATTTGTGAACCTTTTTTTCAGATCACCGTGAACTTTTTATCCAAATTTATGAACCCTTTTTCACTTTCGTGAACTTTTTTGTATTTCAATTTTTTTTTCAGATTTCTCGAATTTTTCATTTTTGTGAATTTTTACATATTTTTTTTCATTTTTTTAAATTCAACTGAGGTGAAACAACGCTTTTTTTTTTTGAGCAACAGGTGAAAGAACGTTCGAGCGAGTGACCAGGGTGTGGCGATCGATGGAGCGATTGAGCGCTCGGCATATGGGCCGGCCCACGAGCAGGCGGCTGTGAGCGCCAGCTAGAGGAGCTGGCGCCTGCAGCGCTGCATAGGACCTCCGGCCTGTTAGGTTGGGAAGAAAATGTGGCTGCTCACATGGCATGGGCCTTGGGCTTTGCTTTGGTGGTTGTCCAGAATAGAAGGAAAGAAGAAAAAAAAACGAGAAAACAGAGAGGAGCTTCGGTGGATATGTACGTGAGTAGAGATAGACCAGCAAATTGACATGTCATGGAACGTGCCTAATGGTCCAGGGTCCAATGAGGCACGTCGGAACGTGCCTAATGGTCCAGGGTCCAATGAGAGGAGAGAGAGCGAACCAACCTGTGGTTGGATGGTTAGAGGGACCGTGATATTCTCAGCCCACCAGGGTTCAAATCCTGGTGCTCGCATTTATTAATGAAATTATTTTAGGATTTCCGGCGATGCGCATTCAGTGGGAGGAGACGTTCCCGTCGACGACGAGGTGCCTACGGTGACTTCGTAAATTTCAAGATGATATGCCGGCTCAGTCTCTCGGAGGTGCTCATAGGGGTAGGGTGTGCGTGTGTGCATTCATAGGGGTGAGTGTATGCGCGTGTATATGAGCGCTTGCGTCTATACTGTGTTCAAAAAAAATAAAGAGGAGAGAGAAAATCAATATAATATAATATTGATTTTCGGAATTGATTTACTACATAAGAAATAAGAGTAGAAGAAAAACCAAATGACTCTGGAAAAAATCTGGAAAAAAACATGGAAGTAAGATGAACAAGGAGAACCAAAATAAAATATTACGAACGAGTAGAACCAACGCACGTAAAATAATATACCGAAGACAAGAAAAGCAAACACAACTAAAGAGAAGATTAAAAAAAAATTAGGTTGCCATTAATCAAATTAAATCTTCCAATTTATAAAAACTCAATTTAAGCTTTCTTAGTAAATAAAACAAACGAAATTTTCTAACCCTACTTTTTGGAAAACTAAAAAAAATAAAACATTCCGAGAATCAGGATGTTACACTCGCTCCATACCCCAACCGCCAGCGCGGGACGGAAGTTTCATCTTCTTCCCCCTCGGCCCTCGCGCTGCCGGGGGATTAAAGAAGCGCGGTATCCAATGCACCACCGGTGATGGCTGACTGTCATTAATCTCTCCAATTATGGAGACTGCGACGCGTCATCCCTGTGCATCCGGGAGGCGTGCGTGCCGGCGGCAGCAGCTTTTCTCACCGGGAGACGCGCCCTTTGACCGCCCGCCGCCGCTCTTACCTCCTCCTTAATGGCGCCCGCGGCTGCCTATAAGACACTGCCGCCGTACCCTCTATCGCCCAAATCCTCTCTCTGGCGCCTCTCATTCCCATCTCTAATCCACCAGCACTCCCTCGTCAATGGCGCAACCGGAGGAGCACCCACTCGTGTTCAATGTTGGAGAGGAGGAGGATGAGCATCCCGCAAATCCTCTGGATCCGTTATGGGATGAGATGGACCTGGGCTTGGAGATAGTTGCCCAGAAGAAGGCGGAGGCGGAGTAGCTGTTTGGGGCCCCCGCGCCCGCCGCGGACGAATGGCCTGCCTTGGACGCAGACGCCGCCGAGGAGTATTTCCACGCCCTCCACTCTAACTTTGCCCGATTCCACGCATTTTACCACGGCGGTGGCGGCGGTCGTGGCCGTGGGGGTGGCGCTGGGCGCGGCCGTGGCGGTGGTGGAGGTCGCGGTCGTGGGGGTGGCGCTGGCGGTGGCCGTGGTGGTGGCGGTGACCGCAACCGTGGCGACGGCGGATGTCATGGCCGCGGGGGTGGCGCTGGCCGTGGCTAGTGTCTGGTTCAGCTTCAGCTCCTAAAAATGTAGTCGTGGTGGAAGCAAATTAACTAGTACTACTACTGTTGTTCGTCTGAATGAATCAACTATCAAAGGGGTGTTTTCTTTCCGCCAATGGTTGGATTCATATCAAGCGGCTGGCGTGCGTTTTCTTTACATCTTCTATCTCCAGTCTTCTTCTTCCTCTAGCCTCCCAAACCAGTGCCGGCCGGACCGCATGCTCCCGCCACCCCGCGGCCGGCGACTGACGCGAAACAAATGTTCTGGTAGCAGAAATATAAATAGTAAAAACGAAAAAAAGAGTCTCACCGCCTACTAAAATACTAACATCTCGGACCCACCAGGTTGTCAAAGTAGTAAATAAACGAGTGAATTAAACAAGGAGAGTCAGTCATCAAAGACTTCTTTTTTTAGGTCGAGCAAATATAAACTGGGCTTTGGCCTGCCCAGCCTAGTATATGCGCAACCTACGACATGCTGACAGCAGGATCCGGCAGGTCTCGACTGGGCTGTGGGACACCGAGTCTACTTCGTTTTCCTTAAAAAATGGTGCAGCCAGGTTATGTTACCTTTTTTAAAAGAAAAAATGCATAGCTAAGTTCTTATTTTCTACTCCCTCCATATAAAAATATAACATGTTTGGTAGGCTAAAATAGCCTACAAAATGTCTTATATTTTATAAAAATGTTGTGGCCAGACCAACATTACTATTTAATCCAAAGAAGCAAATGTGTGTATTTCTAAAGAAGGTAATGGCTGTAAATTATCCGAAAATATTAAATGGGGCATGTCCGCAACATTTTTTTTAATCCAGCCCAGAAATCGGTGTATTTCAAAAAAACAATTTGGCTTTAAATTCTCCTAAAAAAGTTAATGGATTGTAGTCTGCAACATTATTTTTTCACCCATCCTGTAAATTATTAAATAAAATCTCTTGTCCAAACGAAATGCCCAGCCCAGTTTTATTTTTTATAACATTGCTCTGTCCAGTCAGCCCAGCAAATGCGTGTATTTAGAAAAGAAGCAAATGAGCTGTAAGTTCTAAGAAAAAGAAAGAATTAATGGTTGCAACATGCCCGCAACATTATTTTTTCACCCAGCCCAGCAAATGGGTGTATTTCAATTTTTTACCAAATGGGCTGTAAATTCTAAAAAATATGAAATGGGCTGAACGTCCGGCACAGAATACGAAGCTCACATTGTGGACCCACGAGGTTGAAGCCCACGCAAGGCGTTATCAACTTGGTCAACAAAATGATTCTGATAACCGAGGCGTTGGCTGTAAATCAAACGGTCAACGTGCTTTTTCAATCTCTCGTCCTCTTCCTCCCGCGCTGGCGGGACCGTGCCAGGCTGTAATATTTTTTTTCGAATTGCTGGGCTGCAAATCTAGACAAGGAGGCATGCATTCGGCTTGCCCAGAAAATTAGCTGAAATAACTAATAAGAAAAAGGTAGTAAATATAAAAAAACACAGCAAACTAGCAGTTAGTTTCAAATTTAGGATTTTTTCTTCAGATTTTGAGATTTTAAATATCATTGGATTTTATTTAATCTAATTTTATTTTATTTTAAAATTAGTTCTAATCTAACGCAAAATTTCGGGATTAAAATAGTTCGGACTCCACCGAAATATGCGAAATTTCGTTGAATTTATTAACTGTGGTACTGGGCAGAAAATGGGTTGTAATAAATTCCTTAAGAATTAGCAAATGAGCTGTAAATTATTTACAAAAATAGCAAATGGGTTGTATGCTGTCTGCCACATATTTGGAGGCTGACTTGTGGGCCTACGAAGTTGACGGGTACGCAAGGCTTTGTTAACTTAGTCAACAATCGATTCTACCAGCGTGACCGTTCGATGTTAATCCAACGGCCGCTGTGCTTCTTCAATCTCTGATTTCTTGCTCTAGCCACCCAAACCAGCGCCGACGGGACCGCCTGCTCCCGACTCCGATGGATGGCTATGCTGCCGCAAAGGACTCACCGCCCAACCCTACTCCTACCGCTGGCCAGTCCATCCCTCTACTCACCCACACCTTCTGTTGTTCTCCGGCGACGGCAGCCTCACCCCGCAGTCAACCCTCGTACTCCCCTCCACCAGGGACTACACTGCCGCGTCTTCCTCGGCTTCGGGTCATTCCCTTCCTAGGCCTCGTCGTCGTCCACCGCCTTGGTGCTCTCGTCGGGGCGTGGTAACGAACGACGGCCATTGGAAGAGGGCTGTACTTGGAGAGGCTGACATCTGGGTCCACGGTCACACTCAATGAAGTGCCTCCTTATTACGCGCAAAATAATGATTCCTCCACCTGACAGCTGGGACCCACCGGAAGTGCCTCCGTATTATGCGGAAAAAATGATTCCTCCCCTGACAGCTGGGACCCACGAGGTATATCTTCGCACGCAAGGAAGTGCCTCCTTATTATGCGGAAAAAGATGCTTCCTTTCCCTGACAGCTGGAACCCACTACCTACATCTTCGCACGGAAGGAAGTGCCTCCTTATTACGCGCAAAAAACATGATTCCTCCTGACAGCTGGGACCCACCCGATCAAAGCGTACGTAGCATTATCTGTCTGGTCGCGAACTGATACGTCTCCAATGTATCTATAATTTTTTACTGTTCCATGCTATTATAGTATCAATCTTGGATGTTTTATATACACTTACAAGCAATTATATATCATTTTTTGGGACTAACCTATTAACTTAGTGCCCAGTGGCAGTTGCTATTTTTTGCCTATTTTTGGTTTTCCAGAATATCAGTACCAAACGAAGTCCAAATGCCACGAAACTTTTTGGAGATTTTTTTCTGGACATAAGAGACACTAGAAGCTTCGGGAGAGGGCCAGAAGCCAGAGGAGGTGGCCACGAGCCACCAGGGCGCGCCCCAGGGGGGTGGCGCGCCCTGGTGCCTCGTGGGCCCACCTCTGCTCCGTTTGACCTAATTCCACCTCTATAAATTCTCTAAAATCGGGAAACCAATAGAGGAGTCCACGAAATACTTTTTCCCCCGCCGCAAGTTTCTGTTCTCGAGAGATCCCATCTGGAGGCCTTTTCCGGCACTCCGCCGGAGGGGGATTCAATCACGGAGGGGCTCTACATCATCCTTGCTGCCCTTCCGATGATGCGTGAGTAGTTTACCACAGACCTTCGGGTCCATAGTTAGTAGCTAGATGGCTTCTTCTCTCTTTTTGATCTTTAATACAATGTTCTCCTTGATGTTCTTGGAATTCTATCCGATGTAATCACTTTTTGCGGTGTGTTTGTTGGGATCCGATGAATTGTGAGTTTATGATCAGATTATCCATGAATATTATTTGAGTTTTCTCTGAACTCTTTTATGCATGATTGTTATAGCTTCGTATTTCTCTCTAATCTATTGATTTGATTTGGCCAACTAGATTGATTTATCTTGCAATGGGAGAGGTGCTTTGTAATGGGTTCGATCTTGCGGTGCTCAATCCCAGTGACAGTAGGGGACATGACACGTATCTATCATTGCTATTAAGGGTAAAAAGATGGGGTTTATTCATGCGTGAGTTTACTTTTTCTACATCATGTCATCTTGCTAAAGGCGTTACTCCGTTCTTTATGAACTTAATACTCTAGATGCATGCTGGATAGCGGTCGATGTGTGGAGTAATAGTAGTAGATGCAGAATCATTTCGGTCTACTTGTCTCGGACATGATGTCTATATACATGATCATTGCCTTGGATTTCGTCATAATTATTTGTTTTTTTATCAATTGCCCAACAGTAATTTGTTTACCCACCGTATGCTATTTTCAAGAGAGAAGCCTCTAGTGAAAACTATGGCCCCCGGGTCTACCTATATCATATATTAAAAATCCTAAAAATACCTTGCTGCAATTTTACTTTATTTATTTTATTTTGCATTTTTTTCGATCTAGCTATCTATCACCATACAATTTAATCTTGCAATTAACCGCCAAGGGGTTGACAACCCCTTGTTCGCGTTGGGTGCAAGGATTTGTTATTTTGTGTGCAGGTGCTGCTAACGAGTTGTTGCGTGATTCTCCTACTGGATTGATAACCTTGGTTTCATAACTAAGGGAAATACTTATCTCTACTGTACTGCATCATCCCCTCCTCTTCGGGGAATAACCAACGCAGATCACAAGTGGCACGAACGTGTAAGTACATACTGGTCGATCGGTCTCTCTATAACGATAAACCGTGGCTGAGTAATAAGCGTCACGTGTCATAGTAGATCCCCCGACGTAGCACGTCACGCAGTCCCGTCTATATCGTGTACACATACGTACAACGATGCTGCAAAAATACGGCCACGTACGTACATACGGGCGAGGTCTCGAACGCATACTCGTGCATACATACGGCCAGGGCTCATGTACATGGAGAGGCAACGGACGGCAGCAATGGCCTCCTGTTCATCGGCAGCCAACCGGCTGGGTCGGAACGGAGAAACATTGTCGTGTTCATCAGGAGGTAACCGACTGGGTCGGAACGCGTCCTGTTCATCGGGAGCCAACCGGCTTGGACGGAACAGCCGAAACGGGGTCCTGTTCATCGGCTGGGGGTGTGGCGTATCTTGATAACCCACAAGTATAGGGGATCGTGACAGTCTTTGAGGGTAGTATTTCACCCAAATTTATTGATTCGACACAAGGGGAGCCAAAGAATATTTATGAGTATTAGCAGCTGAGTTGTCAATTCAACCACACTTGGAGAACTAAATATCTGCAGCAAAGTGTTTAGTAGCACAGTAGTATGATAGTTTGATAGCAGTAGTAACAGTAGCAATAGTAACGGAAATAGTAGCAGTTTTGTAGTGATTGTAACAGCAGCAGCAACAATAGTAACTTAGCAAAGATCAATATGCAAAAAGCGTAGGCATAGGATCAGTGCTAGATAATTGTGTTAGATGACATTCATCATGTAACAGTCGCAACCTAGAGCGATACACAATAGCTCCAATTCATCAATGTAATGTAGGCATGTATTCCGTATATAGTCATACGTGTTTATAATAAGAACTTGCATACCATCTTTTGTCCTACCCTCCCATGGCAGCGGGGTCCATAAGGAAACTAAGGGATATTAAGGCCTCCTTTTAATAGAGAACCAGAACAAAGCATTAATACATGGTGAATACATGAACTCCTCGAATTACAGTCATCCCTGAAGAGTATCCCAAACAATTGTCACTATGGGGGTCTACGGATAAGAACAATAACAAGTGCATATAACTAGCAGTTAGGATCAAGAACTCAAATCTATTCATGAAAACATAGAGGGTTCAGATCTGAAATCATGACACTTGGGCCCTAGTGACAAGCATTAAGCATAGCAAAGTCATAGCAACATCAATCCCAGAACATAGTGGACACGAGGGATCAAGCCCTAACAAATTGACTCGATTACATGATAAATCTCATCCAACCCATCACCGTCCAGCAAGCCTACGGAGGAATTACTCACACCCGGCGGTGAGCATCATGGAATTGATGATGGATGATGGTTGATGATGACGATGGCGACGAACCCCCCTCTCCGGAGCCCCGAACGGACTCCAGATCAGCCCTCCCGATGAAGAACAGGAGGTGCGGCGGCTCCGTATCGTAAAATGCGATGAAACTTCTTCTCTTATTTTTATCTCGGGGAAATGAAATTTACAGCGCTGGAATTAGGTTAGACAGCTGCCTGTGGGCCCCACAAGGTAACAGGGCACGCCCTGGGGGGGTAGGCGCGCCCTGTTGCCTTGTGGGCAACTGGCGGCCCCCCTCCAGTGGATCTTCATTCCAGTATTTTTTATTTATTCCATAAAAAATCTCCAAAAAGATTCGTCCAATTCCGAGAACTTTTATTTCTGCACAAAAAACAACACTATGGTAGTTCTGCTGAAAACAGGGTCAGTCTGGGTTAGTTTCATTCAAATCATGCAAATTAGAGTCCAAAACAAGAGCAAAAGTGTTTGGAAAAGTAGATACGACGGAAATGTATCAACTCCGTCAAGCTTAACTCATTGCTTGTCCTCAAGCAATTCAGTTGACAAACTGAAAGTGATAAAGAAAAACTTTTACGAACTCTTTTGTCCTTGTATCTGTATATAGGCTTAAATAGCACCCAAGTTTTCAGCAAAGATCATGAACTAACCATGCAAATGATAACACTTAGAATTTACATTTACTCATATCAATGGCATAATCAACTAGCGAGCAATAATAACATATCTCCAATGCCAACAATTTGTCAAAACAATCATGATATAATATGATAACATGGTATCTCGCTAGCCCTTTCTGAGACCGCAAAACATAAATGCAGAGCACCTCCAAAGTTCAAGCAGCGACTAAACATTGTAATTCGGTGTAGAAGAGATCCAGTCATGGTATACCCAACATTAACTATACTCAATGCATAAAAATGACAATCGTGCTCTTAGGATTGGTTCTTAAAATGAGAAGATGATGACTCAACAATAAAAGTAAATAACATAAAAGTAAATAGATAGCCCTTCACAAAGGGAAGCAGAGATTTGCAGAGGTGCCAGAGCTCGAAGCTTAAATCAGAGATGAAAACAGTTTTGGGAGGTATGCTTTTCCTGTCAACGTCACGACCGAGGATTTTCAATATCTTCCATGCTAAACACATTATCGGCGGTTCCCAAGCAGAAAGGTAAAGTTTACTCCCCCTCCACCATACAAACACAAGCCATGGCTAGCCGAATTCACGGGTGCCTTCCAAACGATCAAATTTCTGGGGAAGTTTGTTTTATTATATTTTTCTTTATTTTGATTATAGGACTGGGCATCCCAATTACCAGCCTCTCTCGTGCAATGACAAGTGAATAAACACTCATCGTGAGAATAACCCGCTTTGCATGGAAGATATTGGCCACCCCCTGTCGCTCCATGAGCGGTACGGGCACACAAAACAGATGTTTATTTGAATGATTAGAGGTGGCACATTCAAATTTACTTGGAACGGCAGAGTAATACCGCATATAGGTACATATAGTGGACTCATCTGGAACAACTTTGGTTTAAGGATTGTGGATGCACAAGCAGTATTCCCGCTTAGTACAGGCGAAGGCTAGCAAATAGGTTGAGAAGCGACCAACTAGAGGGCAACAACGGTCATAATCATGCATTGCGAATAATTAACATTGAATACTAGCATGAGTAGGATATAAACACCCTGAACATAAATATCGTGAAGGCCGCATTGGTTTTGAATCAACTACATGTGTGAACATGTGCCAAGTCAAGCCACTTGAAACATTCAGGGGAGGATACCATACTAACATACTACATCATAATCATTTTAATGCTTGTTGACATCCAAGATAAATCATTATCCACTCCTAACTACTTAAGCATGGCATGAGCAACTATAATCACTAATTGTCATCACAAACATGTTTACTCATAATATGTTGAATCATGGATACTGAGTTAAACATATTTACAAAAACAAAAACAAAAACAAAAACAAAAAGAGTTCATACCAGCTTTTCCTTGCCACAGTCACTTCATCAAATCATCATCATTATTGCCTTTCACTTGCACGATCGAATGATGTGAAAATATTAATAGTGCAAGAGTGTCGTGGACTAAGCTGGAATCTGCAGACAATTTATTCAAGGGAGAAGACAAGGTAATATTGGCTCTTCGTTAGATCAACCACAAAGCACATGAGAGCTACCCAACAATTTCATCGTGGTCTTCTCCCTACGACGACTCATCAAAAGGAAAAGAAATTCAGAGATACACACTAAAATATTTTTGGAGTTTTTTTCTTCTGAAGAAAGAAAATTAAAGAAGAAAAACAAAAAATGAGAAAAACTATTTACACGGGAGAACTCCCAACAAACACGAAAAGAAGAAACGAGAAATCTTTTTGGGTTTTCTTTTAATACTACAAACTACTAACGAGAAAGAAAAACCGAAAAGAAGTGAGAAATATTTTTTAGATTTTCAAAGTTTTTTTTAACTCACAAGAAGAAAGCGAAAGAATAAAAACTAACATGGATCATACAATGAAAGAGGATGAACACCGACAACTAGAAATGAATGTGTGAACATGAATGTAATGTCGGTGAGAAATACGTACTCCCCCAAGCTTAGGCTTTTGGCCTAACTTGGTAATCACCACCGCTGGTCGGGATAGTAGTCATAATGATAACTTGGGGTGGCATTCAATGCTGCTTCCTCAGCAAGACGGGCACCCTCCACTCTCTTGTTGTACTCATGGACCTCATACTCATAGGCAAAACGCCTATGTTTGTTCTGAAAATCAAAGAGACCAGGCGCATGGACAATAATAGAGACATCACGGTATTTCTCAAATACCAAGTTGCATATTGGTTAGTCTTATATTTAATGAACTCGTTGCATTGCATCGCCTCATAGTCTACGTACTTATCAGGTAATATAGGATCATTGGGTCTGGGGAGACCACAAGTCTTGCGGCTATGCGGGAGGCATAAATTCCTCCATACAAATCACCATTGCCCGCGTTTCGGTTGAACCACGTGCAACAATTGCCCCAAGGTTATAATGTCTACTGCCAGTTAAGGCAGTGTGAATAATGCTCAAGTCAGGAGCACAAAGTGCGCTACAGTCGTGTTTACCAACAATACATCTTCCATTAAAATGAATAGCGGGAAAATGAATGCTTTTTATTCTAGCTTCTGTCACACCCCTATCTTCACCATTGCAAAGACTACTGAGGAACATATCATAATCAGATTTCTGTGGTTCGGCAAGTGAACCCCAATACGGAATTTTACAAGCATCACAAAATTCTTCTAGAGACCTACTATATGAGCGCTCATAGAGGTCGAATAAAACTCTAGAATTAGAAGAATGATATTCAAAACTTTGAGCGAATATATGGGTGAGATGATAGTGTTGTGTGCACTTATCTGTGACGAAGGCGGTTAGCTCGGCATTCTCAATGTATTCATCAAATTCTTCCTTAATGCCAGCACCTATCATGAAGGTGTCGCTCGGCTATTGACACGATTTCGCTTCAGCACCTCGCATGGAACTTGCCCGTGGTTCCATGTACGCTTGTCGTGTCGAACTTTGGCTCGACGATCCCTCCGAGGACTTTCTCCTTGAAGAACTCCTCCTAAAGAAGTTCATTTTCCTAACAGAAAATTTCTAAAATTTTTGGACCACAAAAATATGTTAACAAAACTTCACAAGATTGATAGCAACTACTCATACAAGTGCTTAGAGGCTATATCAAGAATTCAAACTACTTATAACTCAAAGAATTCAACATGCAAGCTCATTTTCAGTAGCACCAATAGTAGTACATCATGCAAAATATAATCCACTAAAGCAAAAACTAATTGGAGCAACGGAGGAGTCACATACCAAGGAGCAATCCCCCAAAACAATTTTCGAAACGGAGCTCCAAGCAAAGAGATCGAAAATATCAGGTTTGGGAGCAAGAACACAAGGGAGAGAGCTACAAAGATTTTTTTTCTGGAGGTAGGAGATGAAGTGGGCTGACGAGGTAAGTGAGTGGGTCCCTGTGGGACCCACAAGGCATCTTGGCGCGCCTAGGGGGGTAGGCGCGCCTTGTTGCCTTGTGAGCAAAAGGGGCACCCCCCTGGGATGTATTCAGTGCCAAAAATTCTTAAATATTCCAGAAAAAAATCATGTTAAAATTTTACAACATTCTGAGCACTTTTATTTTTGGGCCATTTTTTATTGCACAGATAGGTCAGAAAACATGATAATCATGGCATTTTACATTACTAACTATGAATAACAATGAGCAAACTATAATTGCAGAGAGTTGTGCTTACTAAATTCATCGACCACATGCCCCTCAAAAAGAATCCATTAATAACGTTGATCAAGTCTTATTAAAAAACTATTTCCGAGTAGCATGAAACCGAAGAACTTTCGTATAACACTAAGTTACCTCAATGGGGATGAGGAAATTTGAAACCTCCAATAGTGATTGTCGAAACTTTTTCAATATAGTTGATACCATTCATCGAACTTTGCTTCTTTAGTAAATAAACCGTATGCTCATTACCATTGACATGAAAAGTGACTTTGCTTTTGTTGCAATCAATAACAGCCCCTGCAGTATTCAAAAAGGGTCTACCAAGGATAATCGACATGTTGTCGTCCTCGGGCATATCAAGTATAACAAAGTATGTTAAGATAGTAACATTTGCAACAACAACAACGGGTACATCCTCGCAAATTCTAATAGGTATAGCAGTAGATTTATCAGCCATTTGCAGAGATGTTTCAGTCGGTGTCAACTTATTCAAATCAAGTCTTCTGTATAAAGAGAAAGGCATAACACTAACACCGGCTCCTAATTCACATAAAGCAGTTTTGACATAACTTCTTTTAATGGAGCAAGGTTTAGTGGGTATTCCCGGATCTCCTAACTTTTTAGGTACTCCACCCTTAAAAGAATAATTTGCAAGCATGGTGGAAATTTCAGCTTCAGGTATCTTCCTTTTATTAGTGACAATATCTTTCATGTATTTAGCATATGGAGGCATTTTCAAAATATCAGTCAAGCGAGTGCGCAAAAAGACAGGTCTAAGCATTTCAACAAAACGCTCAAAGTCTTCCTCGTCTTTATTTCTAGGTGGCTTAGTAGGAAAAGGCATTGGTTTTTAACCCATGGTTCTCTCTATTTTCCATGTTTTATAGCAATGAAATCACTTTTATCATATCTTTTATTCTTTGGAGGTGGGTTATCAAGATCAACAGCAGGTTCTATTTCTACATCATTATCTGGTTGAGCATCAACATGAACATCATTATCATTATCATTATCATTAGGTGGGTGTTCATTACCAGATTGTGTCTCAACATCAGAAATAGAAACATCATTATGATTCTCAGGAAGTTTTTCTATCTCAGGTTCACTAGAAGCATGCAAAATACTATCATTTTTCTTTTTCTTCTTAGATGAACTAGGCACATCAATATTATTTCTCTGAGAATCTTGCTCAATTCTTTTAGGATGACCTTCAGGATACAGGGGCTCCTGAGTCATTCTACCTCCTGTAGTCATTACCCTAACAACATGATCATTCATTTTATTATTCATCTCATTAAGCAAATCATTTTGTGACTTAGCAATTTGTTCTAACTGGGTATGAACCATGGACGAATGTTTATATTAAATTCATCCAGGCATTGACTAGCAGATTTATTATAAGGAATATCACCATCGTCAAATGTAATAAGAGAATGTACCTCTACTACCTGTGTCGGGGTGTCGAGCCCATGTATTTCTTCAATAGGTGGTAAATTCTTAACATCTTTAGACTTAATACCTTTTTCTTTCATAGATTTCTTTGCTTCTTGCATATCTTCAGGACTGAGGAATAGAATACCTCTCTTCTTTGGAGTTAGTTTGGGTGGTGGTTCAGGAAGTGTCCAATCATTGGCATTCTTTAATATATTATTCAATAGTTCTTCAGCCTATCTAACAGTTCGTTCCCTGAAAACGCAACCAGCACAACTATCTAGGTAGTCCCCTAGAAGCATCGGTTAGTCCATTATAAAAGATATCAAGTATTTCATTTTTCTTAAGAGGATGATCAGGCAAAGCATTAAGTAATTGGAGAAGCCTCCCCCAAGCTTGAGGGAGATTCTCTTCTTCAATTTGTACAAAGTTAAATATTCCCTGCAAGGCAGCTTGTTTCTTATGAGCAGGAAAATATTTTTCAGAGAAGTAATATATCATATCCTATGGACTACGCACACAACCAGGAGCAAGAGTATTAAACCATTTCTTAGCATCACCCTTTAATGAGAAAGGAAACGACTTAAGAATGTAATAGTAGTGAATTTTTTCCTCATGTGCAAATAGGGTGGCTATATCATTCAATTTAGTAAGGTGTGCCACAACAGTTTCAGTTTCATAACCATGAAAAGGATCAGATTCAACCAAAGTAATTAACTCAGGATCGATAGAGAATTCATAATCCTTATCAGTAACAAAGATAGGAGAGGTGGCAAACTTGGGATCATATTTCATTCTCTCCATCGTAGAATTTTCTTTTAGCTTACTCAGTAATTTTCTAACATCATCTCTATCATTACAAGCAAGAATTTCCCTAGTTGTCTCTCCATCTATAACATAACCATCAGGTATCTTAGGCATTTCTACTCTAATAGGGGAGCTAGGCATAATAGGTGAATCATAATTTTCATCAGTTTCAATATTTTTAATTTCTTTAGCTTTAGCAATTTGTTCATCAAGAAATTCACCTAATGGCACAGTATTATCAAGCAGAGTACTAGCATCATCACAAGTTTCATTTATAGCAGAAGTACTATCATCAATTACTTGTGACATATCAGAACGAATAGCAGGTGGCGGTGTTGCAAGCCTACTCAAAACAGAAGGTGAATCAACTGGAGAGTGTGATGGCAGTTCCTTACCTCCCCTCGTCTTAGAGGGTACGATCTTGGTCTTAGCGTCTTTTAGATTCTTCATAGTGATCAGCAGATATAATTCCCAAGTGACTCAACAAATAGAGCTATGCTCCCTGGCAACAGCTCCAGAAAAAGGTCTTGGTAACCCACAAGTATAGGGGATCACCACAGTCTTCGAGGGTAGTATTTCACCCAAATTTATTGATTCGACACAAGGGGAGCCAAAGAATATTTATGAGTATTAGCAGCTGAGTTGTCAATTCAACCACACCTGGAGAACTAAATATCTGCAGCAAAGTGTCTAGTAGCACAGTAGTATGATAGTTTGATAGCAGTAGTAACAGTAGCGGTAGTAACGGAAACAGTAACAATAGCAGTTTTGTAGTGATTGTAACAGCAACAGCAACAATAGTAACTTAGCAAAGATCAATATGCGAAAAGCATAGGCATTGGATCAGTGATGGATAATTGTGTTGGATGACATTCATCATGTAACAGTTACAACCTAGAGCGATACACAATAGCTACAATTCATCAATGTAATGTAGGCATGTATTCCGTATATAGTCATACGTGCTTATAATAAGAACTTGCATAACATCTTTTGTCCTACCCTCCCATGGCAGCGGGGTCCGTAAGGAAACTAAGGGATATTAAGGCCTCCTTTTAATAGAGAACCAGAACAAAGCATTAACACATGATGAATACATGAACTCCTCCAATTACAGTCATCCCCAAAGAGTATCCCAAACAATTGTCACTATGGGGTCTACGGATCAGAACAATAACAAGTGCATATAACTAGCAGTTAGGATCAAGAAATCAAATCTATTCAAGAAAACATAGAGGGTTCAGATCTGAAATCATGGCACTTGGGCCCTAGTGACAAGCATTAAGCATAGCAAAGTCATAGCAACATCAACCCCAGAACATAGTGGATACTAGGGATCAAGCCCTAACAAATTGACTCGATTACATGATAAATCTCATCCAACCCATCACCGTCCAGCAAGCCTACAGAGGAATTACTCACACCCGGTGGTGAGCATCATGGAATTGTTTATGGAGGATGGTTGATGATGACGATGGCGACGAATCCCCCTCTCCGGAGCCCTGAACGGACTCCAGATCAGCCCTCCCAATGAAGAACAGGAGGTGGCGGTGGCTCCGTATCGTAAAATGTGATGAAACTTCTTCTCCTGTTTTTTTTCTCGGGGAAACGGATTTTACATCGCTGGAATTAGGTTAGATGGCCGCCTGTGGGCCCCACAAGGTAACAGGGCGCGCCCTGGGGGGGTAGGCATGCCCTGTTTCCTTGTGGGCAACTGGTGGCCCCCCTCCAGTGGATCTTCATTCCAATATTTTTTATTTATTCCATAAAAAATCACCAAAAAGTTTTGTCCAATTCGGAGAACTTTTGTTTCTGCACAAAAAACAACACCATGGCAGTTCTGCTGAAAACAGCGTCAGTCCGGGTTAGTTTAATTAAAATCATGCAAATTAGAGTCCAAAACAAGAGCAAAAGTGTTTGGAAAAGTAGATACGACGGAGACGGATCAGCATACCGCAAAACAGAGGAAACAGACTTCTGTTCAACCGCCTACGGTCGAAATGGGGTCCTATTCACCGGCTGGGGGTCTGGCATACTGCAAAATGAAGGAAACGGACTTCTCTCCCACCGCCTATGATCAAAACGGGGTCCTATTCATTGGGAGGGCTGTGGCATACCGCAAAACGGAGGACACGGACTTCTCCCCAACTGCCTACGGTCGAAACGGGGTCCTGTCCATCGAGAGGGGTGTGGAGTACCGCAAAAGGGGACTCCACGGGCTACTGTTCATCCATCGTGCACTTCTCCAGCCCCACCGGCTACTGTTCATCCAGCCTCCATGAGGTCCTGTTAATCCCTCCCCCCCGAAACTGGCTGGGGTATGGTGTATCACGGCACGGCCTCCTCGGGGTCCTGTTCATCCAGCGCCAACCGCCTACACGGCCGGGGTCCTGTTCATCCAACCCCCACCGGTTGGGGTGGGGCGTACGAGCGGGCGGCAGCAACAGGAACTATTCATCCATACCCAACCAACCAGCTAGGTCAACTCACCATGTCTCGCGCAAGGGGCTCGATCGATGCGTCTCGACTCGTTCTACGTATCGCGCGCGCGGCAGCAACGGACACTGTTCATCGAGAGGCAACCCAACCGGCTACGTCTCGCATGTACGGGGGCTCGATCGGCTTCAGTAAGTAGCGAAGGGAACGATTAGGTTTTGTTAACAGCAAAGAGGGATCAATCGGGTTCAGTTAGCAGCGAAGGAATCGCTTGGGTTCAGTTAGCAGTGAAGGGATCACTCGGGTTCAGTATGTAGTGCGAGGGATCGATCGCTCGTGTTCAGTATGTATAGCGAGGGCGATCGATCGCTCGGGTTCAGTTAGCGAACGCCTCACACACACGCGCGTACAAGAGAAATGCGCAAACCACAGTGCATCGCCCGGCCCCGACCACCCACAGAGTGCCCACCGTAACCGGGAAATGATATG
This sequence comes from Elymus sibiricus, assembly GCA_039707655.1. NCBI lineage: Eukaryota > Viridiplantae > Streptophyta > Magnoliopsida > Poales > Poaceae > Elymus > Elymus sibiricus. The sequence goes on along the minus strand of CM077672.1, from coordinate 19,798,017 downwards.
TCTCCAACGTATATATAATTTTTGATTGTTCCATGCTATTATAGTATCAATCTTGGATGTTTTATATGCAATTATATGCAATTATATATAATTTTTTGGGACTAACCTATTAACCTAGTGCCCAGTGCCAGTTGTTGATTTTTGCCTATGTTTGACTTTTCAGAAAATCACTATCAAACGGAGTCCAAACGAAGAAAAAACTTTGGATTAATTTTTTCTGGACCAGAAGGGACCCTGGAAGCTTCGGGAGAAGACCAGAAGAGTCACGAGGGCGCGACAAGCCCGGAGGGCGCACCCAGGGGGGTAGGCACGCCCCCCAGGCTTGTGGGCCCCTCGTGGCACCTCTTGACCTAATTCCAGCATTATAAATTCCAAAATATTCCCCATATACCAGAAAGATAGAAGAGAAAACCTTTCCTCCGCCGCAAGCCTCTATTCTTCCGCGATCCCATCAGGAGGCCTTTTCCGGTACTCTGCCGCAGGGGGAATCGATCACGGAGGGTTTCTTCATCAACCTTGCTGCCCTTCCGATGATGTGTGAGTAGTTTACCACATACCTACGGGTCCATAGCTAGTAGCTAGATGGCTTCTTCTCTCTCTTTGATTTTCAATACCATGTTCTCCTCGATGTTCTTGGAGTTCTATTCGATGTAATCTTATTTTGCGGCGTGTTTGTTGGGATCCGATGAATTGTGGGTTTATGATCAGATTATTCATGAGAAATATTTGAGTCTTCTCTAAACTCTTTTATGCATGATTGTTATAGCTTTGTATTTGTCTCTAATCTATCCGTTTGGTTTGTCCAACTAGATTGATTTATCTTGCAATGGGAGAGGTGCTTTGTGATGGGTTCAATCTTGCGGTGTTCTATATCCCAGTAACAGAAAGGGACAAGACACATATTTGTATTGTTGCCATTAAGGATAAAAAGATGGGGTTTAATCATATTGCTTGAGTTTACTTTGTCTACATCATGTCATCTTGCTTAAGGCGTTACTCTGTTTTATATTTAATACCCTAGATGCATGCTGGATAGCGGTCGATGGGTGGAGTAATAGTCGTAGATGCAGGCAGGAGTCGGTCTACTTGTTTCAGACATGATGCCTATATACATGATCATTGCCATGAATCTGTCATAACTATGCGCCTTTCTATCAATTGCCCATCAGTAATTTGTTTACCCACTGTATGCTATGTGTTCGAGAGAGAAGCCTCTAGTGAAAACTATGGCCCCCGGGTCTACTTTTATCATATATTAAAATTCAAAAATACCTTGCCGCAATTTATTTACTTTTATTTTCTTTTGCAATCTACTTTTCTATCTATCACTATCAGAATTAATCCTTGCAAGTAACCGCTAAGGGGATTGACAACCCTCTTATTTGCGTTGGGTGCAAGTGTTTGCTTTTGTGTGTGTAGGTGCTGCTAACGAGGTTCTGTGTGGTTCTCCTACTAGATTGATAACCTTGGTTCTTAACAGAGGGAAATACTTATATCTACTGTACTGCATCATCCTCTCCTCTTCGGGGAAATCCCAACGCAGTTCACAAGTAGCAGGAAACTCCCCGAAAATTTCCTCGCCCTCACTTCTACCACAATTTTTTACGTCATGGACGGCCCAAAGAATGTCATGCAGGTGTGTCTCCGGCCCGCCCAGGACGAAAAGCCCATTTTCTCTCATAATTTTTTGTCATAGAAGTAGGAGCCCACCACATCTATGATGATACGTGTTTTTGTCACAATTATCGTCATAGAAGTGCCATAATGTCATGGATGTGTCTTTTTTTTGTAGTTTTACCCCACCGTGGAGAAAGTTCTGATGATTTTTGCAGACATCGAGTGCAAAAGAAATCTGAAGGTCATCAATCGGGAAGTGAGCATGGCCATGCCATCTGTCACCAAGTACCTTGATTGGACTAACACACCCATTACTTTTGACAAGTCGGATCACCCTGCCTACAAACCAACACCCGGGCAGCAGGCTCTGGTGGTGGATCCTGCAGTCAATGGCTTCTGACTGCGCAAGGTCTTGATGGATGGCGGCAGCGGACTGAACATAATATACGCTGACATGCTGAAGACGATGGGCATTCCAACATGCAATTCCATGGGGTCATCCCCGGGAAGAATGTGAGGTCACTCGGGCAGATATCTGTGGATGTCGTGTTCGATAACGAGAAAAAATTCAGAAAAGAGAGCCTCACCTTTGAGGTGGTTGACTTCCGGAGTGCTTATCACGCCATCCTGGGTAGGCCCGCCTACGCACGTTTCATGGCCCGACCATGTTACGTGTACCGCAAGCTCAAGATGCCCGGTCCGAATGGTGTGATCAATGTCTTGGGAGATAGGCAGAGAGCAGAAGAGTGTCTACAGCAAGGTTCCATCATTGCTGCCGCTCAAATGGTGGTAGCCGAGTTGGAGGAATACAAGAAAGCAGTTGATTCGAGTGAGCTCCTGAAGTCAAAGAAGCGGACTATGGATTCTGCATTCCAGTCGGCCGGTGCTACTTGTGAGCTGCGTTGGGATTTTATTTGAAGAGGAAGGGTGAAGCAACATAGTAGCGGATAATTCTTTCCCTCAGTAGAGAACCAAGGTTATCGAACCAATAGGAAAACCACGCAAACACCCGTCAACAGTACCTGCACACACAAGAGCAAATACTTGCACCCAACACAGGGTAGAGGGTTGTCAATCCCCTTGTACTCGTTAATTGCAAGGATCAAATCTGATAGTGATAGATAGATAAATTGCAATGTAAATAAATTGCAGCAAGTTATTTTTAGTTTTTTTGTAATATGATTAAAGTAGACCCGGGGGCCAAAGTTTTCACTAGAGGCATCTCTCTCTAGAAAATAGCATATGGTGGGTAGACAAATTACTGTTGGGCAATTGATAGAAAAGCGCATAGTTATGACATTATTCATGGCATGATCATGTATATAGGCATTACGTCTGTGACAAGTAGACCAACTCCTGCCTGCATCTACTACTATTACTCCACCCCTCGACCGCTATCTAGCATGCATCTTAAGGTATTAAGTTCATAACAAACAGAGTAATGCTTGAAGCATGATGACATAATGTAGATAGAATAAAACCAAGCAATATGATTAAACCCCGTCGTTTTACCCTTAGTAGCAACAATACAAATACGTGCCTCGCTACCCCTTCTGTCACGACGTGAGGAAACCGCAAAGATTGAACCTACTACTATGCACCACTTCCACCGAAGATCAATGAATCAACTTGGCCAAAGAAAACCCATAGATCGGAAAGCATTACATAGCTAGAACAATCATACATAATAAAGTTTAGAAAAGACTCAATTACTTTCAATGAATAATCTAATGATAAACCCATAATTCATTGGATCCCAACAAACACATCGCAAAAGAAGATTACATCGGATCGATCTCCAAAGAGAACATTGTATTGAAGATCAAAGAGAGAGAGAAAGCCATCTAGCTAATCACTATGGACCCGTCAGTCTGTGGTAGACTACTCACACATCATCGGAGGAGTAGCAAGGTTGATGTAGAAGCACTTCATGATCGATTCCCCCTCCGATAGAGTATCGGAAAAGGCCTCCAGATGGGATCACAGAAGAACAGAGACATGCGGTGGCAGAAAAATTGTTTCGGGTGGCTCTCTAGGGGTTTAGGAATATTTTAGAATTTATAGCGCTGGAATTAGGTCAGACAGAGCCACGAGGGGCCCACAAGACATCAGGGCGTGCCTACCCCCTAGGGCGCGCCCTGTTGTCTAGCCGTCTCCTCATAGGTCTTCTGGTCCACCCCCCCAAAGCTTCTAAGGTCTCTTATGTCCAGAAAAAAAATCGTCAAAAAGTTTCATAGCGTTTGGACTCCTTTTGGTATATATTTTCTGTAAAACCAAAAACAAGCAGAAAACAACAACTGGCACTTGGCACCGAGTTAATACGTTAGTCCCCAAAAATGATATAAAATTGCATAAAAAGTATCTAAGAATGATAATATAATAGCATGAAACAATAAAAAATTATAGATACGTCGAACACATATCAGCGTCCCCAAGCTTAATTCCTGCTCGTCATCGAGTAGGTAAAAGATACAAACAGAATTTTTTATGTTGAATGCTACCTAGCATGTTTATCATGTAATCTTCTTATGTTATAAATATTGAGAAATGATGAAGTAATTGATATCAACATTATAATATCCATGAATACAAGAATATAATCATTACTTTTTCAAAATATACGATGCTCAACGAATGTTATCCCTACTCATTGAATTATGTAAGCATGTCATGACTCTGCCTTCACCACATAAATATAAATCATGAGAACCCCAGTGTCAAACCAAGCAATTGGATCATACTTTTTCATGCACTTTAGCATTTTCAACTCCACTCAATACATGAGCATGAGCCATGGACATATCACTATGGGTGGAATAGAATGCGGTGGTAGAGATTCATAAGGGAAGTCAAAAAGGAAGAAAGTCTCGCATCAACTTGGCAGATCAATAGGAAATGGAGAGGGCCATCAATCGATATCAATGCGAGGAGTAGGGATTGCCATGCAATGGATGCACTAGAGCTATAAGTGTATGGAAGCTCAATACTGAAACTAAGTGGGTGTGCATCCAACTTGCTTGCTCATGAAGACCTCGGGCATTTGAGGAAGCCCGTCATCGGAATATACAAGCCAAGTTCTATAATAAAAAATTCCCACTAGTATATGAAAGTGACAACTCAGGAGACTCTATATGAAGAACATGGTGCTCCTCTGAAGCTCAAGTGTGGTAAAAGGATAGTAGCATTGCCCCTTCTCTCTTTTTATCTCATTTTTTTGTTGGGATCTTTTGGCCTCTTTTTTTAAGAACAATATCATGAACCAAATCCCCACATTTTGGAGGACTCATCAGTCTCCATCATTCTTTACCTCACTGGGACAATGCTCCGATAATGGTGATCATCACACTTTTATTTACTTACAACTCGATAAACTAAAAAAATACGACTCTATATGAATGCCTCTGGCAGTGTACCTGGATGTGCAATGACCTAACGTAGCATGTATTACAATGATGAATGGTGGCTTTGCCACAAATATATGTCAGCTTTATATGATCATGCAAAACAATATGATGATGAACACACATGTCATAAGATGGAATGTTGGAAGTTGCATGGCAATATATCTCGGAATGGCTATGGAAATGCCGTGATAGGTAGGTATGGTGGCTGTTTTTAGGAAGATATAATGAGGCTCATGTGTGATAGAGCGTATCATATCACAGGGTTTGGATGCACCAGCGAAGTTTGCACCAACTCTCGAGGTGAGAAAGGGCAATGCACGGTACCGAAGAGGCTAACAATATGCAAATAGGTGGGAGTGTTGTATTAGTCCATGAACTCACATTAGTCATAAAGAACTCATATACTTATTATGAAAGTTTTATTAGCCCTCGAAGCAAAGTCGCTAGGGAGGAGGTTGTTAGGAGTTTACCATCGCCCGCCCCTGATTCAAACAGCACACAAGGATTTCAATCAGACATAAAAATGCTCAAACTTCCCCACGATGCCATGACCGACACTTAAATGAGTAGTTAATAACAAGCTTTAATATCGATATTTCTACTAACCAATGATCAGGAACTAATACCCTTTCATATTACAACATCAATATAATTAAATCAAATGTTTCATATTTAGTGATCTACATGGAAGTTTTTATTATACCACTCTTAAATACCTATCACTTTCAGACTAGTCTTATAACCCATGCACATTACCACTTCCTATGTAGGACTCTCAAAAAGATTTAAGTGAAGCATGAGAGAGCAATATTTTTTATAAAATATATAACCATCACCGTGCTCTAAGAATATAAGTGAAGCACAAGAGCAACTGCATAGCTCAAAATATATAAGTGAAGCTCATAGAGTATACTAACAAATCATGATAAATGTGTGTCCCCCTCAAAAGGTGTGTCCAGCAAACAATGATTGTGGCAAACTAACAAGCAAACAAAATAAAACTATGATACAAGACACTCAATGTAAAACTCTTGTCATGTGATGAAAAGAAATATAGCTCCAAGTAACATATCGATGAATTGTGGACAAAAGAGGGGTTGCCATCCGGGGCATCCTCAAGCTTAGACGCTTGGGTCTTCCTTGAATATTACCTTGGGGTGCCTTGGGATTCCCCAAGCTTAGGGTCTTGTCACTCCTTATTCCTTCATCCATCGTGATCTCACCCAAAACTTGAAAACTTCAGCACACAAAACTCAACAGAAACTTCGAGAGATCCGTTAGTATTATAAATCAATCATCCACTTTAGGTACTATTATAAACTCATTCATAATTGTTCTTGCATAATACCTATTGTATTCTAACTTCTGCATGACTTATAATGTCGGGGAGGGAGATTTGAGCTAAGGGAACCCTCGAGAACCTTGGTTCGAACACTGGGGGCCTGCTTCGCTACCTCTCAATCGGACGGTGACCATGGCTACGAGCGAGTGGAGCACGATGATACGTCTCCAATGTATCTATAGTTTTTGATTGTTCCATGCTGTTACATTATAAATCTTGGATGTTTTTGTATGCATTTACAGCAATTATATATCATTTTTTGGGACTAACCTATTAACTTAGTGCCCAGTGCCAGTTGCTGTTTTTTGCCTATTTTTTGCTTTACAGAAAATCAATACCAAACGAAGTCCAAATGCCACGAAACTTTTTGGAGATTTTTTTCTGGACATATACAACACTAGAAGCTTTGGGAGAAGACCAGACGCCAGAGGAGGTGGCCACGAGCCACCCGGGCGTGCCTGGGGGTGGCAGGCACGCCCTGGTGCCTCGTGGGCCCACCCCAGCTCCGTTTGACCAAATTCCACCACTATAAATTCCCAAAAAAATCAGAAACCCTCAGGGGAGTCCACGAAATACTTTTTCCACCACCGCAAGTTTCTGTTCTCGAGAGATCCCATCTGGAGGCCTTTTCCGGCACTCTGCCGGAGGGGGAATCGATCACGGAGGGGCTCTACATCAACCTTGCTGCCCTTTCGATGATGCATGAGTAGTTTACCACAGACCTTCGGGTCCATAGTAAGTAGCTAGATGGCTTCTTTTCTCTTTTTGATCTTCAATACAATGTTCTCCTCAATGTTCTTGGAGTTCTATCCGATGTAATCACTTTTTGCGGTGTGTTTGTTGGGATCCGATGAATTGTGAGTTTATGATCAGATTATCCATGAATATTATTTTAGTCTTCTCTGATCTTTTTTATGCATGATTATTATAGCTTCATATTTCTTCTTCGATCTATTGATTTGGTTTGGCCAACTAGATTGATTTATCTTGCCATGGGAAGAGGTGCTTTGTAATGGGTTCGATCTTGCGGTGCTCAATCCCAGTGACAGAAAGGGACATGACACGTATGTATCGTTGCAATTAAGGGTAAAAAGATGGGGTTTATTCATACGTGAGTTTATCTTGTCTACATCATGTCATCGTTCTTAAGGCGTTACTCCGTTCTTTATGGACTTAATACACTAGATGCATGCTAGATAGCGGTTGATGTGTGGAGTAATAGTAGTAGATGCAGGGAGGAGTCGGTCTACTTGTCTCGGACGTGATGCCTATATATATGATCATTTCCTTGGATATCGTCATGATTATTTGCTTTTCTATCAATTGCCAAACAGTAATTTGTTTACCCACCGTATGCAAATTTCTTGAGAGAAGCCTCTAGTGAAAACTATGGCCCCCGGGTCTATCTAAATCATATACTAAAACCCTAAAAATATTTGCTGCACTTTTTCTTTATTTATTTTATTTTGTATTTTTATTTCTATCTATCTATCTATCACATACAATTTAATCTTGCAACTTACCGCCGAGGGATTGACAACCCCTTGTTTGCGTTGGGTGCAAGGATTTGTTGTTTTGTGTGCAGGTGCTGCTAACTAGATGTTGCGTGATTCTCCTACTAGATTGATAACGTTGGTTTCATAACTGAGGGAAATACTTATCTCTACTGTACTGCATCTCCCTTCCTTTTCAGGGAATTACCAACGCAGCTCTCAATTAGCACACGACAGGAACATACACACGCACAAGGCACTGTAGGGACACAAGGAGCTACCCAGGTTCGGGCCACCGAGCTGTGTAAAACCCTACTCCTGCTTGGTTGTGATTGCTGTGGCGATAGCACCTTGGTGAACAACATAGGAGAAGGTGAAAATCGTCCGACCCCTCTAAGGTAGCAGCACTGTCCCTTATATAGCTGCCTTGGTCCTCTTCCCCAAAAATATTGGCGGGAAGGGTTGCCACACAACGGCAGTTCAAAGGGGGACAGGCGCTCAGTCCTATCCTGACAAAAGTAGTCTTCGCCTGGAAAAGAGACTGTCCATGACGCGCTGGTGCGCTTGCCGATGACATCTGCCCTAGCGCGCCATGGCATCATGGTCTTCTTACACCAAAGTGGTAAGCTTTGGGACTTGCTTTGGGGGCTGCAGCCGCTCCTTTATCACCAAAGAGGAAATCATCCCTGACCGCACTTGCTGGCACGGTACCTGCTATTGTTGTCGCCTTGTGCAGGCACGTCACCCACGTGGTGGGCACTCAGCCGCGCAACCAGCGTCACACGGCTCCCCCGCGCGGAGGGCCTCGCGGGAGGCCGCCTCGCGAGAGAGGCCTCATGAGGCTGCCTGCCGCAGAAGGTGATCTTCAGCAGTGCCTCCCCTCGCGGAGAGGGTCCTCGCGAGGCCTGGCCCTCGCGAGGCATCCTGCTTTGCAGCGCCCACGGTTGGGCCGCCTCTTGAACTCTTCGCCAGGTGTTGCTTCCTGGGCCGCACGCAGATGGCCCGTGGTACCCTGGTTTCCACTAGGCCGACAGTAGCCCCCGGGCCCGCGGCGCGCACGTATCCGCCCGTTAGGAACGAAACGACGCGGGGCCTAAGTAGACTGCCGGGCCCAGGAAGGGACGCGTGGCAGCACAGAGGAACAGAGATGCCCCCACTTCCCCCACGATGCCTTGGTAACTGCTTGGCCTGCCATAAAACTGACCCGGGCGGGGTGCGGCACCATCATTGCCTTCCTCTACACCATTTGCCTCCCTCGCACCCCGCTCCTTGCGATCTGCACCTCCTGCTCCCAAGCTTCCTTCGCAACCATGGCTCCCGCAGCCAAAAAGAACAAGGAGTCGGCCGCAGCAGATTTGGAGCCGGACCTGCTGAGGTCCATCATCCTCAACGAGGAGGGGCTGGACAAGGTGCACCCCATGACTGCCTGCGACCACAACAAGTGGAAGGCCACGCGGATCTGGCCGGCCTTGCCCCGGGCTTGCGATCTAGAGGACATGACCTTCCCCTTCTTCGTCCACACCATCTTCGCCGGCTTGGTGCCGCCTTTCTCTGACTTCTTCTGCGCCATCCTCGCTCACTACCAAATCCACGCGCTCCACCTTCAACCCAACTCCAACCTCCTCCTCGCCATCTTCACCTATCTCTGCGAGGGCTTCTTGGGTGTGATGCCCTTGGTGGCTCTCTTTCGGACGTTCTACAGCCTGTGGCTGACCGCGGTGAACCAGCGCTCGAGGTGCATCTCGTTGTGCATTGTCGACGGGATGGTGGCCCACATCGTCCCCATGAAGATAAATAAGAAGGTGGAGGGCTTCAGGGTGCGCTGGGTCTACATGGATGCAGGCCAGTTCAGCCCTCTTCTGCTGACGTCGGCCGCTCCCACCATGAAGAGCTCCGGATGGGAGCACGCCAAGCTCACTGATGAGAGGCTGGCGCCGCTTGTGGAGAGGATGAGAGCCCTGAGGGAAGCGAAGCTCATGGGGCTGATGGTCGCTAAGGAGTTTGTGCACCGGCGCATTGGCCCCCTCTAGAAGCACTCGCGCCCAGTGTGGTCCTGCACCGGCCCAGAGGACCCGATGAGGCTGAGCGCCGACAGCCTTACTGGGCCGATGCTGAGCGAGGTCATGAAGATCTTGTAGGTCGACTGTCGGGGGGATGACCCCCGGGTAGGCAAGCGAACCCGGAGCCCCTTTTCAAAAACATCGGGCCAGCCCGTGCCCCTCCCCGTCGGCTGGCGAACCGACCGGCTTCTCAGTGCTAGCCGGCTAGGCCCGGCCCCGGGCTGGGTCCGGCTGGCGGCTAGCTGGCTGGCGATAGGTCGGCGGCCGTCCCATCACGTCCGGCGACAAGACAGCCCCCCACGAGGGGAGAACATGGCTACAGTGCAATCCGTCTCAGGAGGGCGCGCCGGCAAAGCTGCCAACCCTGTTGACGCGACGGCCGGCGTCAGCGCCAGCGCGCCGGTGCAGCCCCCCGCGAAGCCGCCTACTCCGGTACACCTCTGCAGAGCGCGCACGCGCCGTCTACTCCTGCATGCCTCGGCATTAGCGCGCACGCGCCGACCGATCCTGTACGCCTCTGTAGAAGCGCGCACGCACCGTCCACTCCGTGACGCTCGAAGCGACGGGCCACAGTGTCACGCCGCCCTCAGACGCCGCAGCCGGCGGGGCCCAGCAGCCGGCGGGCCCATGGCCGGCTCCAGACGCCGACGCCCGGGACTCGGCGTGCGCAGTTTACCCATGTAACCCTGGGGGGTCGAGCTATAAGACCCCCCAGGAGGCCTCCATGCAGGGGGGTCAGCTCGCTCTCTCTCACTCTCTCAGAAAAACGCTCAGTAGCAACACACACACACTCACAGGAGAGGCCGAACGGAGACCTAGCTCCTAATTCCTCCTCCGCCCAAACAGCTCCAGGAGCATCATTGTAACCATTGTGGCCTCTGAGCCTATCAACCCACTCGGCAGGACTAGGGGTGTTACCTCTCCGGAGGGCCCCGAACCTGGGTACGCCTTGTGTCTCTCGCATGCGCGTGCCAACCTCGCTTCCGGAACCCACCGGCGTCCTCACACAGCCCCCCACTTTTAGCCATCTCATGGCATCTGCCGTGATTTCACCACGACAGTTGGCGCCCACCGTGGGGCTGCTCGTGGCGTCGACCGGAGTCAAGTTCCGGACGAGGCCCTTCACCGGCTCCGGCGAGCGCATCGTGCACGGTTTGGTCCGTGCGCCTCGCACGGCCAACCCAGCCGGCTGCAGCGCCGTACCGGGCGTGAGCACCGCCTACCCCGCAGGCTACTTCGTCGTCCCTTTCGGCACGCTGCGCATCTTCGTCGCGCTCATCCCCGACGTGTTTCCCAGCAAGGTACACAGCTTCACCGACTCGCCCGTCCCTGTTGGCTGCGCCGTCTCCGACGACGTCACGGCTCTCTGCACCCGCGCGGAGGTGCTGACCATCGGCACCAGTCCCGGCTCCCCGTGCGCCAAGGAGAAGGCTGCCGCGGCGGCGGCCCCTCATCGCCGCGCCGACCCGCTCCATGAGACGATCCGGAGCCTGTGGGCCCCCATCACGCCCGACGCCGACACGGCGGCAGCAGCGGCTCAGCTCAACGAGGACCGTGAGCATCTGCTGGTCGAGGCCACGGAGCTCGCGGCAACGCGGCGCCGGCTGGAGTCCTTCCAGCGAGAGTACGACAGCGTCCACGGCTTCACGCCGGCCGCTGCTGAGCCCAGCCGGGTCGCGGAAGTGCGTGTCCGTGGAGCGCGATCGGCCGTGCGCTGGGCGCAGGCCGGTCCATCTACGACACCCGCGTCAAGAACATGCGCGCGACGCAGGCGGCCATCGCGAGGAGCTGCTGCAGCAGCAGCAGCGCATCCGCGACCTCATCACCGCGGCAAACGAGTAGCAGCAGCGTTTCGACCCGGCCCAGCCATCCGCCTCCACCTCAGGCAAAACCAGAAACCCGGAGAGGGCTCTTCTGGCACGCAACAGGCGTCTTCCCCTGCTGGCTCGACGAGTCACGGCTCTGCCCGGCACCGGCCGAGTCGGAGCCGGCGCGACCGCGCCACGACGGCAGGCGACGGCATTACCAACAAGACAGCCGGTGACGATCGTGCCCAGCAGCCGGAACCTCCTCTCCCGCCGCCTCGACAACCCCGGCCGGCTTCCGCTGGCGAAGTGCCGCGCGGTCCCGTCGCAAGCCGGCTGGGCCCCCGCGAGCCCTACGACGAATTCGACGCCCGCCACCGCATCGACCGGCTGGCGCGGTCCACGCTTCTCGAGGAGGAGAGCTCTGTCGGCCCGGCGTGCTTTGGCCCCCGCATCCGCGAGGAGCCCTTCCCCAAAGGTTTCTTGCTGCCCCACGACTCCCCCAAGTACAGCGGCGTCTCCAAGCTGGAGGACTGGCTAACCGACTACACCACGGCAGTCGGCATCGCCGGTGGCAACCGGCGCGTGGCGGTTCGCGACGTTCCCCTCATGCTGCTCGGCTCGGCCCGGACATGGCTCAACAGCCTGGGGGCCGGCAGCGTCAATTCCTGGCTGGACTTCGAAGATGCATTCGTACGCAACTTCCCCAGCACGTACACGCGTCCTGGTCGGCCTCGCCAGCTATCCATGTGCATTCAGAACCCGGGCGAGCCCTTCCGCGACTTCCTCACGCGGTGGACCGAGCTGCGCAACTCCTTCGACGGCGTCCACGAGGTGCAAGCCATCCAGTACTTCATCAACGGGTGCCGAGACGGCACCCTGCTCAAGCACCGCCTGATGTCTGATGAGCCGGACACCCTGGCGGAGCTCATGGCGGTGGCGGACAAGTACGCCACGGCCGACTCCGCGATGCGTGTAAAAATCATAGTCGACGCGGATGGCAAGCCGGTCTCGGTCCAGCCGGCCACCCCGAAGCCGGCTGGCGAAACCAGCCAGCGCCGGCAAGACAGCCACAACAACAACAAGCGGAAGGCCGAGCAGCCGGCTCCTCGCTATAGCAACCTGCAAGTAGCCGTGGTGGGAGGGGAGCGGCAGGCAGAACAAGGCGCCGGCCAGCGCCCGCGCACCGGCAAGGCCGCCTGGCAGCCCAAGCTGTCCTTCGAGCAGATGCTCGACGCCCCCTGCAAGAACCACAGCGGCGCGAAGACGTCGATGCACACGCTCCGGGAGTGCAGCTTCACCCAGCGTCTGTTGAAGGGCAACCTTCCACCCCCGCCACCCGGAGCCAGCCCTCAGCAACCGCTGCTTCCGCCTCCGCCGCCGCCTCCGGCAGCCGGCGCCCTCGCCAACGACCCCTATCCGCAGCAGGACGCGGCCTATGTCGTCTTCACCAGCGAAGGCGACGACAAGCACAGCAAGCGCAAGTACCAGCACGAGGTGAACGCTGTCGTCCCCCCGGTCCCCCAGTACATGCACTGGTCCGACCGTCTTGTCAATTGAACCCGGGAGGACCACCCGGCCGTGATGCCCACGCCGGGCGGCTACGCGCTCGTCCTCGACCCCACATTCGTCGCTGAGAAGCGCACCTGCCACTTTTCGCGGGTGTTGATCGACGGCGGCAGCAGCATCAACATCCTCTACCGCGACACCATGATCAAGCTCGGCATCGAGGGGGGCCAGCTACAGCCCACCCAGACGGTGTTCCACGGCATCGTGCCCGGCACTTCGTGCTCTCCCATCGGCCGGGTACGGCTGGACGTGCTGTTCGGCACCAGCGCCCACTTCCGCCGCGAGCCGATCTGGTTCGAGGTGGTCAAACTCGCCAGCCCCTACCACGCGCTGTTGGGCCGTCCTGCCATGGCCAAGTTCATGGCGGTCCCCCACTACACCTACCTCAAGATGAAGTTGCCAGGCCCCAAGGGCATCATCACCATCACCGGCGACTACAAGAAGTCCTTGGAATGCACCAAAGCCGGCTCTAAGCTGGCCGAGTCACTGGTCGTCGCCGAGGAGAGGCGCCAGCTCGACCGCCTTGTCGCGCTGGCTGGCGAGTAGCCGGTCATGCCGGCTCAACTCAAGCAGCCGGCCTATGAGGGGTCCTTCAAGCCGGCCAAGGGCACGAGGAAGGTTTCGCTCGACCCATCCAACCCCGACTCCAGCGAGTACGTCATCGTGGGCTCCGGCCTCGACAGCAAATAGGAAGGCGAGCTCGTCGACTTCCTTCGTGAGAATCGGGATATCTTCGCATGGTCCCCCAAGGACATGCCGGGTGTTCCGAGGAAGTATGCCGAGCACAAGCTCCACGTCCGGCCGGATGCCAAGCCGGTCCGGCAGCCGTTACGCCGCTTCTCTGAGGAGAAGCGAAGAACCATTCGCGAAGAGATTGCCCGGCTGCTCAGAGCCGGGTTCATCATGGAGGTGTTCCACCCCGAGTGGCTGGCCAACCCGGTCGTCGTTCTGAAGAAGAACGGCACTTGGCGCATGTGTATCGACTACACCAGCCTGAACAAGGCCTGCCCCAAGGACCCGTTTGCTCTTCCCCGGATTGACCAAGTCATCGACTCCACAGCCGACTGCGAGCTCCTGTCCTTCCTGGACGCTTACTCCGGCTACCACCAGATCAAGCTGGACCCAGCGGATGCCCTCAAGACGTCCTTCATCACCCCCTTCGGGGCATATTGCTACATCACCATGTCGTTCGGTTTGAAGAACGCCGGCGCCACCTTCCAGTGCTGCATGCAGAAATGCCTCCTGCCTCAAATCGGCCGGAATGTGCACGTCTACGTCGACGACATCGTGGTGAAGACCAAGCAGCATCTCACCCTCCTCGAGGACCTCAGGGAGACGTTTGCAAACCTGCGCCAGTACCAGATCAAGCTCAACCTGGAGAAATGCGTCTTCGGCGTGCCGGCTGGCCAGCTCCTTGGTTTCCTCGTCTCGGAGCGCGGCATCGAGGCCAACCCGAAGAAGATCAAGGCCATCGACCGCATGCGCAAGCCGGCCCGGCTGCGCGATGACCAGAAGTTCACCGGCTGCTTGGCCTCTCTCAGCCGGTTCGTCAGCCGGCTGGGGGAGAGGGCCCTGCCCCTATATCAGCTGATGAAGAAGACGACACCGTTCGAGTGGTCCGACCAGGCGGACGAAGCTTTCCGCGACCTCAAGCGCATGCTCTCCACCACGCCCGTCTTGGCCGCGCCAGCGGAGATGGAGCCGCTCCTGATGTACATCGCGGCAACCACTCGCGTGGTCAGCATGGTGCTGGTGGTGGAGCGCCCCGAGGAAGGCAAGGCGCAGCCGGTCCAGCGCCCTATGTACTACCTCAGCGAGGTCCTCTCCACCTCCAAGCAAAACTACCCGCACTACCAGAAGATGTGCTATGGCGTGTACTTGGCCGCCAAGAAGCTGAGGCAGTACTTCCAAGAGCACGCCATCACCGTGGTGAGCACGGCCCCCATCGGCGAGATCATGGGCTGCCGGGATGCCTCTAAGCGGATCGCAAAGTGGGCCATCGAGCTAGCCAGCCACACCATCCTCTACGAGCCTCGCACCGCCATCAAATCGCAGGCGTTGGCCGACTTCCTCGTCGATTGGGCGGAGACCCAGTACTTGCCACCGGCTCCTGACGCAACACACTGGCGCATGCACTTCGACGGCTCGAAGATTGCATCAGGTTTGGGAGCCGGCATCGTGCTCTCCTCCCCCAAGGGCGATAGGCTGCGCTACGCGCTGCAAATCCACTTCGCCGCCTCCAACAACGTCGCTGAGTACGAAGCCATCGTCCACGGCCTCCGGCTGGCCAAAGAAATCGGCATCCGGCGCATCGTCTGCTTCGGTGACTCCGACCTGGTGGTCCAGCAATCCTCTGGCGAGTGGGACGCCAGGGACTCCAACATGGCCAGCTACCGCAACCTGGTCCAGCAGATGACCGGCAACTTCAACGGCTGCGAGTTCCTCCACGTCCCCCGCAATGAGAACGAGGCGGCCGATACTCCAGCAAAGCTTGGTTCCAGCCGGCAAGCAATCCCAACCGGCGTCTCCCTCGAGCACCTGCGCGAGCCGTCCATCAAGCCATCTCCGGATTCGGAGTCCATCTTCGTCCCAGCCGACCCAACAGCCCCTCGCCCGGCCCCGGGGGCTGCCGGCTCCGGCTCGGGGGCTGCCGACTCCGGCTCGGGGGCTGCCCGCTCCAGCTCGGGGACTGCCGGCTCTTGCTCAGGGTCTGCTGGCTCCAGCTCGCTGCCTCCCAACCCGACCGAACCCGCGCAAGCGGCCGTCCTCACGGTGCTGGAGGCGCCGTCTTGGGCCCAACCAATCCTCGCGTTCCTGGCGAACGGCGAGCTCCCAGCGAACGAGGTCGAGGCTCGGCAGGTGCAATGCCGGGCTTCTGCCTACAGCATCATCAACTGCGAGTTCGTCAAGCGCAGCACAACTGGCGTCTTCCAGCGATGCGTCGAGACGGCCAAGGGTCTCGAGATCATGCTCGATATCCACCAGGGCGAGTGCGGGCACCACGCCGCCTCCCGGTCCCTGGTGGCTAAAGCATTCCGCCACGGCTTCTACTGGCCGACAGCGCTGAAGGACGCCGAGGAACTGGTTCTCAAGTGCAAGGGCTGCCAGGGCTTCAAGGCCCAGAGCCACCAGCCGGCTTCGGCGCTCCAAACCATCCCCATCGCGTGGCCCTTTGCCGTCTAGGGCCTCGACATGGTGGGACCCTTCAAAACCGCTCGGGGCGGCATGACGCACCTTCTGGTGGCCGTCGATAAGTTCACCAAGTGGATCGAGGCCAGACCGATCAACAAACTCGACGGTCCCACGGCCATCAAGTTCATCGCCGACATCGCTGTCCGCTACGGCGTCCCCAACAACATCATTACCGACAATGGCACCAATTTTGCCAAAGCCGCGCTAGCGCGCTACGGCTCCGTCTCCGGCATCCAGCTTGACCTGGCCTCCGTCGCCCACCCTCAGTCCAACGGCCAGGCGGAGCGGGCAAACGGCCTCATCTTGGCCGGCATCAAGCCACGACTCATCGAGCCGCTCGTACGTTCACCCGGCAGCTGGATCGACGAGCTGCCGGCTGTCCTATGGAGTATCCGGACCACCCCCAACCGCTCAACCGGCTTCACTCCATTCTTCCTAATCTACGGGACCGTGGCGATCATCCCCACGGATCTCGAGTTCGACTCACCTCGGGTCACCCTATACACGGAAGTGGAGGCCGCAGCAGCACGCGAGGACGGCGTCGATCTGCTCGACGAGGCGCGCCTGCTGGCCGTCAGCCGGTCGGCCATTTATCAGCAGAGCCTGTGCCACTACCACAGCAAGAAGATCAAGCCCCTCGCTTTCCGCGAAGGCGACCTCGTGCTCCGGCTGATCCAACGAACAGCCGGCTAGCACAAACTGTCCTCGCCATGGGAGGGCCGCTTCATCATCAGCAAGGCCTTGCGCAACAACGCGTACTACCTCATCGGCGCGCAGAAGCGAAGCAAGCGCAAGAGAGATGCCTCCGGCGAAGAGATGGAACGCCCCTGGAACTCGGAGCTCCTCCGTCCGTTTTACAGTTGAACCATGTATGTATGTATCACTACCCCTTTTTGGAAATTAATGAAAGCAGCAGGTCCCCCGAACGACACTCGGGGGCTACCTTTTCATCTATACCGAGTTTTTGCGCACTTTACCGCATTCACCCCCCCCACCGGGTCGGCACGGCCGGCTCGGGGGCTCGGGGGCTCGCCGGCTAGCCCACGCCGCGTTCTCCTCAACCCAGTCAGTAGCGTGCGTACCGTCGGAGCCCTCTCTGCCATAAGCCACAGACCGGCTCCCGGCTGTTCAAGGTTGGCAAGAGCCAAAGGCCGCAAGCATCCACACGCAAGAACACGGCCAAGAACGAACAACCGGCTCGGCTAGCTCGGCTCCTCTCACTTCACGCTCTGCCGCACAGACCGGCCCAGTGGGTGTTTCACTTGCGCTCAAATCCTAAAGCCCAAGTACTAGGCGCTCTCTTCTGAGTCCGCTCCTCGTCCCAGCTACAGACCGGCTCCCAGCTGTCCGGCTGGCGGGGAGAAGGACGAAGGTGGAAGCAAACAGGAAAACGGCTAAGGGAAAAGAACAAAAGCGAAACTGCCACACGGTAGGCGCAAGCACACAAGAAACAAACATGCATCCATATATGCAGCAAGTCCCGCGGCCAATAAGTTCATTAGATTAAACTTACACCCCCAGTGGGTGGATCTGCCGGCTAACAAAAGTTCCGAGTTCAAAAGAAATAGGAAAAAATAAAAGCCCTAAATTGCGGCTCCGTCGGCATCGCTCGGCGCCGGGTTCTCCGTGGTGGCGGTGTCGTCCAGCTCGCCAGCGTCGTCGTCCGCGTCGGTGATCGTCTCGGCGGAGCTGCCCTTCGGATCCTCAAGCTCCAGGCCGAAGTCATCGGCGGGAAGCTCCGCGCTGTCTGACGCCCGCTCCGGCACGAAGTCACCGTACGGGGCGAACGAAGCAATGTCGCTAGCCCGCACGGCGATCGCCGTCTCCCGCTCCGCCAAGTCCGCCTCCGCCCCAGCCCTCCGAGCACGCAGTTGGTCCAAGCGGATGGTGGGATACCAAGAGAGCACGACCCCGAGCGCCATGTTTGCGCCGGCTCGAGCTGCCGAGGCCCTCCACGCGTTGAGCCGCGCCGCGCTGGCCTCCAGCCAGCGTGCCAGCCGGCTCACGCTGCTCGGCGCCACCGCACCCGGCCACAGCGCGGCCACCATCAACAAACCGGCTTCGAATAGCCGGTTCATCTGGTGCTCCACCGCCTCCAGGCGAGCCTTGGCGGCCACGGTGATCTCCGCCACCGACCAGGCGGCATACTCCTCGACGGCAGCCCCCGCCGCCATCTGCTCCTGCCGGTAGGCGTTCACCGCCACCTCGGCCGACCCCTAGGTCTCGGGGAAGAACCCCGGAAGAGAAGGGAAGGAAGATTGACCAAGACGCCAAAGGGCAGAAAACAGAAAGAAGCAAAAAGACGCAAGCGAAAACACTTACGCGTGAGGAGCTCGTCGATATAGAGCGCATCTTGCAGCGCCTCCCGCTCCCTCGCTGCCAGCGCGTTGGCGCTGCGGTCGCGGTCATCCTGGAGCTGGCTGACCTCCTCGGCGGCCTTCTTCGCTGCCTCCTCCTACCGCGCCGCCGCTTGACGGCGTTCTTCGGCAAGCCGATTCTGCTCGGCCTAATGGGCGGCGGCGGCTTCGTCCCTCTCCCGGACCGCCCGGGCCGCCTCCGCGGCCGCCTGGTCACGGAGCTGGCCGGCTTCCGCCAGTTGGCGCCGGAGCGTCTCCATCTCCGCCGGGTCAACTGCAGCGGCTGCACATCTGGACCCGGACTCCGGTCAGAAGCCGAGCAAGAAAGCAAAAAGAAGAAGCCAAGAAGATCCGACCCGGCTGCTGCGCAAACCGGCCCGGATCTCGGGGGCTACACCCAGTGGGAGCGCTGGCGCGCCCCCACTGGAAGAACGCAAGAAAGAAGTTGGAAATAATACCTCTGGCCTGGCGAAGCTCCTCCTCCTTGGCCGCCAGCTGGTCCCTGGCCACGTGGTACCGGCCCAGGAGGCGGTTGTATGCCGCCACCCACTAGTCATAGATGGACTGCAAAGAAGACAAAGTGAAAGCACGGACGCCTGAGAAGGCCCGACCCACCTGCTGCGCAGCCGGCCCGGGCCTCGGGGGCTACTCCCAGTGGGTGCGCTAGCGCGCCCCCACTGGAAAGCGACCAAGCCGGTCGAAAAGAGCAAAAAGAAAACAAAAGCAAGATGGCACGAAAAGCAAAGGAACTTACCGCGAAGGTCTGCTCCAATTGGCGCAGCCGGCCGCTCTCCGCCTGGGCGAAGCTCTGCCACTGGCTGTGGTGGTTGGCAATCTGCAGCCGTAGAGAGTCCACCGCCGCATCCAGCTCGCTCCGGGGGGCGCCGCTCGTCGCCTCGCTGGAGCTCACCGCCCAGGTCCGCTGCGGCTGAACGGCGGACCCGACGCTGGTTCCGCTGCCAGCCGGCCTCGATTCGAGGCTAAGCCCCGTGGCCCGCGGCTCCGTCGTCACCACGGCGCGCGAGCTCTCCGGCGCGGTCTCCGTCCTTGGCGGCGGCGCTCCTCCTCCGCTCGGCGCAGCCTTCGGCTCGCGGTCGCCTCCGCCTCCGGCTCCGGCTCAGGCTCCGTCGACCGGATCTGGAGCCGGCGGCACCTCCTGGTCGGCCGTCGGGTCCGCCTCCGGCTCACGGTCGCCGGATTCGCCACGACCGGCTATTTCCTCGGCGGCCGGGCGAGCGTCCGCCTCCGCCCGGCGGGCCGGATCATGGACCGTCTTGGAGCGATGCTCCGCGACCGGCGATGGCGGCGGCGACGACGCCGTCCACTCCGGCCACGCGGTCTCCTCCACGACCCACGCTCGCCTCGCCATGACCTCAGCCACGGCGACGCTCCACGCCTTGGCAGACGCCTCGGCCATCTTCTTCTCGGCCTCAGCTCGGGCCCTCCAGGCGTCCCGCTCGGCGTCCTCCAAGGCGGAGCCGGCTTGGCGGGCCGCGAGCACCTCTTCGGGGGTCTCCCCCGTACCGCTTCGGTCCCGTCGCCGGTCGGCCTCCTCCGCGGCCGCCGCTGCCGTGGCAGCTTCCGCCAGCTCGAACGGGCTCCTGGTCGGCGCGAGAGAAAGTTGAAGAAGAAGAAAAGAAAAGAAAGCAGCAACTCCAACTGCAAAAAGAAAATTACCCTATGGCCACCGGGACCCTCGCGTCGGGCCCGCCGGCGGCGCCATCCGGCGCGCCTTCTTGGCGGACCTCTTCAGGGTGCCCATTTGTGCAGCTGTCGGGCGCTTCGCGGCCGGCCGCGCCTTGACCGACTGCTTCCCATGCGGTCGGCTTGAGCCAGACGGCTCCCCAGGAGCCCTCCTCTGCCGTCCCCTGGGGGCGGCCCCGTCGCCCGCCTCCACGCCCTGAGGAGCTGCATCACCCGTCCCGTCCTCGTCATCTTCATCGTCATCCGGCCAGTCCCGCAAAGCATCCCGGAGCAGAGACTTACCGGTTTGAGCGGAGCCGCCGGCTTCCGCGTCCGCCGGATGCTCCTCGCCGCCTTCGGCTCCTGCGTTGCTGGCCTCCTCGTCCTCCGGGTCCGACCCGACCCGGTCTGGCTGCAGAACCATGGGACTCGGGCCGTCATTCACCAGCTGGCTCGGGAAGCGCTGCAGCCGTCCCAGGGCGTCATGCCGCATGAGAAGGGCGGACGCGGTGAAGAACAAGGACCAGAGTCTTACCGCTGGTGCCGGGTCGTCCCGGCTATACGGTTCCTTGCCGAACTGCCACTCCTTCACCTTGAGCCCGGCAGCAGAGACGTCATTGACGCGCACGGCGATCTCCTCTGCCGTCAGCTCCTTCGTCGACAGCCGGCAGGGGTCACGCCGGCCGCTCATGTCGCAGATCCGGTGCGGCCGCCTCTGCAGCGGCAGCACTCGGCGACCGATGAAGGCGGCGATGAGGTCCACGGCAGTGAGCCCCTCGCGGTCCGTCATCTCCTTGATCCGGCTGCAGATCCCCAAGATCTCCGCGGAGGGGCTCTTCGGGTTGTGCCCCCAGTTCAGCTTCTCAGCCGGGGGCGCATCGACCAATGGAGGGAGGTTGATCCGGTCGTTGGCCGGGTTCACGTTCTTTACATAGAAGAAAGATTCCTGCCACTTTTTGGCGGATTCCTCGAGCGGTAGCTTCATGAAAGGGCCCGCCATCCGAGTCACCGCCACGGCCGCCCCGCAATCGGCCATGAAGCCGGCTGCTGCTTGAGGTAGAACAGCCGGCACCACAGCTCCACGTACGGGAGGATGCCGACGTAGCCCTCGCACAGCCGAAGCCGGCGAGCTGCAGGATGGCGTTCGGCCCCAGGTGGTGCGGCTGGAGGCCGAAGAAGGTGAGGAAGCGCCTGAAGAAGAAGCTCGCCGGGAGCCCGAGCCCGCGGAGGAAGTGGGTGTAGAACACCACCACCTCGCCACTCCGCGGTTCCGGCGCCGTCTCCTCGCCGGGCGCGTGCGCCTCCACCTCCGCCGGCGGCGGCAGCCGCCTCGTACGGTGACCACCGACTCCTCCCACGAGCCCTTCGGCGGCGAAATTGGCGAGAGTGGGAGAAGCACGGAAGGGGAAGAGAGAAAGTGGCGATGGAGCGAGGAAGCAACGACCACGCGAGTCGTAGCGCAGTGCGGAGGCGAGCCTGGCGGGCGACGGTGCGCGGGCGACGGTGAGCGGCAGCGGTGTGCGCGAGAAGGAAGAACGGGAGGCAGAAGCAAAGTGACGGGCGGGGGCAGAGGAGCAAGTGCCTCGGACTCTCCCCCTCCTCTCCCATTTAAAGACCACGGTCGAACGTGGGGGTGTGGGATCGTTTGCGCCCACGATCCCCACTCCCCCGCAATACACGGGCGCGTTAAAGCCACGCTTTAACCGCCTCGAGAACTCCAACAGGCGCTGGCAGCCGCAGTAAATCCCACGCGCGGGCCGAGGCCGTGGCTTGGTGGGGCCCAGTCCACCGTGACGTCTCGTCGCGCGCGTGGCCTGGCAGGCCTCTTCAGCCGCTGGGCTGCATGGGGCAAGTATTCGTTCGGCGACCGGCGCACTCCCCCGTACCGGCAGGACCAGCCGGCCGAGCCGTTCAGACTCCGACGAAGAAAAAAGTACCTCGATCCGGCTACCGGAATCCGGCAATGGCGGCCTCAAGCCGGCACTACCTCGTCACGTTACTGCACTCCTTCGGGGGGGGGGGCGGGGGATAAGCTACAAAGCCTCTCCCGCTTGGAGCCGGCGAGCCTTCACAGCTTCGAGGACTACTGTCGGGGGGATGACCCCCGGGTAGGCAAGCGAACCCGGAGCCCCTTTTCGAAAACATCGGGGGGCAGCCCGTGCCCCTCCCCGCCGGCTGGCGAACCAACCGGCTTCTCAGTGCTAGCCGGCTAGGCCCGTCCCCGGGCCGGGTCCGGCTGGCCACTAGCCGGCTGGTGCTAGGTCGGCAGCCGTCCCATCACGTCCGGCGACAAGCCAACCCCCCACGAGGGGAGAACATGGCTACAGTGCAATCCGTCTCGGGAGGGCGCGCCGGCAAAGATGCCAACCCTGTAGATGCGACGGCCGGCGTCAGCGCCAACGCGCCAGTGCAGCCCCCCACGAAGCCGCCTACTCCGGTACGCCTCTGCAGAGCGCGGACGCGCTGTCTACTCCTGCATGCCTCGGCAGAAGCGCGCACGCGCCGACCGCTCCTGTATGCCTCTGCAGAAGCGCGCACGCACCGTCCACTCCATGACGCTCGAAGCGACGGGCCACAGTGTCGCGCCGCCCTCGGGCGCCGCAGCCGGCGGGCCCAGCAGCCGGCGGGCCCATGGCCGGCTCCAGACGCCGACGCCCGGGTCCCGGCATGCGCAGTTTGCCCATGTCACCCTAGGGGGTCGATCTATAAGACCCCCTAGGAGGCCTCCATGCAGGGGGGTCAGCTCGCTCTCTCTCACTCTCTCGGAAGAACGCTCAGTAGCAACACACACACACTCACAGGAGAGGCCGAACGGAGACCTAGCTCCTTCTTCCTCCTCCGCCCAAACAGCTCCAGGAGCATCATTGTAACCATTGTGGCCTCTGAGCCTATCGACCCACTCGGCAGGACTAGGGGTGTTACCTCTCCGGAGGGCCCCGAACCTGGGTACGCCTTGTGTCTCTCGCATACGCGTGTCAACCTCGCTTCCGGAACCCACCGGCGTCCTCACGCAGCCCCCCACTTTTAGCCATCTCATGGCATCTGCCGTGATTTCACCACGACATCGATGACATGGAGAACCTGCCTGAAGGCGCGTACCCTCTGTACCGCTGCAACGACAGGGCCATAATGGTCGTGGAGATGACGTGGTTCGATGAGTGGGGGCTGGTTCCCGTGGGTCACGAGGGGCCTCGCGAGAACCCCCTCTTGGTGGTGGCCGGCTCAGGCGGTCGCGACGACGTCGGGGCCTTGGCAGGTGCCGACAAGGAGAGCGGTGGAGGAGCGCCCCCGCCAAGCCGCCGCCAGCCGCTAGCCAACCTCAGCGACGACGACGATGATGATAGCGACCAGTTCGTGGTCGCGCTCTCCCAGCCCACGGGCACGGGGGGTGGAGGAGGCGCCGGTGACGAGGCCGTCGAGCCTCGCGCGGTGGACACCCGCACCGGCCCGACGGAGGAAGACCTTAGCAGGCCTCGCGCCGAGCCCTCCGGAGGTGGCTCGAGTGAGCCTCACGGGAGCGACAGCGGCAGCCGCCCTCTGCCGAAGCTTAGGAAGAGGCGCTTGGTTCCTACCGACGAGTAAGTCCTTGCGTCTTGTTCCCTTGCCTTAATTTTCGTTTTCCGCTTTTCGAGGTCCGGGGCTGAGCCCTCGCGCCATGCAGGGAGCCTGTGCAGAAGAAGAAGAAGGCCCTCGACTCGAGGGGGGTGATACGTCTCCAACGTATCTATAATTTATGAAGTATTCATGCCATGTTTATTATAGTTTCGTATGATTTTGGTGCACTTTTATATAGCTTTTATATGATTTTTATGGACTAACATATTGACCTAGTGCCCAGTGCCAGTTGTTGTTTTCTGCTTGTTTTTAGTTTTACAGAAAATCCATACCAAACGAAGTCCAAATGCAGCAAAACTTTTTGACGATTTTTTCTGGAACATAAGAGACACTAGAAGCTTCGGGAGGTGGCCAGAAGACCCACAGGGGCCCCACAAGCCACCAGGGCGCGCCACCCCCCCAGGCGTGCCATGGTGCCTCGTGGGCCCCCTGTGGCCCCTCTTCGCATGATTCCAACGCTGAAAAATCATATATATTCAGAAACCCCCGAAAGTTAACCTAGATGAGTTTTTACGCCACCGCAAGTCTCTGTACCTCCACGATCTCATCTACAGCCCTTTTCCGGCACCCTGCCAGAGGGAGGAAAGCATCACCGGAGGCCATCTTCATCATCCCGGCGGTCTCGATGACGAGGAGGGAGTAGTTCACCCTCGGGGCTGACGGTATGTACTAGTAGCTATGTGTTTGATCTCTCTCTCTCTCTCATGTTCTTGATTTGGCATGATCTTGGTGTACCGCGAGCTTTGTTAATATAGTTGGATCATATGGTGTTTCTTCCCTCTCTATCCTTGTTGTGATGAATCGAATCTTTTCCCTTTGAAGTTTCATTATTGTCGGATTGAATATTTCAGATTTGAGAACACTTGATGTATGTCTTGCATATGAATACCCGTGGTGACAATGGGGTATTATATTGATCCACTTGATATATGTTTTGGCACTCAACTTGCGGATTCCCGCGGTGACATTGGGGTAATCTATGCATATGGGTTGATGCATGTTTTCATTATCTTTTCTCTGATAGAAACTTTGGGGTGCTCCTTGGAGTTCTTTGTGTGGATTGAATATCATGATTATGAAGTTGTTTGATGCATATCGTATAATCAACTCACGGATACTTGTGGTGACATTGGAGTATCTAGGTGACATTAGAGCTGGTTGATGTGTATCATATGGTGTTATTTTAGTACGAACTCTAGGGCTGTTTGTGACACTTATAGGAATAGCTTAATAGATCGATCGGAAAGGATAACTTTGAGGTGGTTTCGTACCCTACAAACAATTTCTATCTTATGTTCTCCGCTAATAGGAACTTGGGAGTGATTCTTTATCGCACGTTGAGGGATGGTTATATGATCCAATTATGTTAGCATTGTTGACAGATTGCACTAGTGAAAGTATGAACCCTAGGCCTTATTTTAAGCATTGCAATACCGTTTGTGCTCACATTTGTTACTTGCTACCTTGCTGTTTTTATATTTTCAGATTACAAAAACCTATATCTACTATCCATACTACACTTTTGTCACCATCTCTTCGCCGAACTAGTGCACCTATACAATTTACCATTGTATTGGGTGTGTTGGGGACACAAGAGATTTCTTATATTTGGTTGCAGGGTTGTTTGAGAGATACCATCTTCAACCTACGCCTCCCACAGATTGATAAACCTTAGGTCATCCACTTGAGGGAAAATTGCTATTGTCCTACAAAACTCTGCGCTTGGAGGCCCAACACGAGTCTACAAGAATAAGTTGTGTTGTAGACATCAGGGGGCCACGATGCCCGCTGCAGGCTCCGAGGGGCACGAGGAGGCCGGCCGCCACCCTGAGGCTGAGGCAAGGCGCGTGGAGGTGGAAGAGGGGCATGCGGCTCCTCCTGAGCCGCGCGAGGACCCTCAGTTGGGGGGAGCAAGCCTCAGGAGGAAGCCTCCGGAGGAGGGGTGGCACCGCTAGAGGTGCCTGGTGCGGGAGGTGACGTGACGATGGAAGGGGCCGAAGAACCAACCCCTCCGCAGAGCTCCTCGCCCGCCCAGGAGGCCAACGCCGCCGAGGGGGCTACGGCGAGCCCCCGGCGCTCGCCTATGGACTAGGCTCCTGGCGTAGCCACGACGAGTCTGCAGCACGCGCCGGCGTGGCAGGTTGAAGAGGAGGCAGCGGGGAGCACCCATCGCTTGACGGGGGATTCCACCCCTGCAAGGATCGAGGACAAGGAGCCTGGTAGGGGGTCCGATCCTGGGCCCTCACGAGCTATGAAGGTGGACGGCGGCGCGGAGCCGTGCACCACCCGGGCCTTGCAGCTGCTAAGCAACAGCGCCGTCCTCAAGCGCGGAGCCCTGCGGAGTGCCAGGGTGGCCCTCGACGCGCTCGAGGAAGATCTTCAGGTAGAGGAGGCGCGCCTCATCGACGACCGACTGCGCCTCGCGGAGGGGTGGCACCAGCTCAATGTGGCCATCAAGCTAGGCCGCATGATGGAGGCCGCCGCACGGGAGCGGCGCGAGAAAGCCGCCAAGGACGCCAACGACCTCTTCGAAGGGGCCGTCAGGGACGCTGAGGAGGCCGACAGGCGACGCGAGGAGGCGGAGGCCCGCGAGAAGGCCCTCCTGGAGCAGGCCGCCTCCAGGGAGCAAGGGCTCCAGGCGCGGGAAGACGCCGCCGCAGCCTGTGAGGGGCAACTTGCCTCCTGCGAGGGCGAGCTCGCCAAGCGCGAGGAGGCCCTTGTGACCCACGAGGGGGATGCCGAGATTCGGGAGTGAGAGCTCACGAGGACCGCAACCGAGCAGGAGACTGAATGTGAGCGCCTGTCGACGCTGGACGGCAAGGTGGCTGTTGCCCAAGCCTCCTACAATGACCGCCTCGTCAAGGCCAATTCCCAGCTCGCGAAGAAGGAGAAGAAGATCTAGGCGGACGCTGATGCGAAGTTCAAGAACGAGCGTGCGACGCTCGCTAAGGACTACAGCCAGAAGCTGAAGCTTCAGGAGGACCACTTCACCAAGAAGTGGGACGAGCTCCAGGCTGAAATCTCCCGCCTCAAGAAGCGGGTGAACAAGGTGGTGGCTTCCCAGAAGCTTGCACTGACGGCCAAGGCGGACGCCGAGGGGGAGTTGGCATCCCTTCAAACGCAGGTGGGCGGTGTCTCCGACGTCGTTGAGAAATCCAAGGATGAGGCGGCCCGGGCGTGGGGGCGGCAGCATGAGCACGCGAAGATGTTCCGCGCCATCGTGCAGTGGGCCCGCGCCGCCCTTTCCAGCTTCTCTAGTGAGAGGTTTGAGGACCCCCTTGAAGACGACGACGCCGGCTACGTAAACTTCTTCACCAAGCTCATGAAGATGCTGGAGGATGGAGCTGCGCGGATGGACAACATCATCGTGGCGGAATGCCGCGACCTCCTGAGACAGGCGGCGACGCGCGTCTTCAGCAACCTCTTCCGCGCCGACGCGGACTTTGACTTCAACAGGGTTATGATCCCCCGTCCCGGTGGAGCTTCGTGATGGGCTCGAGAAGGAGGTGCGGGAGCACGTGGAAGCCCTGGTCCCGAAGTTTTTGCATGGCAGTGAGAGCTCTGGCGAGGTCGGCGACGGCGGCGACGATTATGATGGCGGCGGCGGCAGCGTCTCGTCTGCTTAGGCATCCTTCCTCTCCTTTTACCCTGTATTCGAGTAGATGTGGTCCCGTGGGGGCGTGAAGACATTTCTTTTGTAATTACTCTAGGTACTTAATGCTTGCTGCAATTTCCCGTTCCCTCGTGAGGCCTTCTTTTTCCTTTTTACATGCTTTCGTGCCCTACATCGCTAGGACCCAGCCCCCGAGCGTGCTACGACTGTCACTGGTATGTTAGGACGCGTGCCTAACAAGACCAGAGGGTGTAGGGCTCCGCGAGGCGGTAAGGGCTCCCGAGGCATCATGCTCAAGAAGCCCCCCTTTGACGTGCAAGCAGCTTGCGGAAAGGAAAAACACTGGCGCTCAGTGAGATCACGAGGAAAAAGAGAGTTCGAGGGATGCTGAGGAGGGCTCGCGAGGCATTTGGACTTAGCTTTTTCGCGGAGTGTGTGTCTTGGCGCGCCGCAGCCTGCGGGATGAGCCTCGTGAGGCAATTGCTCATGAGGCCTCCCGCTAGCGCTTGGCAGAGATAGGCGCCGCAGGACGCCTCGTGAGGCAGCGCTCGCGAGGCTTCTAGTGGGCCTCTTGAGGAGGCGATGCATCATGGACTGCTTTGCGAGGCAGCGCTCGTGAGGCATCCCTTGCCCTGCATCTGTGACAGCGATATGCCAGCAAGATTTTGCAAGTAGCGTAGTGGCACGCGCTCGCCGTTTCGCTCGTGGGTGTCACACGAGGAGACAAAATCACCAAGAACCTTGGTGAGGTGACGTGCGCGGGAGCAGGCCTGCGAGCCAGAGCTCAGTCACTTGGGTTTAGCGGCACTGCTGGGACTGACCCAAGCGCAGGCACCATGTCCAACCCCCACTCGCGTGATACGTAGGAGGGAAATTACGAGCGCGCACAACTCCTGAATTAAATTGCTTACCAAGCACGCATAACACTTAGTAAATAAAATTTTACTGCTGCATGAAAAGGTCTCATTACACAACCAAAAAGATAATGCTGCCATGATGCGCACAGAGCAGCTTGAGGATGTAGTGGCCAGGCGGCACCCTCAAGTAATCAGTCCGCCATGTCTGAGCATGGGGCCCCACTAGGTTTTGGGCGGGAGCTCTCGTGGCCTCATGGCAACACAAAAAGAGACGCTCCGGAGCGAGTACAGCTCCACTTCGTTCGTGCCCGTGAGGTCAAGGGTAGAACTTGCGGAGGAGTTGGATGTTCCATGGGTTCGGCAATAGGACACCCTCCTCCGTCTCGAGCCGTGCTGCGCCAGGCCGGGGAACATGCACAACCCTGAATGTGCCTTCCCACATGGGCGAGAGCTTGTGGAGTCCTTCCCTGGAGAGGATCCTTCACATGACAAGATCGCCAGCTTCAAGTGTGCGGGGGCGTATGTTGTGGCTGTGGTAGCAACGTAGCACCTACTGATACCGGGCGACATGGAGGGTGGCCCGGCAGCATGCCTCCTCGAGGAGGAGCAGATCAGCTTCCTGCGGGCCATCCCGGTGGGCCTCGTCGAAGGCCAAGACTCGCGGGGACCCATGCTTGAGCTCAGCAGGAAGGACCGCCTCTACCCCGTAGACGAGGAAGAAGGGCATTTCACCGGTAGGCTCGGTCGTTGTTGTGCGGATCGACCATAGCACGGACTGGAGCTTGTCGAGCCAGCCTTTGCCGCAGGCTGTGAGCTTTTTCTTGAAGCTTCTTCTCTTGAGACCCCTGAGGACCTTAGCATTAGCATTCTTGGCCTGGCCGTTGCTTTGCGGGTGCGCCACGGAGGCGTAGTAGATCTGCGTGCCGAGGTTGGCACAGTATGACTTGAAGAGGCCACTGGTGAACTGGGAGCCATTGTCAGTGATGATGCAGTTGGGAACGCCAAAGCGGCACACCAGGCCCTTGATGAACTTGACGGCTGATCCTGCCGGGATGGAGTGGACAGGCTCCACTTCTGCCCACTTGGTGAACTTGTCGATGGCGACGTCGAGGTAGTGGTAGCCGCCGGCTGCGCGGGGAAAGGGGCCTCGGATATCTAGCCCCCAGACCGTGAAGGGCCACGAGAGGGGTATGGTCTGGAGTCCTAGCGCTGGCTGGTGGATCTGCTTGGCATGGAACTGGTAGGCCTCGCAGGACTGGACCAGCTCAGTGGCGTCTTGAAGAAATGTGGGCCAATAGAAGCCGCTGCGGAACACCTTGCCGGCGAGAGTGCGCGATCAGGAGTGGTGGCCACAGTCTCCACCATGTATATCGGTGAGCAGCTCGCGCCCTTGCTCTGTGGAGATGCATCGTAGTGCAACTTCGTTGGGGCGCTTGCGGCAGAGATCGCCATCCCTCAGGCGGTAAGGCCTGGCCTGGCGGGCCACGCGCTCCACTTCTGTGTCGTCCTCCGGGAGGGTGCCGCTCTCCAGGTGAGCCTTGAGCTCCGCGACATAGCTTTTACCCTGTGGCTCCGGCGCCAATAGCAAGCGAGCGCCTGAAGGTGGGCCGCAGTCTGGTGCGCCTGTGGAGGGTGTGAGTGGTAGTTCTTCACGGGGGGCCATGGTGCTGATGGCAGGCGGTGCGGTTGATGGCTTCAGGAGCCTTTCCTCGAAGATGCCAGGGCTTTGAGGCTCGCGGCGAGATGCCCGCTTGGCAATGTCGTCTACTTCCTTGTTTCCACCGCGAGGGACGTGCTGGAGTTCCATGCCGAGGAAGCGCTTCTCGAGCCTGCGCACCTCTTCTAGGTAGGTGGCCATGTGCTCGTCCTTGGGATTGTAGCTTTTGTTGGAGAAGTTGATGAGGAGCTGCGAGTCTCCCTTGATGAGGATGCGCTTGATGCCTGATGAGTCTAATTTATGTGACATTTTTCTTAAATATTTTGTGCCTACAAGGTGGGTTTTGTGGAATTTTACCGCGTCCGTGCACTTCTTTTGTTGATAATCCCTCAGGTAACGTCTTTTGGAGCAATATTCATTTAATGGAGAAAATCCTCCAAAATGGCAGTGGAATCATGCATTGAAGGTGATAAACACTTTCCATAAAAAATTCAAGCAAGAAGGCCAAAGAAGCAGCTGTCGTCGCGATCCCAGAGTGAAAGAAGGCTTTCCATGCGACCGCATGCGCTCGCATGAGCAGTCATTGGGTGCGCCACTGCCTCTGGGGGATCGACTATTTCCACCTTGTCGAATCGGATCTTGGAGGGGACGAACAGAGACTCCAGAAACTCATCCAGATGGTAGAACCCTAGCCGCCGGAGCCCGTCCGGAGGGAGGATTGACCGGGAGAAGGAGGGGATTCTTCTCCCTGCGCGAGGAACGGCATCATCGTTGACATCTCCATCATCACCATCCTCGTCATCATCATCATCCACATCCTTATCATCTGCAACATCAAGAACCCTAGTGGATCCTTCGATGTATCGGTTGAATCATTCATCCATGTATCCTATTACCATTCCCATGATGATTGTTTTTCTTATGTGTGAGTAGACCCCTAGTTCTTGGGGATATGGATGAACCTTGGTATGTGTAGGATCTGAAATGTTATATCAGGGTTATGAGATCCTCTATTGAATGTTTAGTTTGATAATTTCATGAATGTTGTGAAGGGGCCCCACTCAGCATTTGTGCCTATGTTAGCCACGAAGTATACCACTGTCTTTGCATAGGTTTAGGATGTGGAGGTAATTTGAGGTGACAGTAAAAGCCTACTGCTCCTAGCCTTTACAAATGACCGGGGATTTATGGAGAACCCTTAGTGAGGCCACGTCCACGAGGAAACCCTTAATTATCATGAGTCATAACCCACAGGGGGAGACTATGATGGTGGCGTGTGTGGCACGAAGTTTACCATGAGTAGAACGTGTTCTATACCCGGCTCCACCTAGCATAAAAATCAATAGTGGCTCAAGTATCGTTCCCATGCTATGCTCATGTGTAGTAGTACTAGAAACATACCAATGGGGATTCCAGACTCCCTGAGAGCGCCTTTTTAATTCTGTTGTTTCATCGTCATTTACCATCCTTACTTTCCATTTACTTTTATGTTATTTAGTTACAAGTCACTCAATCCTTATTTAAATCCGACCTCACTCTGCTTCAAGTCTACAATTATCTGCAGTCACAAAGTTACGTAATTCTCTACAAGAGGCAAAAGCCTGATTCCTGTGCTCCCTGTGGGATCGATACTCTTACTTCAAAAAGGCAACAACTAAACCCTGTGCACTTGCAGGCTATCAAGCTTTTTCTGGCATCGTTGCTGGGGAGCTGAGCGCTTTTGGGCCTTGTCTTGAGTTTTGAATTATTTTGTGATCTAACGGTTTTTGCCAACAAAGAGCAGCCATGGTCCTTCAAGAACAAAGTTTATCAAGTAGGTGCTGAGTTAGTAGCAGTACCAGCTCGAGGAGAGAACTTTATAACCATTGGGCCTGACCTACCTGGTAAAATATATGAGATAAACCCTCGGTTAATTGATATGATAAAAAAAAATTCCGAAGTGATTCAACTGAATGTCCTTACGAGCATATTAACAATTTTAATCTTGCATGTGGAACTCTTCAGTTGCAGGAGTTAACCAATGACGAGATCAAAGCAAAAGTGTTTCCCTATTCTCTCCAGGGAGCAGCTAAAGAATGTCTAAAAGGCCAAGATATAAATACACTGAGAAGTTGGCCAAAATTATTGGCTGCATTTTCCTTTTATTATTTTCCTCAAGGGAAGCTATATACAATCAGGAGGAAGATAAGCAGTTTTGGACAGCGAGAAGGTGAGAAGCTAGTGGACGCATATAAAAGGTATCATGAAATACTTCTTGCATGCCTTGAACATCACTATCCTGACTTTTTAATAGTCAAATACTTTTATGGTGGGCTTAATTCACAAAGTAAACAAGCATTAGATCTTGCCTCTAAAGGTTCCTTTTTGGGAACCGAGATATAAGATGCTTGGAGTTTACTTGACAGAATGAGGTACAATGCTGAGAACTGGCACCTTTGTTTAAAGGAAAAGAGTAAAGTTGATCCTGTCTATGATAGCATTAAATATTTCCTTAGAACTTCGAAAGTAAAAGATTTGCGTCGTGAGTTAAATATTGGAACTGACCCCATGTTGCATGTTTTGAAAGATTTTTCTAACTTCTTGAACTTGCCAGAGAAGAATTACTTAAAGTGCAGCAGGGAGTCTAAGGCTATTCACATGGTGGAGGCCATAAAGAAAAAGACTACTCCGCCTGAAAGGCGAAAAGAAACCTATCAGAGATCAAATGGTAAAAAGCTAGAAGGAACACCCTCAGAAAAGGGGAAGAAGAATGTCAAGATGGAACAATGTGGGACTCCACCCTATGTCAACATAATTAAAGAGCTTGCTACACCTATACCGGTGGTGAACAAAGAGGTGTATTTGGACAGGGATACCACTTCTTATCTTAAAGGGTGTACCGAAGGTAAAAATGCCGGTAAGCAAATTTTATCTTGTTCCTTTGGATGCAAGACATATTTTGGATTGTGTGACCCCGTTTCACCGGTTAATATTATTCCTTATAGCCTTTATGCTAAAATTTATGATGAGATTGCTCCTTGCACCCTTGAGCCTACTGACATTATCATCAAGCTTGCAAATAAAACTGAAAGAAAACCCTGTGGCATCCTTAAAGATGTCAACATAATAATAGGATCTGTCATTTATCCCATTGATATTTTTGTACTAATGATCTCTGAGGATAAAGATTGTCCTATTGTTTTTGGAACCGCCTTTTTGAATGTTGCAGGAGACTACATAAAAAAGAAATCTATCTCTATGAAGTGGGGAGATGAAATGATGAAGTTTCCATTTTCCTCTATATTAAGTAAGCCGTATGAAGAGGAAGTCAAGGATAATGAGGAGCGGGAATTAAATCAGCTAGCTGAAATCCATCTCCAAACACCAGAAGATGAAGTTGAATGGGTATTGGTGAGTCTAGGATCTTCATATGAAGATGAAGAAAAAGAAGAGATCGAGATGATAATGGATGCAACACCAATAGTATGCCCACGTCTTAATAAAGTTTATGAAGCACTTGAAAGAAAGGGAGATGAGGATTTACCTCCACCAAATTTAAAACCATTACCCAAAGGGTTGAGGTATGAGTTTATGGATAATATAGAAAGATTCCCTATTATTGTTAATGCTGACCTTTCAGGTAAAGAAAAGGAGAAACTCTTAGCAGTGCTGAGTAAGCATCGGAAGGATTTAGGCTACTCACTCCAGGATGTAAAAGGGATACATCCTTCTATATATTCTCATGCAATACCTATTGAAGAAGGGGATAAACCTGTAATTGAGAGCCAACGGAGACTCCACCCTGCATCCAAAAATGTGGTTAGAAAAGAAATAATACGTCTCCTTGATGCGGGGGTAATTTACCCCATATCTGATAGTAAATGGGTAAGCCCGATTCATTGCATTCCTAAGAAAGGAGGAATTTCCTTAGTAACTAATGAAAACAATGACTTAGTCCCTACCAGGGCTATTATTGGATATGGAATGTGTGTTGATTTCAGGAAATTAAATAAATATATGAAAAAGGATCACTACCCATTGCCATTCATAAATGAGATATTGGAGAGATTGACTAACAACTCTTATTTTTGCTACCTTGATGGATATTCGGGGTACTCTCAAATACCAATCCGGCCTGAAGACCAAGAGAAGACTACCTTTACCTGCCCATACGGTACGTATGCATATCATAGAATGCCATTTGGTCTATGTAATGGACCGCCTTCGTTTCAAAAGTGCATATCTAAATGTTTTCCTGATTATATTGAAAAAATTGTGGAAGTGTTAATGGACAGTTTTTCTGTCCAAGGCACGTCTTTTGATAATTGTCTCTATAATCTCACAAAGGTTTTGCAGAGATGTGAGGAAACGGGTTTTGTGCTAAATTGGGTAAAGAGTCATTTTATGGTCACGGAAGGTGTGGTGCTAGGACATAGAGTCTCAGGAAAGAGTATTGAGATAGTCCAAGACATAATAGAGGTAATAGAAAATTTACCCTACCCTCAAGATGCGAAAGGTATGCAAACTTTTATGGGACATGCTAGTTACTATAAAAGGTTTATTAAAGATTTCTCTAAAATATCGAAACCTCTGACTGGCCTTTTGCACAAAGATGTGCGTTATTCTTTTGATAAGACATGTATGCAGGCTTATGAGAAATAAAGAGATGCCTTGATCACAGCCCCCATCATCCAGCCTCCAAAGTGGGATGAACCCTTCGAGATCATGTGTGATGCTAGCAATTATGCGGCTGGTGCTGTACTAGGACAGCCGGTTGATAAAAAACTTAACGTAATCTTTTATGCGAGTAGGAGTTTGGATGAAGACCAAGTACACTTGGCAACAACTGAAAAAGAATTGCTAGCTATTGTTTTTGCTTGTGACAAATTTCGCCCTTACATTATTAACTCAAAAGTGATAGTCCACACCGATCACTGTGCTTTACGTTACCTTCTTGCAAAGAAGGACGCCAAACCCCGGTTGATTAGCTGGATATTATTACTTCAGGAATTTGATTTGTAGATAGTAGACCGCAAAGGGGAGGATAACCCCGTAGCAGACCACCTATCACGCATGGAAAGAATACCTTATGATCCAGTACCAATAAATGAATCCTTTCCAGGTGAGAGCCTAGCTATGATTAAAATGATAGAACCTTGGTTTGCAGATTATGCTAACTTTCTTGTAGGAAAGTACATGCCACCCGACATGAGTTATCATCAAAGGAAAAAGTTCATTAGTGATCTAAAGTATTATTTCTGGGATGACCCATTTCTCTATTGGCATGGATCTGATGACATGATAAGGCGCTGTGTCCCAGAACATGAAATGAATGCTATATTGGAAGGATGCCATAGTAGCCCCTATGCAAGACACCATGCTGGAGATAGGACCGCCGCCAAGGTGCTCCAATTTGGGTTTTACTGGCCCACACTCTTCAAAGATGCTCACAGGTTTGTTAAAAATTGTGACGTGTGTCAACGCACAGGTAACATTGGAAGGAGACAAGAAATGCCCATGAACTATAGTCTAGTTTGTGAACCTTTTGATGTTTGGGGATTAGACTATCTAGGACCTTTTCATGTCTCGGATGGTGTCGGGGTACGACCATCTATGGGGCCATGCAGCCCCTTGTGGTTCGGCGGGGAGGATCGGCGTGCGCAAAGAGCATGGTCATTGGAGCGCGAGGGATTTTACCCAGCTTCGGGCCGCTGAGAAGCGTAAAACCCTACTCCTGCTTTTGGTGTATTAGTGGTGTGGAAGCATAGTACAAGGAGCGCTTCTCCCGGTAAGGTGCGGAGAGAGCAGCTACGCGAGAGGTGCTTGTGTTAAAAGGGGCCCCCCCTCTAAACTGTTGCCCTGGCCCTCCTTTTATAGCTCAAGGGGTTACCACAGTGGCAAAACAGTAATTACATAGTAATTAGATAGCAAACAGTGCTATCATACCTAACTCTGCCAGTTTAGGTCAAAGGCATTTATTGCGCCGTTAGGTGTCATGTGGAGAGGTAGTCCCGGCAAGGTTTCTGCACTGCTTGCCCAGCTACCTCGTATTATCCTGACACACCTCCTAGATGGGTGTCATTAGAGGCAAATCTCGTCCCAGCGTGCTGACACGTGCCTGACAAGCCTCACCAACCAGCCTGCACGATCGACACCTCATATACCAGCGAACACCTGTGCGGTGAGGTGGAGCGCTGGAGGGTTGGCGTAAGCTTGCCGGCATGGAGCTTGCCAGGTCTTCACCTTGCCGGTTTATGCTTGCCGGCGAGGAGTGTCTTCATCTTTGGTGCTGGGTGAGCGCCGAGCCTTGAGCTTCTCTCTAGTAACTCCTTCGGCTGGACTTGGAGTCTTGGTCTTGGCGGTTCCCGGCAAAGCCTTGGCCGGCAAGGAGGCTGCTACTGTCTGTGCATAAGTCAGGGTATAAAATACCCATGTTTTATACACCGACAGGAGCCCCCGGACATGGGCCATACACGCGTCCGAAGCGTCGTTGGGCTAGACCCAAACAATGCACAGACACTTGGCGGGAAACAGCTGTTGGAATTTTGGTCATGATGATCTTCATTCCTTGAGATCTTCTTTGCTCACTCACTAATTTGGAGTTGGGTGTGTCCTCGGCCGTCCTCCGGCAACTCTTGCCGTCAGGCTAGTCACGAACTGGCGCGCGGCTACGAGTGGCGAGGAGTAACTGCCATACCTGTCTTTACTCCTCCTTTTTCTGCGCCCCTCCATCACGTGCGTCTGCATACATGCAAGGCAGCGGATTGGCGAAGAGAGGTGGTCTTTGGAACGGTGCGCCTGGTAATGGGCGCAGAACGCAGGATTGGCGAACTTGGACGGTCGCCGGAGAAGTGCGCCTGTTCATGAATGCAGGGCGCAGGATTGGGGAGTTTGGGCGGCCGCCCAAGGATGGTGAAGAGCCAGCCCCCCGCATCCTCCCTATAAAGAGGGGGCTGCGGGATGCGATGCTCATCCACTTCCTTCGCCCCATCCTTCCAGCGACCGCTACCTTCGCCTCCTTCCTCTTCCTCCCGCTCCCGTGGGCATCATGGCGAGGGGGAAAGGCCGGGCTCGTGGGCCTGCCACCGCCACGCGGGCTTCTCTTCGGGATCGTGCTGCCGCTTCTGCTGCTGCCGCGGAGGCCAACCCAGCGCACGGGGTGGAACTGCGGGCCGTGGTCGTGGAAGACGCGTCGCCCGGGGATGAGGTGGCCGTGGCGGTTCGCTCGTTACTCTGCCTCCAGCCAACCAACCCTTGGCAGAAGGCCACACGGAGGATACGGCGCGCGATTTCGTCATGGAGCTGCGTGACTGGCCACGGAGCCGGCTGCGGCTCCCTCGCCCTTTCGCCAGGGAGATGGAGGGCGTCGACTTGCGCGGCTTGTGGCTGCATGTTGACGGCTGCTGCCATGGCTCGGTTTGGGTGGCCGTCGAAGCTTCCACCAACGGCGTCTTGTACTTCACGCGAGGGTGGAAGTCCTTCGTCCGTGTTCGCAGCCTAGGGCAGGGGCATCTCCTCCACTTTAGGCTGGACGGGGCCGATACGCTCGTCGTCTTCGGGGCTTCAGGCGCTCGTCTGGAGTGCTGCGCGGAAAGCTCGAGCGACTCCGACACCGCTTCCTCCAGCGAGACCGAGGACGATGACGATGGCGGCGCTCCAGGCGTGAAGGTCGAGGATGACGGCTCCGACTCCTTCGTCTCGTACTGATCACCGGCAGCACCATCATCTGGCTTTCCGGGAGCGATCCGCCTAGGCGCCCCTTTTGCCCTTGTATTGCACCTGAGATAAACCCTGGCAAAGGGCCGATGAGCATGAATCGAGCACTTCCTTAATGAACATCTGGTGTTTGCCGGGTTTAAATAAATGCGTCGTTTTCCCTTGTCTCATTTTGCTTTTGAACGATTGTGTCCCTACGCTGTTCGGAATCTTGCCGGTGCGCATGCTTGCCGCGAGTGCTTTGAGGAACGGGTCCTTAGCAGCCTGCTGGAAACGCCGCTGCCGGCAAGCTTGCCGGATCGTGTACTTGCCGCGAGCGCTTTGAGGAACAGGCCCTTAGTAGCCTTCCGGAAGTACCGAGGCCGGCAAGTTTTCCTTAGCCATTTTCACTGCAGCTACTTAAATTGTCGAGCGGACTCGAAACAAAATAAGAGCGCGAATGATTGCGACAAGGTTCCTTCATGATGAGGTTTCTCATACAAAGTGCAAAATCGTTCAAGGGAGAACGCGAATGTAACTAAGGAGAAATTTTCAAAGTTTTGCAACTTAGCTTTTCCCTGCGTCGTTTCTCTTGCTGCGTGAAATGATCACTTGAACGTCATTAAAAATGGTACCCATCTCCACTCCCCCCAGGAAACTTGCGCGCGAGGGACCCTTCTTATCCTTTTAAGAAAAAGAAAGAAGAGAAAAGAGCGGTTGAGGAACCTTGACGGTCCGCTAGTCATTTCATACAAACGAAAGTGTAAATCATATCATCACATGTATGGACACGTAAGTGGATATGTATGAGGAGTTGCGAAACACTTAGCTTTATTATGCACAGGGCCTGCGCCTGGCTTTGTACAAAGGGTTACATGTCTTGCCGACAAGGCTTGTACAAAAGAGGTTGCCGGGAGATGTCCCGGCAACTGCGCCTCACGGGTAGAACTTGCGAAGATGCTCGATATTCCACGAGTTTTGCACTGGGGTGCCATCTTCGGTCTCCAGCCGGGCTGCACCAGGCCTGGTGACTCGTACTACCCGGTAAGGGCCTTCCCACTTCGGCGTCAACTTGTTTGATCCTTTGGCGGACTGGGCGTGCCGAAGAACAAGGTCGCCTTCCTCAAGGCTTCGGGCGAGCACTTTGCGGCTATGGTAGCGGCGCAAGGCTTGCTGGTAGCGTGCAGCTCGCACAGCTGCCCGAAGACGATCTTCCTCAAGGAGCAATGCATCAGCTTGCCGCAGTTGCCCCGTATTTGAATTCCGTGGGGAGCACCACCTCTGCGCCATAGATTAGGGAGAAGGGTGTCTGGCCGGTAGCCCGATTTGGTGTCGTCCTGACTGACCAAAGAACCGCCGGCAACTCATCAACCCATCGTTTTCCGCACTTGCGCAGCTAGTCGAAAGTTCTTGTCTTGAGTCCACGCAGCACTTCAGCATTCATCCTTTCTGCTTGGACGTTGCTTCTCGGGTGAGCGACAGACGCAAAACAGATTTTGCTACCAAGGTCTTGAATGTATTGCATGAAGGTGTGGCTCGTGAATTGCGTGCCGTTGTCAGTGATTATCCTGTTAGGAACCCCGAAATGGCAAACTAATCCTTTGAAGAACTTGACGACTGATTGCGCTGTCACCTTCCTCACTGGCTGCACTTCTGGCCACTTCGTGAACTTGACGATAGCGACGTACAAGTACTCGAAGCCCCCGGCAGCGCGGGGGAAGGGGCCCAAGATATCGAGCCCCCAGACCGAAAAGGGCCAGGAGAGAGGGATCGTTTGGAGAGCTTGAGCTAGTTGATGTACATTCTTTGACTGGAACTGGCACGCTTGTTACTAGTTCAGTCGCATCCTGGAGGGCGGTGGGCCAATAGAAGCCTTGTCGGAAAGCTTTGCCGACAAGTGCTCTTGATCCTATGTGTGAGCCACATATGCCTCCATGTATCTCCGCCAACAGTTCTAGCCCGTCTTCCCGGCAGATACACTTCAATTTCACACCGTTTGGTCATTTTCTGTATAGGATGCTATCCACAAACTGATACATACTTGACTGGAGGGCTACTTTCTCAGCTTCTTCTTGCGCATCGAGAAGTTCTCCTGTTTGAAGGAAACGGACTATCTGCTGTGCCCATGCCGGAGCCTGTGGCTCGACGACAAGGACTAAAGGCTTCTCTTCGGCCATGGGAGCGCTTGCTTCCGTGGCAAGAACCTGTGGTCCTACGCTAAGCCGCTTCTCACCACCAGCCATGTCATTGTTCCCGGCAGTGTCGTTGCCGGTGGCTTCTGGGAGTTGTGCCGGAAAATACTTGCCGGTACTCAACTTTCTTCTCTTACTGGCTTGCGTTGAAGGAGTAACTGTGGGTTGATTCAAATTGAGCACAAAGGTTCCCGGTTCCACGGGAAGCTTTTGTGCGGCACACTTCGACAGGCTATTAGCAATGCTGTTTTCCGCACGAGGGACGTGCTCTCTTAGCAGTACATCAAAGTGTTCCTCCAATTTCCTTACTTCTTCCACATATGCTCTCATCAACGGGCTTTCGTAATCCTTATTCACTTGCTTCACAACAAGCT
This sequence comes from Elymus sibiricus, assembly GCA_039707655.1. Lineage (NCBI taxonomy): Eukaryota > Viridiplantae > Streptophyta > Magnoliopsida > Poales > Poaceae > Elymus > Elymus sibiricus. The sequence goes on along the minus strand of CM077672.1, from coordinate 19,757,513 downwards.
GCGAGTCACCGCGGATGATCAATTTCTTGATTCCAAGGTCCACTGCGATCCGAAGACCGGCAAGGAGCCCTTCATACTCAGCAGTGTTGTTTGTAGCTTGCTCCCTGGGAAAGTGCATCTGGACCATGTACTTGAGGTGCTCCCTGGTGGGTGCGACAAGCAGCACTCTGGCACCGGCACCTTGCAGCGAAAAGGCACCATCGAAGTACATAACCCATTCTTTTGTTGTTTCCTTGCCGGGGAGAGCTGTTTCTTGATTCTCTTCGTCTTGCGTTGGTGTCCATTCAGCAATGAACTCTGCCAAGGCTCTGCTCTGGATTGTTGAAGTGCTTTCAAACTTGAGTGCAAAGCTTGATAATTCCAACGCTCACTCCACTACCCTGCCGGTTGCCTCTGGATTTCTCAAGATGCGTTGCAGCGGGAAGCGAGTGACAATGGTGATCTCGTGTGCCTGGAAGTAGTGATGCAGCTTCCTTGAGGCCATAAGGAGGCTGAAAAGCAACTTCTGCACTCCAGAGTATCTCGATCTAGCCCCCTGCAGGAGGGAACTAACGAAATACACCGGCCGCTGCACCATTTTCTTCTTCGGTACCACCTGCCTCGTAGGCGTCAGACCCTGCCGGTGAAGATTTGCAGGATGGGCTTGCCTCGGTTGCTCCTTCGTCATTGATCTCCCTCTGTGCCACTAATGCAGCACTGGCCACTTGATTCGTTGCCGCTATGTATAGCAGCAACGGCTCTTGTGGTCTAGGCGCAACTAGTGTTGGCGCAGAGGAGAGGTATTCCTTCAAGTCTTGCAGCGCGGCCTCCGCTTCCGGAGTCCATTTCATTAGACCTGCCTTTTTCAAAATTTTGAAGAACGGCAAGGCGCGCTCGGCAGATCTTGAAATGAACCTACTCAAAGCAGCAACACAACCGGCAAGACGCCACACATCCTTGATGCTTTTCGGTGCTTGAATCTGCTCAATGGCCTTGATTTTGTCGGGATTTGCCTCAATTCCCCGCTGAGATACAAAGAATCCGAGAAGCTTGCCGGATGGGACGCCAAACACACACTTCTCAGGGTTGAGCTTCAGGTCTTGCGCAAGTTTGCAAATGTCTCTTCCAAGTCTTGAATGAGGGTTGACTTGTCCTTGGTTTTGACCACTATATCATCCATGTAGGCTTCTACATTCCTGTGCAGCTGGGGCTCAAAACCAATCTGGACTGCTCTAGCAAACGTGGAACCGGCACTCTTTCATCCGAAAGGCATACGCATGAAGCAGTACGTGCCACATGGAGTAATGAATGTGGTTTTCTCCTCGTCCTCCTTGGCCATGAATATCTGATGGTACCCAGAATATGTATCAAGGAAGGAGAGTAGATCGCAGCCAGAGGTGGAGTCCACAATTTGATCGATGCACGGCAAAGGGAAATGATCTTTTGGACAAGCTTTGTTGATATCAGTGTAGTCTATACAAAGTCTCCACTTCCCATTTGCCTTGCGCACCACCACTGGATTCGCCAACCATGTGGGATGTAAGACCCCTCTGACCAGGCCTGCCGCTTCGAGTTTCTTGATTTCTTCGGCAATGAACTGCTGTCGCTCCAAAGCTTGCTTTCGGAATTTCTGTTTGACGGGCCGAGCGTGGGGACAAACGGCAAGGTGGTGCTCAATTACCTCCCTGGGAACGCCGGGGATGTCAGACGGTCACCACGCGAACACATCAACATTCGCCCGCAGGAAGGCAACGAGCACGCTTTCCTATTTGTTGTCAAGAGTGGCGCTGATGGTGAAGGTACCGTCAGCGCCGCCCCCCTTTGCCGGCACCTTCTTGGTTGCCGGTGCGGTGGCCTTGGTTCTCTTACCGGCAGAGCATTCCGGCAAGTCTTCAACGGGTGCGCAGCACTCCGAAGAGGTGCGCTTCCCAGAATCCTTGCTAGAGGTCTTGCCGGAGTTCTTCTTTTTCTTCTTCTCGGCGGGAGCTGGCGCCTTGGCCGCCTCTGCTGCTACCGCGTCCCTGTACATCTTGTCGACGCAAATGACTGCATCTTTCTTGTCGGAGTTGATGGAAATGACACCCATCGGCCCTGTCATCTTCAGTGAGTTATAAGTGTAGTGAGACGCCGCCATGAATTTTGCCAGGGCTGGGCGGCCAAGAATTCCATTATACGGCAGCGAGGTCTTGACGACATCAAAGACAATCTTTTCCGTCCTGTAATTTAGTTCCCCGCCAAATGTCACCGGCAACGTGATCTTTCCCTTGGGTTGGCTTCTTCCCGGGTTTACTCCCTTAAACGTGCCCGTTCTCCCGAGTTCCTCATCGGGGATCAACAGCCTCTTGATAACTTCCGGAGAGATCAGGTTCAGGCCGGCCCCACCGTCAACTAACATCTTTGTTACCTGGAGGTTGCGAATTGTTGGCGAGACCAACAACGGCAAGCACCCGACCGTGGTTATGCGATCAGGGTGGTCCTTAGCATCAAAGATGATAGGCATGTGCGACCATTTGAGTGGTTTTTGAGAGCCCATTGTCGGCTCTGCCGCGTTAACTTCACGAGCCCACTGCTTAAGTTGGCAGTGGGATGAGTGCAAAGATGCGCCTCCGTCAACGCACATGGCGTCAGTCGCCTTCTGGAATTCTTGTTCGCTGGTCTCATCGTCATCCTCTTCTTCTTCACTTCCATCATTTCCCTCTTTCTTTTCACGGCCCCTAGCAGGCTTCTCCTTCTGCTGCTTGGCCTTGCCACGGCGGCCCCCTCGACCACCGCAGCCTTTCTTGCTGGACCCACCAGCACCGTTGTGACCCTTTTCTTTGTCGCGTTTCTCGTATTCAGCCTTCTGCTTCTCGACAAGGTGCTCGACTTGTCGGCACTCTTGGAGATCATGGCCCTTGGTGCGGTGGATCTTGCAGTACGGCCCATCGGACTTGCCGGCCTTCTCATTTGCCGCCGCCTCCCGACAAGAGGCGCATGCAGCTGCCTCCTTGCTGGGACTCTCTGTTTTGGCTTTCTTGGCGGGCTCAGAGTTGCCGGGACCTTCGACGGCCATCACGGTTTTGCCTTTGCGCTTCCTGTTGCGCTTTCGGCCCTTCTTCCCCGGGGTGGCAGCATCGTCGTCCTCAGAATCTACTTCGGCGCCAGCGTCCTCCCCGGGAAGCCTTCTTCCTTCTTCAGCCCGTGCACACTTATCCGCCAACGTATAGAGCTCCTTGACGGTCTTGGGCAACTTAACGTTCATTTTCTCCCGCATTCTCCGATTGCGCACATTCGTGTGAAAGGCGGCAATCACGGCTGCGGGGTGCATGTCTAGAATGCTGCGGTGCACACGGCTGAATCTCTGGATGTATTTGCGCAACGTATCACCGTCTCTTTGTGGGATCACCTGCTGATCGCTGGGCTGTCCAGGAGTATTGTGGCCTCCGGTAAAGGCACCGACGAACTCGTTGCAGAGGTCTGACCACGAAGAGATGGAGTTCTCCAGCAAGTTCATCTGCCAAGACCTCACCTTGGGTTTCAATGCCAACGGAAAGTAGTTGGCGAGGATTTTCTCATCCCTTCCTCCGGCAGCTTGTACGACAATCATATAGATGCCCAGAAACTCTGCCGGGTTTAGCTTGCCGTCGTATTTTTCCGGCACTTCTGGCTTGAATGCCCGAACGGACGGCCATCGGACTTGCCGCAGCTCACGAGTGAAGGCAGGACACCTAACCTCGTAAGGTAGGTATCCGCCGACCCCCGGCGCAGCTCATCAGCGACGGGGCCGTTATGTGCATCGGATTGACGCAGTGCCTCGCGGCGCCGTTCGATGGTGGTGCGGGCGTCCTCAGCTCGCCTGTCTTGCAGTACTTGTCGTTGATCTTGCTGTGCTCGTGGATCCGAAGATGCGATTGACATCTCGTCGGGTCCAAAAGATTGCTGGGCTTGTCGCGGCTGTTGGCGTTGTTGCTGTTGTAGCTGTTGCCGCGGTGGAGACTGCACCGTTAGAGCGGTCCCGTCAGCACGGCCACCAGCTGGAGATGCCGGCGCCGGTCGCGGATGCCGCGAGGGTTCCGCTTGCTGTGATTTACTGGCTTCGGCAAATCCAATCAAGTTCTGGATGGTGGCTCTCCACTCGTCCATCTTTTCTGCTGCCGGAGGGAAGTTCAGCACCATCTGAGCCCGCGCCATTGCTTCTGCTGCTGTGGTCGGCATGGCTGGGAGCGAAGAGCGCGATGTCGCTCTACTCCTAGCGGAGCCAGTAGGAGCGCCATCGCGGCTCTGCTGCTGCGGCACATGACCAGAAGTGGGTCGCCGTGGTGGAGGCGGTGCCCGAGGACCTGGGGCTTGGTCCACGGGCGTCTTGCCGTGAGGTCGCCGCTGCCCAGAGTCGTTGTCATCGCTCGGGGTCGTACCGCGCCCGTCGTGTGAGGGGCGCGGCGTTCGTCCCGAGGCGGCGTCCTTGGACGGTGCCGCAGCAGGGTTTCGGCTCGCGCCAGCCCGGGCGTGGCCGCTACGGTGGCTGCGTTCGTCGTCGCGGCGAGGAGGAGGAGGAGGAAGGGGCCCGCCTGCTCCGCCTGCGCTGTTGTGGTCTCGTTCGCCAGAGGACCGAGGAGGTCGACCGGCTCCGTGGTGCCCGTCCTTTGTGTCGGCCACGGTGTCCGTAATGACCGCGCCGCCCGCGCTGGTCGTGCCGACCGCAGCGCCCGTGCCACCCGCATTGGTAGCGCCGCCTGCGCCGCCTATGAACGCGTGCGAGGTGGTCGTCATCGTGATGCTCTTCTTCTTGGGCGCCATCGATGACGAGGAGGACGGTGATGAAGTTGATGATGCAGATGAAGAAGACGCGCAGTCCGTTGATCAAGGTTCGCACAAATGCCTCTCCGCCCCTACCTGGCGCGCCAAAGATGTCGGGGTACGACCATCTATGGGGCCATGCAGCCCCTTGTGGTTCGGTGGGGAGGATCGGCATGCGCAAAGAGCATGGTCAATGGAGCGCGTGGGATTTTACCCAGGTTCGGGCCGCTGAGAAGCGTAAAACCCTACTCCTGCTTTTGGTGTATTAGTGGTGTGAAAGCACAGTACATGGAGCGCTTCTCCCGGCAAGGTGCGGAGAGAGCAGCTACGCGAGAGGTGCTTGTGCTAAAAGGGGGTCCGAATCCTCTAAACTGTTGCCCTGGCCCTCCTTTTATAGCTCAAGGGGTTACCACAGTGGCAAAATAGAAATTACATAGTGATTAGATAGCAAACAGTGTTATCATACCTAACTCTACCAGTTTAGGACAAAGGCATTTAATGCGCCGTTAGGTGTCATGTGGAGAGGTAGTCCCGGCAAGGTTTCTGCACCGCTTGCCCAGCTACCTCGTATTATCCTGACACGCCTCCTGGACGGGTGTCATTAGAGGCAAATCTCGTCCCAGCGTGCTGACACGTGCCCGACAAGCCTCACCAACCAGCCTGCGCGATCGACACCTCATATACCAGCGAACACCTGTGCGATGAGGTGGAGCGCTGGAGGGTTGGCGTAAGCTTGCCGGCATGGAGCTTGCCGGGTCTTCACCTTGCCGGTTTATGCTTGCCGGCGAGGAGTGTCTTCATCTTTGGTGCTGGGTGAGCGCCGAGCCTTGAGCTTCTCTCTGGTAACTCCTTCGGCTTAACTTGGAGTCTTCGTCTTGGCGGTTCCCGGCAAAGCCTTGGCCGGCAAGGAGGCTGCTACTGTCTGTGCATAAGTCAGGGTATAAAATACCCATGTTTTATACACCGACAGATGGGTACACTCTCATTCTTGTGGTTGTAGATTATATTACAAAGTGGGTTGAAGCTCTGCCAGCCAAGCAAGCGGATGTGGCTACTTCGTTGAAGATGATAAAGGACATCATATTGCCCAGGTTTGGAGTTCCTAAACTTCTTATTACTGACGGTGGATCTCATTTTATACAGGGAATATTCGGGAGAGTACTTCGTAAGTACGGGGTTACTCAGTGAATAGCATCACCATATCATCCACAAACTAGTGGGCAGGTGGAACTTTCTAACAAGGAAATAAAAACGATACTTCAAAAGACGGTGCAAAAGTCCAGGAAAGATTGGGCATCAAAGCTGAATGAAGCACTCTGGGCCTATCGCACGGCTTATAAGAATCCCATGGGGATGTCACCATACAAAATGGTGTACGGTAAGGCTTCGTGACACCCTGGTTATCGCTCCTTGTTTTTTTTTCCTTTGCGGGATTTGACTCCCGTCTTTTTTTCGATGTTCTTGGATTTTCTCTCGCTCTTCGGTATATGAAGATGGTCATCTAGCCTTGCCTTCCCTGTCTAACCAGAGACTCTCTCCAACCCAACCTTGCCACCCAAAATTTGTTCTCAGGATTCTGCTGCCGAAACCCTACCTTCCGAGTTACCGGAAAGGAAACCCTAATTCCTTCCGTTACAAAGGAACTCCAATTTCCTTCGATCTTTTGCCTCCCAAACTTTTTCCAGTGATCATCCCACATCTATAAACCCTGGATATGCAAAAATATTGCCAAGTCATTTGCAATATTTTTCATTTAAAATTAATTCCTTTTTCTGCTGTTTAAAGGAATTAAATCCAGGAAAATATCTATCCAACTCCAAAGTTCATGAAAACTTGTGGAGATATTCTTTGTGATCATATAGAGCTCCAATAAAAATATTGGCCATAATTAAATAAGGGAATTTGCCTTTTCCTATTTAAGGCCAATATTGCATTTTGGGCACTTTCCAAAGGAACGACCATTTTGGTAGCCAGGAAAAATCCCAAATATTTGTGGAGCTTCTCCTATCCATATCTTCACCATTTCCATCAAGATCCCAAGTTCCACAGATCAAATTTTGAGAGCATCATCCAATTCTTGTTTCTGGATTTATTTTGAGGTTGTGAAGCAACTATATTTTATATTGCTTCAAAAATTCTCAAATTAATCCAGGACCTCAAATTCTATATATGATGTGAGTATGCCAAAATTCAGATCATTTCATCTAGCCAATTTCTCCCAAAAATTCCATCTAGTTTCTGTCCAGATTCAAGCTCTGTGAAGGGAGTACCACTTTGGCATTTCCAATTGAGCTGAAAATTTTCCAGCACCTTAATATCTCCAAATCATCACCCTACCCCAAAATCCAGCTCATTTAATCAAGCCATATGAGTGTAGCTTCAAGATTAAATTTCTGGACCAAATTTGGCATTTGCAAAGGAAGTATATGCAAATGAGGTCCAAATTGCTTCAAATTTTGGCAGCACCAAGTCCTTCCTACCACATTTCTTTGTGACAAAGGTTCAGCTCCCCACTCTCATCCATCTCTCCACAAGAATCCATCTAAGTTGCTGTTCAGAAGTTGTTCTGGATCACCCCGGCCACTCTAGAGCAATCTTGGTCCATCCAATGACCCATCTCATCTATATGATCAATGCCTTCCGTGTTTGACAAGATTTGGCACCCAGAGGAGGGCCAGAACATGACATGTCCGTGGTGACCGCGTGAGCTGCACGCAGAAACAGCGCTCTGCGAGTTCATCGCATCGGACAGGCCAGCTCCTGCTGCCATGGCGTGTTCCAGCATGCCGACCTGACTCCCCGTTGTCCTCGCATCCCTCTCTGGTCATTTCCCCCTTCGTTTTCTTCCTTCCCACGCCGCGATGAGCTCCGCCACTGTGCGCCCGTGACGCCGTCGTCTTCCTCTGTCTCCTTCCTCCCCGAGTTCTCCCGAAGCTGCTGCCAGCTTCTCCACTCCCCCGGAGTCCCTGTTGACATCGCCTCCTCTCTCCGTGTGTCCTCGAGCGACAGTACGCCGATGAGGACGCCACCGCGGCCGAGCTCATCCGGCGACCTCGGGTGGCTATAAATAGCCAGCCCCGAGTCCCCTCGAGCACGCACCGCGCCTCCTCTTCCCCTCCAGAGCCCTCTGGTGCCCACGCCCGGCCGAATCCCTTGCCAGAGCGCCTCAATTTCCGGCGAGCCGCCACCCTAGCTGCCACTGCCCCGCTCGAATTCGAGCTAACCGAAGCTACTCCCTCCTTTCTTTCTTCACCAGAGGAGCATCCCAACCACGGCTAGGCTCCCCCTAACTTCACCCCTCCCTCCCTACCACCATAGCGCCGAATCCGTCGCTGCCCGAATCGCCGTCCGCCGCGGGCAGCGTGGCCACTGCTCCGATGATCCCCGGCGTTCGTGCCGCCCACCGTTGCAAGCGCCTCTCCGCGCTGAGCTCATTCATGGGCGGAGCGTCACCGGAGACGGCATGTAGCTCCGGCTATCGCCGTCGGGCTCCTCTGCTCTCTCGGTCAGGCGCGCAGGTGCGGGAGGAAGAATTAGGCTGGCCAGGCGGGTCCCACCTTCCCGTCGACCTCACCCGTCAGTCACCCCTAGCCGGCCAGCTGGATAAGTGGATACGCCTTCCCGAGAAGCCGCCTCCCCCGCGCTGAAAACGTATTTCCCCAAATACGCTTTCGTTTATTCGGCCGGCGGCCGAACTGGCTATTTTGTGAACGTTCGCTTGTTAAGGCAAGAAATGGACAATTTCTGTTTATTTCTTTGCCTAAACAACGAACGGCCGTTTCTCCTCAACCGTGACTCCGATCGAGGTGAATCCAAAGCCCACTTCTTTAGTTCGTCGAGCCCGTTCCGATGATGTCACTTCCACCATGTTTACACTTTCTGAAAATGCCCATTTTGCCCTTGCCCTTCTATAAGCCCCTTCGAGAGAGAATCCTTTCCGGCGAAATTTTCCGCGAGGTGATTGCACTTCTTCCCGTAGTATTCCTCGACCCTCAGGCAAGCCGACCATCTGATATATGCCCTAAAGCATTGCTTTGTGTTATTCTTGCGTGTTTAAATTAATATGCTTGTATGCGTAGTGGTGAGCTGTATGTGACGCCAGTGAACCCTTGGCTGCCTTTCTTCGGTGACGGCACCACGCCTGTGTTCTGAGCTGCTTCCGGCCGTCCGGGGTGGATGCCGACTTTATGTTTCTCTTTTCAACAACTGGCCTGTGTTCTGAGCTGCTTTTCGGCCGTCTCGGACAGCTGTTGAATTTCTTTCTGTAGCGGTGACCCTATGCTCTGAGCTGCTTTTCGGCCGTCTTTGGGAACCGCTACCCTCTTTTTATCAACACCGTCTCATGCTCTGAGCTGCTTTCCAGCCGTCTTGAGCCGGGGTTGAGTTATTCCAGTAACGTCCCAGATCTGAGTTGTAAAGACTGTTCTGGTGGCTACTGGTTTATTTGCAGGTTTCATGCAAGGGTTCAGATGGTTGTCACTTACAGCTAAGACTTGTTGAGTAATTAAACTCCTGCTAGGTTGAAGTTGTTATTTACATTACTTGTTAATGCTTGTCATGTTATTGCACTAGTGACTCGTATGTAACAATATGGAGATAGGTTGTTATGTTTTCATCGTGCATTATTGTGGCTATCGCAATGATTATGAAATGTGACTTAATGACAACAACCTCCTCCGTTGACTGGATCGAGTCATAGTGTCACCTATCCGGACTTACCCGTGCAGCCACATTTGCCGGTATGGGACGGCCCTAGCTTGGTGTATTGTCTTGCCTCTTGTCGGTACCACCAAATAGGGAAGGTTATGCGTGCGCTACCCTGGCCCGGTAGACGGCGATAACCTTGTGAGCCCAGTTGAGTTATGTGCGCACGTCCCCGTTTGGGACAGTTTTGTTTGGCCACGACGGTGGCAGGTGTCACGGGGTGACACAGGGGCCACCCAGGACATGACCCTGGGAGGGTATGATTGTCGGTGGGACCGTAAGAGTGCCGGGCAATAGGCAAAGTTTTGTTGGAGCAGCACCGGTCCACCCGAATGGGAACGTGTACTAAGTACGAGGCCGGGAGCTCCATGGAGTGGGTAAAGTGCGCAACCTCTGCAGAGAGTAAATCTATTCGAATAGCCGCGTCCTCGGTCATGGACAGTTCGTATAGGCCCCTATTTCGTCTGTGTTGAGTCTGGAGGAACAAACTATACAATGTTATTGCTAAAACTAAACCAGAGAATGGTAAGGGTTGTCAGACTTGCAGTGCAGATGCATGGACATCAGATGATGTCGAAGGTTTGAATGTTAGCCATAAGATGGCTATGAGATAAGCGGTCGGGTGACCGCAAAGCTTGGATCGGATTTGGATCGTGAGCATATTCGAAGTTCGGATTATTTACCTGATATACTTTACTGCATTTACTTCAGTAATTATCATGGTAGATAATCCCGCTATAACCTGATAATTAATGCTGCTAGATGACTAATCTTGCTAGATAATTTTGCCATGACATGATAGTTAATACTGTTAGATAACAAGTGCATGCTTGAATGCCATGGATTGCATTGCTTGGTGTATATGTTGGTTTGGTTTGCTTGCGAGTACATTCAAAAGTACTCAGCGGCCTTCAATGTGGTCAGGTTCACCTAAGGATTCGACGTCCGCTAGCGAGTAGCCGGAGTGTTCGCGAGCTAGAAGAGTAACCCAGTCAGATCCCTGTGGATTGGAGCCGCACCAAGACCTTGCTGCCTTAGATAGAGCTTCTCCGCTGCCATCACCCTTGTAATATCGCATGTAAGACTGATATATAAATTAATAGAAATGTCTGTGTTCATGATACTTGTTGTAAAGGCACGCGCCAGTGTGATTTCCTGGGCAGGCGTGTGCGGCGACCGTCTGGCTACAGTGGTATTCAGGCGGGGCGCCACATGCTTGTCATCTACGCTTAGAATTAGAGCATAAAGCTTTCTGGGCAATCAAAAAATATAAATCTAAATCTTAAAGAAGCTAGAGAAAAAAGGTTGTTAGATATGCATGCTCTGAGTGAACTTCGCAACAGTGCTTACGAGAGTGCCAGGTTGTTCAAAGAAAAGGTCAAAATGTGGCATGATCGTAAGATATTGAAATGAACTTTCACTGCGGGGGACAAGGTCCTCCTATTTAACTCTCGTCTAAAGTTGTTTCCAGGGTAGCTTAGGTCTCGCTGGAAAAGGCCCTATGAGATAGAAGAGGTGTACAATTCCGGAGCTGTTCGTCTTAAAGGAGGGAAGAACGGTCCCTGGATCGTGAATGGACAACGCTTGAAAATATACCTTGCGGATGAACAAAAGGAGCGGGATGTAGAAGAGGTAAGTTTTCTCACGATCGAGCAAGCTGAAGCCCTCCGCAAGGAACAACGAGTATATGTCAACACTCCGGTAAGATAGATGTGAATACCTAGATAAAAATTATATTTTTTTTATTAGGCTTGTTAAAATTAACGTCTCAGAGTTTGGAATTTTCGTCTATAGTTGGGAGCTTTGCTACTAATCTTTCAGGGATGAAAAATTTTCTAAGGAAGAAACTCGCCCAGCGCCAACAGACCAAAAGACGGCGTACAAAATGAGCGGGAGCGCCTGTTCGGGCGGTCGTTTGAAAAAGAGACGGAAGAGCCGCGGAGGAGCAGATCCAAAGATGGAGTATCATACGGATGTAGGCGCTCATTTGGGTGGTCGTTTGGAATGCTTCGGTGAACGCTCCAGGGACATTATCAAAGACAGTGTTCCCGACGACTGGACGCGCCCGTATGAGTGGTCATTCTTTAATCTCTGCGGTAGGTGAAAAAAAAGAAGAGAAGGAGATCCAGTAGTGTGTCAAACGACCGGCCATACGAGTGCAAGCAAGGCCGTCGTTGACACGGTTAGCGCGATTCTTTCCCGATTTCGTTTTGGTTTCTTTCTAACTAACTGTTTATCTCATATTGCTACTTGTAACTTGCGTTGGTATTTCCCCGAAGAGGAAGGGATGATGCAGCATAGTAGAGATAATTATTTCCCTCAGTTATGAAACCAAGGTTATCGAACCAGTAGGAGAATCACGCAACACCTCATTAGCAGCACCTGCACACAAACAACAAATCCTTACACCTAACGCAAACGAGAGGTTGTCAATCTCTCGGCAGTAAATTGCAAGATTAAATTGTATGTGATAGATAGATAGATTGAAACAAAAATACAAAATAAATAAATTAAAGAAAATGGCAGCAATATTTTTAGGGTTTAGTAATATGATTTAGATAGACCTGGGGGCCAAAGATTTCACTAGAGGCTTCTCTCAAGAAAATAGCATACGGTGGTTAGACAAATTACTGTTGGGCAATTGATAGAAAAGCAAGTAATCATGACGATATCCAAGGCAATGATCATGTATATAGGCATCACATCCAAAATAAGTAGACCGACTCCTGCCTGCATCTACTACTATTACTCCACATATCGACCGCTATCCAGCATGCATCTAGTGTATTACACTACTAGGGAAAAGGCTAGCAGTAGCGCGGGGTTTTACCTTATCAGTAGCGCGGGCACCGGTGCTACTGCTAAGGCGCTACAGCTAAACTTTAGCAGTAGCGTGGGTTTACCCGCACTACTGGTAACTATACATAGCAGTAGCATGCTCATTAAACCGCGCTGCTGCCGCTGCTAATAGCAGTAGTGCCTCTTTCCAGAGCGTGCTGCTGATAATAGCTCGCTGCTGCTACATGCATGCCCGCGCTACTGCTAATTTTTCCTGTATTTTTTTTTCTGCAGCATATTGACCCTGTATTTGTACAGGTTTTATACAGTAGTTTCATCATATGATTTTATGATCATGATGAGTTATTATATCAGTGGGTGAAAGAGACATGGATTAGATTCAAGTGGAGGCAACATGGTGCAGATCGAAAGTACTACTAATCCAAACTTGATCACTTTAGTTTGGATTAGTAGTACTTTCGATCTGCACCATGTTGCCTCCACTTGAATCTAATCCACGTTTATTTCACCCACTGATATATATAATAACTCATCATGCTCATATAACAACTCAGCATCATCATCATAATAATAACTCATCATCGTTATCATAATAACAAGTCATACTCATCATCATCATCATATATAGTCATCTAACAACTTCTACTCGTTATCATAATAACAAGTCATACTACTCATCATCATAGTCATAACCAACCCTAGTTAGTTGTTCTTAGCACATGTTCATGAGTATTAGCTAGGACCTGCTACTCTCTCTAAGGTAAAATAGCATAAAACAACATAGCCCCTGACTCTCCATTATGAAGAATGGAGATTATCCTGTCTCCAATTTGTGCGCTTCGCACAATGTTGCTTCCAAGTAGCTCCCTTTCATTATTCATAACTTTTTTCCATTCTTTGATTGTGATGCCTTCATCGGTTTGAGAAATCTTGTATGAACAGTGTCGGTGTACTAAAGTTTGGGTCCTTTAGTACCCCATACTTGTGCACGGACGGTTGTAGCCATACCAGCGGCAAGGCCTGTCGGAGGACAGCTGGAAACAGATACAAGATTATCGAGAAGGCGTTCAAGCTAATGACCAGAAGACAAAAGACCGAAGGCTGGGTTCCTGGCAAGATCCTTTACGGGAAGGCTCGCGAGGCCCGGCAAGGCATCGCGCCCGGCAAGGCCTCCCACCCGGCAAGATCTCACACCCGGCAAGATTTCACCGCTTCAGCACAGTGCCACCACTCCAGTGCAGCGACTAGCCAGTCGTTTAGGGCTTGTCCTCCTGGTTGCGTGTCACGGCATCAACAACAAATGGGCTTAAGCGGTGCTGATGGGACGGCCCCTTTTTTCCGCCCCCGAGGAAGTAAGGGACAGCTAAGTAGAGCATTAAATGCGTTTGTCCTAAGACGTTTGTCCTCAAACGTCGGTGGTAATCATGAGACACTGTAGTAACTTTCCACCTCTTGTACTGCTGTCTGCCACTGTTGGTGACCCCTTGAACGTATAAAAGGAGGCCCAAGGTAGAGCTACAGGGAGGAGGACCTTCTGGCCCATTCTGCATGCGTAGCTGCTTCTTCACCAGCGCTCCATGTACTTGAGCTAAGAACATCCACAGTAATACAACCAAAGCAGGAGTAGGGTTTTACGCTTCTCAGTGGCCCGAACCTGGGTAAAGATCCCCGCGTTGATCGCTAGTTCCGCTCTTTGTGCAAATCTTTTCCCCTTGCCGAACCATAAAGGGATCCATGCGGTCCCATAGGTGTCGTATGCCGACATCTTTGGTGCGCCAGGTAGGGGAAGGATTTGATTGCGCGAACCCGATCTAGCGGTCAGCGCGCCAGTTCTTGATCACTTTCATCGCCATGGCACCCAAGAAGAAGGGCGCTACGGCGGTTGATCCATCTGCGTCCAGCCTCCCCGTACCCACACAGACGGGTGATGGCGCGGGCGCTGGTGGAGGAGGTGGAGGACTTGAACCTCCGCAACGTTCTGGCGATCCGAGCCAGGCGAGCGCCAGGTCTAAGGACGGAGCCGTGCTACCTACGGGTGGCGCAGCGAACTCCAAAGATGGGACGGCGCCTTCCAAGACACCCACGCCGGCGCATGCGCCGTGGCCTTCTCCGATCGCGCGCGACGTGCAGCGCCGCAACGTTGGTGGCTCCAGGCATCCCCATGGAAAAACCCCTACGCCTCACTCCCAAGATGCGCGGGGCCAAGATCTACGCCAACACGTCGGTGGAAGCCGCGCGCGGTTGCAGGACCGTGACGGTGCTCCTTCTAACTCCGTTAGGAGTCAGAGCACCTCACGTTCTTCGCATCTTTCGCCGCCGCCTACACCGGCAGAAGCCTTGGCGCGAGCTCAGCTGCTCCTAGACTTCCCTCCCGCTGCGGAGAAGCTAGATGAGTGGAGATCTGCCATCCAGAGCCTCATCGGCTTTGCCAACGACGACAGGCCGCCGCAAGCGGAGCCTTCGCGGCGGCAGTCCACCGGGCCGATGCGTGCCGATGGCGAGAAGACCGGAGGTGGAATGACTATGATGCCCGTCACGACAAGAGCGGTGGACAACTCGGTGGATCAACGCCCGTGACGATGATTCACGGCGTCGTCTGATCCGCGGGTTCGCCGCGATCAACGCCTAGTTCTTCGGGAACGGCACAAGGAGGACGCTCGAACCACCATCGAGCGACGACGGGAAGCGCGCCGTCAATCCGACAGGCGCGCAGGACCCACTGTCGACGAGCCTGCGCCAGGGTATCCTGGTGGCCTGCCTTACGAGGTGGGCTGTCCAGCGTTTACTCGAGAGTTGCGGCGAGTCCAGTGGCCCAATTCCCGATCTTTCAAGCCAGAGGTGCCGGAGAAATATGACGGCAAGACTCACCCGTTAGAGTTCCTGAGCATCTACACCATTGCGCTGCAAGCTGCCGGGGCTCGAGACGACAAGATACTCGCCAACTACTTCCCGTTGGTGCTTAAGCCCAACGTCAGGTCGTGGTTGATGCATTTGCCGGAGAATTCCATTTCCTCCTGGGCAGATCTGTGTCATGAGTTTGTTGGCGCCTTTACTGGAGGCCACCAAGGTCCTGGCCAGGAAAGTGATTTACATGTCATCCCCCAGAAGGAGGGCGAAACCCTGCGCAAGTATATATAGAGATTCAGCCGTGTACAGTACAACATCCCAGATGTTTATCCTGCCGCAGTCATCAGCGCCTTCCATCAGAATGTGCGCAACCGCAAGATGCGGGAAGAGCTGGCGATGAGCAAGGTCAGGGATGTCGCCGAGCTCTATGCTCTAGCAGACAGATGTGCTCGGGCCGAAGAGGGAAGGAGACTCCCCGGCGAAGACGCTGGCGCAGGAGTCGATTCTGAAAGCGAAGACGCCGCCACTCCGGCGAAGAAAGGCCGACGGCGGAATAGGAAGCGCAAGGGCAAAGCTGTGCTTGCCGTCGAGGGGTCCGGCAACACCGGCACCGCCAAGAAGGCCAAGACTGATGGCCCCGGCAAAGAGGTTGCCGGGTGTGCCGCATGTCAGGCCTTGGCGGTGGCCGACAAGCCGGAGGGCTCCGCCAAGCAGTACTGCAAGATCCACCGCACCAAGGGCCACGATCTCCAAAACTGCCGGCAAGTTGAGGAGCTTGTCGAGAAACAAAAAGCCGAGTATGAAAGGCAAGACAAGGAGAAGCCCCAGGACGACGCTGGGGGGTCCGGCAAGAAATGCGGTGGCCGAGGAGGTCGCCGCGGCAAGGCCAAGCAACAACAGGAGAGGCCCGCTCGAGGCCGCGACAAGGAACAAGGGGGTGATGATGATGATGAAGAGGGCGACGAGTCCAGCGAGCATGAGTTCCAGAAAGCTACGGAAGCCATGTGCGTTGACGGAGGCGCTTCGTTGCATTCCTCTCACCGCCGACTCAAACAGTGGGCGCGCGAGATTATGCAGCAGAGCCATCGGTCGATGCCCGGAAGCCGTTGAAATGGTGCCACACGCCTATCATTTTTTATGCCGAGGATCACCCTGATCGCACAACTGCTGTCGGTTGTTTGCCGTTTTTGGTTTCACCAACTATCCGCAACCTCAAGGTGACAAAAATGTTAGTTGACGGTGGGGCCGGTTTGAACTTGATCTCGCCTGATGTGATCAAGAGATTGCAAATTCCTGATGAAGATCTCGAGGAAATGGGCACGTTCCAAGGGATCAATCCAGGAAGGAGCCAGCTGAAGGGCAAGATCACCCTGGCAGTGATGTTTGGTAGTGAGCTGAACTACAGAACGGAGAAGATCGTCTTCGACGTCGCCAAGATTCCATTGCCATATAATGGGATTCTTGGTCGCCCGGCGCTGGCCAAGTTTATGGCGGCATCACACTACGCCTATAATACACTGAAGATGCCCGGGCCGATGAGCGTCATCACAATCCACTCCGACAAGAAGGATGCGCTTATCTGCACCGACCAACTCTACCGGGAGGCAGTTGCAGCGACTGCCGCTAAGGCACTTGCTCCTGCCGCTGAAGCTCCCGGAGGGAAGAAGAAGACCGGCAAGGGCTCTAGCACACACTCCGGCAAGCACACCTCCTCGGAGTGCTGCGCTCCCGTCGAGGAAGTGCCAGAGAGCTCCACCGGCAAGAGCAAGAAGTCCAAGGCAGCTCCACCAGAACCCAAGAAGGTGCCCGCCAAGGATGATGGTACGGGAGGAACTTTCACCATAAGTTCCACCCTCGATGACAAATAGGAAAGCGCGCTCATTGCCTTCCTGCGGGCGAATGTCGATGTGTTTGCATGGCAACCATCTGATATCCCCGGTGTTCCTAGGGAGGTAATCGAGCACCACCTTGCTGTCTGTGCCCACGCGTGGCCCGTCAAGCAGAAGGTCAGGAAACAAGCCTTGGAGCGACAAGAGTTTATCGCTGAAGAGATCCGGAAGCTTGAAGCAGCAGGTCTAGTTAGAGGAGTCCTCCATTCGACATGGTTGGCCAATCCAGTTGTAGTGCGCAAGGCGGATGGAAAATGGAGGCTATGTATCGACTATACTGATATCAATAAAGCCTGTCCAAAAGATCCTTTTCCCTTGCCGCGCATCAACCAGATTGTGGACTCCACTGCTGGTTGCGATTTGCTGTCATTTCTTGACGCATATTCAGGCTACCACCAGATTTTCATGTCAAAGGAAGACGAAGAGAAAACCGCATTTATCACCCCATGTGGCACGTATTGCTTCATACGCATGCCTTTCGGGTTGAAAAGTGTTGGTTCAACGTTTGCAAGAGCGGTCCAGATCGGTTTTGAGCCCCAGCTACATAGAAATATGGAAGCTTACATGGATGACATAGTGGTCAAAACCAGGGACAAGGCAACACTCATACAAGATTTAGAGGAAACATTTGCAAATCTGCGCAGGATCAATCTGAAGCTCAATCCTGAGAAGTGTGTGTTTGGCGTTCCATCCGGCAAGCTTCTCGGGTTCTTTGTATCTCAACGTGGAATCGAAGCAAATCCTGACAGGATCAAGGCAATTGAGCAGATTGAAGCACCAAGACGTGTCAAAGATGTGCGTCGAGTTGCCGACTGTGTTGCTGCTCTGAGCAGGTTCATCTCCAAATCCGCTGAGCGCGCCCTGCCCTTTTTCAAAATCTTGAAGAAGGTGGGTCCAATGAAATGTACTTCGAAAGCGGAGGCAGCGCTGTAGGACTTGAAGAAGTACCTCTCCTCTCCGCCGACGCTAGTCGTGCCTAAACCGCAAGAGCCGTTGCTGCTATATCTAGTGGCAACGAATCAAGTGGTTAGTGCTGCATTAGTGGCGCAGAGAGAAGTAGACGAAGAAGCAGCGGCAGCGGCAAGCCCGTCAAGCGACGAGCTGGGATTATCCCTGGCAGAGTCTGGTGCCGACAAGGCAGGATCCGCGCAGTCAAATGAAGCAGTGCAGAAGAAGAAGATGGTGCAGCGCCCAATCTATTTTGTCGGCTCCCTGCTGCAGGGAGCCAGGTCAAGATACTCTGGCGTGCAGAAGCTGCTCTTCGGCCTCCTTATGGCCTTGAGGAAGCTGCGCCATTATTTCCAGGCACATGAAATCACCGTCGTCACTCGATTCCCGTTGCAACGGATTTTACGAAATCCAGATGCGACCGGCAGGATAGTGGAGTGGGCGTTGGAGCTGTCAAGTTTTGGTCTCAAATTTGAAAGCACTTCAACTATTCAGAGCAGAGCCTTGGCAAGATTCATTGCAGAATGGACACCGACGCTGGACGAAGAAATTCAAGAGACAACTATCCCCGGCAAGGAATCAGATCGAGAATGGATTATGTACTTTGATGGGGCTTTTTCGCTGCAAGGCGCCGGTGCTGGCGTGCTGCTTGTCGCATCCACTGGAGAGCACCTCAAGTACGTAATTCAGATGCACTTTCCCCGGGAGAGATCAACAAACAACACTGCAGAATATGAAGGACTGCTTGCCGGTCTCAGGATCGCGGTAGACCTTGGAATTAAGAAGCTCATCGTCAGAGGTGACTCATAGCTTGTCGTCAGGCAAGTTAACAAAGATTATCAGAGCCCGTTGATGGATGCGTATGTAGACGAGGTGAGGAAGTTGGAGGAGCGTTGTGACGGTCTGCAGACGGAGCATGTTCCTCGAGCAGAGAATAGCATTGCTGATGACCTGTCGAAGCATGCTGCCCTCAAGTTACCTGTGGAACCAGGAACTTTTGTGCTCCGCTTAACTCAGCCATCTGTAACACCATCAACGAGGCAAGACAAAAGAAGAAAGTTGAGTACCGGCAAGTACTTTCCGACAGAGCTCCCAGAAGCCGCCGGCAAGGAAGTTGTCGGGAACGACACGGTTGCCGGTGAGCAGCAGCCTCGCGCAGAACCTCAGGTTCTTGCCACAGAAGCAAGCGCTCCCGCAACCGAAGATATGCCTTTAGTCCTTGTTGTCGAGCCACAGGCTCCGACATGGGCACAGCACATCGTCCAATTCCTTCAAACATGAGAACTCCCTGAAGAACAGGAAGAAGCGGAGAAAGTAGCCCGTCAGTCTAGTATGTACCAGTTCGTGGACAGCGTCCTGTACAGAAAGAGACCGAACGGCGTGAAATTGAAGTGCATTCCTCGGGAGGATGGACTGGAGCTGTTGGCAGAGATACATGGAGGCATATGTGGCTCCCACATAGGCTCGAGAGCCCTTGTCGGCAAGGCATTCCGGCAAGGTTTCTTCTGGCCCACTGCTCTCCAGGATGCAACTGCACTAGTAACCAAGTGTGAAGCGTGCCAGTTCCATTCAAAGCAATTGCATCAACCAGCTCAAGCTCTTCAGACGATCCCTCTTTCCTGGCCATTTTCGGTCTGGGGGCTCGACATATTGGGCCCCTTTCCCCGTGCTGCCGGGGGCTTCGAGTACTTGTACGTTGCTATCGACAAGTTCACGAAGTGGCCGGAAGTGGAAGCAGTGAGAAAGGTGACAGCACAGTCGGCCGTCAAGTTCTTCAAGGGAATAGTGTGCCATTTTGGTGTGCCGAACATGATCATCACCGACAATGGCACGCAGTTCACGAGCCGCACCTTCATGAAGTACGTCCAAGACCTTGGCGGCAAAATCTGTTTTGCCTCTGTTGCTCACCCGAGAAGCAACGACCAAGCGGAGAGGGCAAATGCTGAAGTGCTGCGAGGTCTCAGAACAAGAACTTTTGACAAGCTGCACAAGTGCGGAAGACGCTGGATTGATGAGCTGCCGGCGGTTCTTTGGTCAATCAGAACGACACCAAATCAAGCTACTGGCCTGACACCCTTCTCCCTGGTCTACGGGGCAGAAGTAGTTCTCCCCACGGAACTCATATACGGGTCACCTCAAGTGCACGCTTATGATGAGCTCGAGCAAGAGCAGTTGCGCCAAGATGACGCCACGCTCCTTGAGGAAGATCGTCTTCGGGCTGCTGTGCGAGCTGCACGCTACCAGCTAGCTTTGCGCCGCTATCATAGCCGCAAGGTTCATGCCCAAAGCCTTCAGGAAGGCAACCTTGTTCTTCGGCGCATTCAGTCGCCCAAGAATTCCAACAAGTTGACGCCGAAGTGGGAAGGCCCTTATCGGGTAGTACGAGTCACCAGGCCTGGCACAGTCCGCCTTGAGACCAAAGATGGCGTTCCAGTGAGCAACTCCTAGAATATCGAACACCTTCGTAAGTTCTACCCATAAGGCACGGTTGCCGGGTCACCTGGCAACCACCTTTTGTACAAGTTTTGCCGGCAAGGCATGTGAACCTTTGTACAAAGCCAGGCGTAGACCCTGTGCATAGTTGAATAAAGTTAAGTGTTTTACAATTCTTGTCGATTTTCATGTCATTTTACATGCATGCTTGTCTGAGATATTGTATGACATCTTGCTTCTGGTAGGCCCTAATGAACCGCCAAGGTTCCATATCTCTCTATTTTCTCTTCTTTCTATTTCTCAAAGGACAGAAGGTTCCCTCGCGTACACGTTTGCCGGGGGGGGGGGGGAAGGATGGTATGGGTACCGACAGGCCACGTTCAAGTTGGCATTACGCAATAAGGAGTACATCAACGAAAACCTAAGTTGCAAAACTCTTTTAGCAGATTTTTGTTGTAATGTTATTTTCCTTGAACGATTTCGGCCTTTGTATGGAAAACCTGCACGCGAAGGAACCTTGTCGTGATTGGTTGCGCCCTTACTTTGTTTTCGAGTCCGCTCAACAACTTACGTGGCTGCACTGAAAACGTCAAGGTATCTTGTCGGTAGCGACACCCCCAGCAGGCTGCTAAGGATCCGTTCCTCAAAGCGCTCGCGGCAGGGTGCTCACACCGGCAAGATCCCGATAAGCGTAGGGTAAAAACCATACAGAAAGAAATCAGACGAGGGAAATAGCATACATTCATCCAAAACATAGCAAGTTATATTACATTGATAGTCGCCGCATTTCTAACTTAAGATAAAACTGTCTTTGGCATGGAATAGTGGCGACAAGATGAAGCAAAGCGACTAATCCCTACGCTCGCCTTCGACCCGCTTGACGTGACTCACTCTGTCGACGATGGGCGCGACAAGCTCCTCGAGTACCTTGAGATCTACATCCTCCGGCAAGCTAGCGAGGACGTTGGTGAGGTTGATGCCAGGGTTCTTGTGCACCACTTTGATGAGCACCTTGCGAAGGACGGCCCGGCAGAGCTTGCGGGATTCGTTGGCCAGATGAGTAGCTCGGTCAGCCTGGAGCAGCTTGAGAGCATCAACGATGCCCTCGAAGAACATGGTCAGCTTGGCGCTCGAAGACACCCTCTCATTAGAAGAGTACCTGAAGTTATCCAAGCCCATGGTGGACAGCTCTGCGGCAAGCCTTTCCGCGACGTCGACGAGGCGCTCAGTCCAGATCGTCACACCTTTCACGAAGTCATTATAGGTGGCGGCGGCGCTGTTGAGTAGGCTCTTCTCGGCCTGAAGATCCTTGGTCAGAGCCTCTCACGAGCCTTGCTGCTCTCAAGGGACTTCTCCAGCGTTGTCCGCTTCAATGTCAGATCGGCAATGGATTCATTGGCTGAAGAGAGCTCTTTGGTCTTGTCGGACTTGGCGGTTTGCATCTCCGCCAAGCTGAAGAGAGTCTTATCTCTGTCGGCTTTGAGCGTTGAGATCTCCTTGCCGTGGCCCTCAAGATCCGCTTCCAGCCTCTTTACCTTATCGCCCAGCTCGCTCTTGGCGGCCTCTGCAGCTTCGGCGGCATCGATGGCTTCCTTTAGCTTGCCGGCGTGATCTGCGACCAGAGCAGCGAGTGCTTCCTTGTGCCTCTACTCCAGCTCCTGTGTTCGCCGCGCGACAAGCTTCTCGATCTCCTCGTCCTTGCTACGAAGCTTGGCGGCAAGCGCCTCCTCATGAGCGGCAAGATCTTCTTCATGAGCATCAAGCCCGACGCGGCGTTCCATCAAGCGAGCTTCCTCTGCAGCGGCCTGCTGTGCAGCCTCCTCCTGTGCCTTCTCGACATCGGACTGCTTCATGAGGAGCTCATTCCAACTCTGATTCAGCTGCTCCCGACCAGCCGTCAGTTCTTGGAAGGCTTCGACGAACCAGACTTGCGTCTCCCCGACACGCTTCTGGAAATCTGCCTCCGCCGCTTCAACGACTGCCGCCCTGGAGTCCAACTTCTCCTTCGGGCGTGGTGAAGTGCCTGGAGCTTCTGAAAGTTATCACTCATGGCTTGGAGGAGCTGCTCTTCCTTGGGTCCGCTGCTGCTAGCGGCGGCAACAACGTCTCCATCTAAAGTTTCTCCTTCAATTGGCACCCCAGTGCTTGCCGTCCCTGGTATGCTGACGAACAGGTTGTCGCTAACCATGAGGTAACTGCTTGACGGGGGGACGTCGGATGTTGACGGTTGATCCTCGACGACCACCTCCCCGGCAGCTGGGGGCTCCACGACCGGTGTAGCGCCAGGCGCTCCTGCGGCAGGAATGTCGTCAGTGTGGTCGCCGGTCTCCATGCCGGCCCCCTCAGCAGATCCCATGGCGGTTTCTTCCTGTGCGGCCTTGGCGGCCTCATCAGCTGCGACCCTGTCGGCCTCGACGGCAGCATCCCTGGCGGTCTCTTCGATGACAGCATCAACATCCATTTGTTCCGCCAAGGGGAGATCTGAAAACCCAAGAAGGGAAACAAGATGAGACCAAGGTTGAAGCTCAAGAAGACAAAAATAAAGAAAAAAATAACAAGTACACCACGGCAACGGTTTACCTGCATCGAGCTGTTGAGAGGTGGCTTCTCCTTTCCTGGCAACATTGGTTGCCGAAGTAGGATTGCCAGCGCCTGTGCTTGCCGGCTCCTCTTCAACATGGATGGGCTTGCCAGTGGAACCCCTCGCCGAAGGTTCATCTCTGGGCGGCGTGGTCGACGGAGGCGGCACTTCAGGGTCGGCCTCCAATGGCTCTCCTTCTTGCCGTCCTTCTCCTACAAGCCCGGTGATGTCAATAGCAAAGATAACCTCCTCGACACTCGCCAGCGGATAATGAGTAGTGGACTCACCCTGGGGGCTGGGTTCGAGATTGCGTTGAGGGCTGAGCTCCGGGCTGATAACAATGGTCTCTGGCGCACCTACGGTGCTTGCCGAAGGCTCATCGCCCGTAGAAGTCTTTGCCCTCTTCGCCGACCTTTCGCCAATGTCTCTGTATCTCTGCGGGGACAGGCCAAAGCAAATCAATTGAGTTAAACAAAGCCAAGGATTCAGAAATTGAAATATGCGGCAAGGGTCACTTACTCCTCTCTTTCCGGGCTGAAGGAACAAAGGTCGAAGTCGACCTCCGCTCCAGTATCCATGTAAGGAGGTGGAGAAGGGGCCCTAGGACGTTTGGCTGCGGTAGAAGCAGGTTGTTGGTGAAATCCTGCCGCCCCAGCTGTTGATGCCGTTGGGCGAGACTCCCCCGCCACATCAGTTGTTGCTGCTGTCGTGTGTGGCGAGCGTCGCACAGGTTGCTGCTGGGCTCCTTGCCACTGCGCAGCCTTGCTGGTCACTCCCTTACCAGCCTCGCCACTTGAAGAAGACTGACGTGCTGGAGCACCAGAGCCAGCTTTTCGAAGAACACGCTTTTTCTTCCCTGGAGCTGGGGGCTCCTCGTGCGGCTGCTCCTCGGCTGTGCCCTCGACAGAAGGACTCCCAGTGGCCATGCTGCTCTGCTCCCGGGCAGCTTCCCCTTGCTCGGCAAGAATCTCCTCTGGCACTGTCTCTTCTTCACTGGTGCCCTCTCCCGTGAAGCCAAAGTCACCGGCCTCTGCGGCAAGATTTGCCTCCTCCGCCCTGCTGGCAATATAAGCCACTTCTTCATAAGTGGTGGGGCGGATAAGGTTAGAATCTTCCCGGATGGCCCTCTCCGACAAGCTGTCGACGAACTCCTGTACACGCTCTGGAGGCGGCTCTACCCAAGTCCCGTCAAGGCCGTGGGTATTGCACACTGGGATCATAGCAATGATGGAGCTCAGGGCAGAGTTGTTGCACAGAGGGATCAGACCAGCCGGCAACGTGTACTTCCCGTCAGGCCTGAATAGCTTGCGGCAAAGGAACGTGTGCTGCAAGACCATCAGATTGTTATTCATACCAGGGTGCAGCCTCATGATATCTGCTGCGTTCTTGAAATCCCAGGCTGGCCTCCCTTTGTTATGCAAAGGGGCAATGCGCCGGCGGAGCAAATCTGCGCCGACCATCTCAATCGTGAGCCCGGCAGCCTTAAGACGGTGGATCCTGGTGATTGCAATTGTGAGCTTCCCATCCTGAGGATCGAGGTCGCTCCAATTCTCGCCATGGACTACTTTCTTTTATCGGGGCACGCAAAACGGCTGAGGGTCTTTCTCCTGGATCCAGCACCACTTAGACCGCCATTCCTCCCACTTCTTGCGGTAGAGACCCCCTGGATATATATCCTTGTTCCATGCCCTTGAAATCCAAGTGATAGAACCAGAGAGGGCGTCTCCTGTCTCGATGCGGGGAATGAAATAATGGCGGAAGAGGGCTATGTTGGGGACTACTCCGGCAAAGTTTTCGCAGAGGTGAGCAAAGACTGACATGCATGCTATGGCGTTCGGCGTGAAATCCAAAAGGCGGAACCCGTATGTATACATAATGTCGACAAAGAAGTCAGAGAATGTAGGACAGAGCCCGCAGTAAAAATAAGCAGCAAAGAAGGGGAACCTATCCGCGCCGCCCCCGGCGGAAGCTGGGAGCGCGCGGGTGGCGAGGTGGCAATTCGTTCTCTTCCCCCACGCGCACCTGTACCGAGCGATCAGGGTGTGCCCGTCGAGCGTCGGGTCGAAGACGGCGTGCTCCTTCTGCATCTTCACCAGATCGACCTCATCCACTCCTGCGGCCACGCCGGCGGTTTTCGCCGCTTTGCCCTTGCCTGCTTTTGGCGGCATGGCGGCTGTGGAAGCGGAGCCCGAAGATGATGAGGGCGTGCGGGTGGCGGGTGAATGGAGGAGGCTCCTTTTTCAGGCTCGAGGAAGAAGACGATGGCGGTTTTTCAGATTGGAGACGACGGGGGGTAAATGAGCAGCGCCTCTGCGGATTCCTTTTTATGGGGAAGGCGCAGGGCTGGCTCTTTACTGACCGATGTGAAAGCATTTTTACAAGCGCACTACCGCAGCCGTTTCACGCACGAATCCCACGTCCCGCGTTTAACACGCGTCGTGGGGGAGCGCAGTAAATAAGATGATGATGACAGTTAACTCCGGCCACGAGTGCCCGTGCACTGTTTGGGCCTAGCCCAACAACGCCTCGCATCCGTGTATGGCCTAAGCCCGGGGTCTCCTGTCGGTGTACTAAAGTTTGGGTCCTTTAGTACCCCATACTTGTGCACGGACGGTTGTAGCCATACCAGCGGCAAGGCCTGCCGGAGGACAGCTGGAAACAGATACAAGATTATCGAGAAGGCGTTCAAGCTAATGACCAGAAGACAGAAGACCGAAAGCTGGGTTCCTGGCAAGATCCTTGCCGGGAAGGCTCGCGAGGCCCGGCAAGGCATCGCGCCCGGCAAGGCCTCGCACCCGGCAAGATCTCACACCCGACAAGATTTCACCGCTTCAGCACAGTGCCACCACTCCAGTGCAGCGACTAGCCTGTCGTTTAGGGCTTGTCCTCCTGGTTGCGTGTCACGGCATCAACAACAAATGGGCTTAAGCGGTGCTGATGGGACGGCCCCTTTTTTCCGCCCCCGAGGAAGTAAGGGACAGCTAAGTAGAGCATTAAATGCATTTGTCCTAAGACGTTTGTCCTCAAACGTCGGTGGTAATCATGAGACACTGTAGTAACTTTCCACCTCTTGTACTGCTGTCTGCCACTGTTGGTGACCCCTTGAATGTATAAAAGGAGGCCCAAGGCGGAGCTACAGGGAGGAGGACCTTCTGGCCCATTCTGCATGCGCAGCTGCTTCTTCACCAGCGCTCCTTGTACTTGAGCCAAGAACATCCACAGTAATACAACCAAAGCAGGAGTAGGGTTTTACGCTTCTCAGCGGCCCGAACCTGGGTAAAGATCCCCGCGTTGATCGCTAGTTCCGCTCTTTGTGCAAATCTTTTCCCCTTGCCGAACCGTAAAGGGATCCACGCGGTCCCATAGGTGTCGTACGCCGACAAACAGCGGTGAACCCGAGGCGGACTTGGCCGTAATCTAATAACATCAATGCGACCTTTCGTAAACATTAGATGAGGCACACAATCCTTTGGGATTTTCTGTTGAAGAACATAATAATAACTTAGTTAGCAATGTAGTTTAGCTTTAGAAGAATGTATGCAAAAGATGCACTGATGTCGTATTAGTAAAAAATCTTACCATGCCATCTCTATGGATGTTACCGTAGTTCAACACGTGCACTAGTGGCACGTATTGACCATAATGTGGAGGAGTTTCATAATTTATATTGAATTTCTCAACATCAATAATAAATGAGATAAGATGATCTTTCTCCTGGTAACTTAGTTCAGAGCCATCAGTGTAGTAGGTTCTCTCTATTATCTTCTGTACATTTTTTGAAGAATGAAAATAAGATGTCAATGGAAATAAGCCATCCATGATTTTTAAATAAAAAATATAAATTACTTAACAAATTTATTTAACAAACTCACAAAGAGGTAGAACTGGAAGCGTCTCGACATCCACCCAAATGTCGATATTATCGTCAATTTCATCTTCGGGCCGAAGATCGAAGGTGATTTGCATATCCTCCTTAAATTCATAGGCCTTGCAAAATCCTCTCCAAGTTGAGCAACCGAAATGTGAGCTATTTGGTGCATTAAATAGCTTAACCAAAAAAAGTGAAACCATGCTTCGTCCTAAGGTGAGCACTCATCTTCTCTGTTCTCTCCCTATCTTCAAAACCGAGCTTTTCCAAGACATACGGTCTTGCATGACATGGGATGAACTATTTCAATTAAAAAAATAGAAAATTACACGTTGAAGCCAAAATTCACAAGTCATGCATAATTACGGAAAAATACTTATCGTCCTTACGTACCATAAAAACGTCGAAAGTCTCCTTCAGCACGATGGTGAAGTACCTACCGTTTTGCAGATAAGGCATCCTGTCACACAAACCCCGGTCATCTTCACAGTAGTCGCACTCAAGAATCATATCGTCATCAGACATTTCCTGTGTTCATAAGTGAAAGATTAAAAATCGACGGCAAATAACAGGAACTCAACACACAGATCATTATTACTCATCACGGGTTGACTTTCGGTCTGTTGAGTCTTTCCTTGAAAACTCTCCTCTGACGTGGTGTTCGCAGATATTTGACCGACGGTGATGGTCGCTACTCCTCCTCCACCTAGTGCATAACAAAGGTCTAGCACAAGGAGAAGGAGAAGCGACCCCCACGACAACAGTCGGCATTCTTGTTCTCTCATATATGGTGGACACTCTCCCTCAATAATTTTCTGACTGTCATGTATTGAGCCCCGACAGAGTTAAAGTCAACCCGAAATGTCATTTAATTCTCTTTCCGGCAAATCCAAGGCACCCGATATTTCCTACATACTAACACAAGTCATGCTAAAATTCACGGAAAAATCCGGCATGACCTTTGCTAAAATAGGACATATCGAGCGCCTGAAATTAACCGGGACGGAAATGAATCAACATTCCGGCAAAACATAGGCCACTCAGATTTTCCATGCGATACAAAGATGTTCATACACATACAGAGATGTTTAAACTTGAAATTCTATCCGGATCAATTATCATTTAAAAAAAACTAGCTTCACATTGTCACAGCTACTCATCTACTACATCTATAAAAACATCATGTTTACTCACTATAGACGATGGTTGTTGACCGGGCACGGGTGTCGTTGGTGATCTTCTGGGCGTCGTCAACCGACTCGTCAGTGATCTACCCTGCGCCACATGAGCATTCAGACGTGAGCATACAAAGTAGGTCTCTCTCTCTAAATTTGGCAATGTGAGATAGACATAACTAATACCCTAGTTCTACTCTATTCAACACTTACTAAAAATTTCTCATATAGCATTCCAATACATTTCTATATTGAAAATTTTCTACACCTAAAAATTTCTCATATAGCTTTCCAATACATTTCTATATTGAAAATTTTGTACACCTAAAAATTTCTATTACTAATTTTTTTTACTAAAAATTTCTATTACTATAATTTATTTTCTATTCTATTACTAGTTATAATCTCTACCAACTAAGTGTCCAATAAATGTTTCTACCAACTAAACTTTTAACTAATTCAGTAAACTAAAAGTAAATTGGAGAATGGAGGAGGAGGAGGCAGGAGGGGCAGCCGCTGGAGGGGAGTGAGGAGGGCGGCGGTTGGGGGGAGGAGGGCGGCAGATGGAGGGGAAGGAAGGAGGGAGGAGGGCGGCAGATGGAGGGGGAGGAAGGAGGGAGGAGGAGGATGGGGGAGGGGTGGCAGATGGAGGTGGGGCGGCGGCTGGAGCAGGAGGAGGGAGGAGGGAGGGAAGGAGGGAGGGAGGGAGAGGGAGGGAGGAGCTACCTCGGTGGAGGAGGAGCGGGAGCGTCGGCGGGGGTGGGCGACGGCGGCGAGGAGAGGAGAGCACGAGAGAGTGAGGAGTGAGAGTGATGAGACAGAGGAACAGACGGCCATGGGATAAGATAAGCTTAGTAGTAGCGTGGGGTATAGGGCCAGCGCTACTGCTAAGCCCAAGACCTGTAGCGCGGGTCATGGGTCATGCGCTGCTGCTAAATGGGGTGGTAGCCCAATTTTTTTTTCTTTTTTTTTCATTTTCATTTTCTTTTTAACAATGTAATTTTCTTTTTAACACAGCCCAATTTTCTTTTCTTTTTCTGTTTCATTTTCATTTTCTTTTTAACAATGTAATTTTCTTATTAACACAACCCAATTTGAAGCATGTCAAAAAAACATCATAAAATACATCGGTCATCAATGATCTTTTTGTGTAGAATCTAAATTGTCAGTATGAATCTTCACCTGTAGGAACAGGTGAAGATTCATATTGCCACAGATCCTACACATAGAGTACAATGAAGACCAAGTGCTTGTGATAGTTGGAGAATTAACATATTTAAGGTGGTAAACACCCTGTTCGCGGAGCGAGGTGGGACTAAACTTATCAGTAGCGCGGCCTCTGTAAAACGCGCTACAACTATATAGTTAGTTGTAGCGCGGGTTGTATCCCCACCCTGCTACAAAGGCTCCACCCGGGGGACACCATGGGCCCGGTTAGCAGCAGCGCCTGTTTGGCCCCCAGCGCTACTGCTAACGTTATAGCAGCAGCGCGTTGTTGGGGCACGCGCTCCTGCTAAATATCAGTAGCGCTCTCCCGTGCCCCGCGCTACTATTAAGCCTCCACCTATAAGCTTTTCCCTAGTAGTGTAAAGTCCATAAGAACGGAGTAATGACTTAAGAACGATGACATGATGTAGACAAGATAAACTCACATATGAATAAACCCCATCTTTTTACCCTTAGTGGCAACGATACATACGTGTCATGTCCCTTTCTGTCCCTGGGATTGTGCACTGCAAGATCGAACCCACTACAAAGCACCTCTTCCCATGGCAAGATAAATCAATCTAGTTGGCCAAACCAAATCAATAGATCGGCGAAGAAATACGAGGCTATAATAATCATGCATAAAAGAGTGCAGCAAAGACTCAAATAATTTCATGGATAATCTGATCATAAACTCACAATTCATCGGATCCCAACAAACACACCGCAAAAAGTGAGTACATCGGATAGAACTCCAAGAACATTGAGGAGAACATTGTATTGAAGATCAAAAAGAGAGAAGAAGCCATCTAGCTACTGCCTATGGACCCGAAGGTCTGTGGTAAACTACTCACGCATCATTGGAAGGGCAGCAAGGTTGATGTAGAACCCCTCCGTGATCGATTCCCCCTCTGGCGGATCACCGGAGTAGGACCCCAGATGGGATCTCTCTGGAACAGAAAATTGCGGCGGCGGAAAAAGTATTTCATGGACTCTCCTGAGGGTTTCTGATTTTTTCTGAATTTATAGTGGAAGAATTAGGTCAAACGGAACTGGGTGGGCCCCACGAGGTACCAGGGCACGCCACCCCCCTGGGGCGTGCCCTGGTGCCTCGTGCCCACTCCTTTATCTTCTGGCCCTCTCCCGAAGCTTCTAGTGTTTATCTTGTCCAATAAAAAAATCTCCGAAAAGTTTTGTGGCATTTGGACTTCGTTTGGTATTGATTTTCTGTAAAACCAAAACAGGGCAGAAAACAGCAATTGGCACTAGGTTAATAGGTTAATCTCCAAAAATGATATATAATTTTTGTAAATAATTATAAAAACATCCGAGATTGATATTATAACAACATGGAATAATCAAAAATTATAGATACGTTGGAGACGTGTCAGCATCCCCAAGCTTAATTCCTGCTCGTCCTCGAGTAGGTAAATGATAAAAACAGAATTTTTGATGTGGAATGCTGCCTAACATATTCATCACATATTATTTTCTTTTATAGCATCGACATTGGACTTGAATGATTCAAAGCAATAGTCTATAATTTGACATGAAGATATAAATACTCAAGCATGCTAACAAGCAACCATGTCTTTCAAAATATCAACGCTAAAGAAAGTTATCCCTAGCCCATTATGCTCAATAATTGATCCATTCATGAAACACACTCAAATATTAGCTACATCCAATGCACAAGTATGACAATAGTGCTCTCTAGTTGGTGCTTTTGTAAGAGAAGATGGAGACTCACAAAAATAAAAATTGCATAAAAGTAAATAGATAGGCCCTTCACGGAGGGAAGCAGAGATTTGTCAAATGTGCCAGAGCTCAAAGCTGAAATTAAAGAGATAAAAATATTTTGAGAGCCATGCTTTTCCTGTCAATGAAAACGACTGAGAATTCCCAATACTTTCCATGCTAGATACATCATAGGTGGTTCCCAAACAGAAAGTAAAGTTTATTTCTTTTCCACCATTCTTTCAGAATCCATGGCTAGCCGTATCCACGGGTGCCCTCCATACCAACACTTTCCAAGGAATTTTGTTGTTATTAATTTGATTTCATGTGGGACTGGGCATCCCTATTACCAACCATTCTCTCATGCAATGACAAGTGAATAAACACTCATCGTGAGAATAACACACCTTGCATGGAAAATAATGGCCACCCCCTGCCGCTTCATGAGCGGTACGGGCACACAAAACGGAAAATTATATTGAAAATTAGAGTTGGCACATGCAAATTTACTAGGAATGGCATTGAAATACCGCATATCGGTAGATATACACTACTGGAATCAGGGACTTTGCCATCTGCCAGCTCTTTGCCGTCTGCTGGCAGATGGCAAAGCAGATATTTGCCGTCTGCTTTTATAAAGCAGACGGCAAAGAACATGCTGATGGCAAAGAGGCTCTTTGCCATCTGCACTTCTTTGCCGTCTGCTGGCAGACGGCAAAGAACAAAGTGGGCCCCGCTTGGTACTGCACTTGCCAGGTCACACGGGCCACTTCTTTGCCGTCTGCTGGCAGACGGCAAAGAGGTGAGGGGGGCCCCACAGTGTAATGGCGGGGACGGGCTAACGGCCCCCCTCTTTGCCGTCTGCTGGTAGACGGCAAAGAACTTTGCCATCTGCCAGCAGACGGCAAAGAGGGGGCTTAATTTTCGCCATCCCCCGCGCCTCCCGCCTCTCTCTCTTTCTCTCACCTCTCTCTCTCTCACACCCGCGCCCATTCCCCTATCTCACCGCCGCCGCCGCCGCCGCCCCCTCCCCGCCCTCTCGCCGCCCCCTCCCCGCCCTCTCGCCGCCGCCCCCTCCCCCCCTCTCTCATCGCCGCCGCCGCCCCCTCCCCGCCCTCCACCACCACCTGCCCCCCTCCCCGCCCTCCACCACCACCTGCCCCCCTCCCTGTGGCGCACCTCCACCACCGCGGCACCGCCCCCTCCTCACGGCCCTCCTGCCGCCGCCGCCCCCTCCCCGGCGGCCTCGTCTCCTCGCCGCCGGCCTCCTCTCCTCGCCGCCGGCCGCCCTGCCCCCTGCCCCTCTCTGGTGAGCTTCCCCTGCCCCCCTTTTAATTTTTTTTTTCTGTTTTTCTAATTAGATTTTTAGTTTTCTGTTTTTAGATGTTTTGCAAATAGTTGTTTAGGTGTTTGGGTAAATAGGAAAAAATATTTAGACATTTAGGTAGAAAAAAAAACTAGAAGAAAAAAAAGAAGAAAAGAAGATGAAAAAAAAGGAAAAATAAAAAAGAAAAAGAACAAGAAATAATAATAAGAAGAAGAAACAGAAGAAGAGGAGGAGGAGAAGAAAAAAGAAGAAGAAGAAGAAGAAGAAGAAAAGAGGAGAGGAGGAGAAGAAGAAGAGGAAAAAAGGAAAGGAAGAAGAAGAAGAGGAGGAGGAGGAGAAGAAAAAAGAAGAAGAGGAAGAAGAAGAAGAAGAAAAAAGAGGAGAGGAGGAGAAGAAGAAGAGGAAAAAGGAAAGGAGGAAGAAGAAGAAGAAGAAGAAGGAAAAAAAAGGAAGAAAAGGAAGAAAAGAAAGAAGAGGAAGAAGAAGAAAAGAAAAAAAGAG
Organism: Elymus sibiricus; assembly: GCA_039707655.1. Taxonomy (NCBI): domain Eukaryota; kingdom Viridiplantae; phylum Streptophyta; class Magnoliopsida; order Poales; family Poaceae; genus Elymus; species Elymus sibiricus. Next base: position 19,724,743 of record CM077672.1, on the reverse strand, counting down.
AAAAAACCCCGACCCCGACACGGCACCTCGACCCCGACCCGACAACCCGACCCCGACCCGACACCCCGACCCCAACACCCCGACCTCGATCCCGACCCCGACACGGCACCCCGACCCCGACCCGACAACCCGACCCCGACCCTACACCCCGACCCCGACACCCCGACCCCGACCCCGACCCCGGCACGGCACCCCGACCCCGACCCCGACCCGACACCCCGACACCGACACGGCACCCCGACCCCGACCCGACACCCCGACCCCGACACGGCACCCCGACCCCGACACCCGGACACCCCTGACACCGCGACACCACGACACCCAGACACGACACCCCCCGACACCCCGACCCCGACCCCGACCCTGACACCCCGACACCCCTGACACCCCGACACCACGACACCCAGACACGACACCCCCCGACACCCCGACCCCGACACGACACCCCGACACCCGGACACCCCGACACCACGCCACCCAGACACGACACCCCCGACCCCCGACACCTCTTCGGCCTCCTGTTGACCGAAAAGGTGCTCTTCGGCCTTCCAGAGGCCGATGGGGTCATATATTTGTGAATTATGAGTTAGGAAGTATATTTTCCGATTTTGTTAAGAAAAACATCATATATATTTGTGTTGATCGGGTGGATTTAAATGTGCAGTTCTTTCGGGGCTGCGAGGGTCTGGTGTTCGACGACCTCCCCGTGCGTTCGACGAGCTCCGCCCCTGCGTTCGTGGGTGAGCACAAATGACATCTCCTCCTCCCCCCTTCATTTGCTCTGTTCCGGTCTTCGTGCCGATGAAACTTGCTAGCTATAGGTGTCAATCATCAGTATGCGTGACCACTATGCGTCTCCCGTTCGAAAGGGTTACATCTATAAATATGCATGCATTTGCATATTTATAACCGTGATTCTTTCGAATTGTCCAACGTTATCCATGGACAGCCCGAGTATGTGTAGATTGGGTTCGTTTTCCCATATGCTTTGCTCCGGATCCAATGCAGAATTTCGTCAGTGCCTCCCTGTTGTTCTCCGGGTACACATCCTCTCTGCTTATTGCCGAGACGTGTATCAGGAGAACAGCGGGGAGGTGCTGCCGAAATTTTGCGTCGGATCCGGAGCAGAGCATGGGAAAACGAACCCAATCTACACATACTCGGGTGGGATTAGGACCTATCTTTACCTACTAGCGTCTAGGTTGCATGGACGTAATAAAACTGACAAACTCTATTAACTGATGAATATGGTTTGCTTGTGTGTCCAGTAGCTAGGCAAGATGAGTGATCGTGCGTGGATGTACACCGGTCGCACTAGTCAGAAAGACATGACCCATGAATGGCTAAAAAAAACCAAGGGGTTTGTGAGAGCCGCATTTGCAAATGGAGAGGAAACAAACTGGTGCCCCTGTGTCGACTGCGACAACTTTCATAAGAAGTCCGAGTTTGAAATGATCAAACACCTGCAGAAGTTGGGTTTTACGCCTGATTATACGGTCTGGACATTTCATGGTGAGTCTGCCCAACGTGCCAGAGCTGAGGAGGGCCGTCGTCGCACCGACGAGCATGGTACCGGGATGGAAGACATGGTGGAAGACTTTGATGATGCTCGGGATTCGGACGATGAGATGGAGGAATCTGCAAAGGCCTTCAATGATATGTTGGAGTCTTCAAAACGTCCTCTCCACGAGCACACTGAGCTTTGTCAGCTGGATGCCATCGCACAAGTAATGGCTCTAAAGGCTCAATTCAACTTGGGCAGAGAATGCTACGATGCGATGATGACACTATTTGGACGCTTTCTACCCAAAGGCCATGTAATGCCTGCAAACCTGTACCAGTCGGACAAAATCCTCCGTGCACTTAAGATGCCCTATGAGAAGATAGATGCCTGTGAGAAAGGATGTGCCTTATTTAGGCCTGAGTATGCGGACTTCAAGTATTGTCCCGTTTGCCAGTCTTCCAGGTATGTTGAGGTAGACAACGGTATGGGTGAGAAGAGTCAGACAAAAATCCCAGTTAATGTTCTTCGGTATATGCCAATCATACCAAGACTTCAACGTCTTTTCATGGTCGAAGAGACGGCCAGATAGATGACATGGCACAAATTGGGCAAAAGAACCGAACTAGATGCAGATGGGGAGCCGATGTTGGTACACACATCGGACGCTTTTGCGTGGAAGCGCTTCGATGCAATACATCATGCTAAAGCGGCAGATCCAAGGCATCCTCGAATCGCCATAAGCACGGATGGGTTCAATGTGTTTGGTATGATGGCAGCTCAATACAGTTGTTGGCCTGTATTTGTCATTCCACTCAATCTCCCCCCCGGACAGATTATGCAAAGAAAGAACATTTTCCTGACGTTGATAATTCCGGGGCCCAACTATCCGGGGAAGAATATGAATGTGTACATGCAGCCGCTTAAGGATGAACTGCAAGAAGCTTGGGATAATGGGATCAAGACATACGACGCCGCTACAAAAAAAAACTTCCTAATGCGTGCGTGGGACATGTACTCGATGCATGACTAGCCGGCGTATGCGCTATTCGTTGGCTGGTGTGTGCATGGAAGGTTCCCATGCCCCACATGCAAGGCAGCTCTTGAGTTTCGTCGGCTGCCGGCGGGTGGCAAGTTTTCTTGCTTTGACATGCATAAACAGTTCCTGGATCCTCGCCATAAGTTCAGAAAAGACAAGAAGAACTTCATCAAAGGTAGAGTTGTCAAAAACTCTGCACCACCTGCGTTGACAGGCCAACAGACCCTGGATCAGTTCAACTCTCTCGAGCCGGATCCGGAGCGTCCAGGGTATTTCAAGGGGTATAATTCCGAACACGCCTGGACTCACAAGACATGCTTGTGGGATCTGCCTTACTTCAAAGACCTCCTTTGCCCACACAACATCGATGTGATGCACACTGAAAAGAATGTCGGCGAGGCCCTCTTTGGTACATTGTTCGGCATAGAGGGGAAAACAAAGGATAATCCTAAGGCTAGAGTTGATCAGGAGGCTCTTGTGATAGACCGCTACAAAATATGCGACAACCGAAAGGAAAGCAGAACTGGACGAAGCCAAAGGCATGGTTCAATCTTGGAAGGCCAGCTATGAGGGAAATTATCCTGTGGGTGAAAAAGGAGTTGATGTTCCCTGATGGGTATGCAGCAAATCTAAAGAGGGGAGCGAGCCTTGAAAAATTGAAAATATTTGGTCTCAAGAGTCATGATTGGCACATATGGCTTGAGTGGGTAATGCCGGTGATGTTGCATGGCTTTATCCCTGAGGATGAATGGCTAGTACTGGCAGAGCTGAGCTATTTCTTCCGTGTTCTTTGTGCGAAAGAACTATCGCCTGGCTTGCCTGAAGAACTGGAAGAGTTGGCGCCGGAGTTGATCTGCGAGTTAGAGAAGATCTTTCCACCGGGCTTCTTTAATCCAATGCAGCATTTGATTTTGCATCTCCCGACCGAGGCACGATTGGGGCGGCCCGTGCAGAATCGTTGGTGCTACGCAACTGAGAGGATGCAGAAGACGCTTCGAGAAAAATGTAAAAATAAACGTCGAATTGAAGCATCGATGGCCGAGGCATTCATTACTGAGGAGGCGGCAAACTTCGTGACAACACACTACGAAGCCAAAAATCGTCATTTGCATAATCCGAAGCCTCGGTACAATGCTGGCGACCCTAAAAAGGGTGGATCCAACCTCAGCCTATTCAAAGGGAAGCTCGCACCAGCCGGTGCTTATACTTCCTTATCGCTGGATGTCGACGAATGGCGGACCATTACATTGTATATCTTGAACAACTTAACAGAAGTGCGGCCGTACATCGAGTAAGTTCTCGATACATTGTTTCGCAACCTCTAATTCCTTTGAACTGCTCTTATTCCCGGATATTTGATACAGTCGATACGTCGCCAAATTCTCGTATGGAGCGGTGATCCAAAAGGATTCCGTCGAAGAGTATGAGCTTCTGGCAATGCATGGAGGCGGCTATCCCGGTTTCATCTCTTGGTTCAAACAAACGGTAATTTCCATTAGACCATTTCATTTCTTCGTCTAATTTCCGGCTAATGCAACAATCCTTTCGTATTAAACTTGTAGGCTAGTTCAGAGTCTATGGACGCCGAATTGATACAAGTCGCTAATGGTTTTGACTATAAGGTGCAGCCGTCTCGGACTCCGGTCCACGAGCCTCAGGCCGACGAGCCTATGACAGACGAGGCTACGACAGACGCGCCTACGGCCGACGAGCCTGGGGCCGACGAGCGTCGGGCCGCCGAGCCTTCGTTCCACGAGACTGGGGATCACGCTGAGTCGCAGCAGAACCTAGGTGCGGGCTCGTCGAGTGGCCGTGCTGAGGGTGGCTATAGTTCTGATAGCTATAGCGAGAGTGAGTGGGTTGAGGGGCGCAAAGTCTACCAGCGTGGTGGTACAAAGCTCCAGCCCACCCCGGCGACCCCCGACCAGAGGTGGTTGATTGCGCCACAGGGGGAGAAGTAAGTGCATTTACTCTTTTTTAACCTTTTGTCTTCACGTTTCTTCGAATATCTAATGCGTTGGCCTTGTCATACTGCAGGTCTTGGACACACGGGCCTGGTTGCCGCAAGCCCAACAGTGTCCTTGGCGTGATTTGTCGCCAGAGCTTCCCGGGGTGGGTCACGTTGCCCGGTGAGGGCCGGGTTCCAGAGCTAGGAATGACCTGGGAGCACTACTTGGCTGCCCCGGCCCCGCCGGGGCATAGGATCGGCGATGTCGAGTGCCACACGGTCGGCGACATTGTGATCCAGACGTTTTGGGTAATTTCTCCTTTTCCGTCTACGTTGTGTTTTCTTCTTTGATTGGCAACCATAGTGATTGTACTAATCCGTGTTTTCTTGTTTGATTGCAGACCTTCTATAGGTGTGCTGAGGGACAGGAGGAGGCCGCGGCTCGGGTTATCGACAACGAGTGCAGGCGCCTACTTCAAAACTTTCGGCACGAGGCTCGGACGCAGGCTATTCGAGACTACTACGCCTCGACTGGTTCGGAGGAAAAAAGAGAAGTGCCGCCTCAACTATCTGAGTAAGGAGAAGTACATGAAGGTAATTACCTATTCTTAAGGCCTTGTACTTAGTTCCTTGATTTCATTCGTATGCGTAGCGCTCAAATTTCTCTTGCTTAACTTAGGTGCCCTTGAGATGGTGTGCGGATAGGATGGACTGTTGGGAGGCGTTGGTGGATGAGTGGTGCACTCCCCAATGGCGCAACGTCCACGACGGTGCCAAGGAGAAGCGTGCCCAAATGAAAGGTGTCCCACACCATCTAGGCAGCGTCAACCTACGTGGGTTCGGGGAAAACTGGGTATGTGGTTTGCTTCATGATTCATGCAAATTCATTCTTCATGCTAGCTTGAGCCCTTAACTAATACTCTGTTCCTCTCTTTTAGGCGCGGCACAACAAGGCTCCAGTGCCAGAGCTGTTCGACCTCTATGCCATGTCCAATACTGCCTCGTACAAGAAGGCCAAGGCATTCTCTGAGTCTGACCTCGATGATCCAGAGAAATTCAGCAACCGCGCCTCCCACAACAAGCTTGTGAGGTACAGAGACGAGGGGAAGGCGAGGAAAGGGCCGGAGTTTAACCCGAGCCAGCAACCTCTTGATCCAGAGCTGGTGATGATATCTGGTGGCGAGAGGCACCATGGCTTGTTAGCCATTGGGGATGGACTGATACGTTGTACTAGCACTCTCCCGCAGATCAAGAAGCGCCAGACCAGCTCCGATCCTGAGAGAAGGCCTCGTGCACGGCTAGTGGAGCTCGAATTCCAGGTTAGTTATACGGACTCAGATACCTTTCCTCCATTACATTATGTGTGCGGCCGTCGATGATTACAATGCTAACGAGTGGTGTTGCAGGCTGCTATTGAGGCAGAGAGAGCGAAGACCCAGGCTGCTCTTGAGGAAGCAGAAGCGAGGACCCAGGCGCTTCTAGAGGAAGAGAGACGGCAGGCGGCGGCGAGGGAGAGGGAGGCGGAGGAGAGGACGGCTAAGCTATTGGAGGAGGAGAGGAACCGGAACGAGGCGGGTCAACGGGCCCTATACGAGCTCTTCGTGGTAAGTTTCTTCTGCATATTAGCCAAATCATGCACGTAATGTTCCTTTCATTGCTTCGGCGGGCACGGTGAGTTTCATTTGAATGGTCATTAGTTACTAGTCTTCACATTTGAGTTGCATCATGCTAACGATACACTGCAAAATGATCTTTGGTGCAGCATAACTCCCGACAAGGATCGACCGATGCTTCTCCGTCTGCCACTGGCGCAACCGGTCCTTCACCTACATCTAAGTGATGACGGTAAGTTTTCCCAAGTGTTTAGCTTAACAAAATGACTCAATATGCTTAGCTAGCTAAAAAATGACATAACAACATTAATTAGCTCCAAAATGACCTATTTAACCTAGGATAGCTCTAAAATGACGTATACTTAGCATTTATTTCTCCAAAAATGGATTTATATGCTTAGCTAGCTCAAAAATGACATAATAACCTTAATTAGCTCAAAAATGACCTATTTAACCTAGGATAGCTCTAAAATGACCTAAACTTAGCATTTATTTCTCCAAAATGACTTTAATATGCTTAGCTAGCTAAAAAATGACATAACAACCTTAAGTAGCTCAAAAATGACCTATTTAACCTAGGAAAGCTCTAAAATGACCTATACTTAGCATTTATTTCTCCAAAATGACTTTAATATGCTTAGCTTGCTAAAAAATGACATAACAACCTTAATTAGTTCCAAAATGACCTATTTAACCTAGGATAGCTCTAAAATGACCTATACTTAGCATTTATTCCTCCAAAAATGGATTTATATGCTTAGCTAGCTCAAAAATGATATAATAACCTTAATTAGCTCCAAAATGACCTATTTAGCTCCAAAATGACTTAATATGCTCCAAAATGACCTATTTAGCTCCAAAATGACTTAATATGACATATTTAGCTCCTTCTTCTTCTTCTTCTTCTTCTTCTTCTCCTTCTCCTTCTCCTCCTCCTCCTCCTCCTCCTTCTCCTTCTCCTTCTTCTCCTTCTTCTCCTGCTTCTGCTTCTCCTGCTTCTCCTCCTTATCCTCCTTCTCCTTCTCCTTCTCCTTCTTCTTCTTCTTCTTCTTCTTCTTCTTCTTCTTCTCCTTCTTCTCCTCTATTCCTTCTTCTTCTCCTTCTTCTTCTTCTCCTTCTCCTTCTCCTTCTCCTTCTCCTTCTCCTTCTTCTCCTCTTCTCCTTCTCCTTCTTCTTCTTCTTCTTCTTCTTCTTCTTCTTCTCCTCTATTCCTTTGTCTTCTTCTTCTTCTTCTTTCTTCTTCTTCTTCTTCTTCTTCTTCTTCTTCTTCTTCTTCTTCTTCTTCTTCTTCTTCTCCTTCTTCTTCTTCCTCTTCTTCTTCTCCTTCTTCCCCTTCTCCTTCTTCTTCTTCTCCTTCTCCTTCTTCTCCTTCTTCTTCCTCTTCTTCTTCTTCTTCTTCTTCTTCTTCTTCTTCTTCTTTTTTTCTTCTTCTTCTTCTAGTCTTCTTCTTCTTCTTCTTCTTCTTCTTCTTCCTCTTCTTCTAGTCTTCTTCTTCTTCTTCTAATTTCTTACTCCCATTTTTGCAGGTTTGATTCACTTCATGGAAGGGCAGAATGCTACTGTTTACATATTAGATGTTTGTGAAACTATGTATATATGAATTGGATGTATGATGTTTGATGACGATGGTGAAACTATGTTTCATGTTTGAAACTACGTTTGATGTATGATGTTTGATGTTTGAAACTATGTGATTCTGAATATATATATATGTGTTTGAATTTCTGTGAAAATGAATTGATATAACAAAAAACAGCAAAACCAGGGGCTATCTAGCCACTTTGCCGTCTGCTAGCAGACGGCAAAGCTCTTTGCCGTCTGCTGGCAGACGGCAACGAGGCCACGTGGCAGCAGCCTGTGCAACCTGGGCTGGCCTATGTGGCCTCTTTGCCGTCTGCTGGCAGACGGCAAAGAAGGAAAGTTCTTTGCCGTCTGCCAGCAGACGGCAAAGAGCCTGCCTGGGCCCAGCTGAAGCCTGACGTCAGCTGACGTCATCTACAGCTCTTTGCTGTCCGTTGATAGACGGCAAAGAGCCTGCCTGGGCCCAGCTGAAGCCTGACGTCAGCTGACGTCATCTACAGCTCTTTGCCGTCTGCCAGCAGACGGCAAAGAGCGCCGTTAGCCACCTAACGGGGATGGAACCTTTTCTGTGCCGTCCACGCTCTTTGCCGTCTGCTGGCAGACGGCAAAGAAGGAAAGTTCTTTGCCGTCTGCCAGCAGACGGCAAAGCGGCCTTTGCCGGCAGCCGTTCAGCCGGAGTGTTTGCCGTCTGCTGGCTGACGGCAAAGCCTTTGCCGTCCGCCAAGCATGCCTTTGCCGTCTGCTATAGCAGACGGCAAAGTGCCTGATTCCAGTAGTGATAGTGGACTCATTTGGCACAACTTGGGTTTAAGGAGTTTGGATGCACAAGCAGTATTTCCGCTTAGTACAAATGAAGGCTAGCAAATAGATTGAGAAGCAACCAACCAAAAAAACGAAAACGGTCATAAACATGCATTGAACACAACTAACACCGAATAATGCACCATAAGTAGGATATAATTTCATTGCATAACTATTGACTTAACGTGCATGCATAGGGAATCACAAACCTTAACACTAATATTCTTACTAAATCACAATTACTCACTAACATGACTCACATATTATCATTTCCATATCGCAAAACTATTGCAAGGAATCACACTCATCATATCCAATGATCTATATGAAAGTTTCTATTTATATCCCTCTTGAATATTCATCACTTTGAGACCAACTTCATATCTTGTGCAAATTACCGTTACTATCATCAACTCTCAAAAAGATTTAAGTGAAGCATGAGAGTGCAAATATTTCTTCAAAATTTCAATCTTGTCAATTCTCAAAATAATATAAGTGAAGCATGAGAATTCATTTCTTCAAAATTTTAATCTTGACAATTCTCAAAATAATATAAGTGAAGCATGAGAGTTTATTTCTTCAAAATTTTAATCAACTCTCAAAACAGTATAAGTGAAGCATGAGAGTTTATTTCTTCAAAATTTAGCCACCACCGTGCTCAAAAAGATTTAAGTGAAGCACTAGAGCAACTGCCTAGCTCAAAAAATTCAAGTGAAGCACATAGAGTATTCTAACAAATGATGATAAACGTGTGGCTCTCTCAAGATAGGTGTGTTCAGCAAACATTATTGTGAAAAAATAAAAAGAAAACAAAGGAAAGACTCATATAACACAAGACGCTCCAAGCAAAACTCATATCATGTGACGAATAAAAATATAGTTGATCAGGTAAAATTACCGATGGTTGGTAGAAGAAAGAGGGGATGCCTTCTGGGGCATCCCCAAGCTTATATGCTTGAGTCTTCCTTGACTATTACCTTGGGGTGCCTCGGGCATCCCCAAGCTTAGGCTTTTACTACTCCTTATTCCTTCATCCATCGTGATCTCACCCAAAATTTGAAAACTTCAATCACACAAAACTCAACAAAACCTTCGTGAGATCCGTTAGAATAACAAAATAAATCACTACTATAAGTACTATTGCAAACCCATTCATATTTTATTTTTGCATTATACCTACTGTACTCTAACTTCACCATGGCTTATACCCCCCGATACAATCCATAGATTCATCAAAACAAGCAAGTAGTGCATCAAAAACAGAATCTGTCAAAAACAGAACAGTCTGTAGAAATCTGAATTATGGTCATACTTCTGTAACTCCAAAAATTCTGAAAAATTAGGAAGACGTGGGAAATTCATATATCAATATTTTGTAAAAAATTCAGAAGGTTCTGACATTCCAAAGAAAAACCAAAATTCCAGCAATGGACGCAAAACTTTCTGTTTTCAAACAACATCAATTATACTATTTTCCAAATCATCCCAAAGGCTTTACTAGGCACAAACACTAATTAAAAACACAAAAACACATTCATACCAGTAGCATGACAGTGAAAACACACAATAACAGAAAAAAATTATTTTATTCATTGGGTTGCCTCCCAACAAGCGCTATTGTTTTATGCCCCTAGCTAGGCATAATGCATAATTTCAAGTATTGTCATCTTTGGTCTTAGTAATCTTTATAGGAGTTTTCTCAGACCCGGGAGGTTCTTTACGCTTCCCATTATTCTCAGAAAAAGCTGCAATTTTAAGGTCTAAAATATCCAAGCGCTTATTGCATAAAGAAATCAAAGTGTTCATGCGATTGAGATTTCCACTAATATTTTTAAGAGGCTCATTACACTTTTGCAATTCAACCAAATTTTTCTGCATATCACCCAATTTGTCTAATATTTGAGCCCCCTCTTGAGTAAAAGCAAAACCCTTTTGTGGTGGTGGAATCCCCAATATGCCTTCAATTATTTCATAAGCAGTATTGGCCTCACTCTCAATAAAATTCCCTTTTGCGGCAAAATCCAAAAGTTGTCTATGATGCATGGTTAAACCTATATAGAAATTGCGAAGCAAAATTTTTAAATCCCCTTTTATAGAGCAAACATGGTAGGATTCCATTAACCTATACCAAGCATCTTTAAGATTTTCTCCTTGTTTTTGTTTGAAGTAAAGCACTTCAAAATCCAGCGACAAAGGAGGGATAGTCACGCTAGTCATGATGGCAAATCAAGCAAAAGAGCAAACAAGAAAAAGGCAAACGGAACATATTTTTGCATTTTTTTAAAAACATTTTAGAAGTGGGGAAGATGAAAACGAGAGGCAAATGGAAAATAAAGTAAATGCAACGAGATGAGAGTTTATGCAAAGGTACTTGATAGATGTTGATGATGTCTCCCCGGTAACGGCGCCAGAAATTCTTCCCGCTACTTGTAGCTTGCGTTTGTATTTCCCCGAAGAGGAAGGGATGATGCAGCACAGTAGAGATAAGTATTTCCCTCAGTTATGAAACCAAGGTTATCGAACCAGTAGGAGAATCATGCAACACATCGTTAGCAGCACCTGCACACAAACAACAAATCCTTGCACTCAACGCAAACGAGAGGTTGTCAATCTCTCGGCGGTAAATTGCAAGATTAAATTGTATGTGATAGATAGATAGATAGAAACAAAAATAGAAAATAAAATAAATAAAAGAAAATGGCAGCAATATTTTTAGGGTTTTAGTAATATGATTTAGATAGACCCGGGGGCCATAGATTTCACTAGAGGCTTCTCTCAAGAAAATAGCATACGGTGGGTAGACAAATTACTGTTGGGCAATTGATCATGTATATAGGCATCACGTCCAAAATAAGTAGACCAACTCCTGCCTGCATCGACCGCTATCCAGCATGCATCTAGTGTATTAAGTCCATAAGAATGGAGTAATGCCTTAAGAACGATGACATGATGTAGACAAGATAAACTCATGTATGAATAAACCCCATCTTTTTACCCTTAGTGGCAACGATACATACGTGTCATGTCCCTTTCTGTCACTGGGATTGAGCACCGCAAGATCGAACCCACTACAAAGCACCTCTTCCCATGGCAAGATAAATCAATCTAGTTGGCCAAACCAAATCAATAGATTGGAGAAGAAATATGAGGCTATAATAATCATGCATAAAAGAGTGCAGCAAAGACTCAAATAATTTCATGGATAGTCTGATCATCAACTCACAATTCATCGGATCCCAACAAACACACCGCAAAAACTGATTACATCGGATAGAACTCCAAGAACATCGAGGAGAACATTGTACTGAAGATCAAAAAGAGAGAAGAAGCCAGCTAGCTACAGCCAATGGACCCGAAGGTCTGTGGTAAACTACTCACGCATCATCGGAAGGGCAGCAAGGTTGATGTAGAACCCCTCCGTGATCGATTCCCCCTACGGCGGATCACCGGAGAAGGACCCCAGATGGGATCTCTCTGGAACAAAAACTTGCGGCGGCGGAAAAAGTATTTCGTGGACTCTCCTTAGGGTTTCTAATTTTTTCTGAATTTATAGTGGAAGAATTAGGTCAAACGGAGCTGGGTGGGCCCCACGAGGTACCAGGGCGTGCCACCCCCCCTGAGGCGCGCCCTGGTGCCTCGTGGCCCACTCCTTCATCTTCTGGCCCTCTCCCAAAGCTTCTAGTGTTTATCTTGTCCAATAAAAAATCTCCAAAAAGTTTTGTGGCATTTGGACTTCGTTTGGTATTGATTTTCTGTAAAACAAAAATAGGGCAGAAAACAGCAACTGGCAGTGGGCACTAGGTCAATAGGTTAGTCTCCAAAAATGATATATAATTGCTGTACATGATTATAAAAACATCCAAGATTGATATTATAACAGCATGGAACAATCAAAAATTATAGATACGTTGGAGACGTATCACATATCTCGTGACTACCAACAGGATTAACCTTTATAAAAGGGAGAAAGGGATGCCCATAAACCTAAAACCTTATAATCTCTCATCTTCTTTGCCTCCCATCTCTTCCAAAAAGCTTTTTAGTTGCAGGCAACAAGTACGATAACCGCCATGACCTCGTCCACATGTGCTCGCATTATCCCTTTCCACAAGTTGGACGATGTTGAGCCCTCGGGTTGGGAGGACCTGAGGAAGCTTAGCATCAAGGAATAACCTCGTGAGGAGAAGAAGGACAAGGAGGAGAAGGTCGAGGTGGTGGAGATCAAGGAGGAAGAACCAGAAAAAGAAGGAGATGATGACACTATTCTAGATGGGTATCCTCCTAATCCCTATCAATTCAATATCAGCGGATCTATTCCGTTATTTCCTCTAGGGCCTCCTCAGTCTGAGTGGGGAAAGGTGCCACCAACCCTGGAGGAGATGAAGGGAAAGATTCGGGAGTTGGAGAAAGTTTCCAAGGCTTGTGTTAATGTGATCGGAGATGGGATAGATTCTTACTGGTTGATGAGCAAAGATCTGGAAGCAAGAGTAGATGGTCTTTTCATAAGATCGGGCTTATGATTGATACTCTTAACAACAACACTGCACAACTTGAGTTTTTGACCCAGGTTGTAGATGATCAGCAAGCCGTGATCGAGGAACTGAAGAACAAACTTAAGGGCATCTACGCTACCTTCCATGAATTCTAGGAGTGAGCATAAAAGGCTTTGTGCCTGGATCTCCCCAGCTTGATTGCAAGGTTGGGGGAGATTCATGAGCACTTTGTATCTTTAACTTTTTCCACATTTACTTTTCCGTAAGATTAGATAATAAGCTTTATTTTCAATAAGATGAACTATCGATTTTCCTCTTGAATAAGGAATGATCTCTTCCAACAAGTTTAAGGATATCTTGATGTGCGAGGTCATTACTTTTGTTTGAAGAACGTGCTTGATAGTTGTTGTGATCTAAGTAGTAGTGCATATTTACTCACATAATGATTATAAGTCCCCCACGTCTTGGTTGTATAAATTTTTAAAAGGAGATAAAACAACTATATATGCTAGCTCATTGAAAGGTTGAACTTACTTAAGGGCAAGCAAATGAATTGATCCTCTACTAAAATGCCATGGGAAATGAAGTCTCTCTAAGAATAAGGCTGGCTTACACTTAAAATTTTATTGAGCCTTTAGTATGATTCAATGAGGGAGACTGAACCCTTTGATAAAAACTTTTTACAAGCAAAATGAAAAACTGTTTGCCCAGTTGAAACAACAATGAACTAGGATATGAAGTTGTTACTTGTCCTCAACAAAATTAAATGAAGAGATGTGGATGTCTGCATGATCATCACCAGAGTGAGTATGGGCTATTGTTTGCCACATATTCGCGTCAACAAATGTTCCTCTTGGGGGTAATGGACTCATACCTTTTGATATCCGTATCTTATAAACACAAGGGTGACCTTGATCTTTACAAGCCACAGTACTTGCTCGGGGACGAGCAAGACTTAAGCTTGGGGGAGTTGATGAGTCCAATTTACGTGACATTTTTCTTAAATATTTTGTGCCAACAAGGTGGGCTTTGTGGAATTTTACCGCATCCACGCACTTCTTTTATTGATAATGCCTCAGGTAACGTCTTTTGGAGCAATATTCATTTAATGGAGAAAATCCTCCAAAATGGTAGAGGAATCATGCATTGAAGGTGATAAACACTTTCCATAAAAAATTCAAGCAAGAAGGCCAAAGAAGCAGCCGTCGTCACGCTCCCAGAGTGAAAGACGGCTTTCCATGCGACCGCGCGCGCTCGCATGAGCGGTCATTTGGCGCGCCGCCGCCTCTGGCGGATCGACTATTTCCTCCCCGTCGAATTGGATCTTGGAGGGGATAAACAGAGACTCCAGAAACTCATCCAGAAGGTAGAACCCTAGCCGCCAGAGCCCGTCCGGAGGGAGGATCGACCGGGAGAAGGAGGGGATTCTTCTCCCTGCGTGAGGAACGGCATCATCATCGACATCTCCATCATCACCATCCTCGTCATCATCATCATCCACATCCTTATCATCTGCAACATCAAGAACCCTAGTGGATCCTTCGGTGTATCGGTTGAATCATTCATCCATGTATCCCATTACCATTCCCATGATGATTGTTGTTCTTATGTGTGAGTATACCCCTAGTTCTCGGGGATATGGATGAACCTTGGTATGTGTAGGATCTGAAATGTTTATCATGGATATGAGATCCTCTGTTGAATGTTTAGTTTAATAATTTCATGAATGTTGTGAAGGGGCCCCACTCAACATTTGTGCCTATGTTGGGCACAAAGTATATCACTGTCTTTGCATAGGTTTAGGATGTGGAGGTAATTTGAGGTGACAGTAAAAGCCTACTGCTCCTAGCCTTTACAAATGACCGGGGATTTACGGAGAACCCTTAGTGAGGCCACGTCCACGGGGAAACCCTTAATTATCATGAGTCGTAACCCACAGAGGGAGACTATGATGGTGGCGTGTGTGGCACGAAGTCTACCACGAGTAGAACGTGTTCTGTACCCGGCTCCGCCCAGCGTAAACATCAATAGTGGCTCAAGTATCCTTCTCATGCTATGCTCATGTGTAGTAGTACAAGAAACATACCAATGGGGATTCCGGACTCCCTGAGAACGCCTTTTTAATTCTGTTGTTTCATCGTCATTTACCATCCTTACCTTCCATTTACTTTTATGTTATTCAGTTACAAGTCACACAATCCTTATTTAAATCCGCCCTCACTCTACTTCAAGTCTACAATTATCTGCAGGCACAAATTTACATAATTCTCTACAAGGGACAAAAGCCTGATTCCTGTGCTCCCTGTGGGACCGATACTCTTACTTTGAAAAGGCTAAAACTAAACCCTGTGCACTTGTAGGCTATCAATGCCAAGAACGAAGGCGGCTTTGAGCCCGGTGATGAGTCCCTCGTACTCGCGATGTTGTTGGAGACCTTGTCACCATGCTTGAAGCAGAGTTGTACGGCGTAGTAGAGCTTGTCTCCTGCTGGCGAGGTGAGCACGATGCCAGCCCACGTGCCCTACCGAGAGAACGCGCCGTCGAAGTGCATGGTCCAGCCACCAAGGGTGTCCTTCCCTGGCAGGAGGGATTCTTCCTCGCGAGGCTCCTCCTGGTGCGGATCCGTCCATTCTGTCATGAAGTTTGCCAAGGTTGCGCCCTTGATCGTCCTTGTGGTGAGGAATTCCAGGTCGAAGGCTTGCGACTCGATGCTCCATTCGGTGACGCGGCCAGTGGCGTTGGGACTGCGCAGGATCTGCTCCAGCGGATAAGATGTGACCACCTTGATAGGGTGGCCCTTGAAGTAGTGGCATAGCTTCCTGGAGGTGATGAGGAGCACCAAGAGAAGCTTCTGCTGCATGGGGTACCACTCGCGTGCATCCCGCGGCACCGTGCTAACGAAGTAAACGGGGTGCTCGACGAGGCGCGTAGTCGTAGGAGTAGCGACTTGTTCTTCGGAAGGTTCGTTAGGCGGCTCACCAGGGGCCTCCTGAGGGGGACCCTCGGCAGGCGCAGGCGCATCAGGCATCTTCTTGCCGTAGGTTCGCTCCTCCCATTCCACCACAAGGGTCGCACTGGCCGTCTAGGGGGTGGGTGCCAAGTACAGGAGCGAGGGCTCGCGGGAGCACGGGGCAACCATGATTGGAGGGCTCGTCAGGTACCTCTTGACGTCCGCGAAGGCCGTGTCAGCTTCAGGAGTCTACTTGAAGGGGCCTGATCTCTTCATGAACTTGAAGAACGGCAGGGCTCTTTCGGCAAGCATGGAGATGAAATGCCCAAGTGCGGCCATGCATCCTGCCAGGCCGAAAGCACATTTGCTCCCTTGGTGGTTTTCGTAATTTATGCCAACATACATATTGTTGGACTAATGTTTTTATCTAGTGAATTTTAGACAAGTTCAACAATGGCGTGGCAGGGACAAGAGGACGTGGAACCCCTTCAAAATGCTAAGGACACGGATTGGCAAAAGATCAAGACTCTACTTTTTTGGTTTAGTGATCAAAGATCACATTGAGTCCATAGGAAAGCCAATACTATTAAAAGGGGATGAGGTGTTGCTTAATGGTCTTTTTGCTCAAGTGCTTAGTGACAGTACTCCTAAACCCTCAACCACTCTCTCTACCCAAATATGTCCAAAACCCACATTACAAATCGGCCCCACTGAAATTTCCTATCCGGAGCCACCGAGTTCATCTGGACTTAGCCACTGCCAAAACCCTAACATATCGGATCCACCGAAATGGATCTCGGTCCCACCGAGATGGCCTTGCCAACTCTCTATGATCATTTGCACCTACTTCGGTCTCATCGAGTTTTGCAAATCGGTCTCACCGAGATGGCTTGCCAACTCTCTGTTGCCTTATTGCTTCACTTCGGTCCTACCGAGCTGATGCAATCGGTGCCACCGAGATGAGGTTTGCCCTAGCCATTGCACTTCGGTCCATCCGAGTTGTTCGTATCGGTCCCACCAAGATTCCTAAAGTTCATATCTTTTACACAGTTCGGTGCTACCGAGATTATGGTTTCGGTGCCACCGAGTTGGGTCAAAAGTTTGTAACGGTTGGATTTTGTGTGGAGGCTATATATACCCCTCCACCTCCTCCTTCTCAGTAAGGAGAGCCATCTGAACGTGCCTACACTTCCACCATACATTTTTTGAGAGAGAACCACCTACTCATGTGTTGAGATCAAGCTATTCCATTCCTACCATTTGAACCTTGATTTCTAGCCTTTCCCAAGTTATTTTCCACTCAAATCCTTCTTCACCATAGCCAAATCTGTGAGGAGTTGTTTGAGTGCTGGGAAGACTATCATTTGAAGCACAAGAGCAAGGAGTTCATCAACAACACACCATCTATTACCTTTTGGAGAGTGGTGTCTCCTAGATTAGTTAGGTGTCACTTGGGAGCCTCCGACATGATGTGGAGTTGAACCAAGGAGTTTGTAAGGGCAAGGAGATCGCCTACTTCGTGAAGATCTACCCCGAGTGAGGCTAGTCCTTTGTGGACGCAAGCCATGGTGGAATAGACAAGGTTGCTTCTTCGTGGACACTTCGTGGGTGGAGCCCTCCGTGGACTCGCGCAGCCGTTACCCTTCGTGGGTTGAAGTCTCCATCAACGTGGACGTACGATAGCACCACCTATCGGAACCACGCCAAAAACCACCGTGTCTTCATTGCGTTTGATCTTCCATACTCTACCCCTTTACTTTCCGTACTGTTGCATGCTTTACCATTTCCGCTGCTCAATCTCTAGATATGCATGTGTAGAAAGTATTGGAGTGATCTTAACTTGTGCCAAAATCTGCCTAAGTTCCAAGAGAAATTAAAAACTGCACCTTTGGCTGGTTAAGAGTCTATTCACCCCCCCCCTCTAGACCTATCTCCTCGATCCCACAATTGGTATCAGAGCCTTGGTCTCCATTGCCTTTGTTTCATCACCATTGGAGGGAGATGGATGTGTCTTCGTTGGGAATCTTAGACGTAGAGTGCCTATTCTCAATGGGGAGTATTACAACTTTTGGAAGGATGAAATGCTTGATATCTTTGATGAATTTAACTTGAGCAAGTATATTCATAATCCTTATGTGCCCCCTATTGATCCCTTGCATCCTACTCATGAAGAGGAAATTGACATGCTTCGTAATCTTAGAACCGTCAATCTTATCATTAGAGGATTACCTAAGGTTGTGCTTGGTTGTATGCAAAACTTTGAATGTGCTTATACTCTATGGCATGACTTAGAAAAGCGATATCCCAATTACTCCTTAAAGAGTCTCGATAAGATTCTTCATAAGGCTGTTGCTTTTCACAAGATGAGTCCTAGTGATCCTAAGTTTGATTATTGCTTGTTTGAGCTTCGTGATCTTATGCGTGCCAAAGGAGATGTTAGAACTATTAGCAACATTATCATGGAAACCATTAGAATCCATAAACTTGAACATTGCCATGATCATGAAACTAATGAATCTATTGCCCTTTGTGATGATCACATGCATGATGATGATGATGTTGAGCATGGCTATTATGATGAAGACGAAGACTTTGATATTGAATTTGAGAAGACCATGAGGAATCTCAGTCTTATGGCAAATCTTCAAGATTATATGGCCGGAGGAAAAGAGTGGATTCTTGATAGCGGTTGTGCCGATGACATGACCAGAGATATAGACATGTTTCGTGAGCTTGCTAAAAATGATGGTCCACGCAAGTATGAGACTTTTGGAGACAACTCCAAGGGTAAGGTACTTGGCCTTGGTAAGGTGGCCATATCCATTGATAGGTCCATACAAAATGTTATGCTTGTTGAATCTCTTGGTTACAACCTTCTTTCCGTATCTAGACTAGCCGATTTTGGTTTTAATGTTCTATTTAGCAAAGTAGATTGCCATGTGTTTCGCCAAGATAATCATAATATGGTCTTTACTGGCATTCGTAGAGGTGATCTATACATTGTTGATTTCACTAAGAGAGCCCAACCTCGTACATGCTTAATTGCTAAATCTTCTAAAGGTTGGTTATGGCATAGAAGACTTGGACATGTAGGCATGCGTAACCTTGATAAACTTGTTAAAGGAGATCACATTCTTGGAGTGAAAGATGTTATATTTGACAAAGATCGACTTTGTAGTGCTTACCAAGAAGGAAAACAAGTTGGAGGAAGCCATCCTGTGAAGAACATTATGACCACAAGGAGACCACTCGAGCTACTTCGTATGGATCTTTTTGGACCCAACTCCTATAAGAGTCCTGGTGGTAACTCTTTCGGTTTGGTCACTGTTGACGACTTGTCCAGATTTACGTGGGTGTTCTTTCTTGATGACAAATCGCAGGTACAAAAGATCTTCAAGAACTTTGCAAGAAAGGCTCAAAACCAATTTGAAGTGAAGATCAAGAAAGTTCGAAGTGACAATGGAACGGAGTTTAAGAACACCAATGTGGACACCTTTCTTGATGAGGAGGGTATTTCACATGAGTTCTCGGCTACGTACACACCTCAACAAAATGGAGTTGTTGAGAGGAAGAACCGGACATTTATTGAGATGGCAAGAACGATGCTTGATGAATACAAGACGCCAATACATTTTTGGGCGGAAGCGGTTGAAACAGCTTGTCATGCAACAAATCGACTTTACCTTCACAAGCTTCTTGGTAAAACGGCATATGAACTGCTCACCGGTAACAAACCACAAGTTGGATACTTTTGAGTATTTGGCTCAAAATGTTACATTCTTGATAAGCATCATCATTCAAAATTTGCTCCTAAATCTCATGAAGGTTTCCTACTCAATTATGGATCGAACTCTCACACTTACCGTGTCTACAAAAACTTCACTCGAAAATTTGAAGAGACGGTAGATGTGAAGTTTGATGAGACTAACGGCTCGCAAGTCGAGCAATTTCCACTTGATGTAGGAGCTCAAGAACCATCAGAAGCAATCCAAGACTTGCCCATTGGCAAGATTAGCCCCGTGGAAGTAAAGGAGAGTACCTCGTCTATTCAAGTGGAAGCCCCAACTTCACATCAAGGTGAACGACAAGTCGATATGGAGGCATCCACAAGTGGAACACGTCAAGACGATGGGAATGAGGAAGTGCAACAAGATGATCCACCTCAACCTCCTTCTCCACCTCCACAAGCGAACAACAACAACATCAACGAAGAAGAAGAAGATGATGATGATGAGGAAGCCTCACCACAACCCAAGAAAAATCTACCTCGAGTTAGAGCAAGAATCAACAAGGATCATCCCGTTGAACAAATACTTGGAGATATCCAATCCGGGAGAATCACTCGCTCTAAATCTCATTTAGCTAACTTTTGTGAGCCTCATTTATCTCTACTGTTGAACCCTTGAAGGTAGAAGATGCTCTCAAGGACCCCGATTGGGTGAATGCAATGCACGAAGAGCTACACAACTTTGAGAGGAACCAAGTGTGGACATTGGTTGAGAAGCCTAATGAAGAGCAAAACATCATTAGAACCAAATGGGTGTTTCGGAATAAGAAAGATGAAGATGGAAAAGTTGTACACAACAAGGCTCGTCTCGTAGCACAAGGTTACACACAAGTCGAAGGTATGGACTATGGTGAGACCTATGCCCCCGTTGCAAGACTTGAGTCCATTCGCATTTTACTTGCTTATGCCAATCACCATGATATCACCCTTTATCAAATGGATATAAAAAGTGCCTTCTTAAATGGGGAAATGGAGGAGGAAGTGTATGTTAAACAACCTTCCGGCTTTGAGAATCCCAAGAAACCTAATCATGTGTACAAACTTCGTAAAGCTCTTTATGGTCTTAAACAAGCCCCTAGTGCTTGGTACAAATGCTTGACAAAGTTTCTTCTTGAAAAAGGTTTTGAGATTGGGAAGATTGATTTAACTTTGTTCACTAAGAGGGTTAACGGAGAATTATTTGTATGCCAAATTTATGTTGATGATATTATCTTTGGATCTACTAACACCTCTTTTAGTGAAAAGTTTGGAAGGTTGATGTCGGAAAAGTTCGAGATGTCTATGATGTGTGAACTCAAATTCTTTCTGGGTTTGCAAATCAGGGAAACTAGGGAAGGTACCTTTGTTTCTCAAACAAAGTATACCAAGGACTTATTCAAGAAGTTCAACATGCAAGAATGTAAAGGTATGAAAACTCCCATGCCCATGAGTGGACATCTTGACTTGGCCAAGGATGGCAAACCTGTTGATCAAAAGGTTTATCGATCTATGATTGGTTCATTGCTATATCTATGTGTCTCCCGTCCCGACATTATGCTAAGTGTGTGCGTGTGTGCATGATACCAAGCGGCACCAAAAGAGTGTCACCTTAAGGCGGTGAAAAGAATTGTGAGATACTTGATACATACACCAAACTTTGGCATATGGTATCCCAAAGGATCTTCTTTTAATCTTGTTGGCTACTACAATTCGGACTATGCCGGAGACAGGGTTGATAGAAAATCCACTTCGGGTACATGTCAATTTCTTGGTAGATCTCTTGTGTCTTGGTCTTCCAAGAAACAAAATTCCGTATCTCTATCTACTGCCGAAGCGGAATACATTGCCGCGGGATCATGTTGTGCTCAATTACTATGGATGACACAAACTCTTAAAGACTATGGTGTGCATGTGAGACATGTACCATTACTATGTGACAATGAGAGTGCTATTAAGATAGCACACAGTCCCGTGCAACATTCTCGAACAAAGCATATTGAGGTTCGTCACCACTTCATTCGAGATCATGTTGAGAAAGGTGACATTGACTTTAAACATGTTCGTACCGACAAACAATTGGCGGACATCTTTACCAAACCCCTTGATGAGAAAGTGTTTTGTCACTTGAGAAGTGAGTTGAACATCATTGATGCTTCAAACGTGAACTAGAGGTTCATGTGGATGCATACAAGGGCATGAGCATTCTTGACTAATCCATGATACCTTTCATGATCATCTTATATCTTGGACATTTTGCTCCCTTGTACTGTATCTAACCTTTTGTAGGTACTTGGACAATCTTCATGCCAAAAGATTGCGTCTCAATCTTATCATAAGCAATCTTGTATGACCCAAGTATCAACAATTGATGGAGGAACAAGGAACAAGACAACCTAAACATATCCTTTGACAAATTCTTGAGATATACTTCATTCTTGTCATTTTGGATATACATGTTGTTCCTTGCAAAGCTAACCAATGTAGGAAGATGAACTACAAAAGATAGGATAGCTCCAAACTTCAACTAATGAGCATCCACTTCAACTTCAACTACATGATGGACATTCCCACCAAAATCCCAATGTAAGTTCTCACATCTTAGAGAAGCTTTACTCAAAGACATGAGCTAAAGCAACTCAACAAGATGTGAATACATTGAAATGCTTAAAGGAAAAATGGCAACCCCATTTTGAGCTTAAACGATGAGTATGACCTATGATCAAGTGTTCTCACTTGACTCCTAAGTCAATATACTCTAACATAGGTGACCTAGTCACCGACCCATCTAGATGAAGATCTCTAGTGTTTCTTTTGTTGCTTCTCTTCATCTAGATGTTTCTTTGCTTCTTTTCTTTTAGTTAATTTCGCAGCTAATTCTTTGCAAATCTTTGTGAGATTTCCTTTGCCTAGTGAGCTGAGTTGACAAATTGTTCCAATGCACCAAACTCGGTTCCACCGAATTGACTCAACTCGGTGTCACTGATTTTGGCTGCTCTAAGGAATTTTCTGTCAAATTTTTCCTGAGATTTTCTGCTCCAGCTCCACTCAATGATTCTTATCCTCTACTAGCATCTAGAGCCACTCAATGGCTAGATGTGTTTCTCAAGGACCAAACCCACTTAATCAATAACCTTGAAGTCCCTTCTTGGAAATTGATGTCAAAGGGGGAGAGAGGAATACATCAAAGCTTATCACTATGAAAGAGATGCACCTTCCAAGAGGAGAGAATGTTACATGTTTCCAAGAGGAGAAACTTGATTTGCTTGTTCTTTGGTTGTTCTAGTTTTCTCACCTTACCTACTCCCATTATCCAATGTTACATTCAGGGGGAGAGGAAGTTCTTTAAGGGGAGACAACCACTACAGGAATCCGGCACTTTACCATCTGCCATGGCAGATGGCAAAGGCATGGTCGGCGGATGGCAAAGGCTTTGCCATCTGCCAGCAGACGGCAAATAGTTTGGCTGAAACCCTGCCGGGAAAGGCTACTTTGCCGTCTGCTGGCAGATGGCAAAGAACCTGCAGCCTTTGCCATCAGCTGGCAGATGGCAAAGCCTCTGAACGGGGTTAGCCACGTTAGAAGGCTAACGGCGTGCTTTGCCGTCTGCCAGCAGATGGCAAAGATTCCTTCCTTTGCCATCTGCTGGCAGATGGCAAAGAGACCAAATAGGCCCTTCCCCGTTTGGACAGGTAGCTGACACGTGGCCTCTTTGCCATCTGCCAGCAGATGGCAAAGGCTAGAATCTTTGCCATCTGCTGGATGATGGCAAAGGCTGCAGGCTCTTTGCCATCTGTCAGCAGATGGCAAAGATTCTGCAGCCTTTGCCATCTGCCAGCTGATGGCAAAGAGACCAAATAGGCCCTTCCCAGTTTGTGCAGGTAGCTGGCACGTGGCCTCTTTGCCATCTGCCAGCAGATGGCAAAGTGCCTATATTGCCCCATTTAATTTTGTTTTTTCTTATATCAATTCATCTTCACAGAAAATCAAACACACATATATATATATATATATATATATATATATATATATATATATATATATATATATATAACCAATATAGCATATTCAACACATATTACCAATAGTCATGAACACATATATATCCAACACATCCATGAACACATATCCAATACATGTTACCAATAGTAGCAAGTTTCATCCACACATATACATAGTTTCATCAATATTACACAGTTTCATCCATAGGTAGCAAGTTTCACAAAGTCAAAACAAAAACTAAAGACAAGCACTCCATCAACCCAAGCTTCCGTGATCTAGAGCAAATCTGCAAAATGGGAAAGAAGAAAGTTAGAAGAAAAAGACTAGAAGAAGAAGATTATGATGATGCAACTAAAATGTGAAGACTATTATGATGCAACTTATATCTGTAAAATATGTCATTTTGGAGCTAAGTATGATTATTGTGTGATTTTTGAGCTAGCTAAGCATACTAAGTCATTTTGGTGTAAAAAATGCTAACTAAGGTCATTTTGGAGCTAAGTAAGGTTATTATGTCATTTTGGAGCTAGCTAAGCATATGAAGTCATTTAGGAGCTAAAATATGTCATTTCTTAAGCATATTATGTCATTTTAGAGCTAGCTAAGCATATTAAGTCATTTTGGAGGAAAAGATGCTAAGTATAGGTCATTTTAGAGCTATCCTAGGTTAAATAGGTCATTTTTAAGCTAGCTAAGCATATTAAGTCATTTTGGAGGAAAAAATGCTAAGTATAGGTCATTTTAGAGCTATCCTAGGTTAAATAGGTCATTTTGGAGCTAATTAAGCTTATTATGTCATTTTTTAGCTAGCTAAGCATATTGAGTCATTTTGGAGGAAAAAATGCTAAGTATAGGTCATTTTAGAGCTATCCTAGGTTAAATAGGTCATTTTGGAGCTAAGTAAGGTTATTATGTCATTTTGGAGCTAGCTAAGCATATGAAGTCATTTAGGAGCTAAAATATGTCATTTCTTAAGCATATTATGTCATTTTAGAGCTAGCTAAGCATATTCAGTCATTTTGGAGGAAAAGATGCTAAGTATAGGTCATTTTAGAGCTATCCTAGGTTCAATAGGTCATTTTTAAGCTAGCTAAGCATATTAAGTCATTTTGGAGGAAAAAATGCTAAGTATAGGTCATTTCAGAGCTATCCTAGGTTAAATAGGTCATTTTGGAGTTAATTAAGCTTATTATGTCATTTTTGAGCTAGCTAAGCATATTGAGTTATTTTGGAGGAAAAAATGCTAAGTATAGGTCATTTTAGAGCTATCCTAGGTTAAATAGGTCATTTTGGAGCTAAGTATGGTTATTATGTCTTTTTTGAGCTAGCTAAGCATATAAATTCATTTTTGGAGGAATAAATGCTAAGTATAGGTCATTTTACAGCTATCCTAGGTTAAATAGGTCATTTTTGAGCTAATTAAGATTGTTATATCTTTTTTGAGCTAGCTAAGCATGTAAATTCATTTTGGAGGAATAAATGCTAAGTACAGGTCATTTTGGAGCTAATTAAGGTTATTATGTCATTTTGGAGGAAATAATGCTAAGTGCAGGTTATTTTAGAGCTAAATAGGTCATTTCTTAAGCTAAGCTAAGTATAGGTCATTTGAGAGCTATCCGTGGTAAAATTGGTCATTTTGGAGCTAAGTAAGGTTATAATGTCATATTCGAGGAAACTAAGCTAAGTATACGGCATTTTGGAGATAAATAGGTCATTTCTTAAGCTAAGTATGCATTTGTAGGACCCCGATCCTAAGTCACACAGATCTAGCATGTAACATATCATATCGCTTTGCGGTCTCACGCACGGTAACCCACAGCTGCCATCTTACCTTGGCCGGGACCGTTTGCGATTATTGACTCACGTATATGATTATGTCGCTAGTATCCATATGGCAGAGAACCCGGGCCGACATGACTAGTCATAGAACCAAGGTGGCACAAACGTACAGGGAGATGCATACATGACCCAGCAATGCACGTGTCGGTCATCAGCGAGTGCAACCAAGTCGTAGCAAGCTACAAGGACTTCGGTGATACACCGCGTGACATTTCCCCGTAGGGACAGACACAGGAGCAAAGAAGGACACATGCCGGTCAATCCATGTGTTCCGGAGCAGTAGCGAACTACCATGGCTCAGTGGAAGCACTAGGAGGCATTTCCCTGTATGGAAGGCTACCAAAGGCACACGACTAGGTGTCGAATCCCACACATACAATGCATTTCAAACATACACACATTATGCACGATATGTGTAGATACAACATGGCATCACAACAAAACTCTATTAAGCAAAACACTTGGGAAAACTTACCGTCATCACGGAGGTGTATGTGTAGGTGTAGGACCGGTCGCGCCAGTGGCAGACGGAGAAGGATCGGTCGATGCTTGTCGGGAGTTATGCTGCACCAAAGATTATTTCCAATGTATCGTTAGCATGATGCAACTCAAATGTGAAAACTAGTAAGTAATCTCCATTCAAATGAAACTCACCGTGTCCGCCGGAGCAATGACTGGCATCGGCGGAGGGGTCTGACCGTTGCCCTGGCACATGGTCTGCACATTTGGTTTTCACGAGTCAGTCATATTAGTTAGTAATGAAAGGAACATTACGTGCATGATTTGGCTAATATGCAGAAGAAACTTACCACGAAGTGTATCATCCTAAATCTATAAGCAACAAAATATCAGAAACAGTACAAAGTATAATTCATGGCTCAAATTCATGGCTCAAAGTATAATTCACAAACAGCTCAACGATAATCCGAGTGTTCTCATCGGTCCATTCGGCAGCCATACTCAACACTTCTCTATAAATAGACTAGCAAATTCATGTGTCAACATACATAACCAACAAGCAGTAAGCACGTCAGCGCACACACATGTTAAAATTGATGTTCACTTCACAGTAGCACCACAAAGATGTCTAAATCTATGTCATTTTTAGAGACTGACAGTAGCACATAAATCCTGACCAACAATTCTTATGTTACTGTGAAAATTGATGTTCACTTCACTTGATGGCAAGAACCTTCCCCTCTCGCTTCTGAACCTTATAATGTGCCTTTGTGTGTATATTTAATCATTCACCAAAACCTGATTTCTATTTTTTGGTCTGATTGGACTGGACTCGTAATTGCGAACCAAATATCATGTGCATTGGTTGTGACTAAATACTACACAAATATATTTGTACCTTCAAAACAAAGTTGATCTCTTCTACCTATTACTGAAAGTACGTTCCAGTTTTGCCGCAAAAAAGAGAATGGAAGTATTCTGGTTGGTATTTATTCTAGCAATTTCTTGCATCAATTTGGCTAAACTCACTTTGATTTCTTCCATCATGAATGCAAATATGCTTTTGTCTAATTGATCAATAATGACTCGGTTATTAGAGAATTCCTTTTCGACGGAAAGAGAATGTTGTTTTGTTTTGTATATAGTTATTTTATGGGTGACCAGAGAATAGATGCGTTGCACTATTCCTTTTTGCAGCGTTGAATTCCATCCAGCATGACAAAGTATGTTTGACAAATAAATGATTTGCCTCATGCAGCCATGTTCCTTTGTTTAACGCAGTTTCTTGATCGCCTATGGTTGAGTACTCCCTATGGTTAGGTGTCAATCTTCTAATTCATTCACCAGATAATTTTTGGCGCCTTCTGGCTGCATACCCACTTTAGTTTTTGGCGCCTTCTGGTTGCATTTTCTAACAAAAAATGACACAAGCAGACGCTAAAACATTTGAGCAACGCCCCAAGGATAGTACAGGAAGCGTAGTAGTTTACTTTAGTGGAAATTATATTCCTTTATTCCATTACTGTGAACATGGACGTGTTGTCTGCAGTTAATCTATATATATAGATTAACAGAAAACAGAAGACCTCAACTATTGTAATAGGTTGTTGTGCCTAGTGATGTCTGTCCATTCTTCACTCCTACTATATATCAATATAAACTTCAACTTTGCTAGACAAAATAAAATGCTAATGCGGATAGCAGATTAAACAGCACAAATAAATAAGAACAGCACAATCTAGAGTTGCATTCTTTCCCTGCACAACAATCATAATAACAAGCAGATGAATCAGCAAGAGTGACTCTGATTATTACCTCCTCGCTGCCCTGCTGAGAACAAGGGGTCAGGGCGGCTGTTGTTCAATGCTGCAGGTTGGGCGACGACCAAATCGGCGGATAACGGGCTGCAGCCTGCGGCTTTGTTCGGTGGCGAAGAGGGTGGAAGGTGCAGTCAGGCCGGAGCTCGCTGTGAGGCTGGTGGCTGGCGTCCCCGGGCTTAGTCTCGAACAGCAGCTAACTGTGCATAGATACACAACCAGAAATAAACATGATATGTACAACAGGTATTGTCGAAACAAATCATCCATGTCTTTCTCAAACTGAACTAGTATCAAATTAGCATACGGTACACAAATTGAACTATCATGCATGAGAACATCATTCAGTTGCAGATCATAGGGTCCAATTTAAACGCATAAGAACATCAAATTATTTGCTGGTTATACCTGAGGGGAAAAGATGTTGGTCGCCCGCCTGCTGTTTGTCCTAGTCGCCGGCCTGAACCCGAACCTGCCTCCTCATGCTGCATTTCAGAGTAAGGAAATTAGGGAGGCAAAGAGAAGAATCGGAGGGGCACATAATGAGACAAGGGCCGGAAGAGAGGGCGTCCGCCGCCGCTGATGTCCATCGGCTGCCTGCGCTTGCGTTCAGCTGCATGGTCGGTCGTCGTTCGACCATGGTATCCGATGGGGGAGAGAAGGTAGAATCCGACGCTCGCCCTTTAGGCGCCGCCATCGGTCGCCATTTTCATGGGTCGCCCCCACCCAAGAGAGAGAGAGAGAGACAGAGGGGTACCTGCCGGTGGAGGGAAGGTGGCGCGCGGAGACGGCCCGGCGACCTCAACCTAGCGGACGGGGAGGGGCGGCGGCGCCGATGGGAGGGCCGGCGCGGGGAGGAGGGGGCGGCGCGGGGAGGAGGGGGCGGCGCGGGGAGGAGGGGCGGCGGCGCCGATGGGAGGGGGCGGCGCGGGGAGGAGGGGCCGGCGGCGGGGATGGGAGGGGGCGGCGCGGGGAGGAGGTGGCGGCGCGGGGAGGAGAGGGCGGCTCGGGGAGGAGGGGGCGGCGCGGGGAGGAGATGGGGCCGGCGCGAAGCTGCGGGGAAGAAACAGGGGGCGCGGCTCGGTTTTGGGGGAAAATTTCTTTGGCGGTCGATTTTCGCTACGCGCGTCTATTTCGTTATGTGACAGTGAGAGAGGGGAGGAGATAGCCCCACCTCTTTGCCATCAGTCAGCGGATGGCAAAGCCCCACCTCTTTGCCATCAGCCAGCGGATGGCAAAGCCCCACCTCTTTGCCGTCTGCTGGCAGATGGCAAAGAGGTGGGGCAAGTGGGCCGTTACAGCGCCGTCGTCCACTGGACCCCACCCACCTCTTTGCCGTCTGCCAGCAGACGGAAAACATTCTTTGCCATCTGCTGGCAGATGGCAAAGAGGCGGGGTTGATAGGCCGTTACAGCACCGGCGTCCACTGGACCCCACCCACCTCTTTGCCGTCTGCTAGCGGACGGCAAAGATTCTTTGCCATGTGCTGGCAGATGGCAAAGAATTGGCTGATGGCAACCAGATTATTTGCCGTCTGTCAGTTCTTTGCCGTTTGTTTTTTCTAAGCTGATGGCAAAGATGTTCTTTGCCATCCGCTGGCAGACGGCAAAGATCTGACTGATGGTAAATTCCCTGTTTCCAGTAGTAAACTATTTCTTTTGGGGACATGTCTGCTTCAAAGAAGTACTCACCTAGTGATACTCTACTCTACATGTCATCCCAATCTTGGTTTCTTGTTGATCTTGTGTCCTTTCTTGAAGAAGTTATCTTGTGTTTTCTAACCTTATTTTCTCAAGTGTATTTCTTCAGGTACTTGATCAAGAACTTCAAGGTAAGTATATGCATCACACTCCTGTACATGATTGACCTCTTGCTAGTATATATTGTTTGCAAGAAGAAAATCATGGACACGTGGATACCTAAATGCCATATATATTGCTCTGACGCATATAGCCAAGATACATGTTGCATGTATATCTCCCATGTGGTATCATCACCTTATATGCACCTCTTCAGGGGGAGTTCAAGGGAGCTCATACATGTTACATGTTTTTCTTCAAAGCTTTCATACAAACTTCTGGTAAATCTTTATTTGAAGCCTTGATGTATGTTGTCATCAATTACCAAAAAGGGGGAGATTGAAAGCACATTTGCTCCCTTGGTGGTTTTGGTAATTTATGCCAACATACATATTGTTGGACTAATGTTTTTATCTAGTGAATTTTAGACAAGTTCAACAACGGCGTGGCAGGGACAAGAGGACGTGGAACCCCTTCAAAATGCTAAGGACAAGGATTGGCAAAAGATCAAGACTCTACTTTTTTGGTTAGTGATCCAAGATCACATTGAGTCCATAGGAAAGCCAATACTATTAAAAGGGGATGAGGTGTTGCTTAATGGTCTTTTTGCTCAAGTGCTTAGTGACAGTACTCCTAAACCCTCAACCACTCTCTCTACCCAAATATGTTCAAAACCCACATTCCAACTCGGCCCCACTGAAATTTCCTATCCGGAGCCACCGAGTTCATCTGGACTTAGCCACTGCCAAAACCCTAACATATCGGATCCACCGAAATGGATCTCGGTCCCACCGAGATGGCCTTGCCAACTCTCTATGATCATTTGCACCTACTTCGGTCTCATCGAGTTTTGCAAATCGGTCTCACCGAGATGGCTTGCCAACTCTCTGTTGCCTTATTGCTTCACTTCGGTCCTACCGAGCTAATGCAATCGGTGCCACCGAGATGAGGTTTGCCCTAGCCATTGCACTTCGGTCCATCCGAGTTGTTCGTATCGGTCCCACCAAGATTCCTAAAGTTCATATCTTTTACACAGTTCGGTGCTACCGAGATTATGGTTTCGGTGCCACCGAGTTGGGTCAAAAGTTTGTAACGGTTGGATTTTGTGTGGAGGCTATATATACCCCTCCACCTCCTCCTTCTCAGTAAGGAGAGCCATCTGAACGTGCCTACACTTCCACCATACATTTTTTGAGAGAGAACCACCTACTCATGTGTTGAGATCAAGCTATTCCATTCCTACCATTTGAACCTTGATTTCTAGCCTTTCCCAAGTTATTTTCCACTCAAATCCTTCTTCACCATAGCCAAATCTGTGAGGAGTTGTTTGAGTGCTGGGAAGACTATCATTTGAAGCACAAGAGCAAGGAGTTCATCAACAACACACCATCTATTACCTTTTGGAGAGTGGTGTCTCCTAGATTAGTTAGGTGTCACTTGGGAGCCTCCGACATGATGTGGAGTTGAACCAAGGAGTTTGTAAGGGCAAGGAGATCGCCTACTTCGTGAAGATCTACCCCGAGTGAGGCTAGTCCTTTGTGGACGCAAGCCATGGTGGAATAGACAAGGTTGCTTCTTCGTGGACACTTCGTGGGTGGAGCCCTCCGTGGACTCGCGCAGCCGTTACCCTTCGTGGGTTGAAGTCTCCATCAACGTGTACGTACGATAGCACCACCTATCGGAACCACGCCAAAAACCACCGTGTCTTCATTGCGTTTGATCTTCCATACTCTACCCCTTTACTTTCCGTACTCTTGCATGCTTTACCATTTCTGCTGCTCAATCTCTAGATATGCATGTGTAGAAAGTATTGGAGTGATCTTAACTTGTGCCAAAATCTGCCTAAGTTCCAAGGGAAATTAAAAACTGCATCTTTGGCTGGTTAAGAGTCTATTCACCCCCCCTCTAGAGCTATCTCCTCGATCCCACATAGGGGCTGCATGTCCTTGAGGTTCCGGGGAGGCCGCATCTCCTCGATGGCCTTAACCTTCTTAGGGTTGGCTTCGATGCCGCGGTGGGAAACCAGGAAGCCAAGCAGCTTGCCGGAGGGCACCTCGAGGATGCACTTGGCGGGGTTGAGCTTGAGGTTTACTTTGCATAGATTGGCAAAGGTTTCTTTGAGGTCCGCGATGAGGGAGCACGATTTGCAACTCTTCACGACGATGTCGTCGATGTAGGCTTCTGCGTTCCTTCCCATCTGGGGCCCCAGGGCGATGCGCATCAGCCTCTGGAAGGTGGCTCCCACACTCTTCAGGCCGAAAGGCATGCAGATGTAACAGTACACTCCACAGGGGGTGATGAAGGCCGTCCTCTCTTCGTCTTCCTTCGCCATCTTGATCTAGTGGTAGCCTGAGAAGGCATCTAGAAAGCACAGTAACTCGCACCCAGCGGTGGAGTCCATGATCTAGTCGATCTGTGGCAGCGGGTAAGGGTCCTTGGGGCAAGCCTTGTTGAGGCTGGTGAAGTCGATGCACATCCGCCCCTCACCGCTGTGCTTGGGGACCACGACACGGTTGGCGACCGACTCGGGGTGGTGCACCTCGTGGATGACACCTACCTCCTGCAGCTTCTGAACTTCTCGAATGCTGAACTCTTAATTCTCGGGTGCCTGGCGCCGTGCCTTTTGCTTCACGGGGCGTGCATTGGGGCACATCGCTAAGTGGTGCTCGATCACCTCCCTCGGCACACCGGACATGTCTGATGTTGTCCACGTGAACACATCAGCATTTGCCCGGAGGAAGGCGACATGCGCGCCTTCCTATTTGGGAGAGAGGCCATTGCCGATGGTGATGGCGGGCCCGGAACCACTGCCATCCAACGACACCTTCTTCGTCTTGGTGCGTGCCTGAGAGAACAGCTGCTTCTTCTTCACGGGTGCGGGAGCGGTAGGCTCGACGTCATCTTCGTCGGCGGGGTGAGCGGTGGCGGCAGTCTTGTAGGCATGCTCGAGGAAGCACACCGCGTCCTTCTCATTGTAGCGGATGGTGATGGTGTCGCTGCAACCCGGCATCTTGATGGTGTTGTAGACATGGTGGTCACCGCCATGAACTTGGCGAGCGCGGGGTAACCCAAGATGGCGTTGTAGGGTAAGCCAATGTGCGCCACGTCAAAGTCGATGAGCTCGGTGCAGTAGTTCTTGCAGGTGCCGAAGGTGATGGGAAGGCGTACCTGCCCCAGAGGCAAGGTGGAGCCATCGGTCATGCCCAAGAAGGGTCTTGTCGGCATCGAGCGCTCGTAGGGCACCTGGAGCTTCTCGAAGGTCTCTATGGAGAGCACGTTGAGGCCCGCGCCACCGTCGATGAGCATCTTGGTGATGGCGACATTGTTGACAGTGGGCGTGCACAACATGGGGATGGTGCCCACAGTCCTCGTGGACTTGGGGTGGTCGTCGGAGTTGAAGGAGATCGAGCACTGTGACCACTTGAGGGGCCGGGAGATCTCCCCAGCGGTTGCTGTTGTGGCCACCTCCGCGGCCCGCACAGTGCTCGTTGCGGCCGCCGTGACCGACCTGGCGGCTGTCGCGAAGCAGCTTGAGCTCGTAGCAGTCCTCGCTGTTGTGGGAGTGCATGTTGTGGTAGGCGCAGAAGGGGCGTCCGTCCTTCTTGGCCTCGTTGCGGTCGCATTCGCGCTTCTACTTAGGCTCCGCCGCAAGCACGGCAGGGCCCTTGCGTTTGGCATCTTTGCCCTTGGTCTTGGCGGCATCTGGCACCGCGTCGGGGTTGTTGTGGGCAAAGAGGCGACCCTCTTCAGCCTTGGCACACTTGTCGGAGAGGTCGAACAGCGCGACCACGGCGTCGAGCTCGTTGTTGATGGAGAGCTTCTCGAGCATCCTGACATCCGTGACACCGGAGGAGAACACAGAGATGATCGCAGCGTCGGAGGCGCGCAGGATCTTGTTGCGCACTTAGCAGAAGCGCTGGATGAACTTGCGGAGGGTCTTGCCAGGGTGCTAGCGCACTGCATGTAGGTCATTGAGCGTGACAGGGTGCTCGTACATGCCCTTGAAGTTGGCAACGAACTGCTAGCATAGTTCGGACCATGAGGACACAGAGGCCTTGGGAAGGTTCATCAGCCACGAGCGCGCGGTGTCCTTGAGGGCCATGGGGAACCAATTCGCCATGACCTTGTCATCACCGCCCGCGGCCTCAATGCCCAAAGTATAGAGCTGCAGGAACTCCATGGGGTTGGGGGTGCCGTCGTAGCGAGGGGGCAGCTCAGGCTTGAACTTCATGGGCCAGACCACACGGCGTAGCTCGCGAGTGAAGGCGCGGCAGTCCCCGCTGTGGGAGGCGATGCCACTGGCGAGGGTGGCACGGTTCTGGCGCCCGGCCACTGCGACGTCCTGGATGGTTCTGTCCTGGCGCTGGCACTGCTTCTCGAGGATCACGCGCGTGTCTGGCGCCACGCGCTAGACGATTTGGCAGCTGGCGTCGTCGTGGTGTGGCGAGGACGCGTTGTGGGACGGTTCCCCCGCGTGCGCCGCGGTGGTGTCCTGTGTCGTTGTCGGTTGGAGGAGGCGCGCCATGCCCTGCCTCTGCGCCATGCAGCGATGGAGGTGGCAGAGGGCGGGAATGCGCTGGGGCGTCTCCGGCAGCGTTGACGAGCTCGGTGATGCACGCCAGCTAGGTGTCGTACCCGGCCTCAGTGGGATGGTAGCGCAGCAGTTCGCATGCCATGAGCAGTGCGGCCTGCGGAGCCGGTGGGTCATGGCGGGTGAGCGAGGACGCAGTGGCGGTGCGGGCAGGTGGCTGCGCCTGCAGGGAGGGGTGGAGGGAAGAAGCTTGCTCTTCCACTGCCGCGGGTTCGGTGGCGGCGGCGCCGCGCCTATGGAGGTTGTTGTTGGCGATGAGCTCCATCCGGCCCCTACCAGCCCTGCGCAGGGCACGCTCGCGTCGCGCATCGGCCATGTCGATGTCGAGGTTGGAGGCACGGAGATTGGTCCCCTACCTAGCGCGCCAAATGTTGGGGAGGGAGATTTGAGCTAAGGGAACCCTCGAGAACCCTGGTTCGAACACTGGGGGCCTGCTTCGCTACCTATCAACTGGACTGCGACCATGGCGAGGCTACGAGCGAGCGGAGCATGACGGGAATGCACACACGCACAAGGCACTGCAGGGACACAAGAAGCAACCCAGGTTCAGGCCACCGAGCGGTGTAAAACCCTACTCCTGCTTGGTTGTGATTGCTGTGGCGATAGCGCCCTGGTGTACAAGGTAGGAGAAGGTGAAAATCGTCCGACCCCTCTCTAAGGTAGCAACCCTGTCCCTTATATAGATGCCTTGGTCCTCTTCCCCAAAAATATTGACGGGAAGGATTGCCACACAAAGGCAGTTCAAAGGGGGACATGCGCTCAGTCCTATCCTGACAAAAGTAGTCTTCGCCTGAAAAAGACACCGTCCATGACGCATTGGTGGGATCGTCGATGACATCTGCCCAAGCGTGCCGGGGCATCGTGGTCTTCTTACACCGAAGTGGTAAGCTTTGGGACTTGCTTTCGGGGAGGCAGCTGCAGCCGCTCCTTTATCACCAAAGAGGAAATACTCCCTGACCGCGCCTGCTGGCATGGTACCTGCTGTTGTTGTCGCCTTCTGCATGCACGTAACCCACGTGGTGGGCACGCAGCTGCGCAACTAGCATCGCACAGCTCCCCCGCGCGGAGGGCCTCACGAGAGAGGCCTCGCGAGGCCGCCTGCCGCAGAAGGTTATCTTCGTAGTGCCTCCCCGCTCTGAGAGGGTCCTCGCGAGGCCTAGCCGTCGTGAGGCGTCTTGCTTCGCGGCGCCCACAGTTGGGCCGCCTCTTGAACTCTTCGCCAGGTGTTGCTTCCTGGGCCACAGGTAGATGGTCCGCGGTACCCTGGTTTCCACTAGGCCGACATATACCCCCCCGATATAATCCATAGCATCATTAAAACAAGCACACTATGCAATAAAAATAGAATAGTATGTAATGATAGAATATTTATCCATACTTATGTAACTCAAAAAATTCTAAAAACTTAAGGAAACGTAAAAAATTTGTATCCCAAAACTGTGCACAAATTTCAGATTTTTTCGACATACCAGTAAGAAATGTAAAATCAAATACTGGGCGCAAAACTTTCTATTTTCAAACAGCATCAATTATACTATCAATTAAATCATCCCAAAGGCATTACTTGGCACAAACACTAATTAAAAGATAAAAACACAATCATTACAGTAGCAATACTCATGTGACTCAATAGAAATAAATATTGCAATAAAGATAAATATTGGGTTGCCTCCCAACAAACGCTATTGTTTTATGCCCCTAGCTAGGCATAATGCATTATTTCAAGTATTATTGTCCTTCAAATTTCATAAGTGGCCCTCATAATAGATGTATATGGTGGTTAAATTCTCTTCCTTAGGAAGTGTTCCATCCCTTTCTTTAGTGGAAATTGGAACCTTATATTTCCTTCTTTCATATCAATAATGGCACCTATGGTTCGTAGGAAAGGCCTACCAAGTATTATAGGACAAGATGGATTGCATTCAATATCTAGCACAATGAAATCCACGGTACATAATTTCTATTTGCAATTATAAGGACATCATTAATTCTACCCAATGGTTTCTTAACAGTTGAATCCGCTAAATGTAAGTTGAAGGAACATTCATCCATATCGACGAGACCTAGAACGTCACATAAATATGTTGGTATAGTATAGATGCTAGCACCTAGATCACACAAAGTATTACATTCACAATCTTCAATTTTTACTTCAATAGTAGGTTCCCATTCATCGTGTAGTTTCCTTGGTATAGATACTTCTAACTCTAGTTTTTCTTCATGGGCTTTAATCATAGCTTCTACAATATGTTTAGTAAAAGCTTTATTTTGTTCATAAGCATTAGGTGAATTCATCATGGATTGCAACAAGAAAATACATTCAATCAAAGATCAATTATCATAGTTAAAGTCCTTGTAATCCAAAGTAGTGGGTACATGACTATCTAAAGTCTTGACCTCTTCAAACCCACTTTTATTGTTTTTATCATTAAGATTATCACCCTCCGAACAATTGGGACGCCTTATAGCTAAAGTTGACTCATCTCCAGTCCCTTTTTCATCAAGTTTTATATTACTAAACAAAGATTCAATAGTGGAGACTCTTATAGTTTTAATATCCTCATCTTCACTAGTAAGAAAATGTGATTCAGGTTTAGTGGCCATTTTATTTACTAGTGTTGTTTGTTTATCGGATATCCTTCCTATCATGTTTTTAGTTAGAGCAAGTTGTGAATGAAGGTTGGCTACCTCTTGATTAACTTCATCAAGTTGCTTACTAATGGAATCCAACAAGGTAGATTGTTCCTTAATTTCTCTAGCAAATAATTCATTTTGCTCATACTGCGAATGCATAATTTTTTACTAGTCTTCTCAATTTCATGCAACATTTCATCGTAAGAAGTGTTATGAAGCATATTGTAAGAGGGATCACCAGTGTACGACCTAGTATTAAAATTCCCTCTATAAGCATTATTGTTGAAATTATTTCTAGCGACCAAATTTATATCAATAGCATCATTATTTTGCTCAATCAAAGTAGATAATGGAACATCATTAGGATCAACATGAGCACTTTTACTAGCAAGCACATTCACAAGAGCATCAATTTTATCACTCAAAGTAGAAACTTCTTCGACAGACTTTACCTTCTTACCAGTTGGAGCTCGTTCGGTGTGCCATTGAGAATAATTTGTCATCATATTATCGAGAAGCTTCGAGGCCTCTCCCAATGTAATTCCCATAAAGGTGCCAGAAATTCTTTCTGCTACTTGTGAGCTGCGTTGGGATTTTCCCCGAAGAGGAAGGGTGAAGAAATATAGTAGCGGATAAGTATTTCCCTCAGTAGAGAACCAAGGTTATCGAACCAATAGGAGAAGCATATTCCCTCAGTAGATTTTCTTGGACTAACATATTGATCCAGTGCCCAGTGCCAGTTCTTGTTTGTTGCATGTTTTTTGTTTCACAGAAAATCCATACAAAACGAAGTCCAAACGCGATAAAATTTTACGGAGATTTTTTTTGGAAATATATGTGATTTTAGGGAAAAATAGTCAACGCGAGATGATGCTCGAGGGGACAGGGCGCCCCCTACCCCCAAGGCATGCCTGGCAGGCTTGTGGCCACCCCGTAAGTCGGTTGGAGTTGTCCTTCGGCCACAAGAAAGCTAATATCCGGATAAAAA
The DNA here is from genome assembly GCA_039707655.1 of Elymus sibiricus. NCBI lineage: Eukaryota > Viridiplantae > Streptophyta > Magnoliopsida > Poales > Poaceae > Elymus > Elymus sibiricus. The sequence goes on along the minus strand of CM077672.1, from coordinate 19,686,925 downwards.
TCGTGTTAAAATTTCAGCCCAATCGGAGTTACAGATCTCCGGGAATATAAGAAACGGTTTTCGGCCAGAAAACAGGAACACGAAACACAAGTGAACAGAGAGAGAGATCCAATCTCGGAGGGGCTCCTGCCCTCCGGGTGCCATGGTGGCCAAGGACCAGAGGGGAAACCCTCCTCCCATCAAGGGGGGAGGCCAAGGAAGAAGAAGAAGGAGGGGGGCTCTCTCCCCCTCTCTTCCAGTGGCGTCGGAACACCGCCGTGGGAACCATCGTGTGACAGCGATCTACTCCAACAACTCCAACATCTTCATCAATACCTCCATCACCTTCCCTCATCTATATTCAGCGGTCCACTCTCCCGCAACCCGTTGTACCCCCGACTTGAACATGGTGCTTTATGCTTCATATTATTATCCAATGATGTGTTGCCATCCTATGATGTTTGAGTAGATTTTTGTTGTCCTATGGGTAATCGGTGAATTGCTATGATTGGTTTAAATTGCTTGTGGTTATGTTGCCGTCCTTTGGTTCCCATCATAGGAGAGCGCGCATGGATCACACCATAGGGTTAGTTGTATGTTGATAGGACTATGCATTGGAGGGCAAGAGTGGCAGAAGCTTCTTCCTACCATAGAAATTGATTCAAACGGAAATGAAGGGGGACCAATATATATTAATGCTATGGTTGGGTTTTACCTTAATGAACTTTAGTAGTTGTGGATGCTTGCTAATAGGTCCAATCATAAGTGCATAGAATTCCAAGTAAGGGATGACATGCTAGCAGTGGCCTCTCCCACATAAAAACTTGCTATCGGTCTAGTAACTTAGCAAATTTCTTAGAGAAGATTCCGCAAATCCTACCACCACTTTTCCACACTTGCTATACTAACTTAATTGTAATTTTATTAGAACAACACCTAATTTTTATTTTCACGTTCTTTATTATCTTGCAAACTTATCCGACTACACCTACAAAGTACTTCTAGTTTTATTACTTGTTTCTAGGTAAAGCAAATGTTGGTGTGCGTAGAGTTGTATCGGTGGTCGATAGAACTTGAGAGAATATTAATGTAACCTTTAGCTCCTCATTGGGTTCGACACTCTTACTTATCGAAAAAGGCTACAAACGATCCCCTATACTCGTGGGTTATCACCCTCCGGTGTCCCCCTTTTGCTATATGAGGCCTTTTGCCCTAGAAAAAATAGGAGGAAGACTTTTGGGACAAAGCGCCGCCATCTCAAGGCGGAACCTAGGCAGGAGCACTTTTGCTCTCCGACGGAGCGATTCCACCGGGGATACTTCCCTCCGGGAGGGGGAAATCGAAGCCATCGACATCACCAACGTTCCTCTCATCGAGGGAGGACCAATCTTCATCAACATCTTCACCAGCACCATCTCCTCTCAAACCCTAGTTCATCTCTTGTATTCAATCTTTGTCTCAAAACCTCAGATTGGTACCTGCGGATTGCTAGTAGTGTTGATTACATCTTGTAGTTGATGCTAGTTGGTTTATTTGGTGGAAGATTATATGTTCAGATCCTTAATCATATACAATACCCCTCTGATCTTGAACATGAATATGATTTGTGAGTAGTTACTTTTGTTCTTAAGGACATGGGAGAAGTCTTGTTATAAGTAATCATGTGAAGTTGGTATTTGTTCAATATTTTGATGATGTGTATGTTGTTATTCCTCTAGTGGTGTCACGTGAACGTCGACTACATGACACTTCACCATATTTGGGCCTAGGGTAAGCATTGGGGAGTAATAAGTAGATGATGGGTTGCGAGATTGATAGAAGCTTAATCTCTAGTTTATGCGTTATTCCGTAAGGGGCTGATTTGGATCCATATGTTTCATGCTATGGTTAGATTTACCTTAATTATTTTTTCATAGTTGCGGATGCTTGCGAGAGGGGGTAATCATAAGAGGGTTGCTTGTTCAAGTAAGAATAGCACCCTAGCACCGGTCCACCCACATATCAAGTTATCAAAGTAATGAACGTGAATCAACTAAACATGATGAATGTGACTAGACGAGAATTCCCATGTGTCCTCGAGAGCAGTTTGCTTTATATAAGAGAAACTTCCGGCTTGTCCTTTGCTATAAAAAGGATTGGGTCACCTTGCTGCACTCTTGTTACTATTGTTACTTATTACAAATCACCTTGCTACAAAACTATCTGTTATCACTACTTACAACACTTGCAGAGAATACCTTGCTGAAAACCGCTTGTCCTTAACTTCTGCTCCTCGTTGGGTTCGACACTCTAACTTATCGAAAGGACTATGATTGATCCTCTATATTTTTGGGTCATCAAGACTCTTTTCTGGCACCGTTGCCGGGGAGTGAAGCTCCTTTGGTGAGTGGAATTTGGTAAGGAAACATTTTTATTACATTCTGAAATTTACTGTCACTTGTCACTATGGAAAATAATCCTTTGAGGGGCTTGTTCGGGGTATCTTCACATCGACCTGAAGTGGTAAGAGCCTCTCCTGAAGCTTGTTTGAGGGTCTTGTTTGAGGTAGACTTCATGCCACGCACGCCACCATCATAGCCTCCCTCATAGGGTTACAACTCATGACAATTAAGGGTTACCCCGTGGACGCGGCCTCTCTAAGGGTTCTCCGTAATTCCCCAATCCTTTGCAAGGGCGAGGAACCGAGGCTTTTACTGTCACCTCAAATTACCCCAATATCCCCAACCATCACAAGGACTGTAACATACTTCACGGCACAAGACACAAATGTGAGTGAGCGCTCCTCTCAACATTCGCGAAGGCTACTAACTTGAATCATGGACAGGTAATGTTGGATCGCCACAAATATCATATAAGGTTCAACCATATCCTCAAGAACTAGTACAACTACTCAATCAAACACATGAAGGTTAGGGACAATTTACAAGCCGGCATCAAGCCAATGAAGGGAGAAGGCATGGTGGTGATGGCGGCGGCACGGTGGTGATGGTGATGAAGATGGTGGCCGCGCCGATGGTGATGGAGATGGGGGCGCCACCGGTGATGGCGGCGCCGGCGCGAGGGCACCGGCCCGGAGGCCGGTGCTCATGGTGGTGGAGCCTTCTCCTTCTTCCCTTGGTGGTTGTCCCTCCTTCTCTTACTGTTGGAGCAGCAATGGAGACGGGAGGTGAATGAATGAGATGTGATGGCTTGCGATGGCGGCGGCTAGGGTTGAGGATGACATATATAAGGAGCCTCCCTAGCCTCCTCCCTTGATGGGCTTCATCCAAGGGCTCACAATGAGTCTTATCCTCTCCCAATCTCTTCTTTAGAAGCCAAGGATCTAGTGGGATCGAACGGGGACAAAATCGGTGAAGAATCCCGTTTGGCAGGGAAACTTTCGGAGCTGTCTGCACGTCAAACGACCGCGCGCGGTCGTTTGAAACACCATCTTTTGTGATGTCTTTTTGTGCTATCCTTCTCTGGCAAAACGGTCGCCATTTCTTAATTCGAACTTGGAATTTGACGTTCTTGGGCTCGTTGGATTCGTATGATCGACGCTGATCCATTTCTTCTCTTAGATCTTGATTTGGAGGACTTTGGAAAAATGACTTTTTTCGACCTTCGAAATGGCTAAGTCTGACCCCTGGTTGACTCCGTATTGAACCCATCCTTGGTCCATTCATCGTTCTTGGTCCTAGGTTGCTCCAAAACACCTGTAGACACAAGAAAAAAAAGATAATAAAAACCAAATAAAATACTAAATGTGCAATGCTCACAAGGTAAAGTGTAAATTCCGGTAATCAGGCATAATGGACAACAATTTGGTTCGATGGGACATAATATATAAAGAGAACATGCAACAAATGAGCTCTAAAAATGCGTAAAATATGGAGCCATCAACCTCCCCACGGTTAAGCCTTGCTCGTCCTCGAGTAAGAAGGTTGACTACTAAAAGCTCACTGGTACCAACTCTGAAGCTTACATTGAACCAAACCCCAAAAGTGATATCCATGTTCATCGTGCAAGCATGCAAAAGTTAAATAACAAGGGAGTAATACAAGCTATCCTCTTAGTTCCATTGCCATGGAGGTCAAGAAAGAGGAAAATATTTTTGTGGAGCCCAAATTCCCATTGCCAAAGGTTTAGAGAGAAGGTCAATATTACGTTGGGAACATAGCAATGACAATCAAAGACAAAATAAATCTTGCCTTAGCAATCGCTTCAAAAACACCAACCCGAGGCATACCAGGTACTGTAGCAAGATCGTCTGTCTGCGTTATTAAACCACTCAACTACCTATGCAGCACTGAGCGCAAGCCTATGCCTCACACTTAAGGGAATGATTGAAAATGGTTGGGGTTTTGAGAAGTCAAAAACAAAGAAAGTCTTGCATCAACGCAACCGACCATTAGGCAATGGAGAAGGCCCTATGATCGATGTCAATGCAAGGAGTAGTGATCACCATGCAACTAGGATGCACATAGAGCTATGAATATGTGAAAGCTCTCCTATGGACTAAGTGGGGGTGCATCCAACTTGCTTGCTCATGAAGACCTTGAGCTTTTGAGGATGCTCGTCATCGGAATATACAAGCCAAGTTCTATAGTGTAGGTTCCCCACTAGTATGAAACTTATGAAGCTCATGAAACTTTCTACTTTACAATGCATGAAGTGGTGCTACTTTGAAGCACATGTGTGGTAAAAGGATAGTAGCATGCTGATACGTCTCCGTTGTATCTACTTTTCCAAATACTTTTGCTCTTGTTTTGGCCCCTAATTTGCATGATTTGAATGGAACTAACCCGGACTGACGCTGTTTTTAGCAGAATTGCCATGGTGTTGTTTTTGTGCAGAAAATCAAAGTTCTAAGAATTGGATGAAACTTTTTGGAGATTTTTTGTGGAATATATAAAAAATACTGGCACCAAGACCCACTGGAGGGGGGCCACCCAGTGCCCACGAGGCACCAGGGCATGCCACCCCCCTGGCGCGCCTTGGTACCTCGTGGGGCCCACGTGGCTCCGTCTGACCTAATTCCAACGCTATAAATTCAGTTTCCAGAAGAAAAAAAAATAAGAGAGGAAGTTTTATTGCGTTTCACGATACGGAGTCGCCGCCACCTCCTGTTCTTCATCGGGAGGCCAGATCTGGAGTCCGTTTGGGGCTCCGGAGAGGGGGATCTTCTGGCATCGTCATCATCAACCATCCTTCATCACCAATTTCATGATGCTCACCGCCGGGATTGAGTAATTCCTTCGTTGGCTTGCTGGACGGTGATGAGTTGGATGAGATTTATCATGTAATCGAGTTAGTTTTGTTAGGGCTTGATCCCTAGTATCCACTATGTTCTGAGATTGATGTTGCTATGACTTTGCTATGCTTAATGCTTGTCACTAGGGCCCGAGTGCCAAGATTTCAGATTTGAACCCTTTATGTTTTCATGAATATGTTTGTGTTCTTGATTCGATCTTGCAAGTTATATGCACCTGCTATGTGTTATGATCCACATACCCCAAGGTGACAATAATTGGGATTCTTTCCGGTGATTGCCATAGTTTGAGGAGTTCATGTATTCACTAAGTGTTAATGCTTTGTTCCGGTTCTCTATTAAATGGAGGCCTTAATATCCCTTAGTTTCCTTATGGACCCCGCTGCCATGGGAGGGTAGGACAAAAGATGTCATGCAAGTTCTTACCACAAGCACGTATGACTATATACGGAATACATGCCTACATTACATTGATGAATTGGAGCTAGTTCTGTGTCGCCCTAGGTTATAACTGTTACATGATGAATGTTATCCAACGTATATCACCGATCCAATGCCTATGAGTTTTTCACATATTGTTTCTTGCTAAGTTACTACTGTTGCTACTACTGTCACAATTGCTACAAAACTACTGCTGCTACCGTTACTGCTACCATTACTATTATTGCTATTGCTATCAAACTATCATACTACTGTGCTACTGATCACTTTGCTGCAGATATTTAGTCTCAGGTGTGGTTGAATTGACAACTCAACTGCTAATACTTGCAAATATTCTTTGACTCCCCTTGTGTTGAATCAATAAATTTGGGTTGAATACTCTACCCTCGAAAACTATTGCGATCCCCTATACTTGTGGGTTATCAAGACCTTTTTTCTGGCGCCGTTGCTGGGGAGTATAGCTTTATTTGCTAAGTCACTTGGGATTTATATCTGTTGATCACTATGAAGAATTTGAAAGATGCTAAGACCAAGATCGTTCTCTCTAAGACGAGGGGAGGTAAGGAACTGCCATCTAGCTCTGCACTTGATTCACCATCTGTTTTAAGTAAACTTGCAACACCACAACATGCTATTAATTCTGATATGTCACAAGTTATTGATGATACCACTTCTGCCATGAATGATACTCATGATGATGCTAGTACTATGCCTGATAATGTTGTGCCACTTGGTGAATTTCTTAGTAAACAACTTGCTAAGGCTAAAGAAATTGAAAATGCTGAAACTCTTGAGAATTGTGATTCACCTATTATGCCTAGCTCTCCTACTAGAATTGAAACACCTGATGAACAATGCTTTGATAGGGAGACGGCTAGAGCCATTCTTGCTTGTAACGATAGACATGAAGTTATAAAACTGGTTGCTGATATGAAAGAAAAATCTATGTGGGAGAAAATGAAATATGATCCTAAGTTTGCAACCTCTCCCATATTTGTACTGATAAGGATTATGAATTCTCTATTGATCCTGAGTTGATTAAGTTGGTAGAATCTGATCCTTTCCATGGCTATGAAACTGAAACTGTTGTGGCACATCTTACTAAATTAAATGATATAGCCACCCTATTTGCTCATGAGGACAAAATTCGCTATTATTATATACTTAAGTTATTTCCTTTCTCATTAAAGGGTTATGCTAAAGAATGGTATAATACTCTTGCTCCTAGATGTGTGCGAAGTCCCTAGGATATGATTTATTACTTTTCTGAAAAATATTTTCCTGCTCATAAGAAACAAGCTGCCTTACAGGAAATATTTAACTTTATGCAAATTGAAGAAGAGAATCTCCCTCAAGCTTGGGGGAGGCTTCTACAATTACTTAATGCTTTGCCTGATCATCCTCTTAAGAAAGCTGAAATACTTGATATCTTCTATAATGGACTAACCGATGCTTCTAGGGACTACCTAGATAGTTGTGCAAGTTGTCTTTTCATGGAAAGGACTATTGAACAAGCTGAGGAATTATTGAATAATATATTGAAGAATGATAATGATTGGACACTACCTAAACCACCGCCTAAACCCACTCCGAAGAAGAGGGGTATTTTACATCTCAGTCCTGAAGATATGCAAGAGGCAAAGAAATGCCAGAAGGAAAAAGGTATTAAAGTTGAAGATGTTAAGAATCTACCACCTATTGAAGAAATACATGGTCTTGACAAACCACCACAGGTAGTAGAGGTAAATTCTTTTATAAAATTTGATGCAAGTGATATTCCTTATAACAAACCTCCTAGTCAATGCTTGTATGAATTTGACAATTATATTATTAAGCAAGATCATTTTAATGCAAATGTTATGAAACAGTTGAAACGAAATGCCTACATGATTGATCGCTTGAGTGACTTGTTATTTAGAATTGCTAATGATGTTAAAGGTGTGAGTAAACATGCATCGATGGTTCAAACTCAATTAGAACAAGTTGGTAAATCTCAAAGTGAATTGCTTAATGAAATAAATAACAATATGAATGATCATGCTGTTAGAGTAATGACTAGAGGATGTAGAATGACTCAGGAGCCACTTTATCCTGAAGGTCACCCAAAAAGAATTGAACAAGACTCTCAAAGAATTAATGTAGATGCACCTAGTCCATCTAAAAAGAAAAAGAAAAAGAAAAATGATAGGAGTTTGCATACTTCTAGTGAACCCGAGGTAGAAAAACCCTTGGAGGATAGTAATGATGTTTCTATTTCTGATGCTGAAACACAATCTGGTAATGAACAACCACCTGATGATAATAATAATGATGATGCTCATGTGGATACCCAACCAGATAATGATAAAGAACCTGATAATGATGTTGAAATAGAACCTACTATTGATCTTGATAACCCACCTACTAAAAATAAATGTTATGATAAAAGAGACTTCGTTGCTAGAAAACATGGTAAAGAAAGAGAACCATGGGTTCAAAAACCCATGCCCTTTCCTCCTAAACCATCTAAGAAAAAGGATGAGGAAGAATTTGAGCGCTTTGTTAAAATGCTTAGGCCAGTCTTTTTGCGTACTCGTTTGACTGATATTATAAAGATGCCACCTTATGCTAAATACATGAAAGACATTGTCACAAATAAAATAAAGATACCTGAAGCTGAAATTTCTACCATGCTTGCATATTATTCTTTTAAGGATGGAGTACCTAAGAAACTAGGAGATCCAGGAATACCAACTATACCATGCTCCATTAAAAGGAATTATGTCAAAACTGCTTTGTGTAATTTAGGAGCAGGTGTTAGTGTTATGCCTTTCTCTTTATACAAAGACTTGATTTGAATAAACTCACTCCCACTGAAATATCCCTGCAAATGGCTGACAAATCAACTGCCATACCTATCGGTGTTTGTGAGGATGTGCCCATTGTAGTTGCAAACATTACTATTCTAACAGACTTTGTTATACTTGATATGCCCGAGGATGACAACATGTCGATTATCCTTGGTAGACCGTTCTTGAATACTGCAGGGGCTGTTATTGATTGCAACAAAAGCAAGGTCATTTTTCATATCAATGGTAATGAACATTCGGTGCACTTTCCGAAGAAACAATTTCAAGTAAATGGTATTCATATTATTGCAAAGACTCCGACAATCACCATTGGAAGTTTCCAAATCCCTCTTCCTACTGTTAAAAAGAAATATGAAACTCTTATTGTCGAGGAGATGCATATCCCCGTTGAGATAACTTAGTGTTATACGAAAGTTCTTCGGTTTCATGCTACTCGGAAATGGTTTGTTAATAAGACCTGATCAACCTTATTAATGGATTCTTTTAGAGAGGCATGTGGTCGATGAGTTTAGTAGGCACAACCTTCTGTACTCACCTTTTGTTTTATGTTATTTTTAGCTAAATGCAATAAAATGCCATGATTATCCTGTTTTCTGATTTATCCGTGCAATAAAAAAGTGCCCAGAAATAAAAGTGCTCAAAATGCAATAAAATTTTGATATGAATTTTTATTTAATATTTAAGAATTTTTTACACTGGACACATACCAGGGGGGTGCCCCAGGTGCCCACGAGCCACCAGGGCGCGCCACCCCCCGGCGCGCCCAGGTACCTCGTGGGCCTCATAGGGCCCCGTCACCTATCCCTTCAGCTCACTTCGTCTCTTACCTCTAGAAAAAATTCCTGGTAGCTCTCTCTCTCTCGTGTTCTTGCTCACAAAACTGAAATTTTCGATCTCTTTGCTCGGAGCTCCGTTTCCGAAACTGTTTTGGGAGATTGCTCCTTGGTATGTGACTCCTCCATTGCTCCAATTAGTTTTTGCTCTAGTGGATTATATTTTGCATAATTAGCTGCTCTTGGTGCAATAGAAAATGAGCTTGCATGTTGAATTCTTTGAGTTCCAAGTAGTTTGAATGCTTGATATAGCCTCTAGACATCCATATGAGTAGTTGCTATCAATCTTGTGAAGTTTTATTGATATCATTTTGTGGCCCAAAAATTTTCAGAAATTGTTCTTACGAAAATGAATATCTTCCGGAGAAGTTCTTCGAGGAGGAGGTCCTCGGAAGCTTCATCAAGTGAAAGCTCGGCACGCCAATCATATGAGGAACCAAGGGCAACTTCAGTGCGAGATGCCGAAGCAAAATCATGTCGATGGTCGTGCAACGAGTTCATGCTAGGTGCTGGCATCAAGGAGGAATTTGACCAATATATTCACAATGCCGAGCTCTCAGCCTTTATCGCAAATAAGCCACCACAACATTACAACCTCACTCATTCCTTTACGCAGAACTTTGACTTTCACCAACACACTTCTAGAGTTTTATTTCACCTCTATGACAAATCTTATAATATGCCTCTAAAAGAATTCTGTGATGCATGCAAAATTCCATATTGGGGTTCATTAGATGAGCCCCCAAGATCTGATTATGAGTTGTTTCTCAACAGCCTTTGCAACAGTGAGGATAGGGGAATCACGGAGGCCAAAATAGTTAGCATTCATTTTCCCGCTACTCGGTATTTTGCACTTTTTTAATGGTAAATGCGTTGTTGGTAAACAAGACGGTAGTGCACTTTGCGCCTCTGATCTGAGTCTTATTCATACAGCTTTGACTGGTAGCAAGATTTATAATCTTGGGGCTATTGTTGCACGCAGGCTGCAGCGTAATGCGGGTAGTGGTGATTTGTATGGAGGAGTTTATGCCTCCCACTTAGCTGCAAAGTTAGAAGTCTCGCCCAAATTCAATGATCCCCTCTTGCCTTATAAATATTTGAATTTCGAAGCAATGCGAGAACATAGGTTTTTAAAACGCAATGCACAGGGTTATGAATAGAACTTAGTTTTTAATAAATATCACTTTGTGTATGTTACTTTGCCTGCTCCTACCCTCTTTGATTTTCAGAACAAACAGAGATATTTTCTTCATGAGAGTGAGGTGCACGAGTACAATGCGGATGTCGAGGCTGCTCGTCTGGCTGAGGAGGCAGCTCAGAACGCCTCTACGAGCTACCATTTCGATTACTATCCAGGACAGCCGTGGCAGTAGACCAAGCTAGGCAAAAGCCTAAGCTTGGGGGAGTACGTATCTCTCATCGACATTACATTCATGTTCATGCACATTCATTCTAGTTGTCGGTGTTCATACTTTTTCACTGTATAATCCATGCTAGTTTTTTTTTTCGCTTTCTTCTTGTGTGTTTGAAAAAAAAAACTTTGAGAAAATCCAAAAACATTTCTCGTTTCTTTTTGGTTTTTCTTTCTAGTTTAATAAGTTGAAGTTTCGTAGTAGTAAAAGAAAACCCAAAAAGATTTCCTGTTTCTTCTTTTACTTGTTGGGAGTTCTCCCGTGTAAATAGTTTTCTTTTCTTGTTTTTCGTTTTCTTCTTTAATTTGCTTTCTTCAGAAAACTAAAAGCTCCAAAAATATTTCGGTGTGTTTCTCTGAAATTCTTTTCTTTTGTTGAGTCTTTGTAGGGAGAAGACCACGATGAAAATGTTGAGTGGCTCTCATATGCATTATTGTTGATCTAACAAAGAGCCCATTTTACCTTGTCTTCTCCTTTGAGTAAAATGCTTGCAGATTCCAGCTTAGTCCATGGCACTCTTGCACTATTATTATTTTCATATCATTCGGTCGTGCAAGTGAAAGGCAATAATGATGATTATTTGATGAAGTGACTGTGGCAAGGAAAAGCAGGTATGAACTCAACTTGTTCTTTGTTTTTGTAAATATGTTGAACTCAGTATCCATGATTCAGCATGTTATGATTAAACATGTTTATGATGACGATTAGAGATTATAGTTTCTCATGCCATGTTTAAGTAGCTAGGAGTGGATAATGATTTATCTTGAGTGTCAACATGCATTAAAATGATTGTGATGTAGTTTGATGATATGGTATCCTCCTTTGAATGTTTCAAGTGGCTTGACTTGGCACATGTTCACGCATGTAGTTGACTCAAAACCAACATAGCCTTCACGATATTTATCTTCATGGTGTTTATATCCTACTCATGCTAGTATTCAACGTTGATTATTCATAATGCATGTTATGACCGTTTTCACTCTCTAGCTGGTCGCTTCTCAACCTATTTGCTAGCCTTCACCTGTACTAAGCGGGAATGCTGCTTGTGCATCAAAATCCTTAAACCAAAGTTATTCCAGATGAGTCCACTATATCTACCTATATGCGGTATTACTCTGTCGTTCTAAGTAAATTTGCATGTGCCACCTCTAAATATTCAAATGAACATCTGTTTTGTGTCCCCGTACCGCTCATGGAGCGACAGGGGGCGGTCAGTATCTTCCATGCTAAGCGGGTTATTCTCATGATGAGTGTTTATTCACTCATCCTGGCACGAGAGGGGCTGGTAATCGGGATGCCCAGTCCCATTATTAAAATTGCAAAATAATAAAACAAACTCCCCCGGAAAGTTGTTGGTATGGAGGGCACCCGAGGATTCGGCTAGCCATGGCTTGTGATTGTTGGTGGAGGGAGAGTAAACTTTACTTTACCGCTTGGGAACCGCCGCTAATGTGTTTAGCATGGAAGATATTGAAAACTCTCGGTCGTGATGTTGACAGGAAAGGTATACCTTCAAAAATTATTTATCTCTGATTTAAGCTTCGAGCTCTGGCACCTCTGCAAATCCATGCTTCCATCTGCGAAGGGCCTATCTATTTACTTTTATGTTATTTTACTTTTATTGTTGAGTCATCACCTTCTAAAACAAGCACCAGACCTGAGAGCACTATTGTCATTCTCATGCATTGTGAATAGTTAATATTGTGTGCATCATGACTGGATCTCATCTACCATGAATTACAATGTTTAGTCGCTGCTTGAACTTTGGAGGTGCTCTGCATTTATGTTTTGCGGTCTCAGAAAGGGCTAGCGAGATACCATGCTGTCATATTATATCATGATTGTTTTGACAAAGTGTTGGCATTTGAGATATCTTATTATTGCTCGCTAGTTGATTATGCCATAGATATGTGTGAATATAATTTCTAAGAGTTATCATTTGCATGGTTAGTTATAATCTTTGTGGAAAACTTGGGCACTACTTAAGCATATATATAGATGCAAGAACAAAAGAGTTTATAAAAGTTTTTCTTTATCACTTTCAGTTTGTCAACTGAATTGCTTGAGGACAAGCAATGAGTTAAGCTTGGGGGAGTTGATACGTCTCCATCGTATCTACTTTTCCAAACACTTATGCTCTTGTTTTGGCCCCTAATTTGCATGATTTGAATGGAACTAACCCGGACTGACGATGTTTTCAGCAGAATTGCCATGGTGTTGTTTTTGTGCAGAAAATCAAAGTTCTCGGAATTGGATGAAACTTTTTGTAGATTTTTCGTGGAATATATAAAAAATACTGGCACCAAGACCCATTGGAGGGGGGCCACCCAGTGCCCATGAGGCACCAGGGCGCGCCACCCCCCCTGGCGCGCCCTGGTACCTCATGGGGCCCACGTGGCTCTGTCTGACCTAATTCCAAAGCTATAAATTCAGTTTCTAGAAGAAAAAAATAAGAGAGGAAGTTTTATTGCATTTCACGATATGGAGCCGCCGCCACCTCCTGTTCTTAATCGGGAGGCCAGATCTGGAGTCCGTTTGGGGCTCCGGAGAGGGGGATCTTCCGGCATCGTCATCATCAATCATCCTTCATCACCAATTTCATGATGCTCACCGCCGGGAGTGAGTAATTCCTTCGTAGGCTTGCTGGACGGTGATGAGTTGGATGAAATTTATCATGTAATCGAGTTAGTTTTGTTAGGCCTTGATCCCTAGTATCCACTATGTTCTGAGATTGATGTTGCTATGACTTTGTTATGCTTAATGCTTGTCACTAGGGCCCGAGTGCCATGATTACAGATCTGAACCCTTTATGTTTTCATGAATATATTTGTGTTCTTGATCCGATCTTGCAAGTTATATGCACCTGCTATGTGTTATGATCCACATACCCCAAGGTGACAATAATTGGGATTATTTCCGGTGATTGCCATAGTTTGAGGAGTTCATGTATTCACTAAGTGTTAATGCTTTGTTCCGGTTCTCTATTAAAAGGAGGCCTTAATATCCCTTAGTTTCCTTATGGACCCCGCTGCCACGGGAGGGTAGGACAAAAGATGTCATGCAAGTTCTTACCGCAAGCACGTATGACTATATACGGAATACATGCCTACATTTCATTGATGAATTGGAGCTAGTTCTGTGTCGCCCTAGGGTATAGCTGTTACATGATGAATGTTATCCAACGTATATCACCGATCCAATGCCTATGAGTTTTTCACATATTGTTTCTTGCTAAGTTACTACTGTTGCTACTACTGTCACAATTGCTACAAAACTATTGCTGCTACCATTACTATTATTGCTATTGCTATCAAACTATCATACTACTGTGCTACTGATCACTTTGCTGCAGATATTTAGTCTCAGGTGTGGTTGAATTGACAACTCAACTGCTAATACTTGCAAATATTCTTTGGCTCCCCTTGTGTCAAATCAATAAATTTGGGTTGAATACTCTACCCTCGAAAACTGTTGCGATCCCCTATACTTGTGGGTTATCAAGACATGCCCCTTCTCCCTTTTTCTCTTTTTTTCTTAATTTTTTTCTTCTTCTTTTTTTCTTCTTTTTATTTTTAATTTTTTAGAACAGTTTCATGGACCTCATCCCCACTTTTTGGAGGACTCATAAGTCTCCACCATTCTTTTCATCACTGGGGCATGCTCTAATAACGATGATCATCACACTTTTATAAGGACTCACTTCAACTGAATGTTATCATAACTCAAAACTGAAAACATGAGAGAAACTCTATATGATGAATTCCTCTGGCAGTGTACCAGTATGTGCAATGATCCGGCGTAGCATAGACATAAAAAAATGGATAAGCCATGAAAATGTCGAGCTAGCCATACTATGATCATGCAAGGCAAATGAAAACATGTCTCTAGTCATGTAATTAAAATGATGATAGTGCATGGCGATATGCTCGGAATGGCTATGAGAATGTCATGTAGGTAGGTATGGTGGTTGTTTTGTGGAGATGGGGTGTCTTTTTATGTGTAGGAGAACAAGAGAAAGTCCTCCCACGGGTTTGGATGTACATGCGAAGTTTGCTCCAAGTCCCGATGTGAGAGTGGGCAATGCACGGTACCGTAGAGGCTAGCAATAAAAGATGAACGGAAGTGCAAAAGGCTTCGAACTTGTCTTAGTCATACATAACTCAAACACTACACAAGAGCATCGCGGTGTCATGTTTCATAAGACTCAAAAGCTAAGTACCCTGAGGGGATAGTTTGGCGGAGATAAACCCCGTTGCGCGTCCCGGATCAACCAAAGATGCTGGGTTCATCAGTAAAAGCCTCTACAATCATTCAATCACTAATCAAGCCACTACTAGAGTCTCCAACTTATGTAATTAGGTGAAAGAAAGGCAACAGTTCAAAGAACTCCTTAATTGGGGTGTTGATAAAAGAACATGGCAATGTTTTTCAGAAGATAACAAGATTCCCCCAAGCTAAGTTAGACAAATGCAAAGCAAGCATGTCAAAGCAGCGGGACAAACTAATGCATGAAAACCATATGATCAAGAGCATTGCACAAGACACTACACATGCAAAAGTAACCTCCCCATGCTTAGAACTTTGCAATAGTAAACTAAGGGAAATTATGAAAGTAAAAAAGAAAGTGCAGTTATTACAAGAGAGCGTGAGAAGTGGTTACCGCCCCAGGCTTAAGATTGAGCAAGGGTTAAAAACTTTTTACCGTTGAGGTGCATATGACATCTCTTTTAATAGACATGGACCTTGCTTCAATTGATCTCCTTGTTGTGGTCCGGTCGCTACCCTCCAATAGAACCTGCTAGAGAAGAACTAAAAACAAAACGAAATATTTTTGTTCTGTTGTGGTTTTTCATTTTTTTTGTAGCACAAAGGATTAGTAACACAATTGATAAAAATATTTGTCTCAACAAGATCGGTTCATCAACCTAAGCACCTCGCTTAAGTAAACAAACTATGTCTAAGAATTACGTATCTCTTAGGTTGGGATGAAGTGCATGAGAGACAAGATAAAAACACAAGTGTGTAGCTCCTAGGTGCCTAATTAAAAAGGAAGATCCTCACATAAGGTCAGAGACTCGGTACTAAGCAACTTTATTTGAGTAAGGTTCGTATTGGAAAACTTTATAGGGTACTTGTTGTTGGAGTTTCTCATGATGAAGCAACCAAGTGGCTTGTGTGGATCTTTTATACGGTTGGCACCATACCGTACACTTTACCACATATGGTCCAAACCCCTGCAAAAATAACACACAAAATAAAAACATCGATTCGGTATACGGACGGAGTTCGTATACCCAACCGGCAAAGAGAAAGAAAAGTAAATGTAGTAGCTAAAGAGAATTATTGGCTGCGGAGTTTCAGAGGTAATTAACAGTAATAATAAAGCAAATAATCGGTTAGAAAACACCTCGTCGACCTCGGATCTCAAAAATGAATCAAATGGAGGTGTTATTGCCTTCATACGGGCACTCAAACGACCAGTTGCAGTCGTATGGAACACCGTCGTTCGCTCTGGGAGATGCTCGTTGTGGACGCCAGGTGAAACGACTGCTCGTACGAGCACGAGCGCTCATACGGTAGGCCATCTTTTGATATGGTATTCTTCTCTCTTGCGGCCACGAGCGCATACGGGCGCTCAAACGACCAGTTACGGTCGTATGAAACACCGTCTTTTCTCCTGGAGTTGCAGAAGTTCATGATTTTTTTGCTTCCTCCTCACGTTAGGCACAGAGCAATATTGCAATAAAAATAGGAGGTGGCATGCAACAAAAATAGGCTATCAACATGCTATAAATTTTACCAATGAAAACTACACAAAACCAACTCAAATAGCAACTACTCAAAGCAAAAAATAAAAGTGCCAATGCAACATGAATGCATCTACACTCAAGACACAAAGCTAAGAAAGACACCTACGGACTTCCGGGTTACCTCCCTGGCAGTGCTTTCTTTATAGCCATATAGCTAGGCTTCGGTGCTCCATATGGTCATCCACCCGGATCCCAAGGGATATCAACCCCGAGTGTGAGACCTACCTCTGACCGGGGTTGGGAGCACGTCATAGCAGAGCTCGGTCGGAGGCGCACTCGCTTACGGTGCATCGGCATCATATATGTAAATTCGTACTCGCTCTTGAGCGAGTACCAATGCACCGAGCTAAGTAGAGATGCCTGAAACGTTAGTGGCTACAACTTCACAGTAATATTATAATTAAGAGGATGAGGAGCTGCAGGTAAATCATAACCTTCATCATCTTCATTAGGCAGCACATTAATTATATCAAAACAATTACCATCGGTGGGAGTTTCTGGACAGTGGGCATTCCATCCTTCATCTCCGTGTTCCTCTGGATCATCATTTTTCATACTTTCCTCTTCTTGTGGCTCGATGATATTTTCTTGTTTTTGTTCCTGCATAAGGTTATGTTCCTGCGAGATTTTGGCTTGGGAGTTGGCATCCATCCATTCTCGATAGTCCTTGTACCAAGGATTCTCATGAAAATCATTGTCTACGCAAAAGTCGTAGACTTCCTCCAACAAGCCTTTAAGCTTAGTCACCCATTCATATTCTTCTGGGAACCTGTTGAACCACATTAAAAGCTCAAATGATCTAAGCATTAACATCATCTCCTCAATTACCTCTACATCCTCAAGAGGATGTTCACTACGGTTGTATGATCTCACAACCGAATGTGGGTGATCTCTGCAATAAAAACTCATGTGGAGAAGAGATTGGCACCGTATGCAACCTTTAGGGATATCATGAGTTATAATCTCTAACTCCATAAATTTCTCACCCATTTCTTTACCTTTGTCGGTATTCAGGTATTCTTCAAGTATCCTCTTTTTTCGTAGTATCGTTCTATTGCAGCCTCCATGTCTTCATCTGACATCTCAAAGCAAGACATTTTTTTGGTATTTTTGGGTTAAGGAAAAATAGTAAGATAAATAGCAACAAACAAAAATAAACTATGTGCGAGCGAGTAAGTAATAACCAAGTGCTATGCTCCCCGGCAACGGCGCCAGAAAATGCTTGATGACCTGCAAGTGCACAGGGCTGTTGTAGCACTTTCGCTGTGATAAGTAGTGTGTCGAACCCACAGGGAGCTGATAACCCACAAGTATAGGGGATCAATTGTAGCTTTTTCGATAAATAAGAGTGTCGAACCCAACGAGGAGCTAAAGGTAGAATTAATATTCCCTTCAAGTTTTATCGACCACCGATACAACTCTACGCGCACTTAACGTTCGCTTTACCTAGAACAAGTATGAAACTATTTTATAGGTGATAGGATAGGTTTGCAAGAATAAAACTAGAAGTACTTTGCGAGAATAAAACTACAAGTAATTTGCAAGATAATAAAAGTTAGTTGTTTAGTAGAAAGCTTTTGTAACACAAGAGAATGATTTGTCCCTAGGAAATCGATAACTAGACCGGTAATCATTGTTGCAATTTTATATGAGGGAGAGGCATGAGCTAACATACTTTCCATACTTGGATCATATGCACTTATGATTGGAACTCTAGCAAGCATCCACAACTACCAAAGATCATTAAGCTAAAACCCAACCATAGCATTAAGTATCAAGTCCTCTTTACTCCCATATGCAACAACCCCCTTACTCGGGTGTAAGCTTATGTCACTCTAGCCGCCCACCATAAGAGAATTATGAATGTATTGTAAAACCTACAGCGGGAATCCCCCACGTGTGCACGGCACAGAAGGCACCTTAGGACAGCACCAAAATAAAACGTACAACTCAAACCAATCACGATCATCAATCAACCCATAGGACAAAACGAATCTACTCAAACATCATAGGATGGCCACAAATCATTGGATAATAATATGTAGCATTAAGCACCATGCTTAAGTAGAGAATTACAGCAGGAATTGTGAGGTAACACCGCTGCATAGAGTGGGAGAGAGTTGGTGTTGACGGCGGCGAAGTTGTTGGTGTAGATTGCCGTCACGATGTTTCCCCCGGCGGTGCTCCAGCGCCACCGGAAGAGAGGGGGAGAGAGCCCCCCTCCTTCTTCTTCTTCCTTGGCCTCCCCCCTAGATGGGAGGAGAGTTTCCCCTCTAGTCCATGGCTTCTATGGTAGCGGAGGGGCAGGAGCCCCTCCTAGATTGGATCTCTCTCTCTGTTCTCTTCTGTTTCGCGTTCCTCTTTTCTGGCCCTTCACCGTTTCTTAAATTCCCGGAGATCCGTAACTCCGATTGTGCTGAAATTTTAACACGATTTTTTTCCGGATATTAGCTTCCTTGTGGCCGAAGAAGGGCACCAACCAACCTACGAGGGCCTCACGAGGCACCACGGTGCGCCGGACCCCCCTGGCGCTTCCTGGTGCCTCATGGGGCCCACGAGCACCGCCTTGCGTTGATTCCACCTCCCAAAAATCACATATATTCCAAAACAATTCTCCGTAAAAATTTATTGCATTTGGACTTCGTTTTATATGGATATTCTACGAAACAAAAAACATGCAACAAATAGGAACTGGGCACTGGATCAATATGTTAGTCCCAAAAATAATATAAAATGTTGCCAAAAGTATGTGGAAATTGTCGGATATTGGCATGAAACAATCAAAAATTATAGATACGACGGAGACATATCAGGAGCAAATAGGAAGGTACCACAAACCCCACAACTACGTTGTCACTTTCACGCAGCCACGTATGCACCCAAACCGGAGTTTGGAAATAGTCTACTCGATAAGTTGCTAGGAAAACTAGATAAAAAGGGATTTAACTAAGCTACTAACAAGAAGAGTAAAAACAGGAATTAAAAGATACTAAGTTAGTCGGGACGACGCTTGAGTAGTAAGGCATTCTCGAGGGGTCCGGAATCACTACCACATATAGACTGTCGTATCCTCTAGTAACTGGTCAAATGCATAAGTGGGCGGAGCCGGGTACAGTACACGTTCTACTCGATGTAGACTTCGTGCCACACACGCCACCATCATAGCCTCCCCCATAAGGCTACAACTCATGACAATAAAGGGTTTCCCCGTGGATGCGGCCTCTCTAAGGGTTCTCCGTAATTCCCCAATCCTTTGCAAAGGTGAGGAGCTAAGGCTTTTACTGTCACTTCAGATTACCCCAATATCCCCAACCATCACAAGGACTGTAACAAACTTCATGGCACAAGGCACAAATGTGAGTGAGCGCTCCTTTCAACATTCGTGAAGGCTACTAACTCGAATCATGAATAGGTAATGTTGGATCGCAACAAATATCATATAAGGTTCAACCATATCCTCAAGAACTAGTACAACTACTCAATAAAACACATGAAGGTTAGGGACAAGTTACAAGTCGGCATCAAGCCGGTGAAGGGAAAAGGCATGATGGTGATGGCAGCCGCGCGGTGGTGATGGTGATGAAGATGGTGGCCGCGCCGGTGTTGATGGAGATGGGGGCGCCACCAGTGATGGCGGCGCCGGCCCGGAGGCTGGTGCTCATGGTGGTGGAGCCTCCTCCTTCGCTTGGTGGTTGTCCCTCCTTCTCTTGGTGTTGGAGCAGCAATGGAGATGGGAGGTGAATGAATGAGATGTGATGGCTTGCGATGGCAGTGGCTAGGGTTGAGGATGACATATATAAGGAGCCTCCCTAGCCTCCTCCCTTGATGGGCTTCATCCAAGGCTCACAATGAGCCTTATCCTCTCCCAATCTCTTCCTTACGTGCCAAGGATCTTGAGGGATTGAACGGGGACGAAATCGGTGAAGAATCTCGTCTAGAAAGGCAACTTTCGGAGCTGTGTGCACGTCAAACGACCGCGCGCGGTCACTTGAAACACCGTCTTTTGTGCTGACTTTTTGTGCTATCCTTCTCCGGTAAAACGGCCGCCATTTCTTCATACGAACTCAGAATTTGAAATTCTTGGGCTCGTTGGATTCGTATGATCGACACCGATTCATTTCTTGTATTAGATCTTGATTTTGAGCACTTTGGAACAATGAATTTTTCCGACCTTCGAAATGGCTAAGTCTGACCCTTGGCTGACTCCGTATCGAATCCATCCTTGGTCCTTTCATCGTGCTTGGTCCTAGGTTGCTCCAAAACACCTGTGGACACAAGAAAACAAAGAAAGCTAATAAAAACCAAATAAAATACTAAATATGCAATGCTCACAAGGTAAAGTGTAAATACCAGTAATCAGGCATAATGGACAACTATTTGGTTCAATGGGACATAATATATACAGAGAACATGCAACAAATGAGCTCTAAAAATGCGTAAAATATAGAGCCATCAAGTACCCAAATATAACTAAAAAGATCATCCATATATCATATAGATTAAAGGGACTTAAACCACAAACATGAAGCCTAAAGCGCCAAAATGAGAGAGATTGAAGACTAGGAAGCCGTCGTTGACGAACAACAACACTGTGAAGCAGGAACAAATCATCACCACCTTGTTTATCTTTAGCCACCAATTCATAGCACACTGTATGTCCACCCCTACGATGACTTGTAAACCTCACTTGCTACTCATTCTAGCAACCTTGCTCCCAGCAACAACACCTCTTTGTTTCCCCACCTTATCTGCAATATAGACCAGCCCACGATTCAGAAGCAACTTAGCTTGATGAGAATCGTTGGGTCACTATAGAATTTCTTCTCAAAAATCATAATGTTTGTGCATTTCCAAATAGTCTAGAACATAGCTGAGACATCAACTAAAACCATTTTTTCATTCTTAGGGAAGCTTTTAATACAGCTTCCAAAGAAACTGTCAACAGAACAAGGAACAGAATTTAAACTGAAATGCACATTTAAGAATGCTCCAAAATAAAGTAGCAGCAGAACAACTAAAGAACAGATGATCAATTGTTTCATCTTGACCATAGAAAACACATAATTTGCTACCTTTGGATCCCTCCTAAGCAAAGAATCCTTGGTAAGGATACTTTTCCTAGCCATCAGCCATAGAAATACCTTAATCTTCGCAGGTATTTTGACTTCCCACGGAAATTTTTGTGGGAAATCACAATCTACTTCAATCAACTTCCTATATAGAGACTTGACAGTGAATTTTTTGTTAGTAGTAAAAGTCCATACCAGTGTGTCTTTTCCTATCCCCAATTCCACCTCATCAATTTCATCCTAAGATTTCTCCACAGATCTAAAGTTTCACCATATAAAGTTCTTCTAAACCTAAATCCATTCCACCCTTCCTAAATAGCTTAGCCACAGTATTTTGTGGTCAAAGCAAAGAAAGTATAATCTAGGGTAAGCATCTTTTAGAGGCTTGTCATCAACCCAGGTATCTTCCGAGAACCTGGTAATACGGCCATCTCCGAATTTCTTCCTCTAGAATTGATAAAACAAGTCTTTAACTTTTAAAATGCTGGTTCAATACTGGGAGTCCCCAACTCTGGGTTTTACCTTGGAAATGCAGGCACATATTTGTTGGGTAAGATAGTTTGCCAGAGCCAAGTTTCATTTTCAAGTTTCTAAAACCATTTAGCCAGCAAGGCTTTATTCATAATTTCTACATTTAAATTGCCCAAGCCACCCAAGTCCCTAGGTTTGCAACAGGTTTTTCAATTAACCAAATGATATTTCTTTTTGTCTACATCTCCTTGCCATACCATTCTGGCGCTATAAAAATCAGTTTTCTTCATCACACCCACATGAATGGGGTAAAAGGACATCATAAAGAGAGGTATGTAAGTTAAAAAAGCTTGAACCAGGGTAATACTCCCCACAGTTGATCCGAAGAGTTTCCCTTACAGCAACTGCATCTCTTCTCAATTTTATCCACCACACATGTCCAATGCTTGTTTCTAATTCTGATGTGAGAAACAGGCATCCCCAAATACTTCATAGGTAACTCCCCCATTTTTATAGTTAAATATTTCCTGATAGATATTCATTTTATTTTTAGCCTCACCAAATAGGAATAATTCACTTTATGAAAATTAATTTTGAGTCTTGACATTTGTTCAAAAGCACTAAGGATAAATTTCAGATTTTTAGCACTATCAACATCATCTTGCATTAAGAAAATTCTACCACCAACATATTGACGCATGTTTACTCCATGAGTTCTTCATTAAGCACCCCTTTAATAAACCCACTCACATTTAGCTTTGTTCATGATCACTGCTAAGACATCAACAACCAAGTCAAAAAGAAGAGCTGACAAAGCATCACCTTGCTTGGGTCCTTTATATGTTTTAAAATCCGGCCCAATTTTGTCATTTATTCTAACCCAAACATTGCCCCCCCTCCCGGTCATCATAACCCAGTCACATCATTTGTCAGGGAAACCCTTCATTTTCAGCATCTGAATCACAAAAGGCCATTTGATTTTGTCTTATGGTTTTTTAAATCAACTTTAAACAAAAGTGCACTTTGGTTTTTGAAAGTGGATGGAGTTTAATGCTTCATGTAACACCACTACACCTTCCATAATATATCTTCCTTTGACAAATGCAGTTTGTGTTGATGAAATTATAAGGGAGACCATTTTACTTAGTCTATTAATCAAAACTTTAGTAATAATTTTGAAATTAACATTCAGCAAATATATTGGTCTATTTTAAAAAAATTGTTTAGCATCAGAAGTTTTAGACACAACGGTGATAATCCCATAGTTTAGTCTACCAATATCTAGCTTTTCACTAGCAAAATCATCAACAAGTCCCTTTAAATCCCATTTCACTAGATCTCAGAATTCTTTGTAAAAGTCTGCAAGGAATCCATCAGACTCTGGACTTATATTTTTGTCCATTTAGAAAACCACATCCTCTTGTCAAGTAAAAGGTCTAACTAGTTCTTTAGCAGTTTCCACAGGGATTTTTGGCAGATCTTGTTGCATTAGAGAAATATCGGAACAATCAGGTTGCCTAAAAGGGTTCTTTATAAAAAACAGTAATATCTCTATATCTATATCTATCTATACTACTTAAAAAGAATGTAAGGTTCCATGTTTCACTTTTCTTCCCACCACCCCTTCTTCCAACCTTCCCCGTATTGCAATCAATCACCTTAATTTACTTACCTTCTGAATCAATTCCACTTTAATTTACTTACCAAACTTCTCATCAAAATATCTCTACTACTTAATAAGAATGTACCCCACAAAAAAAATGTAACGTTCCATGTTTCATTTTCTTTCCACCACCCCTTTGTCCAACCTTCATCGTATGACAATCAATCACCTTAATTTACTTACTTCTGAACCAATTTCACTTTAATTTACTTACCAAACTTCTCATCAAAATACAAGGTAAATCACGGGCAGGATTTGATAAACATTTATTTAGACAATTGCATTAAAATGGACAGGTAAATCGCAAGCTAACGTACTAGTAACTCATTAGCTGAGCTTCACCTTCAATCACCCCCTCATCTTGTTGTAAAACAGGAAAATATTTCTACTTTTCCTCCTTCTTCCATTCTATCTAGCATTACTATTCCATCAATTTTGTCTTATTGACAAATCTCATCAAGTAGCAGTTGTGCTCATAACTCTCTGCCCTTCATTGCCAATTTCAATTTAACATTTCATTGAAAGCTTGCAGGAATTCGGTTTCATTTAGCTGTCCTGATTTGATGATCTGGTTGATTTTTTTTTTGAAATTTTAACTTGTTGATATATTTTTTTTTTGATAAAAGAGAGCTCCCTCTCCGATTTCATTTAATAGCACAGTGTCTTGCGATTACAAACTAAGCAAACGGAAAAAGAAAAGCCCAGAGCATACCGCGATGCCCAACCACCGAGAAACAAGGGAGCCATCCCTCCCTCCCTCGCAGTGATCGCCGAAGTTCTACCTCCAACCCAGCCATTAGAGGCGACCCAAAACTTGTTGATATTCTAGTATTATATATGTTGATTATGGTCAAATTTCTAAAGTTTGAATTCAGACAACTCCTACATGCACATGTAGACAAATTATAAACGGGTGTGCACTTCCGACAAGTGAGCCATGTGCCGCCGAGGGACGAATTTGGTGTTTTGACCCTTTTTGAAAAGTTAAGCAAGATTTGACCCTAGTCTCAAAAAAAATCGAGGTCTGACCCTTTTCCTACCATCGGGGTGGTTGGCGATAGGGTTGTACAGCCTACCGTCGGAAGCCCCGGCGGTAGGTTAACGGCAGCCGCCGTCAGGTTACATTTTTTGCCTCTAACGTGGCTTAACGGCCAGCTTGGCGGTAGGGTCCTGCGCGTGCCCACGGTTCTGTAACTGGAATTTGGAAAAAATTACTGTAGGTTTTCACACCCTACCGCCAGGGACTATGGCGGTAGGGCCCTGTGCCTGCTGCTAGACCTGAAACTTGCCAAAAATTTACGGTAGGGTGTGTAACCTTACCACCAGGGTCTAGAGCGGTAGGGTCCTGTCCCACTTCATTTTTCTGCAGAACTTGATCATTTCAGTTCCAAAATTTTTTTGACACCAGCAAGATACTTTGCAAATCAAAAAGATATGATTTCACACATTATTTCATGCATCACAAATCGATATAAATGATAGTTCAACATATCAATGATAACAAGTAGTTCAACGATAACAAGTAGTTCAACCTAACCAGCAAGTTCTCGTTCACAACAGCTCAACAGAAATAGCAAGTAGTTCAACATAACCCTAGTAGCTCGACATGACATCATTACTTGGCCATCCTCCCCCTCTTGGCGGTATGCTCCTCATTTCTCTTCGAGCGGGTTTCATCCAGCTTCTTTGTGCGACGACGAGGGCGCTCTTTCTGGAACGGTGATGGACTCTTCCAATCCTTCTTCAGTTGTTTCCCCCTCTTTTCCTGGGTTGGCTGAGTGGGTGGAGGTCCATCTTCATCATCGTACTCCTCCTCATCACCTCCTTCCTCATCACCCTCTTCCTCCTCATCCTCTTCTTACACATCCTCTTCTCCCTCGGCCTCCTCAACAATGTGAGACGACGAGGCGGCATGGCTAGAGGAACCTCCGCCGACATGGCTCGATGAAGCGAGGGCATGTGTTGACCCTCCAGGAGCATGCACATCAACTGAGGTAGCACACCCAAGCTTGCCCGCTAGCTTACGGCAACGGTTCATGATCTTCTGCAATAGCAAATAAAGAAGAAAATGGCATGGATCAAGTTTAGGGTTACAAATAAATAAGAACATGGCACGGATCAAATTTGTGGTTCCTCGAACAGAAGGCTATGAGGCTCAAAGTTACCTTCACCGCTTCCCTCAGCTTGCCTTCAGATTCCACGGTCCCGGGGTCATAACTTAGCGCATTCAAGCCATCAAAAATGTTTCTGTTCAGCTCCGAAGCCTGCAAATGTAAGGATCATGAATAAGTTAGCGACAATGACCATGTCAGCATCATCCAACTACCAACTCAAAACAATTGAATAAAACTTACCACTCTGTTCATCAGGGGTGCATACTCCCTGAAATCACCTTCCATATCTCTGAGGCTTTTCTTGTAGGCTTCATCCTCAGAGTCATCCTCACATAGGCTTGTTCTCGAGCTCGGCCATTCCTCTCCATCCAGGCATCGTAGCAGTCGCGCCTGGCCGGTGCGCGTCCTCTTGATCCATAGATGGACCGAGAAGGTGCCCGGTTCGCTTCTATCTGGCGTCTTGCATCGTATGGCTCGGGATAGTCATTGGGGTCCTTGCCATAATGGCGTGCCGTTATTTGGGTGTGTAAATTTTCCCACGCTGGCCTGTCGCACCCTCTAGGGGGGCGGTCAGGTTCGTCAGTCAGTCCGCGTGTTAAGAGCACGTCGTCGGCTAATTCTTCATCGAATTCGGGCAGTAGACGCCTGCGTGGGTAGGATTTGGGCGCGCTACGGAGCCACTCCTCGAGGTCCTATTCGGCCGAGAGTATCTCGACCCACTCATCATTCATCGCATCTTGATTGGCTTGCAGCTGATGCTGCTTCCGTCTCATGCTTTGGGCAGTGGTCACGAGGCGTCGTCGGAACCGTTCCTGCTCAAAGGGGTCTTCGGGGACTATGAAGTCCTCGGTGCCCAGGCTCTCGTCCTCTTTGAACTGAGGTAAGTAATTGTCATCCGCCCCTTCAAAGAGGTCATCGGGGTCCTCGCCTTTGAGGATTCCAGCAGGGTTGTGTGGCCGCCCTGGGGAGGCGTGAGAGTCCTCTCCCGGGTTATCATCGTCGGCTGCCGCAGTGCCGGTGCTGGTGGCGGTGGCGTCGTGCCCGCTGGGGTCCCCATTGGCGCCTCGTTCACACCTTTAGCCGATGTCTTGATGGAGGTTTCGGAGTATCCACCATGTACACGTCATAGGTGGAGGTTGCAGTCCACTTGCCGGTGTTGACCAGCGGTGTGGTGGTTTCTGCGAGGCCGTCGACATCTTCATCCATGTCGATGGCATCATCATAATCCAACACGTCGGTTTAGTCATCGAACATAGCGACAGATGGGTGGTGGGTGGGATATAAATTTCCCGATCGTCGGCTTTAAGTCCAATCTTGTCGTAGACCGAAGTCTGGCTATTTGAGATTGATAAGCTCTGGATGCGATCCAGCATCTCATTCAAGTGAGACAGCTCTTCAGGATCCATGGCCTGGCTGTAAACTGGGCTGACTTGAAGCACGACTGGTAGATCGCCTGATGCGTTATTGGCCTCGTGCGGGGCTGGGGTTGATCCCGGATCCGTCACCCGAGCCGGCTCTAGATCCAACGTAGTATCCGAGGTGGCGTCCGGAGCAGCGTCGTGGCTTGATGCCAGGACGAGGTTGTCCGTGGTGGAGTTAGTCAATTCCTCCACAGGGCCCTATAGGGGCAAGGGGTTTGATCCGACATCCTCGAAGGAGATCGGTTCCGGGGTCGAGTCCCCGATGTCCGCTAGGCCCTCAATCCGGCTTGGCATCCAACCGGTAAGGACAAGCTCTCCGAGGGAATCCGCGGTGTACTCCAAGCCTCCAAAAGTTATGACATGGTCTGGAGCGTAATTCTCGACGGAAGCCAGATGGCCCGAGGAGTCGGCGCAAAAGACCATGCTACCAAAAATGAATAGCTGGCCGGGGACGAAGATGTCCCCATGCTGGAGCCGTAGTTGATCTGCAGGTGAGCCATCGATCCTTTTCTGATCTCACAGCGGAACGCTCAATGAAAGCACCAGTGTCGGTGTAAAAACCGTCTGACCTCGGGGTAGGGGGTCCTGAGATGTGGATCTCGGATCAATGGTAACAGGAACAAAGGAGACGATGTTTACCCAGGTTCGGGCCCTCTCTATGGAGGTAAAACCCTATGTCCTGCCCTTGTTTATATTGATGATGAAGTATCGAGTACAAGCTTGATCTACCTCGAGATCGTCAGGAGAAGCCTAACCCTAGAGCTAGGTGGATGATAATTGTGATCCGTGTCCTCTACAGGCTAAACCCTCCGGCTTATATACACGCCAGGTAGGGGCATCTAGGGTTACATAAGCGGTATCTAGGGATGCAGACGGATGCGGCAGGAGATGTCTTGGGGTACACTCCAAGTCTTCGGCAGATACCATCTTCATCACATCACAGCTTCCGGAGTCCATCTGGATGAGAACAAGGCCTTCGGGCCTAGCCCGAGGATTATGGGCCGTCTAGGTTGGTACCCCCTAATCCAGGACACCGTCAACCATCATATCATATTCAACCATTCTACTACATGCATATGAATCATTTATCCAAACTCAATCATATTCAACCACATCAATCATATTAACCAACATCATTGAATCATTCAAAAAAAATACTATAAACATGACCTAGGGTTCATCTTCAAACTAGTTAATACATAATGAACTAGGGTTCATTTTCAACCACATACATCATATTGAACCAAACTAAACAAACCTAGGATTAACAAAAATTAAAAACTACTAGATAAAATAGGGTTCATCTTGTGCCAAATAATGCGTCAAATTGAAAACTTTTTAACGAAAACTAATTGGAGGGATTGAGAGAGCTTACTTCTCTCGTCGTGGAGCCATCTCGATTCGCAAAAACGATGGAGAAACGAAGGAGATCGAAGGGGGGAGTGGAGGGGATGAGAGAGGGCAACTCCTCTCTGTTCTTGTGGGCGGTAGGGGAGAAGATGGGGGTTGGGTTCATGGGTGGGCCCCGTGATCCGGCCCCCGCGGGTTTATAACTGTTGGGCACCTACCACCAGGGTCTTCGGCGGTAGGGTTTCAGTACCTACCGCCAGGGACGTCGGCGGTAGGGTCGACGGCAGGGCCCAAACGACCGTGAAAGGATTGATATGGTTGACTAGAGGGGAGGGTGAATAGGCAACTACCAATTTTTAGCTTGTCTTAACAAATTAGGTTTAGCAACAAATAGGTTGTCTAGATATGCAACTAGGTGAGCAACCTATAGGATGCTAACAACAACAACAAGCAAGCAAGAAAATAATACAATACAACAATAGCTTGCACAAAGTAAAGGTAAGAAGTAACCACAAGTGGAGCCGGTGAAGACGAGGATGTGTTACCGAAGTTCCTTCCCTTTGGGGGGAAGTACGTCTCTGTTAGAGCGGTGTGGAGGCACAATGCTCCCCCAGAAGCCACTAGGGCCACCGTATTCTCCTCACGCCCTCGCACAATGCAAGATGTTGTGATTCCTCTAGGGGTGCGCTTGAAGGCGGCAACCGGACCTTTACAAACAAGGTTGGGGCTCTCTCCACAACTTAATTGGGGGCTCCCAACACCACCATGAAGCTTCACCATAATGTAATGTGGCTCCGAGGTGACCTCTTCCGTCTAGTGTGCTCAAACACCAAAGAGTAACAAGATCCGCAAGGGATTAGTAGGGGGAATCAAATATCTCTTGGTGGAAGTGTAGATCAGGGCCCTCTCAAGCAAACCCTCGAAATTCAACAAGATTTGTTGGCTAGGGAGAGAGATCGGGCGAAAATGGAGCTTGGAGCAACAATGGAGCTTGGGGAAGAAAGAGGCAAATCTTCTTGGGGAAGAAGACCCCCCTTATATAGTGGGAAGGAATCCAACCGTTATCTTGCTCACAGCCCGCACATAAGCGGTACTACCGCTCGGGCGGAAGTACTCGCAGAGCAGTGCAATGGCATGGAGCCACGAGGCGGTAGTGCCGCCGGAGCGGTACTACCACTCGCCCCAGTGGTAGTACCACTGGGGTTGCAGCTCAGGAGCCCACAGAGGCAGAGCAGGACAAGGGGGCAGTAGTAGTACCACTGTGAACTGAGCAGTACTATGGCTTATAAGCTATAGTGCCGTGCACCCACTGCCGCCCTACTACCACGGAGCGCGCTATGGGTCCAGAAGGAAGCGGAAGTGGAGCGGTAGTGGTCGGGCGGTATTACCGCTCGCACTACTGTTTCACCGCCGTGCAAACTCGACATGAAAAGTCAAGTCCCCAGAAGCAGCAATAGTACACACGGTACTGGACAGCGGTACTACCGCTGCCCAGAGCAGTACTGCCGCTAGGGGCCTTCAGGACACATGCTCAGATAATATAGGGACAAACTCCAACATTGCGGAAAGGAACGAGGGTGCAAATGTAAATGTGTACATGCTGATTCCACCCAAACCTTTCTGAAGCGGACCCCCTCTTAATAGTACGGTTTTCCTATGACTCAAGTCCACCGAAAAAGAAATGCGGGAAAAAGTAACAGTCTTGCTTTAACACTCCGAGGGGCATCAATCGTCTTGTGCCAAATGATAGAATATCTTAAATGCTCAATGCACACGATTAATCCGCAAGAGCATTGTCATCAATCACCAAAACCACTAAGGGAGAAATATACCCTAACAATCTCCCCATTTTTGGTGGATTGATGAAAATACAGGATTTGCACAAAGGACAAACGAGATAATAAGCAGACCCCACATCTACAAAATATAGACGGGCACCCCCTAGATGTGTGCACTATTTAGATATGCTTTTGGAATGCAAAGCACACACACTAGGATCAACACTCCCCCTATATTTTATAGACAAGGCAACACTTGCAACAACATGATATAAGAGATAAGCATTGATGCAAGATATAGCATGTGAATATAAGGATAGGGCACAAGATAAGCATAATCTCACATACTAACAAAGTACTAGACATAAATAGATAGGTAGAAGGATAGCATATGTCTCACACCATATGACAGGTACTCAAGGTCTCACAACCACAAACCAAAGCAAACGAAAGAAAATGATAAAAGAGTTCACAAGTGAAGAAGCAACGGCAAATAAAACGCACTCGTGACTAGACAAATCCCTAATATCTCCCCCTTTGGCATCGAGACACCAAAAGGGTAAAGCGCACTAAAACAATACTAGGTGATAGTGAAGCTCTAGAACACCATCAGTACTCCTCGCGGTCGTCAGACTCCTCATCTGCAGCAGCAGGCTGAACATCCTCCTCTGAATCCATCCACTTGCAATGCTTGGACTTCCATTCCTCCTCTGACGTGACCTTGTCCTCAGAACCGTTGTCAACCTCCAGCCCAATCTACCTCATAATGGCCTTGTCACAACTGCGGGCCTTCTTTTTACCACATGAGCCTTGTACTGACCATTCGCCTGGAGATAGAATAGCTTCTTCACCTTCGCTTTGAGCTTGGAAGCCCACGATGGTTCCTCGGTGGGTGGCACATACTCAGGCTCATCATATCCCTTGAACTCGGAGACATGCGCCTCAACCTCAGGCGCGATAGGAGCGCCTCAAAGCTCCTTCAGCCTCAGCTTGATAACCTCATGTGAGATGAGATCATGGGTCACAAGCATCTCCTCTGGAAAAGTGGCAGCCTAGGTCTTCTCAATGAGCTTCATCAGGTACGGGCCGTAGATGGGACACTTACGCTCAAACACTGCCGAATACAGTTCTGACCACATCACATGACACACATCCAACACCTGTTGTGTGTTCTTCTCCTTTTGACAAATGAGCAGCATATCCACAAGGTAAGAGTGAACCATGTCCAGATTCCCAATGCGTGGAAACAGAGAGTTCCTGAAGATGCGATGCATGATATCCAAGAAAGGGATCAACTCATATGACGTCTTGCCTGTGGTGGACATCTTCTCCGTGAAGAACTCGTAGAGAGCGGACTTGTGCGTGGCTACTTCCTCCTTGTGAGGGCGCAGCCCAATAGGGTTTTCCTTCCCTTCATCATTGTATCCCAATGACTCCATGAAATCCTTCCAAGTTGCTTTCAAAATTCTGAAATTGGTCATCCAGGTTAGAGTCCGTGCATCATCAGAGCCAAAGTGGACCATGGCAAAGAATTGGGCCACAAGTTCTGCATCAAAGTCTTTGTTGAATGAGATGATCCTGAGAATGTCCAGCTGACCACACAGAGCCAAAGCTTCGCCAAAGTACTGAGGATTCTTCTCCAAGTGACCAAGATCGACAGACCGGACACTCACATACAAATTCTTTTTGGCCTTCAGAACATCATGATAAATGGACATTTGTTGCTTGGTCCAGAAAGGACGGTTGATGAGAGTGGAGTCTTGAGGATGGTGGTACGGATTGCGATGGCGAGCAACATAGAACTCCTTAGATGGCAACTCATTCATGGACTTCACTTTCTCTTTCTGCTTACTGGCAATCTTCTTCACACTTTGCTTGGGTTGAGCACTAGAGCCAGCACTGGCCTCATCTGAGGTGCGAAAGCGCTTGGAGCCACCTTGATGGTCCAGATTCTTGCGACGCGCTTGGTGAGCGGAGCTACCATCACCTAGAACCCACAACACAGAGCGAGGGAAAAGCAAGTGTAAATAATTGCATAAGCTAAAGAAGAGATAAAGGAGAATGAATGTTGGGCAAAGAAAGTTTGAATTGGGCATCACAGACGGTAGTACCGCCCCTGGGAGCGGTAGTACCACCTACAAGCGGTAGTACCACTCCAGGTGGAGTGGTAGTACTGCCCGAGGCGGATTTGAAACTACCGTTCACAGATCCGGTACTTCTGGTGATGTGAAATTCAAAATTTCTCCGCCCAAACTTCAATTCAACTATCCTAATAGTCATCCACGTCCTACTCATGCCTCGATTTAGCCAAAAATCGAAGAACACAACATGTATTGCCCTAGAGCCTAGATTCAAAAGATAGAACCATTGGAGAGGAAAACGGGGACAATACCGGCGTCCATGGCAAGAGGAGAGGGTGGGGACCGATCCCACCGGTCGGAGTCATGGAAGACGGACCGAAGACGGCGGCCCGGCGGCGGCCACCGGAGCAAGGGCTTCGCTGGGGAGAGAGGAGAGCGTGGGAGAGAGAGACAAAAGGGTATGGGGGAGTTAGAACTCCCCCTGCCCGACTCATAACCCCCCACGTTGTCCACTGAGCGGTAGTACCGCTCAAGAGAGCGGTAGTGCCATCCTAGTGTGCTACTTGTAAACTGCGTTGGGATTTCCCCGAAGAGGAGAGGATGATGCAGTATAGTAGAGATAAGTATTTCCCTTAGTTAAGAACCAAGGTTATCAATCCAGTAGGAGAACCACACAGAACCTCGTTAGCACACTACAAGAAAAAAGGCTGTTAGTGGCGCACCAGTTTTTGCTATTAATGGCGCACTATAGGTGCGCCACTATTAACACGCCACTAGTAACAAATAGTAATGGCGCACCTCTGGTGCGCCATTAGTATCCCAGATAATAGTGGCGCACCACATAGTGCGCCATTACTATGTCCAACAGTGCGCCATTACTATGCCTCCTAGGGGGCCATATTTACCTTCACCTATGCCCCCAAGTGCGCCATTACTATGCCCCATAATGCGCCACTGGTATTTAGCCTTGGTGTGCCACTAATGCTCAATATGGTGCGCCACTACTGGGGGCCATATTTGCCTTCACCTATGCCCCAAGTGCGCCATTACTATGCCCGATAATGCGCCACTAGTATTTATCTTGGTGCGCCACTAATACTCAATATGGTGCGCCACTACTATGAATATTAGGAATTATTATTTTTTGCTTTTCTGGTATTTGCACAGGTTACAAAATACGTTACAGCGCAGAATATAAACATCACACAATAGAATTCATCATATTAGTCTCCAAATTCGAAATAGCGAACAAAGTTCAAACATTAGCCAAGTTTAGGTCTCGAGACATTAGCAAAGTTCATCATATTAGCCGAGTTTGTCGTCACATTACAAAGTCGATATCGATCATCTAAACTACCATCACATAGAAGAGAGCTGCGGTCACGATGAGCATCATCGCGATGAAACTGGTCTTCATACGGTTCCTCCTCCGCTCCCTCCTCTCTCCCGCCAGAATGACGCCTTCGGGTATGAACTCGCGACTTGCCGGTCCCCAGCGCTGCCCAAGATCTTGGCACGCATGTAGAAGGGGTCAACTATCACGATGTCCGGGGTCTTGTCTCTAATGATCCGCATCTCCATACTGAGCGAAAATAGCCGAATGAAGGTGTAGTGCAGCGGATAAAGGTTAAACATAGCGAAGATGTCATCAAACCGCAGGACGATCATATGCCCGATGGGGCTATCGACAAAGCCCTTGCCCTCTAGCACCTTGGCCACGAAAACCGGGTATGCCACATCATTCTCGTAGAGACGCCGCTTCTCCATACAAAGAACAGCGTCATGCAGACTCCGCATAGCACCGGTTGCAGCATTGAGCAGATTAGTCGGTAGCATCGGCCTACCCGCCACATGCAACCTCCTCATGATATCCTTAGGTATTGGTGGCCCGTCCTGAGCACGGATCGTACTCGGTGCCGGCTGGCTCGCACCCTTGTTAGTTTTTCTTTTCCGTCCCTTCGGCTTCTGCTGATGTAATGGGATTGAGTTCTGCTCAGAAACCACCTTCTTGAGTGTGTTGGGGCTGATAATATTTCGCACCTCGGCTGTTTGAGTCTCGGTGAAGGCGGCAGCTGGAGGCGTCTCCTGAGAACTGAACAGACGACGCCTGTTGCAATTGGGTTTCTCCGCGGTACCAGCTAGATCGCGATCGTCTTTTGCAGGGTTGGGTTCTTGAGAAGGAGGCCCCAAGAATTCGTCATCGTACCCATGTTCGTTGATGTACTTATCGACGTTGGAAAATGTATCGTCGTCGTCGTCCGGATCCTGTGCCATATGCATGTCCGGATCAGCTGACGGCGGAAGCGTTGCGGCGGTCTTGCCATGGCTTGGCGCCGGCACGACTGGCGGTGTTGTCTGTGCCATGTTCGCTCTAAATAGGAAAAAATGGCTAATAATTAGTGCCATGGTGATCTACAATTATTACTAGTAGCTGAAAGCCTGAGATGATACTTTCAGGGGATGAATACTAGTAGTCAAGGTTGTCAGGCTTTCACCCATAGCTACTAGTCTTGATAAAGAGAAGCACACTATTTTTCAAGCATACGCGTGCAGTCTGCTTCATGGGATTGTATAACAGAGACGTCCAAGACGCTTATCTGCTAGGCTGCGGGTAGACCAGGCAGATACTGCAGGGGTTGTTGG
The DNA here is from genome assembly GCA_039707655.1 of Elymus sibiricus. Lineage (NCBI taxonomy): Eukaryota > Viridiplantae > Streptophyta > Magnoliopsida > Poales > Poaceae > Elymus > Elymus sibiricus. The sequence goes on along the minus strand of CM077672.1, from coordinate 19,651,760 downwards.
TAAGATAGCATGGAACAAGATGTTGGGGAACGGAGCATGAATTTCTAAAAATTTCCTACGCTCACGCAAGATCTATCCATGGAGATGCATCGCTACGAGAGGGGAGAGTGTGTCTACGTACCCTCGTAGACCGTTAGCGGAAGCGTCTCACAACGTCGTTGATGTAGTCGAACAATCCTTCGAGCTCCACCGATCGAGTACCGAACATACGGCACCTCAGAGTTCTACACACGTGCAGCTCGGTGACGTTCCTCGCCTTCTTGATCCAGCAAGACGTCGAGGTAGTAGATGAGTTTAGTCAGCACGACGTCGTGGCGACGGTGACGGTGAAGTGATTCCGGCAGGGCTTCGCCTAAGCTCTCCGAAAATATGACCGAGGTGGGAAACTGTGGAGGGGGACGCCGCACACGGCTGAAAAAAAATTTGTTCTGTGCTAGAGGCGCCCCCCTCCTCCGTATATAAAGGAGGGAGGCTGGCCGGCCCCCTAGGGGTGCGCCAAGGGAGAGAGAGGAGTCCTACTAGGACTCCAAGTCCTAGTAGGATTCCCTCTTGGAAGGGGGAAGGAAGGGGAGGGAGAGAGAAAGGAAAGAGGGGGCTGCGCCCCCTTCCCTAGTCCAATTCAGTTTGGGCAAGGGGGGGCGCGCGCCTCCTCACGTGGCCTGCCTCTCTTTTTCCCGTATGGGCCAATAAGGCCCATTACTTCTCCCGGTGAATTCCCGTAACTCCCTGGTACTCTGAAAAATACCCGAATCACTCGGAACCTTTCCGATGTCCGAATATAGCCTTCCAATATATGAATCTTTACCTCTCGACCATTCCGAGACTCCTCGTCATGTCCGTGATCTCATCCGAGACTCCGAACAACATTCGGTCACCAATCACATAACTCATATAATACTATATCGTCATCGAACCTTAAGTGTGCGGACCCTACGGGTTCGGGAATGATGTAGACATGACCGAGACAACTCTCTGGTCAATAACCAACAGCGGGACCTGGATGCTCATATTGGTTCCTACATATTCCACGAAGATCTTTATCAGTGAACCTCATATGACAACATACGTTGTTCCCTTTGTCCGGCGGTATGTTACTTGCCCGAGATTTGATCGTGGTATCTAATACCTAGTTCAATCTCATTACCGGCAAGTCTCTTTACTCGTTCCGTAATACATCATCTTACAACTAACTCTTTAGTCATGGTGCTTGCAAGGCTTCTGTGATGCTGTATTACCGAGAGGGCCCAGAGATACCTCTCCGATAGTCGGAGTGACAAATCCCAATCTCGATCCATGCCAACACAACAAACACTTTTGGAGATACCTGTAGTGCACCTTTATAATCACCCAGTTACGTTGTGACGTTTGATACACCCAAAGTATTCCTACGGTATCCGGGAGTTGCATGATCTCATGGTCAGAGGAACGTGTATTTGACATAGTGAAAGCAATAGCAATAAACTGAACGATCATTTGCTATGCTAATGGTTGGGTCAAGTCCATCACATCATTCTCCTAATGATGTGATCCTGTTATCAAATGACAACTCATGTCCATGGTCAGGAAATCTTGACCATCTTTTGATCAACGAGCTAGTCTAGTAGAGGCTTACTAGGGACTCAGTATTTGTCTATTATCCACACATGTATTAAGTTTCCGGTCAATACAATTCTAGCATGAATAATAAACCATTATCATGAACGGAGAAATATGATAATAAACACTTTATTAATTGCCTCTAGGGCATATTTCCAACAGTCTCCCACTTGCACTAGAATCAATAATCTAGTTTACATCTCCATGTAATTAACATCCAATCAGTTCTAGGGCTGATCATGTTTTGCTTGTGAGAGAGGTTTTAGTCAATGGGTCTGCAATATTCAGATCCGTGTGTTCTTGGCAAATCTCTATGTCATATGTAGATGCTGCTACCACACTCTGCTTGGAGCTACTCCAAAAACGACTGTCCCACCTTACGTATCCGGTCTGAGATTCATAGTCTTCCGGATCGTGTTTAAAGCTTGCATCAACGTAACCCTTTACGACGAACTCTTTATCACCTCTATTCCCGAGAAATTCTTCCTTAGTCCTTTTCAGGTACTTCAGGATATTCTTGACCGCTGTCCAGTGATCTACTCCTGGATCACTTTGGTACCTTCCCACCAAGCTAATAGCGAGGCATACATCAGGTCTAGTACACAGCATGGCATACATAATTGAGCCTATGGCTGAGCCATAGGGGATGACACTCATCTTCTCTTTTTCTTTTGCCGTGGTCGGGCTTTGAGTCTTACTCAATCTCACACCTTGCAATACAGGCAAGAACCCTTTCTTTGACTGATCCATTTTGAACTTCTTCAAAATCTTGTCAAGGTATGTGCTTCGTGAAAGTCCTATGAGGCGTCTCAATCTATCTCTTATAGATTTTGATGCCTAACATGTAAAACAACCTTTACCTAGATCTTCAAGTCTTACTCCACTTCACACCAGCCAAGAACTTATTTCTTTTGACTTGATCCATTTTGAACTTCTTCAAAATCTCATCAAGGTGTGTGAAAATCTTTTATCAGGTGTCTTGATCTATCTCTATAGATCTCGATGCCCAAACCATGGATAACTCAAAAACAGGTTTTTATTGAAAAACTCCTTTCAATTAATTCTTTATGCTTTCCAGAAATTCTACATCATTTCCAATCACATATACTTATTAGAAATGTTATAGAGCTCCCACTCACTTTGTTGTAAATACAAGTTTCTCCATAAACTTGCATAAACCCAAACGCTTTGATCACTTCATCAAAGCGAGTATTCCAGCTCCGAGATGCTTGCACCAGTCCGTAGATGGATCGCTGGAGCTTGCATACTTTGTTAGCACCTTTAGGATCGACAAAACCTTCCGGTTGCATCATATACAATTTTTCCTTAAGGAATCCATTAAGGAATGCCGTTTTGACGTCCATTTGCCAGATTTCATAATCATAAAATGCGGCAATTGCTAACATAATTCTGACAGATTTTAGCATCGCTACGGGTGAGAAAGTCTCATCGTAGTCAACTCCTTGAACTTGTCGATAACCTTTAGCAACAAGTCGTGCTTTATAGACGGTGACATTACTATCAGCGTCCGTCTTCTTCTTAAAGATCCATTTATTTTCAATAGCTCGCCGTTCATCGGGCAAGTCTACCAAAGTCCACACTTTGTTCTCATACATGGATCCAATCTTGGATTTCATGGCCTCAAGCCATTTGTTGGAATCTGGGCCTGCCATCGCTTCTTCATAGTTCGAAGGTTCACCGTTGTCTAACAACATAACCTCCAAGACTGGATTTCCGTACCACTCTGGTGCGGAACGTGTCCTAGTTGACCTTTGAAGTTCTGTAGCAACTTGATCCGAAGCCTCATGATCATCATCATCAACTTCTTCTCTGGTCTGTGTTGGTGTCACAGAAATTTCTTTCTGTGACGTACTATTATCCAGAGGAGGTACAATTACCTCATCAAGTTCTACTTTCCTCCCACTCACTTCTTTCGAGAGAAACTCCTTCTCTAGAAAGGATCCATTCTTTAGCAACGAAAACTTTGCCTTCGGATCTGTGGTAGAAGGTGTACCCAACGGTCTCTTTTGGGTATCCTATGAAGACGCACTTATCCGCTTTGGGTTCGAGCTTATCTGGCTGAAGCCTTTTGACATAAGCATCGCATCCCCAAACTTTCAGAAACGACATCTTAGGTTTCTTGCAAACCACAGTTCATACGGTGTCATCTCAACGGATTTAGACGGTGCCCTTGTTTAAAGTGAATGCGGCTGTCTCTAATGCATAACCCCAAAATGATAGTGGCAAATCGGTAAGAGACATCATAGAACGCACCATATCCAATAGAGTACGACTACGATGTTCGGACACACCATTACGCTGTGGTGTTCCATGTGGCGTGAGCTGTGAAACAATTCCACATTGTCTTAAGTGATTGCCAAACTCGTAACTCAAATATTCTCCTCCACGATCAGATCGTAAGAACTTTATTTTCTTGTTACGATAGTTCTCTACTTCACTCTGAAATTCTTTGAACTTTTCAAATGTTTCAGATTTATGCTTCATCAAGTAGACATAACTATATCTACTCAAATCATCAGTGAACGTGAGAACATAACGATATCCACCGCGCGCCACAACACTCATCGGACCGCATACATCGGTATGTATTATTTCCAATAAGTTGGTTGCTCGCTCCATTGTTCCGGAGAACGGAGTTTTAGTCATCTTGCCAATAAGGCACGGTTCACATGTCTCAAATGATTCATAATCAAGAGATTCCAAAAACCCATCTGCATGGAGTTTCTTCACGTGTTTAACACTGATATGACCTAAGCGGCAGTGCCACAAATATGTGGTACTATCATTATCTTTTGGCATTCGTGTTATGAACATATGTATTAATACGATCAAGATTCAATAAACCTTTCATTTTAAGTGCATGATCATCAATGATATTATCCAAATAAATAGAATAACAATTATTCTCTGAAATTGAATAACCGTCTTGCAATAAACACTATCAGATATAATGTTCATGCTTAACGCAAGCACCAAATAACAATTATTTAGGTTCATCACTAATCCTGAAGGTAGAGAGAGCGTGGCGATGGTGATCACATCAACCTTGGAGACACTTCCAATGCACATCGTCACCTCGTTCTTAGCTAGCCCTCGTTTATTCCGAAGCTCCATGTTTCAAGTTGTAAGCAACTGAACAAGTATCAAATACCCAGGTGCTCCTACGAGTACTAGTAAGGTACATATCAATAACATGTATATCAAATATCTTTGTTGACATTGCCAGTCTTATTATCTTCCAGTTACTTTGGGGAAGTTTCGCTCCCTGTGACATTTCCCTTTGCAATGGGAGCACTAAGTCTCGGGTTTGGTTCAGCCTTGGGTTTCTTCGCGTGAGCGGCAACTGTTTTACCGTTCTTCTTGAAGTTCCCTTTTCTTTCCCTTGCCCTTCTTGAAACTAGTGGTCATATTAACCATCAACACTTGATGCTCCCCTTTTTGATTTCTACATCCGCAGATTGTAGCATCGCGAATAGCTTAAGGATCTTCTATCCCTTGCATGTTTATAGTTCATCACGAAGATCCAGTAGCTTAGTGATAGTGACTAGAGAACTCTATCAATCACCACTTTATTCGGAAGTCTAACTCCCACTTGATTCAAGTGTTTGAAGTACTCAGACATTCTGAGTATATGCTCACTAACGGAGCTGTTCTCCTCCATCTTGTAGCTCTAGAACTTGTCGAAGGTGTCATACCTCTCGACCCGGGTGTGAGCTTGAAAAATAGATTTTCAGCTCTTGGAACATCTCATATGCTCCGTGTTGCTCAAAACATATTTGGAGCTCCGGTTCTAAGCCGTAAAGTATGGCGCACTGAACTATCGAGTAGTCTTCTTTTCTTGTCTGCCAGACGTTCATAACGTCCTCAGACGAAGCCGTAGGGGTATTTCACTGAGCGGTGCATTAAGGACATAAGCCTTCTGTGCAGCAGTGAGGACAATCCTCAGATCACGGACCTAGTCTGCATAGTTGCTTCCATCAACTTTCAACTTCATTTTCTCTAGGAACATAATAAAAACAGGGGAACTACAGCACGGTCTATTGATCTACAACATAAATTTGCTAAGACAAGTAAGACTATGTTCATGACAATTGAAGTTCAATTAATCAAATTACCTAAGAAATCCCACTTAGATTAACATCCCTCAAGTTGTCTAAGTGTAACATGATCCACATCAACTAAACCACTTCCGATCATCACGTGAGGTGGATTAGTTATCAATGGTGAACATCTTTCATGTTGATCATATCTGCTATATGACTCATGTTCGACCTTTCGGTCTCTTGTGTTCCGAGGCCATGTCTGTACATGCTAGGCTCGTCAAGTTTAACCCAAGTATTCTGCGTGTGTAAAACTGGCTTACACCCGTTGTATGCGAACGAAAGAATCCATCACACCCGATCATCACGTGGTGCTTAGAAGCGTCGAACCTTCGCAATGGTGCATACTAGGGGAGAACACGTATCTTGAAATTTAGTGAAGGGATCATCTTATAATGCTACCGTCGTCCTAAGCAAAATAAGATGCATAAAAGGATTAACATCACATGCAATTCAATATATGTGACATGATATGGCCATCATCGTCTTGTGCTTTTGATCTCCATCAGCAAAGCACCGTCATGATCTCCATCGTCACCGGGTTGACACCTTGATCACCATCGTAGCGTCGTGACACCTTGATCTCCATCGTAGCGTCGTGATACCTTGATCTCCATCATAGCGTCGTGGTCGTCTCGCCGATTATTGCTATAACTACTACTACTGCTAACTCATAGCGGTAAAGTAAAGCAATTACATAGCGTTGGCATTGCATACAATAAAGAGACAACCATAAGGCTCCTGCCGGTTGCCTGATAATTTACAAAACATGATCATCTCATACAACAACTTATATCACATCATGTCTTGGCCATATCACATCACCAGCATACCCTGCAAAAACAAGTTAGACGTCCTCTACTTTGTTGTTGCAAGTTTTACGTGGCTGCTACGGGTTTGCAAGAACCGTTCTTACCTACGCGAAACCACAACGTGGTGTAGTGATTGCTTTTTGATCTTCTAAAAGAACCCTCTTCATTGAAACCGATTCAACTAAAGTGAGAGAGACAGACACCCGCCAGTCACCTTTATGCAACGAGTGCACGTAGCGGTGAAACCTGTCTCGCGTAAGCGTACGCGTAATGTCGGTCCGGGCCGCTTCATCTCACAATTCCGCCGAATCAAGTAACAACTAGTAACGGCAAGCAATATGTATACACCCACGCCCACAACTCACTTGTGTTCTACTCGTGCAAATCACATCTACGCATAGACCTGGCTCGGATGCCACTGTTGGTGAACGGAGCATGAATTTCAAAAAAATTCCTATGCTCACGCAAGATCTATCCATGGAGATGCATCGCTACGAGAGGGGAGAGTGTGTCTACGTACCCTCGTAGACCGTTAGCGGAAGCGTATCACAACGCGGTTGATGTAGTCGAACAATCCTTCGAGCTCCACCGATCGAGTACCGAACATACGGCACCTCAGAGTTCTACACACGTGCAGCTCGGTGACGTTCCTCGCCTTCTTGATCCAGCAAGACGTCGAGGTAGTAGATGAGTTCCGTCAGCACGACGTCGTGGCGATGGTGACGGTGAAGTGATTCCGGCAGGGCTTCGCCTAAGCTCTCCGAAAATATGACCGAGGTGGAAAACTGTGGAGGGGGACGCCGCACACGGCTGAAACAATTTTTGTTCTGTGCTAGAGGCGCCCCCCTACTCCGTATATAAAGGAGGGAGGCTGGCCGGCCCCCTAGGGGTGCGCCAAGGGAGAGAGAGGAGTCCTACTAGGACTCCAAGTCCTAGTAGGATTCCCTCTTGGAAGGGGGAAGGAAGGGGAGGGAGAGAGAAAGGAAAGAGGGGGCTGCGCCCCCTTCCGTAGTCCAATTCGGTTTGGGCAAGGGGGGGCGCGCGCCTCCTCACGTGGCCTGCCTCTCTTTTTCCCGTATGGCCCAATAAGGCCCATTACTTCTCCCGGTGAATTCCCGTAACTCCCCGGTACTCCGAAAAATACCCGAATCACTCGAAACCTTTCCGATGTCCGAATATAGCCTTCCAATATATGAACCTTTACCTCTCGACCATTCCGAGACTCCTCGTCATGTCCGTGATCTCATCCGAGACTCCGAACAACATTCGGTCACCAATCACATAACTCATATAATACTATATCGTCATCGAACCTTAAGTGTGCGGACCCTACGGGTTCGGGAATGATGTAGACATGACCGAGACAACTCTCTGGTCAATAACCAATAGCGGGACCCGGATGCTCATATTGGTTCCTACATATTCCACGAAGATCTTTATCAGTGAACCTCATATGACAACATACGTTGTGCCCTTTGTCCGGCGGTATGTTACTTGCCCGAGATTCGATCGTCGGTATCTAATACCTAGTTCAATCTCGTCACCGGCAAGTCTCTTTACTCGTTCCGTAATACATCATCTTGCAACTAACTCTTTAGTCACGGTGCTTGCAAGGCTTCTGTGATGCTGTATTACCGAGAGGGCCCAGAGATACCTCTCCGATAGTCGGAGTGACAAATCCCAATCTCGATCCATGCCAACTCAACAAACACTTTCGGAGATACCTATAGTGCACCTTTATAATCACCCAGTTACGTTGTGACGTTTGATACACCCAAAGTATTCCTACGGTATCCGGGAGTTGCATGATCTCATGGTCAGAGGAACGTGTATTTGACATAGTGAAAGCAATAGCAATAAACTGAACGATCATTTGCTATGCTAACGGTTGGGTCAAGTCCATCACATCATTCTCCTAATGATGTGATCCCGTTATCAAATGACAACTCATGTCCATGGTCAGGAAATCTTGACCATCTTTTGATCAAGGAGCTAGTCTAGTAGAGGCTTACTAGGGACTCAGTATTTGTCTATTATCCACACATGTATTAAGTTTCCGGTCAATACAATTCTAGCATGAATAATAAACCATTATCATGAACGGAGAAATATGATAATAAACACTTTATTAATTGCCTCTAGGGCATATTTCCAACACAAGATACGTTGGAGCATATAAAACATCCCCAGGATTGGAGCATATAATTGCATATAAAACATCCAAGATTGATACTATAATAGCATGGAACAATCAAAAATTATAGATACGTTGGAGACGTATCAAGCATCCCCAAGCTTAATTCCTGCTCGTCCTCGAGTAGGTAAATGATAAAAACAGAATTTTTGATGTGGAATGCTACCTAACATGTTTCATCATCTAATCTCTTACGGTATGAATATTAAGATCCGAATGATTCAAAGCAATAGTCTATAATTTGATATAAAGACATCAATACTCATGCATACTAACAAACAATCATGCCTTTCAAAATAAAAATGCTAAAGAAAGTTATCCCTACAAAATCATATAATCCTGTCATGCTCCATCTTCTTAACATAAAGTACTTATCATGCACTACCCCGATGACAAGCCGAGCAATTGGTTCATACTTTTTAACACGCTTCAGCTTTTTCAACCCCCACGCAATACATGAGCGCAAGCCATGGATATAGCACTATAGGTGGAATAGAATGTGGTGGTAGAGATCGATAAGGGGAAATCAAAAAGAAGAAGATAGTCTCATATCGACGCAGCTAATCAACGGGCTATGGAGATGCCCATCAATTGATGTCAATGCGAGGAGTAGGGATTGCCATGCATCGAATGCTCTAAGAGCTATAAGGGTATGAAAGCTCAAGAATAAAACTAAGTGGGTGTGCATCCAACTTGCTTGCTCATGAAGACCTCGGGCATTTGAGGAAGTCCATCATCGGAATATACAAGCCAAGTTCTATAACGAAAAATTCCCACTAGTATATGAAAGTGACAAAATAGGAGACTCTCTATATGAAAAAACATGTTGCTACTTTGAAGCACAAGTATGGAAAAAGATAGTAACACTGCCCCTTCTCTCTTTTTCTCTAATTTTTTACTGTCTTTTTTTCTTTTTTTGTGGGCTGTTTTTGGCCTCTCTTTTTTTTCTCACTGGGACAATGCTCTAATAATAATGATCATCATACTTCTATTTACTTACAACTCAAAATTACAACTCGATACTAGAACAGATATGACTCTATTTGAATACCTCTGGCAGTGTACCAGGATGTGCAATGATACTAGCGTAACATGTATGAAAATGATGAACGGTGGCTGAGCCACAAATACTACATCAGCTATATGATCATGCAAAGCAATATGACAATGATGATGTGTGTCATATAAAAAGAACGGTGGAAGTTGCATGGCAATATATCTCGGAATGGCTCTGAAAATGCCATAATAGGTAGGTATGGTGGCTGTTTTGAGGAAGATATAAGGAGGCTTATGTGTGATAGAGTGTATCATATCACGGGGTATGGATGCACCGGCGAAGTTTGCACCGACTCTCAATGTGAGAAAGGGCAATGCACGGTACCGAAGAGGCTAGAAAATTGCGGAAAGGTGAGAGTGCGTATAATCCATGGACTCACATTAGTCATAAAGAACTCACATACTTATTGCGAAAGTTTATTAGCCCTCGAAGCAAAGTACTACTGTGCATGCCCCTAGGGGGATAGATTGGTAGGAAAAGACCATCGCTCGTCCCCGACCGCCACTCATAAGGTAGACAATCAAGAATAAATCATGCTCCAACTTCTTAGCATAACGACAGATCATACGTGCATGCTTCGGGAATCACAAACCTTAACACCAATATTCTTACTAAACCAAAATTATCTACTCGTACCTCCCCCATATTACGATCTTAATATCGCAAAACTATTGCAAGGAATCAAACATATCATATTCAGTGATCTACATGAAAGTTTTTATTATATCCCTCTTGAATACCTATCGTATTAGGACCAGATTCATAACCCATGCATATTACCATTGCCATTTATTAGACTCTCAAAAAGATATAAGTGAAGCATGAGAGTGCAACTATTTCTTTAAAATATAACCACCGCCGTGCTCTAAAAGATATAAGTGAAGCACAAGAGCAACTGCCTAGCTCAAAAGATTTAAGTGAAGCACATAGAGTATTCTAACAAATCACGAATAATGTGTGTCCCTCTCAAAAAGGTGTGTTTAGAAAAGATGATTGTGGCAAACTAAAAAGCAAACAAACTATAGCACAAGACGCTCCAAGTAAAACACATATCATGTGATGAATAAAAATATAGCTCCAAGTGAGTTACCGATAGATTGTATACGAAAGAGGGGATGCCATCCGGGGCATCCCCAAGCTTAGACGCTTGAGTCTTCCTTGAATATTACCTTGGGGTGCCTTGGGCATCCCCAAGCTTAGGCTCTTGCCGCTCCTTATTACTTTATCCATCGTAGTCTCACCCAAAACTTGAAAACTTCAGCACACAAAACTCCACAGAAATCTTGTGAGATCCGTTAGTATAATGTGACACCCTGGTTTTCGCTCCTTGTTTTTTTCCTGAGCGGGATTTGACTCCCGTCTTTTTTTTCGGTGTTATTGGATTTTCTCTTGCCTTTGGGTATATGAAGACGGTCATTTAGCCTTGCCTTTCCTATCCAGCCAGAGATTCTCTCCAGTCCAATCTTGCCACCCAAGATATTTTCTCAAGATTCTGCCACCGAAACCCTACTCTCCGGTTTACCGGAAGGGGAACCCCAATTCCTTTCGTTACAAAGGAAACCCAATTTCCTTTGATCTTTTGCCGCCCAAACTTTTCCCAGTGATCATACCACATCTATAAACCCTGGATATGCAAACATATTGCCAAGTCATTTGCAATATTTTTCATTTAAAATTAATTCCTTTTTCTGTCAGTTAAAGGAATTAAATCCAGGAAAATATCTATCCATCTCCAAAGTTTATGAAAACTTGTGGAGACATTCTTTGTGATCATATTGAGCTCCAATAAAAATATTGGCCATAATTAAATAAGGGAAATGGCCTTTTCCTATTTAAAGCCAATATTGCATTTTGGGCACTTTCCAAAGGAGCTACCATTTTGGTGGCCAGGAAAAATCCCAAATAATTTGTGGAGCTTCTCTTATCCATATATTCACCATTTCCATCAAGATCCCAAGTTCCACAGATCAAATTTTGAGAGCATCATCCAAGTCTTGTTTCTGGATCTATTTTGAGGTTGTGAAGCAACTATATTTTATATTGCTTTAAAAATCTTTAAATTAATCCAGGACCTCACATTCCATATATGATGTGAGTATGCCAAAATTCACATCATTTTATCTAGCCATTTTCTCCCAAAAATTCCATCTAGTTTCTGTCCAGCAAGAAGCTCTGTGAAGGAAGTACCACTTTGGCATTTCCAATTGAGCTGAAATTTTTCCAGTACCTTCATATATCCAATTCATCACCCTACACCAAAATTCAGTATATTTCATCAAGCCAAATGAGTGCAGCTTCAAGGTCAAGTTTCTGGATCAGATTATGCTTTGTGAAGGAAGTGTATGCAAAACTTGTCCAAATGGGGTCAAATTTTGCAAGCACCAAGTCCTTCCTACCACATTTCCATATGACAACTTTTCTAGCTCATTGGCCCCTCTGTTTGACCACAATTTCCTACCCAAGTTTCTGTCCAGAAACTGTTTTGGGTCCCCTCGATTAACGTAGATACTTCCTGGTCAATCCAGTGCCATATATTACCTATTTGAGCAATGAGTATCCTGTTGGACAAGATATGGCAATCAGGTTCGCGCCAGAGCACGTAGTGCACGTGGTGACCGCGTAACCCGAATGCAGAACTGGCGCTCTACGCCGTGCGTCGCCTCTGCCGACCGCTCCGGCCAGCCGTAGCTTGTCCGCTGGTGCCGACCTGACTCCCCGTCGTCCGCACCCTCCTCTCTGGTCATTTCCCACTTCGTTCCTTTCCTCGCCGCGCCGCGACGAAGCTCGCCATGGTGCTGTGATGCCCGTGACCCGCTTCGTCGTCTTCCTCTGTCTCCTTCCTCTCCGAGCCCTCCCGAAGCCGCGGCCAGCTTCTCCACTCTCCCCGAACCCTTGCCGACATCTCCTCCTTCCTCCGCGTGTCTCCAGAGCTCCAGTAAGCCGATAAGAACACCGGCGGCCGAGCTTATCACCTCCCCTCGCCGTGGCTATAAATAGCCACTCCCCGTGCCTCTCGAGCTCACACCAGCAACCCCTCTCCCTCCCAGCTCTCTTCTGGCTCAGCAAAGCGAGCTCCGGTGCCCCAATTTCCCCTCTCTGGCCGCCATAGCCGCCACTGTCCCCGCTCGAATTAGAGCCAACCGGAGCTTCCTCCTCCTTTCTTTCGTCACCAGAGGAGCACCTGAACCACGGCGGAGCTCTGCCCAACCCTAGCCCCTCCCCTCTGTGACCAGGCCGTGCGTCCCGAGCTCTCCATCGCCGCCATCCACCTCCACCTCGCCCGCCCACTACAGAACCTCCCCGCCGCCGCCACAGGTACCCACCGGTGTGGCCCAGAGCGCTGCCTCTATTCCCCCCCCTCGGCCGGAGCTCTCGACCACCGGAGCTGCATCTGCGGCGACGGCCGGCCGCCTTAGTTGCCTGGGTCGGCAGGAAGAAGAGGGAGAGCGGGAGGAGAGAGAGAGGTGGCGCGGGGCCCGCTTGTAAGCGACTCAGCAGCCGGGCCCGCGCTGATAAGTGGGGGCGCATTCAGTTAAAGAAATCGTACTTCACTGTAGCTTATGGGCTAAGTACGTTTCCACTTATCGAAAGCGTATTCGCAGAAATGCGCTTCCTCTCTCCAGCCGGCTGCCGAAACAGTTATATAGTGGACGTTCACTAGTTAAGAGCAGATTCTATTTGTTTTCTGACTAATCAACGAACGGACACAACTTCTCCCTCGTAACTCCGATTCAGGTGATTCCAAAGCCCACTTCTTCAGTTCGTCGAGCCCGTTCCGATGATGTCACTTCCACCATGTTGCCACTTTCTGAAAATGACCATTTTGCCCTTGCCCTTCAATCAGCCCCTCCGAGAGAGCACCCTTTCCGGCGATTTTTCCGCGAGGCGATCGCACTTCTTCCCGGAGTATTCCTCGACCCCCAGGCAAGCCGACCATCTGATATATGCCCTAAAGCATTGCTCTGTGTTATTCTTGCGTGTTTAAATTAATATGTTGATGCTCGTGTGCATAGTAGTGGGATGTATGTGACTCTGTCGAACCCTTGTCTGCCTTTCTTTGATGACGGCACCACGCCTGTGTTCTGAGCTGCTTTCGGCCGTCCGGGGTGGATGCCGACTTTATATTTCTCTTCTCAACAACTGGCCCGTGTTCTGAGCTGCTTTTCGGCCGTCTCGGGCAGCTGTTGAATTTCTCTCTGTAGCGGTGCCCCTATGCTCTGAGCTGATCCTCGGCCGTCGTAGGGAACTGCTACACTCTTTTTATCAACACCGCCTCATGCTCTGAGCTGCTTTTCGGCCGTCTTGAGCCGGGGTTGAGTTATTCCGGTAACGTCCCAGATCTGAGTTATAAAGACCGTTCTGGTGGCTACTGGTTTATTTGCCGGTTTCATACAAGGGTTCAGATGGTTGTCACTTACAGCTAAGACTTGTAAAGTAATTAAACTCCTGCTAGGTTGAACATGCTATTTACATTACCTGTTAATGCTCATCATGTTATTGCACTAGTGACTCGTATGTAACAATATGGAAATAGGCTGTTATGTTTTCATCATGCATTATTGTTGTTACTGCAATGTTAAAGAATGTGACTTAATAATGACAACCTCCTCCGTCGGCTGGATCGAGTCATAGTGTCACCTATCCGGACTTATCCGTGCAGCCACATTTGCCGGTATGGGACGGACCTGACTTAGTCCATTGTCTTGCCTCTTGTCGGTACCACCAAACTAGGGAAGGTTATGCGTGCGCGCTACCCTGGCCCGGTAGGCGGCGATAACCTTGTGAGCCCAGTTGTTTGTTTGCGCGCGGTCCCCGTTTGGGACAGTTTTGTTTGGCCACGACGGTGGCAGGTGTCACGGGTTGCCACAGGGGCCACCCAGGACATGACCCTGGGAGGGCATGATTGTTGGTGGGACCGTAAGAGTGCCGGGCAATAGATAAGTTTTGTTGGAGCAGCACTGGTCCACCCGAATGGGAACATGTACTAAACTACGAGGCCAGGCGCTCCATGGTGTGGGTAAAGTGCGCAACCTCTGTAGAGTCTAAATCTATTCGAATAGCCGCGTCCTCGGTCATGGACAATTCGTATAGGCCCCTATTTGGTCTGTGTCGAGTCTGGAGGAACAAACTATATAATGGTATTGCTAACACTAAACCAGAGAATGGTATGGTTTGTCAGACCTGCAATGCAGATGCTTAGACATCGGTTGATGTCACGAATATGAAATGCTGGCCATGGGATGGCTATGAGATGAGCGGTCGGGTGACCGCAAGGTTTGGACCGGATTTGGATCCTAAGAATATTCGGAATATGGATTAACTACTTAATATGATGTATCTTTGCAGTTACTTTGATAGTTATCATGCTAGATAATCCTGTCATAACATGATAGTTAATACTATTAAGATAGCAATTGCATGCTTGAATGCCATGGTATGCTTTGCTTGGTGTATATGTTGGTATGGTTTGCTTGCGAGTACATTCAAAAGTACTCAGCGGCCTTCAATGTGGCCAGGTTCACCTAAGGATTCGACGTTCGCTAGCAAGGAGCCAGAGTGTTCGCGGGCTAGAAGAGTAACCCAGTCAGATCCCTGTGGATTGGAGCCGCACCAGGACCATGATGCCTTAGATAGAGCTTTTCTGCTGCCATCACCCTTGTAATATACCATGTAAGACTTATATATCCATTAATAGAAATGTCTGTGTTCATGATACTTGTTGTAAAAGCGCATGCCAGAGTGATTTTCCTGGGCTGGTATGTGCGGCGACCGTCTGGCTACAGTGGTATTCAGGCGGGGCGCCACAACGGATGGTATCAGGGCCAGGCTGGCCGTAGGTTACCCTAGCCGGATTTCATTACCTCTTGATCAGTAGAAAGCCCAGATGGATTTCAGCCATCTTTGCCAGACCGGCACGGCTACTATTGATCATAAGGCAACCCCCATAGGTTGATGGCTCCATCAGACCCCAACTCTCGTGGCCTTTGCCTCCGGTGTGAAATGTCCGCCCAGGCATTGACCCGTGAGCCCTGAACCCCTAGGTGAACCAGATATCCCCACCTTGCTTGCTAACCATGGCCTTTCTCTTCTCAAATCTAGTTTCCTTTGGGAAACACATATAAATTCCATCTCTCCCCGACAACCCTAGGATCGTTGACTAAGCCACTTTGGCTATGGTCGTGCGTCGAGTTTGATGTTCCCTAAGGAAGTAGTAGGAGCTCGACACCAATTGCTACCAGGAGCATTGTGTGGTTTTGCTTCTAAGTCCTTAGAGGTACATCGAGTGCGCTATATTAGTTATACTAGTGAATCTTCGGCCACATGTGTAAGGTCCGCAAAATTTGAGCTTTATTTGCTTTTTGATTTTTCGCGGTTCTTGCTTCTTTTGTCGATTCCGTTCTGTCGCTCTGACTGGATCCATCCGCAAGAGCTGTCAGGAAGACCAGCACACAACTTGGATAATACCCAATAATCCAAATTCAGTAAGAGTCAAGTCAAGCCAATTTCCAGGTATTCAGAACAGTATCACCGGATCTGTCAAGAATGAAGAATGGGTCAGAAGCAGAGTTGGCGTGCAACAGACAAGGCCAGACTATAGCCAAGGGAGTTTGCCACAGAATAGATCACACCAAAGGAACAGCAAGATGAGCTATCAAGAATGGACACTGGCAAGAGTAAATTATTCGGTTCTCGACACAAGGATTATTTCAGTTAATGGGGTGAACCTTGAGTCTTTTCTCAATGGACTCAAGAATTATTTATTACCCACAGAAGACATATCTCAAGAATGTGAAGATGCCAAGAGCAACCACAAAACTCTAGTATGCTGATACAAATTTCAAAGCATATTTTGGAAATCCTTAGGGCATATACAAATTCTTTGGGCATGATGAACAAGGTCTGCGAGAAATATGGATAAGCTCACGACTGCCCAGAATCAATGAGAATTCCAAACACGTGGAAACTCAGCTAAACCGAATGGAATTATCCATCAACTGCTCACTACCAGCAACACTTGGTTTGAATGCAAAGGGTATTCCGAATTAATTATCAACATGAAGTCTGCATCAGTTGTGCAACCTTTACAGCCACAATGAGCAAACCAACAGAAGGACAAGCGCGTGGGCATGACTAACAAAATATCTTCAGACAAGGTATGGCCTATACCAAGTTTTGGCTCTTGTATGGGTAAATTCCAGATACTTCGGAAGGAAGCCAGAATCGGCCATAGACCCGACCGCATATCACAGCGAAAGGCTTTTGGTACAAGGAACCCAGCCTTCTTCCGCAAGCTATCAAGAAGAGTTTACAATGCAAGACTCTCAATCTTCCTCGCTACGCCGACAGGGAGAAAATCTTCTGTGATACGGTACTCCAATCTTCCTCGGCCTGCTACCGTGGAAAGCTTCCAACATAAGGTACCTGACCATCCACAGCAAGCCACATGAGGAAAAGCTTCTGAGGTACGATACCCAGCCTTCTTCAGCACGCTACTCTGGCAAAAGCTTCGAGCATAAGGAATTCAGCCTTCTTCAACACGCCATCGTGCCCGCAACAATCCTATCAGAAGCACAAACACACGTCCGCCTCAGAACTCAGTAGTTATGAAAGGATTTATCCTACCCCTGCATATGTTGTGAGCATGCAGTCCAGTGGATCAGTTCAGGCGAACCACTCGTACTCGGGAATGACTGTGTTCAGAGAAACATTGGCCTCACACTTCAAAGAAGGATATGAACGCAGCAATCCCTACGAGATATGCAAGAGTAAGTTATGCTACGACCAAGGAGCCGTGTTGGCCGGTCATGACAGCTCCACAAACAGGAGCCCTCAGGAATAAAGAAGTCTTGGATAAATAACCAACGTGATGGTCAACAAGATACAGCTTCACTGACAGAGCGATATCACCAATCCTTGTCGGACTCTTGCATATACGTCCACAACAATGCAGTCAGCATGTTCTGCTCATCATGAATCTAGGCCATCAACCAAGATCAGAGGTTATGCTCCGAAGAATGCACGGAATGATAGCCATACTATGTCAGCTCAGTGGTCATAGCAAGGACCACAGAGGCTATATATGGCAGAGCCACCTCAGAGATTACCGTCTATGATTACTTTGCGATCATGCCCGACATTTCAGTTGGGAATCACCTGAGGACGAAGTCAGAATGCAGGAGACAGAAACAAAGCATCCGTATAGAACCCATAGCCAGATTGAGCATGCTGACAAGCCAAAAAGGAGAGCCACTCTTAGCCACTCCAGGCCATATGAGCACGTGAGTCCGGTACCCAGAAAGAATGTCTCGCCCTTGGCAGTCAGTGTAAGAGGTATCGCAATAAAACCCGAAGCAGCTAGTCTCAGGACATGGAAACCAGATTATTTGTCAATACCCGGAGCTACCCACCAACCCCAGCCAACAAACTACCAACACAAAGGGTTTGCCTGGCAGGAAAGATAAGGATTCAATGCAGCTGTCTGAAAAAGACAGCACCTGAGCCATCAAAAGAGACAGTTAAAAGGTCAGTAAACAAATGAAGAAGAGATAGCTGATGAATCCAAGTCGCACACAGGTAAGTCCCATTAGCTGGGAGGTAAGCCTGGAAATCTCGAGGACGAGATTTTCTTAAGGGGGGTAGGTTTGTGACACCCTGGTTTTCGCTCCTTGTTTTTTTCCTTCGCAGGATTTGACTCCCGTATTTTTTTTCGATGTTATTGGATTTTCTCTTGCCTTTGGGTATATGAAGATGCTCATTTAGCCTAGCCTTCCCTATACAGCCAGAGATTCTCTCCAGTCCAATCTTGCCACCCAAGATATTTTCTCAAGATTCTGGCACCGAAATCCTACTCTCCGGTTTACCGGAAGGGGAACCCCATTTCCTTCCGTTACAAAGGAACCCCAATTTCCTTTGATCTTTTGCTGCCCAAACTTTTCCCAGTGATCATACCACATCTATAAACCCTGGATATGCAAAAATATTGCCAAGTCATTTGCAATATTTTTCATTTAAAATTAATTCCTTTTTCTGCCAGTTAAAGGAATTAAATCTAGGAAAATATCTATCCTTCTCCAAAGTTTATGAAAACTTGTGGAGATATTCTTTGTGATCATATTGAGCTCCAATAAGAATATTGGCCATAATTAAATAAGGGAAATAGCCTTTTCCTATTTAAAGCCAATATTGCATTTTGGGCACTTTCCAAAGGAGCTACCATTTTGGTGGCAAGGAAAAATCCCAAATAATTTCTGGAGCTTCTCTTATCCATGTCTTCACCATTTCCATCCAGATCCCAAGTTCCACAGATCAAATTTTGAGAGCATCATCCAGGTCTTGTTTCTGGATCTATTTTGAGGTTGTGAAGCAAATATATTTTATATTTCTTCAAAAATCTTTAAATTAATCCAGGACCTCACATTCCATATATGATGTGAGTATGCCAAAATTCACATCATTTTATCTAGCCATTTTCTCCCAAAAATTCCATCTAGTTTCTGTCTAGCAGGAAGCTCTGTGAAGAAGTACCACTTTGGCATTTCCAATTGAGCTGAAATTTTTCCAGTACCTTCATATCTCCAAATCATCACCCTACACCAAAATTCAGTCCATTTCATCAAGCCAAATGAGTGCAGCTTCAAGGTCAAGTTTCTGGATCAGATTATGCTTTGTGAAGGAAGTGTATGCAAAACTTGTCCAAATGGGCTCAAATTTTGCAAGCACCTAGTCCTTCCTACCACATTTCCATGTGACAACTTTTCTAGCTCATTGGCCCCTCTGTTTGACCAGAACTTCCTGCCCAAGGTTCTGTCCAGAAACAGTTTTGGGTCCCCTCGATTAACCTAGATACTTCCTGGTCAATCCAGTGCCATATATTACTTATTTGAGCAATGAGTAACCTGTTGGACAAGATATGGCAATCAGGTTCGCGCCAGAGCACGTAGTGCACGTGGTGACCGCGTAACCCGAATGCAGAACTGGCGCTCTGCGCCATGCGTCGCCTCTGCCGACCGCTCTGGCCAGCCGCAGCTTGTCCGCTGGTGCCGACCTGACTCCCCGTCGTCCGCACTCTCCTCTCCGGTCATTTCCCCCTTCGTTCCTTTCCTCGCCGCACCGCGATGAAGCTCGCCATGGTGCTGTGATGCCCGTGACCCGCTTCGTCGTCTTCCTCTGTCTCCTTCCTCTCTGAGCCCTCCCTAAGCCACGGCCAGCTTCTCCACTCTCCCCGAACCCTTGTCGACATCTCCTCCTTCCTCCGCGTGTTGCCGGAGCTCCAGTAAGACGATAAGAATGCCGGCGGCCGAGCTTATCACCTCCCCTCGCCGCGGCTATAAATAGCCACTCCCCGTGCCTCTCGAGCTCACACCAGCAACCCCTCTCCCTCCCAGCTCTCTTCTGGCTCAATAAAGCGAGCTCCGGTGCCCCAATTTCCCCTCTCTGGCCGCCATAGCCGCCACTATCCCTGCTCGAATTAGAGCCAACCGGAGCTTCCCCCTCCTTTCTTTCGTCACCAGAGGAGCACCTCAACCACGGCGGAGCTCTGCCCAACCCCAGCCCCTCCCCTCTGTGACCAGGCCGTGCGCCCCGAGCTCTCCATCGCTGCCGTCCACCTCCACCTCGCCCGCCCGCTACAGAACCTCCCCGCCGCTGCCATGGGTACCCACCGGCGTGGCCCAGAGCACTGCCTCCATCCCCCCCTCGGCCGGAGCTCTCGACCACCGGAGCTGCATCTGCGGCGACGGCTGGCTGCCTCTGTTGCCTGGGTCGGGAGGAAGAAGAGGGAGAGCGGGAGTAGAGAGAGAGGTGGCGCGGGGCCCGCTTGTAAGCGACTCAGCAGCCGGGCCCGCGCTAATAAGTCGAGTTGCATTCTGCCAGAATGCGTTTTCAGTTAAAGAAAGCGTACTTCTCTGTAGCTTATGGGCTAAGTACGTTTCCACTTATCGAAAGCGTATTCACAGAAATGCGCTTCCTCTCTCCAGCCGGCTGCCGAAACAGTTATATAGTGGACGTTCACTGGTTAAGAGCAGATTCTATTTGTTTTCTGCCTAATCAACGAACGGCCACAACTTCTCGCTCGTAACTCCGATTTAGGTGATTCCAAAGCCCACTTCTTCAGTTCGTCGAGACCGTTCCGATGATGTCACTTCCACCATGTTTCCACTTTCTGAAAATGACCATTTTGCCCTTGCCCTTCAATCAGCCCCTCCGAGAGAGAACCCTTTTCGGCGATTTTTCTGCGAGGCGATCGCACTTCTTCCCGGAGTATTCCTCGACCCCCAGGCAAGCCGACCATCTGATATATGCCCTAAAGCATTGCTATGTGTTATTCTTGCGTGTTTAAATTAATATGTTGATGCTCGTGTGCATAGTAGTGGGCTGTATGTGACTCTGTCGAACCCTTATCTGCCTTTCTTTGATGACGGTACCACGCCTGTGTTGTGAGCTGCTTTCGGCCGTCCAGGGTGGATGCCGACTTTATATTTCTCTTCTCAACAACTGGCCCATGTTCCGAGCTGCTTTTCGACCGTCTCGGGCAGCTGTTGAATTTCTCTCTGTAGCGGTGCCCCTATGCTCTCAGCTGATCCTCGGCCATCGTAGGGAACTGCTACACTCTTTTTATCAACACCGCCTCATGCTCTAATCTGCTTTTCGGCCGTCTTGAGCCGGGGTTGAGTTATTCCGGTAACGTCCCAGATCTGAGTTGTAAAGACCGTTCTGGTGGCTACTGGTTTATTTGCCGGTTTCATACAAGGGTTCAGATGGTTGTCACTGACAGCTAACACTTGTAAAGTAATTAAACTCCTGCTAGGTTGAACTTGCTATTTATATTACTTGTTAATGCTCATCATGTTATTGCACTAGTGACTCGTATGTAACAATATGGAAATAGGCCGTTATGTTTTCATCATGCATTATTGTTGTTACTGCAATGTTAAAGAATGTGACTTAATAATGACAACCTCCTCCGTCGGCTGGATCGAGTCATAGTGTCACCTATCCGTGCAGCCACATTTGCCGGTATGGGACGGCCCTGACTTAGTCTATTGTCTTGCCTCTTGTCGGTACCACCAAACTAGGGAAGGTTATGCGTGCGCGCTACCCTGGCCCAGTAGGCGGCGATAACCTTGTGAGCCCAGTTGTTTGTTGCGCGCGGTCCCCGTTTGGGACTGTTTTGTTTGGCCACGACGGTGGCAGGTGTCACGGGGTGACACAGGGGCCACCCAGGACATGACCCTGGGAGGGCATGATTGTCGGTGGGACCGTTAGAGTGCCGGGCAATAGACAAGTTTTGTTGGAGCAACACTGGTCCACCCGAATGGGAACATGTACTAAAGTACGAGGCCAGGCGCTCCATGGTGTGGGTAAAGTGCGCAACCTCTGCAGAGTGTAAATCTATTCGAATGGCCGCATCCTCGGTCATGGACAGTTCGTATAGGCCCCTATTTGGTCTGTGTCGAGTCTGGAGGAACAAACTATATAATGTTATTGCTAACACTAAACCAGAGAATGGTAAGGTTTGTCAGACCTGCAATGCAGATGCTTAGACATCGGTTGATGTCAGTAATATGAAATGCTGGCTATGGGATGGCTATGAGATGAGCGGTCGGGTGACCGCAAGGTTTGGACCGGATTTGGATCCTAAGAATATTCGGAATATGGATTAACTACTTAATATGATGTATCTTTGCAGTTACTTTGATAGTTATCATGCTAGATAATCCTGTCATAACATGATAGTTAATACTATTAAGATAGCAATTGCATGCTTGAATGCCATGGTATGCTTTGCTTGGTGTATATGTTGGTATGGTTTGCTTGCGAGTACATTCAAAAGTATTCAGCGGCCTTCAATGTGGCTAGGTTCACCTAAGGATTCGACGTTCGCTAGCAAGGAGCCGAAGTGTTCGCGGGCTAGAAGAGTAACCCAGTCAGATCCCTGTGGATTGGAGCCGCACCAGGACCATGCTGCGTTAGATAGAGCTTTTCCGCTGCCATCACCCTTGTAATATACCATGTAAGACTTATATATCCATTAATAGAAATGTCTGTGTTCATGATACTTGTTGTAAAAGCGCATGCCAGAGTGATTTTCCTGGGCTGGTATGTGCGGCGACCGTCTGGCTACAGTGGTATTCAGGCGGGGCGCCACATATAACAAACAAATCTTAAACTTTAGGTACTGTTGTAGATTGATTCATATTTAATATTGGCATAATGCTACTGTACTCCAACTTCCCCATGGCTCATATCCCCCGATACTATCCATAGATTCATCAAAATAAGCAAACTATGCAACAAAAAAAGAATTTGTCTAAAACAAAACAGTTGATAATGATATACAGGAAATATTTTGGAATTTCTAGCGATAGAATTAGGTCAAGAGGTGCCACGAGGGGCCCACAAGCCTGGGGGGCGCGCCCTCCAGGCTTGTCGCTCCCTCGTGACTCTTCTGGTCTTCTCCCGAAGCTTCTAGGGTCCCTTCTAGTCCAGAAATAATTAATCCAAAGTTTTTCTTCGTTTGGACTCCGTTTGATAATGATTTTCTGAAAAGGCAAAAACAGGCAAAAAAACAGCAACTGGAACTAGGCACTAGGTTAATAGGTTAGTCCCAAAAAATGATATATAATTGCATATAAAACATCCAAGATTGATACTATAATAGCATGGAACAATCAAAAATTATAGATACGTTGGAGACGTATCACGGTGCTACTGCACGGCAGGAGGCTGCAGTAGTACCGCACCCAGCGGTAGTACCGTGGGCGGGGGCGGTAGTACCGCTTAAGAGCGGTAGTATCGTCCCTGCCAAGCGGTAGTACCGCGCCAGCGACATCCCTTGCAAGGGAAAAAGAAAGAAATCAAGGAATGTGGCTTATGCAATTTTTAGGGGTTGTAGATGAGATGGCTTGGGTTGGAGACAAGAAGACCAGCAAGTGGGAAGAGACACTCCAAGTTCAAAACGACAAACAAACGAAGAGCAAACTTGGAGTGACTCAGCGCACAAACAAAAGCCCTAAAGACTAGATAAACCAAAACAAAGCAACTCGAACAAACACCTCTCAAGGAGAGGGCGGTGGCCGAAGCCACCTATGTTTGAGTCAATTGGTATGGCACCGCGAAGATTTTAACCTTGGGCCCATGACCAAAACTCGTCTTTGAAGCACAAGTACCATCAACACTGGCTAATGTGAAAGACTTGATCGATTTATGCATAATGGGGGGAGGGAGACATTAAGAGAATGATACGTCTCCAACGTATCTATAATTTATGAAGTATTCATGCCATGTTTATTATCGTTTTGTATGATTTTGGTGCACTTTTATATGGCTTTTATATTATTTTTATGGACTAACATATTGATCTAGTGCCCAGTGCCAGTTGCTGTTTTTCTGCTTGTTTTTGGTTTTCCAGAAAATCCATATCAAATGAAGTCCAAATGCAGCTAAACTTTTTGACATTTTTTTCTCAAAGGAAACAGACCCAGGAGGCTTTGGGGGAGTAGCAGAAAAGCCACAGGGGCCCCACAAGCCACCTGGGCACGCCACCCCCCCCAGGCGCACCCTGGTGCCTCGTGGGCACCTCTTTGCGTGATTCCAACGCTGAAAAATCCTATATATTCAGAAACCCCCAAAAGTTAACCTAGATGAATTTTTACGCCACCACATGCCCCTGTACCAAGGAGATCCCATCTGGAGCCCTTTTCCAGCAACCTGCCGGAGGGGGGGATCATCACCGGAGGCCATCTTCATCATCCCGACGGTCTCCATGACGAGGAGGGAATAGTTCACCCTCGAGGCTAGGGGTATGTACTAGTAGCTATGTGTTTGATCTCTCTCTCGTGTTCTTGTGTAGCGACCCGACCCAAATGGATCGGAGTCTCTGTGCTTAAGTGTCATCCCTGGATTGGTATGCTGGCACACACAGTACTCGAGGATTTATAACAGAGTTCAATCACACACTTTATTACATCGAGGTCCTCAAAAGAGTATTTATTACATAAATATGGCTGAAGGCCAACTAAATAAAATAACTGCGGAAGCTTCGAACGTAAATGAGTCCATCAACTCCACGGCAAACTGAGTCCAGAACAACGACCTATCGCACCTTAATAATCGTCGGAAAACTCTGCAACATGGGACGTTGCAGCCGTGTAGGTCAGCACATGGAATATGCTGGCAATTTCACACCAAAGAATAATAATGAAAAAGTCTATCTCTATATGCATATTTGGCTGGTGGAGGCTCTAAGTTAAATTTGCATAAAGCTAATTTTTCCCTACAACAACGGAATAAATTTTTATTTAGTACCAAGTTTATGCCATTATTGAGAAGGTTCCTCCAACTCAATCCCTTAATCAAAATTTTCAATAACCCAATTCATTAATTAAAATAAAGTGATGAGATCAACCAATAATTCACTTCTAGATACTCAAATTTGTCCATAACTGGGGACATGGCTAATCATGATTAGTTTTTACACTCTGCAGAGGTTTGTGCACTTTTCCCCACAGGACTCGACCACCTCCATGATCGGAAGATCGAGACACAGTCTTTCAGAAGAATTTCCCCTAAACCCTGGGTAGACCGGTACACCTACATTCCCCTACATCTGCTAGCCTACCCGGAAAGAGGTCACACAACTTACTCAACTATGGCAGAGCCCATTATGGCTTGTGGCTGCACACGGAAGTTTCTAGTCATGAAGTGTCGTATGATCCCTTTGAGCCTGGGTGGCAATCCTAGGATGATCACACGGGTACTCCGGGATCCCCTTGGGCAAGCACTGGTTTCTCCAGGTGCCCAGGCTAGACCACTGGTTACTCCAGGGTGCCCCATACCAATCCACCCAGATGTGTGTTAATGTTGCCACCTTAAGTTTTACCCAAATTATTAAATCTCTCGCAACTTGCATGAATCACACATACCAATCCTCGTCTACGAGCATGGCTAAGCAATATATGACATAACGAATATTCTCGGGGTGATCAAAGGTCATAGGTTCCTACCTCATGAACTACATAGCAATGCCACAATTCCCAATCCTACTCATGCAAATTTGTAAGGGTGTAACTAATGCATAGTAAAAACTGGGTATAGAAAAATATGATCAGGGTGTGAACTTGCCTTGCTGATGTTCGTTCAACTCTAAGGATTCGTAGTAGCAAGCTTCGCACTCCGGATGATCTAACGAAGCAAACATTGACACACATAAGCAATCAAGCAAAGAATCAAAAAGAAATCGAAGAAAAGACTTCGGAAAACTCCAAAAACAACCAAGTAAAGTTTCTGTACAAAACGCAATTTTAACAGTAGCAAAAATATATGGTTTTGGTTTCTACAAAAAGTACTTGTCACAAGCTTCGATTTGCAAAAAGAATCAACTAAATCGGAGTTATAGATTTTAAATTATAGCCAAAACAAATTTGAACATAAATCTGTTCAAATTCAAATTTTAAATTATCAAAATTATTTTTAGATTGGTTCTCTGGATAGATGGGATTTTTATGAAACCGTAGGAAAAAGAATCAATGAATTTGGATCTGTAGATTAAAAGATATTCTAAAAGAAAAATTGGATTGCAATCTGAAATTGGAATTTTCTGAGAAAAAAAACTAATTTCGGCCAGAGGCCATGTGGCGCTCTCTGGTTGGCTGGGTAGATGTTTGCTGCGTGTGAATCGGCGGACGGCCGGTGGTTAAGCAATTCGGCTCGCGGAGTTAAAATAAAAAGAAAACAGTCGGTCGGTTTTATTAAACCGCCGGTTCGATCCGATCTACGAGCGATGGTTTAACTAAACCGCAACTAAACCGGACTAAAAACCGATCTACTAAATAAAACCTAACTCTTCGTCTTGGATCTAATCTAGATCGTTAAACAGAGATCGATCGGACGGAAGCGAGATTGCCGGCTTACAGAGAAAACGACGGCGACGGCGGCTCGGTGGTCGGCGGTGGCGACGCTCCGGCGGTCGGGGAAGGCGGCGGTGGTGTCCTATGGGTGCGGCGCGATGAGGGGAGGCTCGGGGTGGGGTCGGTGGAGGCCGGGGGTGACGAACGGTGTGGTGGCGAAGGCGTCGGAGCTCGGTGAACTCCGGCGGCGTACGAGCTCGGGGCGACTTCTGTAGATGGAGAGGAGGGGCAAGATCATGTCAAACAGAGACACAAAGAAGAGGGGAACCAATTGACAGAAAGAGAAGCTGAGGGAAGGCTCACCGGTGACGAAACGTCCGGCGAACGAACTCGGCTCCGGCGAGATCGGGTTGACGAGCACGGGCGTTGTGGTGGCTTTCGGGCGAAATTTTTCGAGGGGATCAAGAGAGGAGGGGCATGGGTATTTATAGGACACGTTCCTTGGGCGAGGGAAAGTCTAGAGATAGATTCCCCGCGAGTTGAACGAAAGGCGGCGTCGGGACGTGTCCGAGCTGGACTCCTGTTCGTCTTGAGGAAGAAGAAGGGCGTGGGCCCGGGATGTCAGCGGCTGGGGGCGAGCGAAGGGAGAGCGGACGCCCGCTGCGTACCGCTTCGCTGCAGCGGCTGGGCCTTGGGCCGCTGCTGTTTTGCTGGCTGCGCCGGTTGGCCTGGCTGGCGGGACTTTGCGTTTTTTTTAAACATTATCTGTTTTCTATTTACAGAAACATCAAAACCTCAAAAAGTCAAATAAAAATAATTTTAAAAGTCACAGAAAAATTCACATAAATTCCTCCTATTATTTGCACTTGTGTGAACATTTTTCTGGCCTAAAAATGCAAGTTTCAAAATATTTATTTTTGCAAAAATAATTTATTTGCGAATTAAAATAATTTCTCAACATTTTAAAATATCAAATAATATTCAAATATTTTTCTCCAACTCATAATTTTGAAGAAGTCATGTTTTCTTCTCTCTTAATATTTTTTTTTGAGTGGGAAATTATTTGAATAATGCAATAAATAAAATCCAAAATTGCAATTAAAATATGATATGCATATGAATGAATTCTAAAACATCCAAATTGAAAATTGGGATGTTACATCTTGATTTGGCACGATCTTGATGTATCGCGAGCTTTGTTAATATAGTTGGATCATATGGTGTTTCTTCCCTCTCTATCCTTGTTGTGATGAATCGAATCTTTTCCCTTTGAGGTTTCGTTATTGTCGGATTGAATATTTCAGATTTGAGAACACTTGATGTATGTCTTGCATATGAATACCCATGTTGACAATGGGGTATTATATTGATTCACTTGATATATGTTTTGGCACTCAACTCACGGATTCCCGCGGTGACATTGGGGTAATCTATGCATAGGGGTTGATGCACGTTTTCATTATCTTTTCTCCAATAGAAACTTTGGGGTGCTCCTTGAAGTTCTTTGTGTGGATTGAATATTATGATTATGAAGTTGTTTGATGTATATCGTATAATCAACTCACGGATACTTGTGGTGACATTGGAGTATCTAGGTGACATTAGAGTTGGTTGATGTGTATCATATGGTGTTATTTTAGTACGAACTCTAGGGCTGTTTGTGACACTTATAGGAACAGCTCAATAGATCGATCGGAAAGGATAACTTTGAGGTGGTTTCGTACCCTACAAACAATTTCTATCTTATATTCTCCGCTAATAGGAACTTTGGAGTGATTCTTTATCGCACGTTGAGGGATTGTTATATGATCCAATTATGTTAGCATTGTTGAGAGATTGCACTAGTGAAAGTATGAACCCTAGGCCTTGTTTTTAAGCGTTGCAATACCGTTTGTGCTCACTTTTATTGGTTTCTACCTTGCTGTTTTTATTTATTCAGATTATAAAAATATATTTCTACTATCCATAATACACTTGTATCACCATCTCTTCGCCGAACTAGTGCACCTATACAATTTGCCATTGTATTGGGTGTGTTGGGGACACAAGAGATATCTTGTATTTGGTTGCAGGATTTTTTGAGAGATACCATCTTCATCCGACGCCTCCCACGGATTGATAAACCCTAGGTCATCCACTTGAGGGAAAATTGCTACTGTCCTACAAAAATCTGCGCTTGGAGGCCCAACTCGAGTCTACAAGAATAAGTTGTGTAGTAGACATCAAGCTCTTTTCTGGCGCCGTTGCCGGGGAGGTGAGTGCTTGAAGGTATATCTTTAGATCTTGCAATTGAATGTTTTAGTTTCTTGTTTATCACTAGTTTGGTTTATAAAAGAAAACTACAAAAAAATGGAATTGAGGTTGCCTCATATTATTCATCTTTATAATGTCTTTCTTGAAAATGATGGATCAGAAAATTGTGCCAAAGTGTTAGAAGAAGAATTTAATAAAATGTTTGGCATAAAATCTTTGAATCATGAGCATGATTGCAATGTTGTTAGTATGAATTCTTTGAATACCCATGATGCTAATGATATCCAAAACTACAAGCTTGGGGATGCTATGTTTGATGAAGATGAAATTTTTAGTCCCCCAAGTTTTGATGAGAAAATTTATTATGATGATAACATGCCTCCTATTTATGATGATTATATTGATGAAAGTGGATTTGGAGAGGTCACAACTTTATTTAATGATGATTCCACTATTTTGGAAGAGATTTCAATTGATTATGACAACAAAGTTGCTATCTATGAAGATTATTGTGATGACATGTATGCTATAAAGAATAATGATAACCATGAAACTTGTCATCATAATTTTAATTTTCAATTGGATTATGCCAATCAAGTATCATATGATAGTTATTTCATTGAGTTTGCTTCCACTACTATTCATGAAAATAAATTTGCTTATGTGGAGAGTAATTAATTCCTATGCTTGTGGATCATGAAAAGAATGCTTTATGTGATAGCTATATTGTTGAATTCATTCATGATGCTACTGAAAATTATTATGAGAGAGGATCATATGCTTGTAGGTGTTGCAATAATATCAAGTTTCCTCTCTATGTGTTGAAAGTTTTGAAGTTATACTTGTTTTGCCTTCCTATTCTAGTTGATTCTTGCTCACATAAACTATTTGCTCACAAAATCCCTATGCATAGGAAGTGGGTTAGGCTTAAATGTGCTAGTCATATGCTTCATGATGCTCTCCTTGTGTTTCAATTCTTTACTTTTATGTGAGCATCATTGAAATCATCATGCCTAGCTAAAAGGCATTAAAGAAAAGCGCTTGTTGGGAGACAACCCAATATTTATACCTACTGTTTTTCTTGTGTCCACATGATTAATATACTGTAGTAATCATGTTTAATATGTTTTCTTTCAATAATGTGCCAAGTAAAGCCTTTGGGATAGTGTGGATGCTTGTTGATTTGATTCTGTGCAAAAACATAAACTTTTGCGTCCAGTGCTGGAATTTCTATTCTGTACTGGAGCGTGAGAAAATTATGAAATTTTTACAAACTATTGGGTTACAAATTTTTTACGTTTTCCTAATTTTTCAGAATTTTTGGAGTTACAGAAGTATGGTTTTTAAATCGCTCACTACATACTGTTCTGTTTTTGACAGATTCTATTTTCGGTGCATAGTTTGCTCGTTTTAGTGTTTCCATAGCTTATATTGAGTAATATAAATTGTGGAAATGATAGAATCCAGTAGGAATTATGTGATAACAATTATGAATCTTGTATTGACAGTACCTAAGTGGATGATTTATTTTTATCATACTAACCTATCTCATGAAGGTTTTGTTGAGTTTTGTGTGATTGAAGTTTTCAAGTTTTGGGTGAGATATCGATATGTGGAGAATAAGGAGTGGCAAGACATAAGCTTGGGGATGCCCAAGGCACCCCAAGGTAATATTCAAGGAAGACCCAAGCAACTAAGCTTGGGGATGCCCCGGAAGGCATCCCCTCTTTCGTCTTCAACACTATCGGTAACCTCACTCGGAGCTATATTTGTATTCGTCACATAATATGAGTTTTGCTTGAAGCGTCATTTTATTTTGTTGATATTTTCTTGCTGTTATCAATAATCAAGTTTTGTATCTGTTAGTTCAATAAAATGCCAATTATAGCCTTTACCATGCTCAGTTTGCAAGTTTATGTGTTGCTGCTTGAAAACAGAAAGTTCTCTGTTATGTTAAAAATATTCCTGAATAGTCAGAACATGATAAAAATCTGAAATTTTTACACAGTAAGAATGCATGAGTTCTCTGTCACGTGGTAATTTTTCAGAATTTTTGGAGTTAGGGAAGTATGAAGTCTTATTCACCCTTTACAAACTATTCTGTATTGGCAGATTTTGGTTATGGTTGCATTGTTTGCATATGTTGCTTGTTTAATGTTTCTATTTGTGGATAGGAGTATTAAATATGCAGAGGCATTTAGTATGCAATGTTTAATTATAATTTTAGTGATTTGCTACAGTAGAGAATGATAAGGTTTTGAGTTGATTTATACTAACTTATCTCACGAGTTCTTATTGAGTTTTGTGTGGATGAAGTTTTTAAGATTTAGGAGAAGCCATGATATGAGAGGAATTAAGGAGACACAAGAGCTCATGCTTGGGGATGCGCAAGGCATCCCAAGTTAATATTTCAAGAAGTCTCAAGCATCTAAGCTTGGGGATGCCCCGGTAGGCATCCCACCTTTCTTCATCAACAATTATCGGCTAGTCTTGGTTGAGCCTAAGTTTTTGCTTCTTCACATGAGATGTGCTATTCTTGGAATGTCATTTTATTTTGTTTTGTTTGTTGGTTGAATAAAATTATCAAGATCTGAAATTTTAAATGAGAGAGAGTCCTCACATAGCTACCTATTTACTTAACTACTCATTTGGCCTTCACTTATATCTTTTTGGAGTAGTTTGTCATTTACTCTTGTTCTTCACTTATATCCTATGAGTAAATTGTTGAAATGAATTGAATATCATAAAGTTGAAATTTATATGCTTCATATGCTTGTCCCATGGGGAGTAGTGTCTTCACATATAGGAAGTATAAGTGGTAAAATTTATTGAAAGTTAACAAACATAGCATTGGTCACTTGAACAATTCATGAAAGAATTTTGAAGGAAGAGAAATTTCACATATAAATATACTATCTTGGACATCTTCTATGATTGTGAGCCCCCATTAATTATTTTCAAGCTTGATCAAGTAGTTGACGTTGGACAAGGAAGACAACGTAATGAGTTATGTTTGATTATATTCACATAGAAGTTATATTGTCATGGATCCTCTAACATGTGGTGCTTGCTTAGGATCTTTTGCTAGCCAAAAATTCGTACTAAGTAGAGATACTACTTGTGCATCCAAAAACCCTTAAACCTAGTTTCTTGCCAGGAGTGTCCACCATATCTACCTATGGATTGAATAAGATCCTTCAAGTAAGTTGTCATCGGTGCAAAAAGCAATAAAAATTGCTCCTAAAATATGTATGATCTTTCATTGCAAGGGAAAATAAGCGTTGTACGAACTTGTGATGGTAAAGAAATAAAAGCGACGGACTGCATAATAAAGGTTGCTATCACAAGGGGCAATATAACGTGACGTTCCTTTGCATTAAGGGCTTGCACATCCAAAAATAAAAAGCGCATGAGAACCTCTGCTTCCCTCTGCGAAGGGCCTATCTTTTACTTTTCCGTATTTACTTTTCTGTATTTACTTTTATGCAAGAGTCAGTAATGTTCATCCCTATTCCGCTCTAGATATTCTCTAGTGGGCAAGCATCATGTGGTAGGGAATGATCTAGACACATATATCCAGTTGAATATAGGTTATCATGAGTTATTATTGTTGACATTATCCATGAGATAAATAAGTTGGGAGGCAAACCATTAAGCCCCTATCTTCCTATGTGTTTGACTGAAACAATTTGTTCTAAAAATATGCTTTGAGTGTCAGCAATCATGGAAGACTAAATGATAGTTGAGTATGTGGAGTTTGCTAAATCAAACCTCTTACATAGACCCTTCCTGAAAATAAGATGAATTGCAATTTTTGATGACTGAAAACATAGTTTGTTAGTTTTCAAGAAAGTTTATGGTCTATACTTTAACATCTGAATAGCTTGCTACTTGATCATGAGAAGTTTTATGAGATGAGCTACTTTTTATGATATATAAAGATGCTAGAAAAAAGTGATTGGAATTATCATTGATCAAACTTATGCACTATGCTAGCATTCACACTTCATAAATTATTTATTTTATCATTTACCTACTCGAGGACGAGCAGGAATTAAGCTTGGGGATGCTGATACGTCTCCAACGTATCTATAATTTATGAAGTATTCATGCCATGTTTATTATAGTTTTGTATGATTTTGTTGCACTTTTATATGGCTTTTATAAGATTTTTATGGACTAACATATTGACCTAGTGCCCAGTGCCAGTTGTTGTTTTCTGCTTGTTTTCGTTTTTCCAGAAAATCAATATCAAATGAAGTCCAAATGTAGCGAAACTTTTTGACGATTTTTTCTAGAAGGAAACAGACCCAGGAGGCTTCGGGGGAGTAGCAGAAGAGCCACAGGGGCCCCACAAGCCACCTGGGCGCGCCAGGCGCGCCCTGGTGCCTCGTAGGGCCCCTGTGGCACCTCTTTGCGTGATTCCAACGCTGAAAATCCTATATATTCAGAAACCCCCGAAAGTTAACCTAGATGAGTTTTTACGCCGCCGCAAGCCTCTGTACTAAGGAGATCACATCTGGAGCCATTTTCTGGCACCCTACCGGAGGGGGGAATCATCACCAGAGGCCATCTTCATCATCCCGGTGGTCTCCATGACGAGGAGGGAGTAGTTCACCCTCGAGGCTAGGGGTATGTACTAGTAGCTATGTGTTTGATCTCTCTCTCTCTCTCTCGTGTTCTTGATTTGGCATGATCTTGATGTATCGCGAGCTTTGTTAATATAGTTGGATCATATGGTGTTTCTTCCCTCTCTATCCTTGTTGTGATGAATCGAATATTTTCCCTTTGAAGTTTCGTTATTATCGGATTGAATATTTCAGATTTGAGAACGCTTGATGTATGTCTTGCATATGAATACCCGTGGTGACAATGGGGTATTATATTGATTCACTTGATATATGTTTTGGCACTCAACTCGCGGATTCCCGCGGTGACATTGGGGTAATCTATGCATAGGGGTAGATGCACGTTTTCATTATCTTTTCTCTGATAGAAACTTTGGGGTGCTCCTTGATGTTCTTTGTGTGGATTGAATATTATGATTATGTAGTTGTTTGATGCATATCGTATAATAAACTCACGGATACTTGTGGTGACATTGGAGTATCTAGGTGACATTAGAGTTGGTTGATGTGTATCATATGGTGTTATTTTAGTACGAACTCTAGGGTTGTTTGTGACACTTATAGGAATGGCTCAATAGATTGATCGGAAAGGATAACTTTGAGGTGGTTTCGTACCCTACAAACAAATTCTATCTTATGTTCTCCGCTAATAGGAACTTTGGAGTGATTCTTTATTGCACGTTGAGGCATTGTTATATGATCCAATTATGTTAGCATTGTTGAGAGATTGCACTGGTGAAAGTATGAACCCTAGGCCTTGTTTTTAAGCATTGCAATACTGTTTGTGCTCACTTTTATCGTTTGCTACCTTTCTATTTTTATTTATTCAGATTATAAAAATATATTTCTACTATCCATACTACACTTGTATCACCATCTCTTCACCGAACTAGTGCACCTATACAATTTGCCATTGTATTGGGTGTGTTGGAAAACAAGAGATTTCTTGTATTTGGTTGCAGTGTTGTTTGAGAGATACCATCTTCATCCTACGCCTCCCACGGATTGATAAACCTTAGGTCATCCACTTGAGGGAAAATTGCTACTGTCCTACAAAACTCTGCGCTTGGAGGCCCAACATGAGTCTACAAGAATAAGTTGTGTAGTAGACATCAGAGAACAACACTCCCCCTATGTCCATGCCTACATCGAGAACAAGATATCATGATGAATGCTGTGGGGTGTGCCTAGATTCAAGCCACATTGCTCGAATCAATGATATTTAGCTCATGCCTTAACTCGCGAAATCTTGCTTCATCCGAAGGCTTCGTGAAAATATCCGCTAGTTGCTCTTGAGTGTTGACGTAGATAATATCAATCTCTCCACACTTGATGTGATCCCGGATGAAATGATGACGAATCTCAATATGCTTCGTCTAGCTTTATTGCACCGGATTGTAGGAAATCTTGATAGCACTTTCATTGTCAAATAGAAGAGGCACTTTCTCACAAGTGACACCGTAATCCTTTAAAGTTTGCCTCATCAATAGCAATTGTCCACAACAACTTGTGGCGGCTACATACTCGGCCTCGGTGGTGGAGAGAGACACACAATTTTGCTTCTTCGAAGACCAACTCACCAAAGAGCGACCAAGGAATTGTCACCCTCCGGAAGATGACTTCCAATCCACACGGTCTCCCGCAAAATCCGCGTCCGAGTATCCCATGAGATCAAAACTTGCACCTTTGGGGTACCATAAGCCAAAGTTTGGGGTATGAGCCAAATATCGAAAGATTCGCTTAACCGCCAAATAGTGGCTTTCCTTAGGTGCAGCTTGAAACCTTGCACACATTCCCACACTCAACATGATATCCGGCCTAGATGCACAAAGGTAAAGCAAGGATCCAATCATGGAGCGATATACCTTTTGATCCACCGCTTTACCATTGGGATCAATGTCAAGTTGGCACTTGGTGGGCATTGGAGTCTTGGCCGGCTTGACATCATCCAACTTGAATCTCTTGAGCATGTCTTGGGTATATTTGGCTTGGTTGATGAAGGTTCCTTCTCTTCTTTGCTTGACTTCGAACCCGAGAAACAACTTCAACTCCCCCATCATGGACATCTCAAACTTCTCGGTCATGAGTGCGGCAAACTCATCATTGAAAGCTTTGTTAGGAGAACCAAAAATAATATCATCAACATATAGTTGGCATATGAACAAATCCCCTTTAACCCTCTTAGTGAAAAGAGTGGGATCAATTTTCCCAATTTCAAACCCACGGTTTTGCAACAACTCGGTAAGGTGCTCATACCATGCACGTGGGGCTTGTTTAAGGCCATAGAGTGCCTTATCGAGCTTGTATACATGATTGGGGAACTTGGGATCCTCTAACCCCGGGGGTTGTTTGACATATACCAACTCATTAAGAGGATCATTAAGAAATGCACTCTTCACATCCATTTCTTGCAACTTAAAATCATGATGAGATGCATATGCAAGCAACATGCGAATAGATTCAAAATGAGCAACGGGAGCAAAGGTTTCACCATAGTCGATACCCTCGACTTGGGAGTAGCCTTGTGCTACCAATCTTGCCTTGTTTCGAACAACAATGATGTCTACTACATAACTTATTCTTGTAGACTCGTGTTGGGCCTCCAAGCGCAGAGTTTTGTAGGACAGTAGCAATTTTCCCTCAATTGGATGACCTAAGGTTTATCAATCCATGGGAGGCGTAGGTTGAAGATGGTATCTCTCAAACAACCTTGCAACCAAATACAAGAAATCTCTTGTCACTAGTGGAAAACGGGCCTTTAGTCCCGGTTCGTAAGGGCCTTTAGTCCCGGTTTCCCAACCGGGACTAAGGAATTGGGACTAAAGGCCCCCCTTTTTAGTCCCGGTTGTGTCACGAACCAGGACTAAAGGGGCTCCACGTGGCCGCTGCCTAGAGCGGGGCTAGAGGACCTTTTGTCCCGGTTGGTGTTACCAACCGGGACTAAAGGCTCCACCTTTAGTCCCGGTTGGTAACAACAACCGGGACTAAAGGAATTTTTTGGAAAAAAAAATTTTGAAATTTTTATTTTGAAATTTTTTTTTTGAAATTTTTTTTTGAATTTTTTTTAAGTTTTTTCTCATTTTCAAATCTTTGAATTATTTGACAATTTAATCTCTAATCACCCCTCCTCACTGCTCCAGCGTGGAGCACTCATTCCAAATCGTCTAACTTCCCGGCTGGTCACCCATCCTCTCACTACTCCAGCCCCAGCACGCTTAACTTCCCAATTCTATTTCCCCTAGTTTCCAAGTCTGCACTTGTTTCCTGACAATAGTAAGCTATCAATCCTATTAACCCTTAGGTCTTGATGTCACATGATTTAATTTTTTGAATTCCAAACAATTATTAAAATAAAATAAGTAATAATAATATTGAATTTCAATGAAAAAAAAATAAGTAATAATATTATTTTATTCATTTTTTTGCCATTTATTCATTTAATATTGCATAATTAATATTTTTAAATCTGTAAATCGAAATTCGACAAATAATATATCCATTTTTATTAGAAAAATGTGAGGAATCCAAATATGACATCATTTATTTACTTTTAAATAAAATTAATTTTTAAAATTATTTTTTAAAAAAATCGGAAAAACTTAAATTTGAGGATAACTTTTTTTCCTTTGGGAATTTGAGGATTCTAGAAATTTGCAAAACGGCCTACGGCGGTTGAAATCGGAACCGGCTTCTCGTGCTGAACATTTTGATATATTATACGTTTTTTTCGACATCGTATGCAAAAGTTATAGCTGTTTTACTTTTTCATAACACTTTTTTGCAAAACATGTCGAAATTTATGTTTTTTTAATTTTCCTAACTAGTAGATGTTGTAACATAACTACATCTCGAAGGATTTTAATTTTTGAAGTTTTTATCATTTTCTTTTGTTTTTTTCAAAACTGAAATGGCGATACAGGGGGGGTAGAGTTTGCAAATTTCAGAATCCCTTTAGTCCGGGCTGGTGTCAATAAAGCAATATTAACTAATTACAAAAACTATATTATTGTCAAACAACAGAAACTAAAGTTAATTATATTAAAGTGGCAAAACGAATTACTTTTTAATATAGCAAAACTAATTCTATCAACTATAATTAAAGGCTAAACAACTATTAATACAAAACAGTAGCAAAATTAATATTAATTAATTATAAAATTTTATCTACTGTTGTCTAATAGAAGCATACTACAACATGTTAAAATGTACAGAAAGAACTAACTAAAAATAAATAAAAACAACAATTAAATGACTAAAAGAACTATATAAGCAAAATAGTACTGTTTTAATTAAAATCCTAATTTAAATTATTCTAAAAATAACCAAATAAATCTTACTGTGACAACAATCTAACATGTGACTAGGAGAAAAAAGAATTAAATTAAAAACTATTTTTAAACTCAAGTTATTCACAATCTAGGGTTTGAAGAAAATTTGAACAAATTGAAATTTAAACCATTCAAATTTGAAAAATAATGGCACAAACAGAAACTAGACAAAATGTTGAATCTAATGCAAAAAGAATCACTCCAAAACATCAAATATCCTAAAAGAAATAAGCAATTTAAAACAGAAAACAAATGGAAAAACAGAAAAGAAACTTTCAAAACACCTTTAGTCCCGATTGGAGACACCAACCGGGACTAAAGGGGTTCGCACTGGCCGCATCCTGCCGCAGCCCCTTTAGTCCCGGTTGGTATCTCCAACCGGGACTAAAGATTGCGTTTGACCCGGGACTAAAGCTAGCCGAGCCCCGTCTGGCGTCCTAGCCGCTTGAACCGGGACTAATGCTCACATTAGTCCTGGTTCGTGACGCGACCGGGACTATTGATCCTTTCCGGCTAGAACGAAAGCCCTATTTTCTACTAGTGTGTGTCCCCAACACACCCAACACAATGGTAAACTGTATAGGTGCACTAGTTCGGCGATGAGATGGTGATAAAAGTGTAGTATGGATAGTAGATATAGGTTTTTGTAATCTGAAAATATAAAAACAGCAAGGTAGCATGTAACAGAAGTGAGCACAAACAGTATTGCAATGCTTAAAAACAGGGCCTAGGGTTCATACTTTCGCTAGTGTAATCTCTCAACAATGATAATATAATTGGATCATATAACTATCCCTCAATGTGCGATAAAGAATCACTCCCAAGTTCCTATTAGTGTAGAACATAAGATAGAAATTGTTTGTAGGGTACGAAACCACCTCAAAGTTATCATTTCCGATCGATCTATTGAGCTATTCCTATAAGTGTCACAAACAGCCCTAGAGTTCGTACTAAAATAACACCATATGATACACATCAACCAACTCTAATGTCACCTAGATACTCCAATGTCACCACAAGTATACGTGAGTTGATTATACGATATGCATCAAACAACTTCATAATCATAATATTCGATCCACACAAAGAACTCCAAGGAGCACCCCAAAGTTTCTATTGGAGAAAAGATAATGAAAACGTGCATCAACCCCTATGCATAGATTACCCCAATGTCACCGCGGGAATCCTTGAGTTGAATGCCAAAACATATATCAAGTGAATCAATATAATACCCCATTGTCACTACGGGTATTCATATGCAAGACATACATCAAGTGTTCTCAAATCTGAAATATTCAATCCGACAATAACGAAACCTCAAAGGGAAAAGATTCGATTCATCAAAACAAAGATAGAGAGGTAAGAAACACCATATGATCCAACTATGTTAACAAAGCTCGCGATACATCAAGATCGTGCCATGTAAAGAACACGAGAGAGAGAGAGAGAGAGAGAGAGATCAAACACATAGCTACTAGTACATACCCTCAGCCCCAAGGGTGAACTACTCCTCCTCGTCATGGAGACCGCCGGGATGATGAAGATGGTCTCCGGTGATGCTTTCCCCCCTCCGCCAGGGAGCGGAAAAAGGGTTGTAGATGAGGTCATGGAGGTACAGAGGATTGCGACGGCATAAAAACTCATCTATGTTAACTTTCGGGGGTTTCTGAATATATATGATTTTTTTGGCGTTGGAATCATGCGAAGAAGGGCCACAGGGGGGCCACGAGGCACCAAGGCACACCTGGGGGGGTGGAGCGCCCTGGTGGCTCGTGAAGCCCCTGTGGGTCTTCTGGCCTCCTCCCGAAGCTTCTAGTGTCTCTTATGTTCTAGAAAAAATCGTCAAAAACTTTCGCTGCATTTGGACTTCATTTGATATGGATTTTCTGGAAGACCAAAAACAAGCAGAAAATAACAACTGGCACTGGGCACTAGGTCAATATGTTAGTCCATGAAAAGCATATAAAAGCCATATAAAAGTGCACCAAAATCATACAAAACTATAATAAACATGGCATGAATACTTCATAAATTATAGATACATTGGAGACGTATCAAACAACACCGTTCGCATCTTGCTTGTTCTTGAAGATCCATTTGGTCCCAATGACATTATGGTTCTCCTTTGGCCTTGTCACCAATTGCCACACCTTGTTGCGCTCAAAGTTGTTGAGTTCATCATGCATGGCTTCAAGCCAATCTGTGTCCTCGAGCGCCTCATGTACCTTTTGGGGTTCAACACAAAAAACAAATGCGTGATGCTCAGAAAAGTTTGATAATTGTTTACGAGTGGTTACCCCCTTCTTTAAGCTTCCATAAACATTCTCCACGACATGTCCTTGATGCTTGAGTTTGGAAGCAATCTTGGCGGCACGATGCTCCAATAGCTCCTCCATAGGCATTTGAGGAGAATCGTCTTGATCATCTTGAGCGCCGTCTTGATCTTGCTCTTGATCTTGAACTTGCTCTTGATCTTAACTTGCTCTTGATCTTGAACTTGTTCTTGATTTTGAGCTTGCTCTTGATCTTGAACTAGCTCGGAGTCATGCAATTGATCTTGGGCATCACTTGGTGAATCACCATCATCATGCCCTTGATCTTGTTCACTTGGTTGAGGGCCTTCACTTTGTTCTTCGGAAGCATGTGGGTTAATAGTTGGTGATGGCTCCACTTGCGTAGAGCATTGTCCTTCTCCTTCGGCCACAAGGGGTTCCTCAATGGGGAGTATTTGACCAATCCCCATTCTTCTTATGGCTTGGGGAGGAATTTCATCACCTACATCACAAAGACCACTTTGCTCCACTTGGGAGCCATTATTTTCATCAAACTCTATGTTACACATCTCATCAATGAGTCCATTGGACTTGTTGAGGACACGGTAAGCAT
Source organism: Elymus sibiricus (assembly GCA_039707655.1). Classification (NCBI taxonomy): domain Eukaryota; kingdom Viridiplantae; phylum Streptophyta; class Magnoliopsida; order Poales; family Poaceae; genus Elymus; species Elymus sibiricus. The sequence goes on along the minus strand of CM077672.1, from coordinate 19,611,038 downwards.
GAGAGTTTGTAGCATAACCAACAAATATGCCCTCTTGAGCTCTAGGTTCGAATTTAGACAAACGAACACCTTTCTTGAGAATGAAACACTTACACCCGAACACTCGGAAGTACTTGAGGTTGGGCTTGTTACCGGTAAGTATCTCATATGGAGTCTTGTTCAAGCCTTTGCGGAGGTAGAGCCGATTGGATGCATGACATGCGGTGTTGATGGCTTCGGCCCAAAAGTTGTATGGGGACTTGAATTATGCCATCATGGTCCTTGCTGCATCCATCAATGTCCGGTTCTTCCTCTCCGCAACACTATTTTGTCGAGGGGTATACGGTGCGGAGTATTGATGCTTGATCCCCTCATCACTAAGGAACTCATCCAAGGTGTAGTTCTTGAACTCGATGCCGTTGTCACTTCTAATCATCAATATCTTTGCATCATGTTGACGTTGAGCTTCATTTGCAAAGTCGATGACGGTTTGTTGGGTCTCGCTCTTCCTCTTGAAGAAATATACCCATCTTGAATAGTCATCCACAATCACCAAGCAATACTTTATTCCCCCAAGACTATCAAAGGATGGAGGTCCAAAGAGATCCATGTGAAGGATCTCCAAGGGCCTCTTCGAGTAGATGATAGTCGTGGGTCGGTGAGCCGTCTCATGAAGCTTTCCTTCGATACAAGCACTGCAAGCACAGTCTTTGGCAAAGCTCACATTTGTTAGACCACAGACGTGATCCTCTTTGAAGAGACTTTGCAAAGATCTTATATTGACGTGGGCTAAACGGCGATGCCAAAGCCACACCACATCAACTTTAGCCATTAGGCAAGTCATGATCTTACTGGGTCGCTCTGAGAAGTTAACCACATAGAGACCGTTCTCGACATGCCCAACAAAGGCTACTTTAAGAGTCTTGCTCCACAAAAGGACCACGGTATCAAGAACAAAGAATGTAGCAAAGCCCATAAATGCAAGTTGACGAACGGAAAGTAAATTGTATGCAAGGGTCTCAACAAGCATGACTTTCTCAATAGATAAATCATGAGAAATCACAACCTTGCCAAGACCCAATAACTTAGATGTTGAGGCATCACCAAATTGAACATGGGTGGGCCTAGATGGGCTTGGTTGCACGTCCACCACCAAATGCTTGCTCCCGGTCATATGATTTGTTGCTCCACTATCAAGCAACCATGATCCCCCACCGGAAGCAAACTCCTACATAAGATCAATGCTTGGTTTTAGGTACCCATTCTCGTGCTGAACATTTTGATATATTATATGTTTTTTTACATCGTATGCAAAAGTTATAGCCGTTTTACTTTTTCATAACACTTTTTTGCAAAACATGTCGAAATTTATGTTTTTTAATTTTCCTAACTAGTAGATGTAGTAACATAACTACATCTCGAAGGATTTTAATTTTTGAAGTTTTTATCATTTTCTTTTGTTCTTTTCAAAACTGAAATGGCAATACAGGGGGGGGGGGGTAAAGTTTGCAAATTTCAGAATCCCTTTAGTCCGGGTTGGTGTCAATAAAGCAATATTAACTAATTACAAAAACTAAATTATTGTCAAACAACAGAAACTAAAGTTAATTATATTAAACTGGCAAAAAGAATTACTTTTTAATATAGCAAAATTATTCTATCAACTATAATTAAAGGCTAAACAACTATTAATACAAAACAGTAGCAAAATTAAAATTTATTAATTATAAAATTTTATCTACTGTTGTCTAACAGAAGAATACTACAACATGTTAAAATGTACAGAAAGAACTAACTAAAAATAAATAAAAACAACAATTAAATGACTAAAACAACTATATAAGCAAGACAGTACTGTTTTAATTAAAATCCTAATTTAAATTATTCTCAAAATAACCAAATAAATCTTACTGTGACAACAATCTAACATGTGACTAGGAGCAAAAAGAATGAAATTAAAAACTATTTTTAAACTCAAGTTATTCACAATCTAGGGTTTGAAGCTAATTTGAATAAATTTAAATTTAAACCATTCAAATTTGAAAACTAATGGCACAAACAGAAAATAGACAAAATTTTGAATTTAATTCAAAAAGAATCACTCAAAAACATCAAATATCCTAAAAGATATAAGCAATTTAAAACAGAAACTAAAAACAGAAAACAAATGGAAAAACAGAAAAGAAACTTTCAAAACACCTTTAGTCCCGGTTGGAGACACCAACCGGCACTAAAGCCTCAACCCCTTTAGTCCCGGTTGGTGTCTCCAACCGGGACTAAAGGACTAAAGGACTAACCTTTAGTCCCGGTTGGAGACATCAACCGGGACTAAAGGGGTTCGCACCGGCCGCATCCTGCCGCAGCCCCTTTAGTCCCGGTTGGTATCTCCAACCAGGACTAAAGGTTGCGTTTGACCCGGGACTAAAGCTAGCCGAGCCCCGTCTGGCGTCCTAGCCGCTCGAACCGGGACTAATGTGAGATGCTCACATTAGTCCCGGTTCGTAACGCGACCGGGACTATTGATCCTTTCCGGCTAGAACAAAAGCCCTGTTTTCTACTAGTGTGTGTCCCCAACACACCCAATACAATGGTAAATTGTATAGGTGCAATAGTTCGGCGAAGAGATGGTGATAAAAGTGTAGTATGGATAGTAGATATAGGTTTTTGTAATCTGAAAATATAAAAACAGCAAGGTAGCATGTAACAGAAGTGAGCACAAACGGTATTGCAATGCTTAAAATTAAGGCCTAGGGTTCATACTTTCGCTAGTGTAATCTCTCAACAATGCTAATATAATTGGATCATATAACTATTCCTCAACGTGCGATAAAGAATCACTCCCAAGTTCCTATTAGTGTAGAACATAAGAGAGAAATTGTTTGTAGGGTACGAAACCACCTCAAAGTTATCCTTTCCGATCGATCTATTGAGCTATTCCTATAAGTGTCACAAACAGCCCTAGAGTTCGTACTAAAATAACACCATATGATACACATCAACCAACTCTAATGTCACCTAGATACTCCAATGTCACCGCAAGTATCCGTGAGTTGATTATACGATATGCATCAAACAACTTCATAATCATATTATTCAATCCACACAAAGAACTCCAAGGAGCACCCCAAAGTTTCTATCAGAGAAAAGATAATGAAAACATGCATCAACCCCTATGCATAGATTACCCCAATGTCACCGCGGGAATCCGCGAGTTGAATGCCAAAACATATATCAAGTGAATCAATATAATACCCCATTGTCACCACGGGTATTCATATGCAAGACATACATCAAGTGTTCTCAAATCTGAAATATTCAATCCGACAATAACGAAACCTCAAAGGGAAAAGATTTGATTCATCACAACAAAGATAGAGAGGGAAGAAAGACCATATGATCCAACTATATTAACAAAGCTCGCAATACATCAAGATCGTGCCATGTCAAGAACACGAGAGAGAGAGATCAAACACATAGCTACTAGTACATACCCTCAGCCCCAAGGGTGAACTACTCCCTCCTCGTCATGGAGACCGCCGGGATAATGAAGATGGCCTCCGGTGACGCTTTCCCCCCTCCGACAGGGTGCCGGATAAGGGTTGTAGATGAGATCATGGAGGTACAGAGGCTTGCGGCGGCATAAAAACTCATCTAGGTTAACTTTCGGGGGTTTCTGAATATATATGATTTTTTGGCATTGGAATCGCACGAAGAAGGGCCACAGGGGGCCCATGGGGCACCAGGGCGCGCCTGGGGGGGTGGCGTGCCCTGGTGGCTCGTGGAGCCCCTATGGGTCTTCTGGCCTCCTCCTAAAGCTTCTAGTGTCTCTTGTGTTCCAGAAAAAATCGTCAAAAAGTTTCGCTGCATTTGGACTTCATTTGATATGGATTTTCTGGAAAACCAAAAACAAGCAGAAAACAGCAACTGACACTGGGCACTAGGTCAATATGTTAGTCCATTAAAAGCCATATAAAAGTGCACCAAAATCATACAAAACTATAATAAACATGTCATGAATACTTCATAAATTATAGATACGTTGGAGACGTATCAGCATCCCCAAGCTTAATTCCTGCTCATCCTCGAGTAGGTAAATGATAAAAGAAATAATTTATGAAGTGTGAATGCTAGCATAGTGCATAAGTTTGATCAATGATAATTTCAATCACTTTTCCTAGCATCATTATATATCATAATCAGTAGCTCATCTCATAAAACTTCGCATGATCAAGTAGCAAGCTATTCACATGTTTAAAGTATAGGCCATAAACTTTCTTGAAAACTAACAAACTATGTTCTCAGTCATCAAACAATTGCAATTCATCTTATTTTCAGGAAGGGTCTATGTAAGAGCTTTGATCTAGCAAATTCCACATACTCAACCATCATTTAGTCTTCCATGATTTCTAACACTCAAAGCATATTTTTAGAACAAACCGTTTCAGTCAAACACATAGGAAGATAGGGGCTTAATGTTTCGCCTCCCAACTTATTTATCTCAGGGATAATGTCAACAATAATAACTCATGATCACTTATATTCAATTGGATATATGTGCCTGGATCTTTCCCTACCACATAATGCTTGCCAACTAAATAATAAATAGAGCGGAATAGGGATGAACATTAATGACTCTTGCATAAAAGTAAATACATAAAAGTAAATGCATAAAAGTAAAAGATAGGCCCTTCGCAGAGGGAAGAAGAGGTTGTCATGCACTTTTTGTTGTTGGATGCACAAGCCCTTAATGCAAAGGAATGTCACGTTATATTGCCCCTTGTGATAGCAACCTTTATTATGCAGTCCGTCGCTTTTATTTCTTTACCATCACAAGTTTGTACAACGCTTATTTTCCCTTGAAATAAAAGATCATACATATTTTAGGAGCAATTTTTATAGCTTTTTGCACCGATGACAACTTACTTGAAGGATCTTATTCAATCCATAGGTAGATATAGTGGACTCTCATGGCAAGAAACTGGGTTTAAGGGTTTTTGGATGCACCAGTAGTATCTCTACTTAGTACGAATTTTTGGCTAGCAAAAGATCCTAAGCAAGCACCACATGTTAGATGATCCATGACAATATAACTTCTATGTGAATATAAACAAACATAACTCATTACATTGTCTTCCTTGTCCAACGTCAACCACTTGATCAAGCTTGAAAATAATTAATGGGGGCTCACAATCATAGAAGATGTCCAAGATAGTGTATTTATATGTGAAATTTCTCTTCCTTCAAAATTCTTTCATGAATTGTTCAAGTGACCAATGCTATGTTTGTTAAATTTCAATAAATTTTACCACTTATACTTCTTGTATGTGAAGTCACTACTCCCCATGGGACGAGCATATGAAACATATAAAATTTCAACTTTATGATATGCAATTCTTTCACAATTTACTCATAGGATATAAGTGAAGCACAAGAGTAAAAGACAAACTACTCCAAAAAGATATAAGTGAAGATCAAATGAGTAGTTAAGTAAATAGGTAGCTATGTGAGGACTCTCTCTCATTAAAAAAAATCAGATCTTAAGTATTTTATTCAAACATCAAAGAAGACAAAATAAAATGGCATTCCAAGGATAGCACATATCATGTGAAGAAGCAAAAACTTAGGCTCAACCAAAACTGACCGATAGTTGTTGAAGAAGAAAGGTGGGATGCCTACCGGGGCATCCACAAGCTTAGATGCTTGAGACTTCTTAAAATATTATATTGGGATGCCTTGGGCATCCCCAAGCTTGAGCTTTTGTGTCTCCTTAATTCCTCCCATATCACGGTTTCTATAAATCTTAAAAACTTCATCCACACAAAACTCAACAAGAACTCGTGAGATAAGTTAGTATAAATCAACTCAAAACCTTAACATTATCTACTGTAGAAAATCACTAAAATTATAATTAAACATTGCATACTAAATGCCTCTGCATATTTAATACTCCTATCCTCAAATAGAAACATTAAACATGCAAACATATGCAAACAATGCAACTATAACAGCAATCTGCCAAAACAGAACAGTCTATCAAAGGGGAATAATAATCCATACTTCCATAACTCCAAAAATTCTGAAAAATTACCACGTGACAGAGAACTCATGCATGCTTACCGTGTAAAAATTTCAGATTTTATCATGTTCTGACTATTCAGGAATATTTTGAACATAACAGAAAACTTTCTGTTTTCAAACAGCAACACATGAACTTGCTAACTGAGCATGGTAAAGTCTATAATTGGCATTTTATTGAACTAAAAGATACAAAACATGATTATTGATAACAGCAAGCAAATATCAATAGAAGAAAATGACGCTCCAAGCAAAACTCATATTATGTGACGAATAAAAATATAGCTCCAAGTGAGGTTACCGACAATGTTGAAGACGAAACAGGGGATGCATGCCTTCCGGGGCATCCCCAAGTCTAGTTGCTTGGGTCTTACTTGAATATTACCTTGGGCTGCCTTGGGCATTCCCAAGCTTAGGGACTTGCCACTCCTTATTCTCCTCATATCGATATCTCACCCAAAACTTGAAAACTTCAATCACACAAAACTTAACAGAACTTCGTGAGATAGGTTAGTATGATAAATCATCCACTTAGGTACGGTCAAGACAAGATTCATAATTGTTCTCACATAATGCCTACTATATTCTATCATTTCCGCAATTTATATTACTTAATATAAGCTATGGAAACACCAAAACAAGCAAACTATGAATCGAAAACAGAATCTGTGAAAAACAGAACAGCATGTACTAAGCGATTTAAAAACCATACTTCTGTACCTCCAAAAATTCTGAAAAATTAGGAAAACGTAAACAATTTGTAACCCAATACTGTGTAAAAATTTCAGAATTTTCACGCTCCAGGACAAAATAGAAATTCCAGCACTGGACGCAAAAGTTTCTGTTTTTTCACAGAATCAAATCAACAAGCATCCACACTATCCCAAAGGCTTTACTTGGCAAATTATTGAAATAAAACATATAAAACATGATTACTATAGTATATTAATCATGTGGACACACCAAAATAGTAGGTATAAGTATTGGGTTGTCACCCAACAAGCGCTTTTCTTTAATGCCTTTTAGCTAGGCATGATGATTTTAATGATGCTCACATAAAAAGTGAAGAATTGAAACATGATGGGAGCATCATGAATCATATGTTCCTCTCTCATAATAATTTTCAGTAGCATCATGAATGGATTCATCAATATAGCTATCACATAAAGTATTCTTTTCATGATCCACGAGCATAGAATTTTTATTACTCTCCACATAAGCACATTTCTTCTCATCAATAGGAGTAGGAGTATCATATGAAACTCGAATACTATAAATTGTTTCCACATTAAAAGAGTAATGTTCAGAAAAAGGGTAATCATAATTATGACAAGTTTTATAAATATAATCATCACTACTTTTTATGACATAAGTATCATCACAATAATCATCATAGATAGGAGGCATGTCATCATCATAATAAATTAGCTCATCAAAAGTAGGGGGAATAAAAAGATCATTTTCATTAAGCATAGCATCCCCAAGCTTGGGACAAACATTAATTGCAGCAACTAAATTCCCAAACATGTCATTCTCATCAAACATAGCATCCCCAAGCTTGTGGCTTGGCATATCATTAGCATAATCACTATTATCATCAATAGTATGAATAGCACCAATAGTATAACAATTATTATCATCATAATTTTCCAAGTTGGTGCCATAAAGATTTTCAAGATCGTAAGAAGTATCATTATCTTCCCAATCATAATTATCATAATGAGTAATAGGCATAATAAAATCATTCTCAATAGTTCCTTCGGACATTGTACCATAAGACAAAGAAGCAATATCATCATCAAGTATATCATCTTCCACAATAATTTTTGATCCACTCTCATGAGGCACAACAATAACATTATTTGGGAGGGATACCTTTTTACCTCTACTCTTTCTTCTTTTCTTCTTCTTCACCACATCATGTGTGGGTTTAATCAATTTTTCCGTGCACTTTATTGAAGAGATTGGTTGAATAAAAAGCTCATCCTCGTTACCTGATTCATCATAAGAAAAAAATAGGAGGATATTGGGAAACCTCTTCCCCATCATTAGTATTCTCTTCATCTTCTATTTGTTTTCTTCTCTTTAAATAATTGGCAATATAAGGATTCTCAATGCAATTTACCGCACAATACATATAAATTTCCTCTAGATCAAAATCGAGAAATCTCTTGAGATTATATTCTGGAATATCCCTAGTTATATGTTTCATTTCTTCATACCCAGAAGCAGACTAAGTTCATTATGATGCGCAAGGGTAATCAAGTTATCACAATTTTCGGACACGATTTGATCATGAAACAATTTGCATTGGAGATTTAAATGACCACGTTCATTGCAAAGTTCACAAGGATGGCGAGAAAAGAGCTTGATGTCTACTACACAACTTATTCTTGTAGACTCGTGTTGGGCCTCCAAGCGCAGAGTTTTGTAGGACAGTAGCAATTTTCCCTCAAGTGGATGACCTAAGGTTTATCAATCCGTGGGAGGCGTAGGTTGAAGATGGTATCTCTCAAACAACCTTGCAACCAAATACAAGGAATCTCTTGTGTCCCCAACACACCCAATACAATGGTAAATTGTATAGGTGCACTAGTTCGGCGAAGAGATGGTGATAAAAGTGTAGTATGGATAGTAGATATAGGTTTTTTTAATCTGAAAATATAAAAACAGCAAGGTAGCATGTAACAGAAGTGAGCACAAATGGTATTGCAATGCTTAAAATAAAGGCCTAGGGTTCATACTTTCGCTAGTGCAATCTCTCAACAATGCTAATATAATTGGATCATATAACCATCCCTCAACGTGCGATAAAGAATCACTCCCAAGTTCCTATTAGCGGAGAACATAAGATAGAAATTGTTTGTAGGGTACGAAACCACCTCAAAGTTATCCTTTTCGATCGATCTATTGAGCTATTCCTATAATTAAGTGTCACAAACAGCCCTAGAGTTCGTACTAAAATAACACCATATGATACACATCAACCAACTCTAATGTCACCTAGATACTCCAATGTCACCACAAGTATACGTGAGTTGATTATACGATATGCATCAAACAACTTCATAATCATAATATTCGATCCACACAAAGAACTCCAAGGAGCACCCCAAAGTTTCTATTGGAGAAAAGATAATGAAAACGTGCATCAACCCCTATGCATAGATTACCCCAATGTCACCGCGGGAATCCGTGAGTTGAATGCCAAAACATATATCAAGTGAATCAATATAATACCCCATTGTCACTACGGGTATTCATATGCAAGACATACATCAAGTGTTCTCAAATCTAAAATATTCAATCCGACAATAACGAAACCTCAAAGGGAAAAGATTTGATTCATCAAAACAAAGATAGAGAGGGAAGAAACACCATATGATCCAACTATATTAACAAAGCTCGCGATATATCAAGATCGTGCCATGTAAAGAACACAAGAGAGAGAGAGATCAAACACATAGGTACTAGTACATACCCTCAGCCCCAAGGGTGAACTACTCCTCCTCGTCATGGAGACCGCCGGGATGATGAAGATGGCCTCCGGTGATGCTTTCCCCCCTCCGCCAGGGTGCCAAAAAAGGGTTGTAGATGAGGTCATGGAGGTACAGAGGATTGCGACGGCATAAAAACTCATCTATGTTAACTTTCGGGGGTTTCTGAATATATATTATTTTTTGGCGTTGGAATCATGTGAAGAAGGGCCACAGGGGGGCCACGAGGCACCAAGGCGCACCTGGGGGGGTGGAGCACCCTGGTGGCTCGTGAAGCCCCTATGGGTCATCTGGCGTCCTCCCGAAGCTTCTAGTGTCTCTTATGTTCTAGAAAAAATCGTCAAAAACTTTCGCTGCATTTGGACTTCATTTGATATGGATTTTCTGGAAGACCAAAAACAAGCAGAAAATAACAACTGGCACTGGGCACTAGGTCAATATGTTAGTCCATGAAAAGCATATAAAAGCCATATAAAAGTGCACCAAAATCATACAAAACTATAATAAACATGGCATGAATACTTCATAAATTATAGATACATTGGAGACGTATCAAACAACACCGTTCGCATCTTGCTTGTTCTTGAAGATCCATTTGGTCCCAATGACATTATGGTTCTCCTTTGGCCTTGGCACCAATTGCCACACCTTGTTGCGCTCAAAGTTGTTGAGTTCATCATGCATGGCTTCAAGCCAATCCGTGTCCTCGAGCGCCTCATGTACCTTTTGGGGTTCAACACAAGAAACAAATGCGTGATGCTCAGAAAAGTTTGATAATTGTTTACGAGTGGTTACCCCCTTCTTTAAGCTTCCATAAACATTCTCCATGACATGTCCTTGATGCTTGAGTTTGGAAGCAATCTTGGCGGCACGATGCTCCAATAGCTCCTCCATAGGCATTTGAGGAGAATCATCTTGATCATCTTGAGCGCCGTCTTGATCTTGCTCTTGATCTTGAACTTGCTCTTGATCTTGAACTTGCTCTTGATCTTGAACTTGTTCTTGATTTTGAGCTTGCTCTTGATCTTGAACTTGCTCGGAGTCATGAAATTGATCTTGGGCATCACTTGGTGAATCACCATCATCATGAGATTGATCTTGCCCTTGATCTTGTTCACTTGGTTGAGGGCCTTCACTTTGTTCTTCGGAAGCATGTGGGTCAATAGTTGGTGATGGCTCCACTTGCGTAGAGCATTGTACTTCTCCTTCGGCCACAAGTGGTTCCTCAATGGGGAGTATTTGACCAATCCCCATTCTTCTTATGGCTTGGGGAGGAATTTCATCACCTACATCACAAAGACCACTTTGCTCCACTTGGGAAACATTATTTTCATCAAACTCTACGTTACACGTCTCATCAATGAGTCCATTGGACTTGTTGAGGACACGGTAAGCATGAGAGTTTGTAGCATAACCAACAAATATGCCCTCTTGAGCTCTAGGTTCGAATTTAGACAAACGAACACCTTTCTTGAGAATGAAACACTTACACCCGAACACTCGGAAGTACTTGAGGTTGGTCTTGTTACCGGTAAGTATCTCATATGGAGTCTTGTTCAAGCCTTTGCGGAGGTAGAGCCGATTGGATGCATGACATGCGGTGTTGATGGCTTCGGCCCAAAAGTTGTACGGAGACTTGAATTCTGCCATCATGGTCCTTGCCGCATCCATCAACGTCCGGTTCTTCCTCTCCGCAACACTATTTTGTCGAGGGGTATATGGTGCGGAGTATTGATGCTTGATCCCCTCATCACTAAGGAACTCATCCAAGGTGTAGTTCTTGAACTCGATGCCGTTGTCACTTCTAATCATCAATATCTTTGCATCATGTTGACGTTGAGCTTCATTTGCAAAGTCGATGACGGTTTGTTGGGTCTCGCTCTTCCTCTTGAAGAAATATACCCATCTTGAATAGTCATCCACAATCACCAAGCAATACTTTATTCCCCCAAGACTATCAAAGGATGGAGGTCCAAAGAGATCCATGTGAAGGAGCTCCAAGGGCCTCTTCGAGTAGATGATAGTCGTGGGTCGGTGAGCCGTCTCATGAAGCTTTCCTTCGATACATGCACTGCATGCACAGTCTTTGGCAAAGCTCACATTTGTTAGACCACGGACGTGATCCTCTTTGAGGAGACTTTGCAAAGATCTTATATTGACGTGGGCTAAACGGCGATGCCAAAGCCACCCCACATCAACTTTAGCCATTAGGCAAGTCACGATCTTAGTGGGTCGCTCTGAGAAGTTAACCACATAGAGACCGTTCTCGACATGCCCAGCAAAGGCTACTTTAAGAGTCTTGCTCCACAAAAGGACCACGGTATCAAGATCAAAGAATGTAGCAAAGCCCATAAGTGCAAGTTGACGAACGGAAAGTAAATTGTATGCAAGGGTCTCAACAAGCATGACTTTCTCAATAGATAAATCATGAGAAATCACAACCTTGCCAAGACCCAATACCTTAGGTGTTGAGGCATCACCAAATTGAACATGGGTGGGCATAGATGGGCTTGGTTGCATGTCCACCACCAAATGCTTGCTCCCGGTCATATGATTTGTTGCTCCACTATCAAGCAACCATGATCCCCCACCGGAAGCAAACTCCTACATAAGATCAATGCTTGGTTTTAGGTACTCATTCTTGAATGGGTCCTTTGATGTTAGCAACAAGGGTCTTAGGAACCCAAATAGACCACTCAATGTACTCATAATAAGAACCAACAAATTTGGCATAAACATGCCCATCACTAGCATGGCATAAAACATAAGAAGGGTTAAAATCGCCGGCTTTGTTGGAAGGAGTGGTTTTGCCTTTCTTGGCATTACCACCCACCACCTTGTCTTTCTTCTCCTTATGAGCACCCTCTCCCTCCTTGACAAATACCTCTTTGAGAGGGAGAGATTTCTTGGTCTTGTTGTTTTTCTTCCTCTTTGACTTGGGCACAAACCCAAGTCCCTCCTTTGCCACAACTTCCTTTTGATTGCTCAAAAGTTCGTTGAGGTTCTTCTCGCCTTGTATGCAAGTCACAAGGCCCTTCTCTAGTTGCTCCTTCAACTTGGCATTCTCCTCCACAAGATGAATATGCTCACAGCAAGGGTTAGTAGTATGAGCATATCAATTAGCACAAACAGAGGACATGTGGCAATCTCCTTAGTGAGCTTCACTTGGAGTTGATCATGAGACTCCTTGAGTGAAGCATGTGCACTTTTCAAGGCCTTGTGAGCCTTGTCAAATAGCTTAAACTTCTCTTTGAGTCTAGCATGGCCAACCCCAAGCTCAACATTCTCGGATTTAAGCACACGAGCAAGAACTAGAGCATGATCATGATCTTTCTTTAATTTAGCAACATCAACGTTTTGCGACTCCTCAAGAGCCGAACGAAGACCCCGCTCTTCCTCAAGAGCAATGGAAAGATCCGCAATCTCATCGGCATAGTCATGACTATGACCTTCCAAGTTAGTGATAGTATCTTCGTGAGACTCAATGATATCATTGGCCTCACCAAGTTGTTCCAAGAGAGCAACAAAGTGCTTCTTGGTCTCACCTTTGAGCTTACCCAAGAACTTGTCGAACTCATTCTCATCCACCTTTACCTTCTCATTTTCATCCACACAATATGGCAAAGGGGGATTAGTAGTGAAGGAAGTTTTTATGTTGGAGGTTACCGTGTTGATGCCTCTTGCCATGAGGCACTTGGGGATGAGGTTCTCGTTGGGGGCGTCGAAGAGGGACACTGAGGTTGGGGAAGAGGTGGCAATGGCCACGGTGGTCGTTGCATACCCTTCACCACTTGCATCATCATCATCATCATCATCATCGGAGTTGTACACTTCTTGCACCACCAACCCCCTTTGTGGCGCCTTCTTCGTGAAGTTGTTCTTGTTGGGGAAGGACTTGGCCTTGTCTTTGCGGATGACCTTGCCACCATTGTCTTCTCTCTTCTCATAGGTGCAATCCACCATGAAGTGACTTACATTGCCACAATTGTAGCAAGTTCTCACACGTTGCTTGCCCATGGAGCCACTTGAGTTGTTCTTGGAGAAATTTGGCCTTGAGTTCCTCTTGTTGCCCCAAAATTGCCTTGACACAAGAGCCATGTGGTCGTGGTAAGCATACTTGGTGTCTTAGGGTCAACTCTCCTCCTCTTCCTCTTCTTCTTCTTCCGGGATGGCCTTGGCCTTCCAAGCAAGGTTGGTCTTCTTTGACCGTTGGACACGAGCTAGAGCGTTCTCGGCGGTCTTGTTCAAGATGTTCATTGCAATGAATTCATCCAACACTTCACTTGAGGACAAGATGTGGAAGTCCGGTCTTTGACGGATCATGAAGGACATGCTCTTGTTGAATGGCATGATGACCTTTAGGAACTTTGAAAGTGTAACTAATCGCCGGGTGGTTTAGGTAATCAATAACAACATATACATCATTGATCTAACTCTTATTGCTAGTGAATTTCAGAAAAGATCAATGATTGGCATGGCAAGGACTAATGGATGTGGACCCTCAAAATGTCAAGAACAAGTTTGGCATCCACAAGACTCTTCATTTTCATTTTAGTGATCCAAGATCACATTGAGTCCCTTAGGAAAGCCAATACTATTAAAAGGGGATGAGGTTTTAATGATGAGGTTGTTGCTCAAAGTGCTTAGGGGTATTGCTCCAAAACCCTTAGTCATTCTTCCACAATCACATCTGTCCAAACCCTAAACTTCTATCTCGATCCCACCAAAACTTCTTCATCCGGACTCACCGACACTACTCATTCATATTGCCACTGCCAAACCCTAGCAATTCGGTTTCACCAAAAAAGGATCTCGGTCTCACCGAGATGGCTTTGCCAAGTTTCTATAATGCCATTATTTCACTTCGGAATCACCGAGTTGAAATAATCGGAATTTCCGAGACTGAGATCTACCCTAGCCATTGCACTTTCGGTCCCACCGAGTTGTTCCACTTCGGTACCACTGAAAAGCCTAAAGTTCATACTTTTTACACTAATCGGTCTCACCAAGTTTGCCTTCGGTCCCACCGATTTTGGGTCACAAGTGTGTAATGGTTGGATTTTTGGTGAAGGCTATATATACCCCTCCACCACCACTTACTCTCCAAGAGAGCCATCAGAACATGCCTACACTTCCACCATACATTTTCTGAGAGAGAACCACCTACTCATGTGTTGAGATCAAGAGATTCCAATCCAACCGTTTGAACCTTGATTTCCAGCCTCTTCAAGTTTCTTTCCACTCCAATCCTTCTGCTACCCAAGCCAAATCTGTGAGAGAGAGATTGAGTGTTGAGGAGACTATCATTTGAAGCACAAGAGCAAGGAGTTCATCATCAACACACCGTTTATTACCATTTGGAGAGTGGCGTCTCCTAGATTGGTTAGGTGTCACTTGGGAGCCTCCAAGATCATGTGGATTTGAACCAAGGAGTTTGTAAGGGCAAGGAGATCGCCTACTTCATGAAGATCTACCCCAAGTGAGGCTAGTCCTTCGTGGACGGAAGCCATGGTGGAATAGGCAAGGTTGCTTCTTCGTGGACCCTTCGTGGGTGGAGCCCTCCGTGGACTCATGCAACCGTTACCCTTCGTGGGTTGAAGTCTCCATCAACGTGGACGTACGATAGCACCACCTATCGGAACCACGCCAAAAATCATCGTGTCTTCATTGCGTTTGAAATCTCTAAACCCCTCCTTTACTTACATGTGCAATGTTTTACTTTCCACTGCTACACTCTTAGAATTGCATGTGTAGGGTGATACTTGATTTGGTGTATTGGCTAAAATCTGCCCACAACTAAAATTGGGAAAATGATAGATTTTTATTTGGTCAAGTAGTCTAATCTCCCCCCCCCTCTAGACATACTTTCGATCCTACAAGTGGTATCAGAGCTTCGGTCTCCATTGCATTGGTTTCACAACCTAGGAGAGTATGGCATCTAGTGAGGGAAATTACCATCGTAGAGGTCCATATTTTGATGGTACAAACTTTGCTAGTTGGAAGCATAAGATGAAAATGCATATTCTTGGTCATAACCCCGCCGTTTGGGCTGTTGTTCGTGTTGGCTTGCAAGGTGAATTCTTTGAGGATGGTAAGGAACCAGATCATGAAGCAACCGTGGAAGAATTGAAGATGTTGCAATACAATGCTCAAGCATGTGACATTCTCTTCAACGGTTTGTGCCCCAAGGAGTTCAACAAAATCAGCCGTGTCGGGGGTATTACCCATGGCTAGACCTGGCAATATAGATTATAAACCCGCCAAGGACCAGAAGGCCCACAACCGAGTTATCCAGGAAACAACTTGGGTCGGCTCGCTATGGGCTAGGCCCTGGAAGGAACCCGGCCCGGAGAGAAGACCCGACCTGGGAAGACCCGGCCCGGAGAGAACCCGGCCTGGGTAGACCCGGCCCAAGGTAGCGAGACTGACTTACGAGAGTCCAATTCCAGAAGGAGTCCATCTAACTTGGAAGGCACGGAAGACCTACAAGATTTAGAGTAGGACTTCGATTAAGGGTAGATCCTGGAAACCTATTGTAAACCCCAGGACCCGGCTATTATATAAAGTGGGTTCCTGGGACATCCAAAGGGACAAGATAGATCAGGACAGATAGACAAACTAGCTCTCGAGATAGAGGTAGCGAAACAGCACCCTTGTAATCGAGATCATCATCATCAATAGCAATCGAGCAGGATGTAGGCTTTTACCTCCACCGTGAGGGGCCGAACCTGGGTAAACTCGCGTCTCTCGATTCCGACCAACCCCGTTCAAGCTACCACCTAGTTGCGATGGCCTCACCACTAAGTCCTTTCATGAGGACATCTGCCGTGACAAAACCACGACAGTTGGCGCCCACCGTGGGGCCAGCGCACGATGGTGTTGTGCTCTTGGAGGGACCCCTTCCAGGGATCGAGAAGCTCGTAATCGGCTGGATCAAGGAAAGCCGGTGCGCCAGGATCATGCATGCTGCGATGAACAGTCTATCCAATCTACATGAAAAAAGTAAAAATTGGATGGCAGCGGCGTCTAACAAAAGAGACCTATGCGGGTTACATCGCCGTCCGCGCGTGGCAGGAGCAGCCGCAGATCCACGACTACAGCAGGATCTAATCTCTGACCAGACCGAGCTCCAGAGTCAAATGCAGTAGCCGCAGATGCCAGTCCTACTCATTCAAGGCGCCAAGATCAGCTCCGCAATGAGTTCCTGCTACACCGAAAAAGAAAAAGGAATCAAGTCCCTGCGCGACTTGAGGGGTCACTGTCGGCATCATCAAAAAACAAGTTACTAGGAGGAGGAGTCACATCGGTCCAGATAATCAAGTCAGATCAAACTTCGGCAAACAGATCGAGGTTCTGCCCATATCAAAGTTCAAAACCAAAAAAAAGAGGAAATAGATGGCGTACATAGATGGCATCTACTGTGTGTAGGCGACATTTACTGGATTGACAGAATCCGACCGCCACTATGGTTCAAGACGGAGACCAACTCTGCGGCGTCAAGCGATCTGTTTTTCTCGGTTATGCGCCAGCCGTGATCAATCTACACCAAAATTGAAGCACCAAAAAAAATGTCGATCCGATCCGCGAACTACCGCTCGCGCGAGTCAGGGAATTGTGGACTCTAGTGACAACTGCTCTATCACAGAAAAAAAAAGGAAGTAAAAAGATGTTGGCGGACTAGGCAAGCGAAATCGTTGTCGGTTGCAGACTAGCTGAATCAAAGTATTACTAGTATATTTGCACATGGCTCAAGGAGAAGCATCACGTAGGCCATGATGGAAAAGTTAGTTCGGCCTAGTACTAGTCCAATCCACTGCCCACGTGGTTCATAAAAATTACTACTAGCTCATGTCTCCAAAGTAGAAAGGCAAAATATGGCAACCGAAAGAAAGAAAGCAAACCACAAGCCGTGGCAGCTCCTGCGCGCAAGGACGACAGCCTAAAAAAACCAGCCTACGTCTGTCAGCGCAATGAGAATTTTTTATGTCAACAGAAAAGCAAGGCGATGGAGCACATCAATCGAAGAGTACTACTATGTATCTCACATGAAGGCCAAGGACTAGTACTACTTCTCTCTGTTCAAAGTTGAGGCGGACTGAAGCAGTACTGTGGTCAGCAGGACGGCCTGGACGAATCCCGACGGAGGTTGCACATGGATCATCTATCGTCTAAATAAATCAGGATTTATACGCAAGACAATTGAGAGACACGGCGAGGTGAATCCAAACAGTACTAAGAAATACTTCATGCAGACTAAAATACTAGCACATCCACGTTGCTGGTGCCCCATATATCTCAATTAATTCCTAGCCTGCGCACGGATCATCTTACATCCAAATACATCAGATCATCTGTCGTCCAAATACATCAGGTGATATCCGTCCAGTCTATTTTATTAGCACATATTTATTTCTTCAAGAACAATTACTCTGGCATGTATATTTTAATACGCAGGACAAGTGTTCACTATAAAAGTGACATCATACCGCGGATACAAAGCGCACGCTAGCATCATCCGCACCGGCGTCTGCGCATGCCGCACGTCCTGATGAACAAGCACATAGGCCGCCGCCCTGTAGTCCTGTCTACATCAACACGCCGGGGCCGCGTCCGCCCGTATGAGCTGCCCTATGGATGCGCGCAGGCCACCGCCCCTGCGGCCCGGTTTACTCCAACAACGTTGGAGCAAGAAAAGTATTTATATATTATCAGAATCATGTCTTGCGCGACGTCGTCGGAAGCCGCGCCAGCTTCCACCCGCGCCGGGTTGCCCAATGGATAGGCGCATTGGCCTCCCATCCCCACGGTCTGGTCTGCTTGAGCACACCAAAGGCCGCGCCATCGACCGCTGCATGGCGGGCAACCCGATGAATGTGCACGTAACCTGTCGTCCCTGCGGTCCTGTCTACATCAACACGGCAGGTCATCCCCCCGGTCCGGTCTACTTTAGCACATTAAAGAAATAGGAAAGCCATCCATGGAGGAAATATTCCTAAAAAAGTCAGGAGAGCCAGCCATAGAGGAATCAACCCTGGAGGAGCCAAGAGAGCCGGCCGCAGTAGAGCCAGCAATTCAACAGCCGGCAGCGAAGAAACAGAAAAGAAAATGGTCCTAGAAGAGCCAGGAGAGCCGGACCAAGAGAGAATAGCAAGGAATGGGAGGACATATGACGAGCATCGCAAAGATCATCAACTCGCCGCATCGCCTCCGGCTTCAATAAAATTCCAGCTTCCAGCTGTCAACTATACGTCGGTTTATGCCACAGCCAAGTATAAAGAATCTCAAGCCGGCTCCTCGAGTCGACTTAAGACTCGGGGGCTACATAGACATGACTCAGCAGATTTGGCCGGTTTCAACAAATACAAGAACCCCGGGTCATTGCAAGGAAGACAACCCGGTCCCGGGGGCTGCTGCCTTATTGGCGAAAAAAAGACTACCAAAGAGAATTAGCTGCCACAATGCGCAATTCAAACATAGGTATCCTGCCTTATTGGCAAAAAATTAAAGGTTGCCAAAGAGGACTAGCTGCCACGATGCGCAGTTCAAACATAGGTATCCTACCTTATTGGCGAAAAATTAAAGGTTGCCAAAGAGGACTAGCTGCTACGATGCGTAGTTCAAACATGGGTACCCTGCCATATTGGCGAAAAGAAAGGTTACCAGAGAAGACTAGTTGACATGATGCACAGTCTAAACATGGGTATCCTGCTGAATAATGATCAATGGAATACAGCCAGCACCTCTAGACCCCAGAGTTTTGTCATTTCGCCTCCAAAGCTGTGTGTTGAGTCTTTATTCTTTGATCATTGGTTACTTGGGGGCTTCCAACTCATCGAGTTTAGCTATTAACATCCCTTTTAACCTGGCATATGCCATTATATACTTGGTTATACCTGCCTGTTAGCTCGATGCTACTCACAAAAGGTGACCCAGTTGAACGCTTGATGAGTCAATCACATTAATGACCCTGAACTCATCAAAGTTAAAACACTGGTTTAAGTCACGTGAGAGTCGGCTTTCGGAGAGCGAGGATAAACCAAAAGAGGCTACAAGGCCTGCTTCCACTGGAAAGCAAAACCAAGACTCGAGCCTCGAAAGCCGGTCTTATGTCGTGCCTCGAAAGCCGGATTTTTTTATATGTTTTATTTTATATCATTTGTTTTTTTTCTTACTAAGTGTTCTTACTTATATTACAGATCTTATCAGTATATCTTTTTTGCAGAAGCCGGCCTTGTCTTCAAAAAGGCCGGGTCTCGTAATTTATACTATGAAAATAAGGGCAATATAATTTCCTGGGTTGCACCGCAACTATGTTATATGATTCATCCTTATACAAATCACTTGGGTTCAATATTCATCATGATTACCGGGTTGCATCGCAACCACGGTTCGGGTTATCTATTGACAGCAAAAACAAGCTGAAGTCACAAGACAGTGCATAAAATTGCCGAGTTGCGCCGCAACCTGGCCATGGATTTCTTGCGATATTGCGACATCACTAGTTCATCAAGACAAATTACTCAGTACTCAATGGTACTAGCAGACTATGGAGTTTTGCAACAGCTATTACAAAGCCACAGATGGGCCATTTTCAACAAGTTTTTATCACAATGGGTTAAGCCGGCGAAATTCATGGCTGAGAGCCGGCAACTAGATTGTCCGGATTGATGTTTGCTTGATTTGTCTCAGCATCAGTGGTCGCCGGCCTTTATATTTCAAGTGTCGAACCTCGAAAGCCAGCCTTTATTTGGTTAATCTGCAACTCTAGTCAAGGATTCATATTGAGCAATCAACATAACAAGTTTTGAGGATGATCTTTCGCACAAACCTTTCAAAAGAGCATGATGGTACTGCCAGATAAAGCAACAAGTCCTGCTTTTTCAACTCAACAATTTCTGAGCCGGTTTGTGTCAACATAGCCTGCATAAAAATCAGGGTTATATGACTTCTTCAATAGTCCCAAGTCACTGCAAGCATGCGACCCGGCACTTGGGGGCTACATCATATGATGTTATTCTTTCCAAAAGATAAGTACATGTATCCTGAGTCACTGCAGGCAAACGACCCAGCACTTGGGGGCTACACTACTCAGTTCAAGTTATACAAATTTCAACAAGTCCCGAGTCGCTGCAGGCAAGCAACCCGAAATTTGGGGGCAACACCGGATGAAGCTTTGTGAGCACAAAACAATTATAAAGTTCCAACTTGTCGTAGGATAGGCAACCCGGCACATGGGGGCGACACTATTTATAGCTATATATCTACAACATTCAAGACTAAGTTCAAGTCTCAATTTGCTGCAGGCAAGACAACCTGGCACTTGGGGGCTACACAGTCAAGATATTATTTCTATGCAAAGCACCAAGTCATCATGAACTGATAAACTCGGAGCTTGGGGGCTACAGGTAATATGGTGATAAAAAAACAACATCTTCAAGTTATCAATTTTGAGCGAGCCGGGTCTCATTTGCTTGGTGGAGACTTGCAAAGTTCATCTCCTCCAAGTTATTCATAGAAGAACCCAAGATTGGACGAAGTTCCGACTAGAAGAAGCAATTACATGACCCGGTATTATCAACGTTTGTGACCCGGCATCATCAACCTCCACAACTCGACAAGCTTTACAACCGCAAGCCGTCTCAACATCAGACAAATTTTTTGCTCCTAACAATTTTATCAAATCGAAGCACTAGGAGCCGACTCAACGTCAGAATTTCATTGTGAAGCCGGCCTGTTGATATGACAAAAAGACCCAGAATTTCCAGGAGATGGTGCATTAAATAAAGCCGGCCATTAGAGCAAGCCGGTCCTTTAATGTATTGATTATTCTTATTTCAGGAGCTTGGCATGAATAAATTCAAGCTAACCTGGGGGATAATGTCGGGGGTATTACCCGTGGCTAGACCCGGCAATCCAGAGTATAAACCCGTCAAGGACCAGAAGGCCCACAACTGGGTTATCCAGGAAACAACTTGGGTCGGCTCGCTATGGGCTAGACCCTAGAAGGAACCCGGCCCGGAGAGAAGACCCGGCCCGGAGAGAACCCGACCTTGGTAGACCCGGCCCAAGGTAGCGAGACTGGCTTACGGGAGTCCAATTCCAGAAGGAGTCCATCTAACTTGGAAGGCACAAAAGACCTACAAGATTTAGAGTAGGACTTCGATTAAGGGTAGAACCTGGAAACCTATTGTAAACCCCAAGACCCGGCTATTATATAAAGTGGGTTCCTGTGATGTCCAAAGGGACAAGACAGATCAAGACAGACAGGCAAACTAGCTCTCGAGATAGAGGTAGCGAAACAACACCCTTGTAATCGAGATCATCATCATCAATAGCAATCAAGCACGATGTAGGCTTTTACCTCCACCGTGAGGGGCCGAACCTGGGTAAACTCGCGTCTCTCGATTCCGACCAACCCCGTTCAAGCTACCACCTAGTTGCGATGGCCTCACCACTACGTCCTTTCATGAGGACATCTGTCGTGACAAAACCACAACAGTTCAAGAATGCAAAGGAAATTTGGGATACTTTGGTTGATATGCACGAGGGTGCCGAGTCCGTCAAGGAATCCAAGTTGGATGTGCTTCAAAGTCAACTTCACAATTTCAAGATGAAGGATGCTGAAGGAATCGCCGAAATGTACTATAGGCTTGCTCTCATCACAAATGAGATTGCCGGCTTAGGAAGTGAAGAGATGACCGACAAATTCATCATCAAGAAGATTCTTAGAGCCTTGGATGGAAAGTATGATACCATGTGCACATTGATCGGAATGATGCCCAATTACAAAGATCTCAAGCCCACGGAAGTCATTGGAAGGATTGTTGCTCATGAGATGTCACTCAAGGACAAGGAGGAGCTACACAACAAGTCAAATGGTGCTTACAAAGCCTCAACCGATGCTCCCACAACTTCAAGCAACAAGCTAGTATCCGATGAAGAGATAAGTCTAATGGTGAAAATGTTCAACAAGTTTTACATGAACAAAGGAAAAGAGAGAAGCTCTAGCTCAAGGCATTATGATAGAAGATCATCAAGTCGTTACCGTAATTGCTATAATTGTGGAAGACCCGGACACTACTCCAATGAGTGTACGGCACATCACAAGAAAAGAGACGAATCACCAAGAGGAAGATATAGAAGAGATGAATCATCTCACAAGGAGAGAAGGAGTAGAGATGATCGTTATGAACGAAGACCTTCTCAGAGAAGCAAGGATTCGGAAAGGAAGGACAAGTCATCCAAGGGCTACACTAGAAGATATCAAGCTCATGTTGGTAAATGGATTTCTGGCTCCGACTCTGACAATCATTCCGAGAGAAGCTATCACTCTGACTCCGAGTATACTCAAGATGAAGGTGTTACCGGACATGCTCTCATATCCTCCAACTCCTATGATCTATTTGATTCACCAAATGAGGGAATTGGAAGATGCTTCATGGCAAAAGGCCATAAGGTATCACACCCTGAATACTTTGACTTTAATAGTGATGAGGATGATTTGCTTGGTGATGATGATTTACTTGTTGATAAGACTAGTGATGTGAGCTATAATAAACATGCTAGTAATCATGATAGTCACGAGGAAACGAATGACAATGCTATGAAGGAGATTGAGCATCTAACTAAAGAACTAAACACTCTTAAGTTAGCTCATGAAACAACTCTAGAGGATCATAGAGAGCTTCTAAGATCTCATGAGAAGCTACACTTTGAGAAGCTAAATTTAGAGCAAGAGCATGAGTTCCTAAAAGTTATCAATGACGATCTTTGAAAGAAGAGTTCTTCATATCTTGCCAAACGTTTACTCTTGTCTACCTTTATGCCACAAGTCAAATCCAAGCAAACTAGTAACAAGGGTAAATAGAGTTTTACCTCTAGTAGTAACAATAACAATGCTAAATCCAATATTGTTGCTTCTAGTAGTTCTTTTGATTCCACTAATGATTCTCTTAGCCAAGTTACACTTGAGCAAGAAAATGATTTATTGAAAGGAATTATAGAAAAGGGTGTCTACAAGAGCCTTGCCGGGAGTAAGCAATTTGAGGAAATTGTGCGTAAGCAAGGAAGGCACCGGAAGAACCAAGGTATTGGTTTTGAACGAAAGTTCAATACCAATGGAGTTGAGTGGGAGGAAGATCAATACCCCAAGACGAAGTTTGTTCCTCAACAAGAGAAGTATGAGCCTACTTCCTTTAAAGGGACACAAGCTCAAGATGATCTCCCACCTCAAGACCACAAGCTAAAAGGCCAGGACAAGCTTCAAGAAGAGATTGACTCATTTGAAGAACCACCTCAAGCTTTGGTCAAGTGGGTTCCAAAGGCCTCATCAAGTTCTACTTCATCAAGTGCTACTACAACTCCAAGGATTCCCATCAAGTTGATGTGGGTCCCAAAGAAGAAGAACTAGAGAGTTCTTGAGGGTGACTCCCCCAACAAACTTCACTATTATTCACTTATGGCAAGGATTTGTGCAACCAACTTCAACATCTCGCACTAGTTCATGGAGTCACAAACCCTCTTGTTGGTAAGTCAAGGGACAAGGTATTCAATGCATTCATGGACATCATCATATGTGCATTTCACTCTATGTCTATGGATATTCATGTTTGTTCCTTGTGGGACTAACCCATGTAGGTATTGAAAGTGCAAAACTTCAAGGATTTCTCCCAACTCTTGATGGTCTACATCAACATTGAGCATCCACATCTACAACATCTACATGAAGTCAACATCGACAAAACCCAAGGTTAGTTCATCCCTCTTTGGGGGGATATCATATATAGGGGGAGCTTTACTCTAAGACTTGAGTCAAAGCAACTCTAATGGTGTGACACATTAATGCTTTATGTAAAAGTGGTAACCCCACTTATGCTTAAACGATGAGTATGATCTATGATCAAATGTTCTCATTTGGCTCCTAAGTCAATATACTCATATATGGATGACTATGTCGTCGTCCATTGTGTGATTGTTGCTAGAATTATTTGTGCATGTTTGCCACATATTTCATTTGCTATCTTATTGTGTGAGCATGTTGCTATGCATATTTCTCATTTGAGGACATCTATTTGTAGTTTCATTGATTTGGTTTTATTTGGCCAAATGGATGTACAAGAATGCCTAAGAACCTCCTCTAGCTATCTATTCTTTCTTTTCTCAAATTCTCTTCATGCTATATCACAAAATTTGAACAAGTCTTTTTTGGACCCTCCGGGTGAGGTGCACTCAGAGCCACCGATATGTCTAAGACTGAACTCCAAAACCTTCTAAATGCCTTTCGGTGTGACCACCTCACTCTCATTCGGACTCACCGAAACCATTTAGATTGATCTAGGTTCTCATCTCGGTGTGACCAATTTGAACCATCTCGGAGAGACCGATATGCTGTACTGCTAGCAGTTACACATCTCGGTGCCACCGATTTGTTTCAATCGAAGCCACCGACAGCAGATGGGTATATATATCCAGCGAGCCGATACGGTTGAAATTTCTCAAACGCTTCGATCTCGCGCCCCACTGCTGCCGTCGCCCCAGTCTCCGGATGATCGTTGTTCCGTCCAGCGCACCCTCACCGTTGGATTCCGCCGCCGTCAACGAAAATCTCTCCCCCCGTTGCCGCCGTAGAGGATTTGCGCCAAGATAGGGTAAAATCCGACCCCTTAGTGCTTCTATTTCTGATTCAATGCACTAGGGTTTTTTCCATGATTCTTGCTACTGTGTGCAACTTCTTTTCCACGAACAAATTCCGTAGATTAGATGCGAGTAAAGATTTTAGGTTTAAATTTCTGTAGAATACATCTCGGACTAGCCGATCTGAAAATTTCGGAGTCACCAATCTGGCTACGGCCATTGCACTAGTACATCTCGGTATCACCGAGTTGTAGTGATCGATGCCACCGAAATGAAGTTACTGTGAAACCCTAGCATCTCGGCGAGACCGAACCACATATCGGTCTAACCAAAACTGTGTGTCTGGTCTCTGTTAAGTGCTTCGGTATCATCGAAATGTTCAACTCGGTTGTTCCGAAATATCTTCTGTGAAAATTTGAAACTAAGATTTGAACTCAAATTTATGAAAAACCAGCTACATTTTATGATAACTCATCTACTCTGCCTATACCCAACTACTTCACAGGTCTGTTTGCAAGATGTCTGATGCCAGTGATAGTCAGAATGTCTCAGGAGAGGGCAGTAGCTGAGTGCAGGATCTATCCCTGAGGAAAGCTACCATGAGGGAGAAAGGAGTTCTCCAGATTTGCCAAAAGCTGCCACTAGATCAAGGAGAAAGAAAAACTCAGATGATGAAGATGAGGACTTTGTTGCTGAAGAAGTAATTTCAAAGAAGAAGAAGAAGCCAAATTTTGTTTCCAAAGAGTATGGCACTCACAAAGGAAGAGGAGTCACCAGGAAGATCTCTGCCTCTACAGCTGCAAAGAGAGGTATTTCTTCAGAGAATCCAGGAGGATCTCAGCAGGCACCCATCAAGTCTAAGCCCAAGGCAGCAGGCAAAAGGAAGGAAAGGAAGCAAGTGGCTCATGTGGTGTTCAAACCCACATCTATGAGGAGAGATGATGCCACGGATGAAGAAGAGGAAGAGCAAGCAGCAAACCCACCTGCACCTAAGCAACATAAGCTCATGGGAGATGCCATGAAGACTGCTACTTCTTCCCAGGCCAAGCCTACAGCTGCCAAGCCCAAGAGAACCACAAGAAATGTGCCAGCAAGTGAGAAGAACAAGGCCCTAGTGCCTCAAAGAAATGATGATGATGATGATGAAGCCACAATGCTTAGGAAGCTAAGACCTAGATTGACAGAACATAATGACACTCATCCAGTTGCTGAAAACATGAAGGAAATAAAGGATAATGGTTTGAGGAAATGGAGGCAAGCTGATCCATATGCTGTGAGAAGGAAGACTATTGTAGATTATCGCTTTCACACCAAGGAACAGCAGGATTTCTATGAGACAGTTTTGCTAGACAAGAAGCCCATAGTTAGTGACATGAGATGGGTGGATTGGAAGTTCATTGATGCCAATGAAGATCATTTTCCTCATGTGCATGAGAGCTTCAAGATGATTGGTGTTGATGATTTCATTGGGAAGAAACTAACAGCTTGGAATGATGAGATGGTGATGCAATTCTACTCGACTGCTCATTTCTATCCAGACGGAAGGATTGCACTAGTTTTTTGACCAATTATTAGTAATCAAATGGTTTTGTTATTTTAGGGCCAGATTTATGATCCCATTTTCTTGTGGGGTTCAATTTACTTCATTAAAAGAGTCGTATGAAGCTTCTGCCATTTTTTGGGTTGATTTGCTATTTTTGGGGCATTAAATGAATTTCTAGCTATTAAAAGAAGCAAAATGCTTTTTGATTTATAAATAGATGTAAATGAAGTCTGCAAATGGTGTGGTAAAAATTGGAGAGATTTAAGAAAAAAACTTGATGCACTTCACGTACAAACTGAACAGTCCCTCGGGAAGTATCAGGGTTTTGAAGGGAAACTATCGGGTCTGAAGGGGAACTCAATTTTTTTCATCATTTACCCTTGAAACTTTTTCTATGTTTAATATACACCATTGCAAGTTCCTTGTTCAAATTTTGGACTATTCTAGGTTTATATGATATATTTATGGCATTTAATGCATTTCTAGTTATTTAATGTACATGAATCATATTTGAACTACACGTACATTAAAAAATGCTAAAATATTGGTGAAAACATACAATTTAAGTTCTTGACTATATATTTAGTCCATATATGCAAATAAGAACTACACATCCATTAATTGGGTATGTGATGCGCGTGCCTCGAGGCCTTCTTCAGTTTATAAAAATCTAGGTCATAGCCTTTTCAAATATTATTAAAATTTTAAACACATACTCTACATGTCATGTAATGATACCATGCAAAGTTTCTTAGGTTTTAGACAACATTTTTTTACTAAAAATTAAAAAAAATACGTAATCATAATTAAGTCATGTGTTTCAATTTTGACATATACATATTTGAAAGTAGCAAATTTTTGTTTCATTATACCTAAATACCTTATTTATGGTCTTTCTTTGAATCTTTCAAAATTAATTTTAAATGTATAATTGCATTTCAAATTTGAATTATATCCAATTAAGTAAAAATTTATTAATAAAATGTCTAAAACATACCAAATAACGAAACCTACAAAGTTCAAACATTTTTTCATACAATAACAAGGTCATAAAAAATACCACACAAAATCTAAAAACAAATGCAGAAAATTAAATAAATTACCTATGTGTATCAGTAGTGGCGGGCAAAGGATGGACACCGCGACTGGTATACCTCCCCCATGGCTAAATGGGCCCAAATTGGTGGCCAAATTACCAGTGGCGGGCCGATAGGAGTGCCCGCCACTAAGGACATAATTTCTAGTGGCGGGCCGGTATTTGTCATCCGTCACTGGTAGTTTTGTCCCACGGCTAACCTGGGCCCAGAAAACCAGTGGCGGGTGATAATTTGTGCCCGCCACTGGTCGCTTAATAGCAGTGGCAGGCGTCTTTTTTCACCCGCCACTGGTATCTGGCAAATATAGCAGTGGTGGGGCCCTCAGCATGCCCGCCACTAATGTGACCCCACCAATAAGCAGTTTCCTAGTAGTGGGAGGTATAGTCCTACATGAATCAAGCTTTAATTATAGGTACCCATTTTGGAATGGGTCCTCGAATGTTAGCAACAAGGGTCTTACACTAGTAGAAAACAGGCCTTTCGTCCGGAGCATTAGTCCCGGTCGGGTTTTGGACCGGGACTAATGTGACCACTAGTCCCAGTTCCAACGGCTAGGCTTTAGTCCCGGTTCATTTGTGACCTCTAGTCCCGGTTGGTGTTACCAACCGGGACTAAAGGGGTGGTGGCAGGCTGGCGTCAGGCTGGGGCCCCTGCGAGCCCCTTTAGTCCCGGTTGGTAACACCAACCGGGACTAGAGATGGACCTTTAGTCCCGGTTGGTATCACCAACCGGGACTAAAGATATCACTATATATAGTGCTTCGTCCAACCCGAGCCCAAGCTCTCCTTTCTCTGTTTTCTCCTTTCTCTCCTCTATTCTCTTCCCCTTGCTCGAGCTCATCCTCCATTTTTGCCAAGATTTGTCAAGATTTGAGGCACCCCATCTATCCAAGTGTTCACAAAGGTTAGCAACTTTGTCCTTTCATCTCTCATTGCTAGATTAGCTCGTGCAATGCTCTATAAGTATAGTGATTAGTGGGTTTTAGTTTGGGAGTAATTATGTGGGAATTTATTTGATTTATATGCAATTTTAGCTCAAATTAACTTCTTAGTTTGCATATGTGTAGGTGTGGTTTACTTAGTGCCTTCCCGTCCCCGTCCTAACCACCATCGATCGCCCGCACCGTCCCGTCGCCGGCACCACCTTGGTGAGCCTCTTGTTCTTATCCTTTTTATAAAAAAAAAATCTTATTTGTATGATTTTGATAGTTACTTGTATAATTTTCTTACTTGTATCACTGTTTGTTATACATAGTGCCATGGTTTTGATATCTGACCCCGTCGGCCCTCGTCCGGTTTATGATTCGGATGTGGTATATTGTCTTTTATAACTATTTGTTGCATTTCATGTTTATGACAATTATGCCCATCAAGTTAACATAGATATTTTTATCTAGGAGGTATGTGAACCGGAAATTGCAACCGACCCTCTTGTCGAGAAGTTAAATTTAGTTGAAAAAGAAAACGAGTATTTGAAAGAAAAATTGAAAAGAATTGAATAAGAGAAGATGAAATTGGAGTTATATGTTGCCGATGTCGTCGATGATCACAAGATCAAGATGGATGCAATGCACTTGAAGATTAGAAAGATTAGAAAATATGCCGTTAATAAAGAGGCTTGGTATCATTATGCTGTTGGATCAATTATTACCTTAGTTGCGATTTTGATCGCATTTGTTGTTGCATTTAAATGCTTTAGCTAGATAGTTTTATGTTGTTTTATGAGAATAAGTGTGTATGAACTTTATGTATGAACTTGTATTAATTTGGTCTTTTTGGTGTCGTGTAATGAAGATGAGTCGACAATGGATGTACGATGATCGACGCTCTCCCCAGTTCATTAATGGCGTGCATAGTTTTCTGCATGCGGCTGAGGCAAACAAGCGGAATGGTTTTATGTGTTGTCCATGTGGTGTCTGTAAGAATGATAGGAATTACTCTAGCTCAAAAGTCATTCACGTCCACCTGTTTACGTCCGGTTTCATGTCCGGCTATAACTGTTGGACCAAGCACAGAGAAAGAGGGGTTCTAATGGAAGAGAATGACGAAGAAGAGGATCATGACAACTATCCTGGGTTCCCTGAATACGATGGTACTACAATGGGGGAAGAGAATGAGGAAGAAGAAGCAGAAGAAGAGGCATCAGATGAGCCCGCTGATGATCTTGGTCGGGCCATTGCTGATGCAAAGAGAAACTGCGAAAGTGAAAAGGAAAAGTTGAAGTTGCAGCGCATGTTAGAGGATCACAAAAAATTGTTGTACCCAAATTTCGAAGATGACAAGAAAAAGCTGGGTACCACACTGGAATTGCTGCAATGGAAGGCAGAGAATGGTGTATCTGACAAGGGATTTGAAAAGTTGCTGAAAATGATAAAGAAGACGCTTCCAAAGGATAACGAATTGCCCGACAGTACGTACGAAGCAAAGAAGGTTGTCTGCCCTCTAGGATTAGAGGTGCAGAAGATACATGCATGCCCTAATGACTGCATCCTCTACCGCGGTGAGGAGTACGAGAATTTGAATGCATGCCCGGTATGCGGTGCATTGCGCTATAAGATCAGCCGCGATGACCCTGGTGATGATGTTGAGGGCGAGCACCCCAGGAAGAGGATTCCTGCCAAGGTGATGTAGTATGCTCCTATAATACCACGGTTGAAACGTTTGCTCCAAAACAAAGAGCATGCCAAGTTGTTGCGATGGCACAAAGAAGACCGTAAGAAAGATGGGAAGTTGAGAGTACCCGCTGATGGGTCACAGTGGAGAAAAATCGAGAGAAAGTGACCGGAGTTTGCAGGTGACGCAAGGAACTTATGGTTTGGTGTAAGTGCAGATGGCATTAATCCTTTTGGGGAGCAGAGCAGCAATCATAGCACCTGGCCTGTGACTCTATGTATCTATAACCTTCCTCCTTGGTTCTGCATGAAGCGGAAGTTCATTATGATGCCAGTGCTTATCCAAGGCCCTAAGCAACCCGGCAATGACATTGATGTGTACCAAATGCCATTAGTTGAAGAACTTTTGCAGCTGTGGGACATAAAAGGTGTACGTGTGTGGGATGAGCACAAACAGCAGGAATTTGACCTACGAGCGTTGTTGTTTATAACCATCAATGATTGGCCTGCTCTTAGTAACCTTTCAGGACAGACAAACAAGGGATACCACGCATGCACGCACTGTTTAGATGAGACCGAAAGTATATATTTGGATAAATGAAAGAAGAATGTGTATCTGGGACATCGTCGATTTCTTCCGATCAAGCATCTCTTAAGAAAGAAAGGCAAGCATTTCAAAGGTGAGGCAGATCACCGGAAGAAGCCTGACCACCGTACTGGTGATCATTTACTTGATATGGTCAAGGATTTAAAAGTAATCTTTGGAAAGGGTCCTGGCGGACAATCTGTTCCGAATGACGCTGACGGACACGCACCCATGTGGAAGAAGAAATCTATATTTTGGGACCTACCCTATTGGAAAGTCCTAGAGGTCCGCTCTGCAATCGACGTGATGCACGTGACGAAGAATCTTTGCGTGAACCTGCTAGGCTTTTTGGGCGTGTATGGGAAGACAAAAGATACACCAGAGGCACGGGAGGACCAGCAACGTATGCACGAAAAAGACGGCATGCATCCAAAGCAGTATCAAGGTCCTGCCAGCTACGCTCTTACGAAAGAAGAGAAGGAAATCTTCTTTGAATGCCTGCTAAGTATGAAGGTCCCGTCTGGCTTCTCGTCGAATATAAAGGGAACAATAAATATGGCAGAGAAAAAAATTCCAAAACCTAAAGTCTCAAGACTGCCACGTGATTATGACGCAATTACTTCCGGTTGCACTGAGGGGGCTTCTTCCGGAAAATGTTCGATTAGCCATTGTGAAGCTATGTGCATTCCTCAATGCAATTTCCCAGAAGGTAATCGATCCAGAAATCCTACCAAGGTTACAGAATGATTTGGTGCAATGTCTTGTCAGTTTCGAGTTGGTGTTCCCACCATCCTTCTTCAATATCATGACGCACGTCCTAGTTCACCTAGTCGAAGAGATTGCCATTCTGGGTCCTGTATTTCTACACAATATGTTCCCCTTTGAGAGGTTCATGGGAGTCTTAAAGAAATATGTTCATAACCGTGCTAGGCCAGAAGGAAGCATCTCCAAGGGCCATGAAACAGAGGAGGTTATTGAGTTTTGTGTTGACTTTATTCCTGACCTTAAGCCGATTGGTGTTCCTGAATCGCGGCATGAGGGGAGACTGAGTGGAAAAGGCACGCTAGGAAAGGATTCAGTAATATGTAGGGACGGGCATTCTTGAGCCCAAGCACACTACATAGTTCTACAAAATTCCACCTTGGTGGCTCCGTATATCGAGGAACACATGGATATTGTACGCTCCAAGAACCCGGAGCAGTCTGACCCCTGGATTAAACGTACACACATGGCGACTTTCGGCGGTTGGTTGCAAACACATCTCATGAATGACGACAGTGTTGGAGATGAGCTGCACTTGTTGGCCAAGTCACCATCTTCGACTATATTGACTTTCAAAGGGTACGAGATTAATGGGAATACATTTTACACGATCGCCCAAGATAAAAAGAGCACCAACCAAAACAGTGGTGTCCGCTTTGATGCAACAAACACCAATAGGGAAAAGGACACATATTATGGTTACATAGAGGAGATATGGGAACTTGACTATGGACGTGAGTTTAAGGTCCCTTTGTTTCGGTGCAAATGGGTCAATCTAACAGGAGGTGGGGTAAAGGTAGACCCGCAGTACGGAATGACAACAGTGGATCTCAACAATCTTGTGTACACAGATGAACCATTCGTCCTAGCCAATGATGTGGCGCAGGTTTTCTATGTGAAGGACATGTCTACCAAACCGAGAAAAAGGAAAGATAAGGAAGCGAATACATCATACGGTGAGCCAAAGCGCCACATAGTTCTTTCAGGGAAAAGAAACACCGTGGGAGTGGAGGACAAGACAGACATGTCAGAAGATTATGAAAAGTTTCATGAAATTCCACCCTTCACAGTGAAGACTCACCCAAGCATCCTGTTAAATGATGAAGATTGTCCATGGTTACGGCGCAAAGGGACACACGCGAAGAAAAAGTTTTATACCCCAAGATCCCACTCTGGGATGTGATCGGCTTCACCGTCATCACTTTCTTCTCTAGTGAGTAGCCGAGATAGGCCAGTTTCTACACGAAGTGCATCCAGTTTTTGCCGTAACCCTCTCAACTTTTTAGCACTTGCTATGTGGGTGAAATGATGATACCATGCCAAGTTTCAACCTTTTCAGAGTTCATTTGTAGTGCCTTTCAATTTCAGGGTCATTTAGCTCAAAAAAATCATTAAATGCATGAAAAATAGCAAATGAAGTTAGAAAGGGTTGAAATTTGAGGATGTGGCTTTGAATGGTGCATATTGAATGCACAAAAAGTCTGGAGTTGACATAAGTTTAAAAAATTGAAATGCCTTTGTAACAGATGAGTTTTCGTCCGAAACCTTGATACTTCGAAGGAGATGGTCCAGTTTGTACAGGAAGTGCATCCAGTTTTTGTCGTAACCCTCTCAACTTTTTAGCACATGCTATGTGGGTGAAATGATGAAACCATGCCAAGTTTCAACCTTTTCAGAGTTCATTTGTAGTGCTTTTCAATTTCAGGGTCATTTAACTCTAAAAAATCATTAAATGCATGAAAAATAGCAAATGAAGTTAGAAAAGGTTGAAATTTGAGGATGTGGCTTTGAATGGTGCATATTGAATGCACAAAAAGTCTGGAGTTGAAATAATTTTAAAAAAATGAAATGCCTTTGTAACAGATGAGTTTTCGTCCGAAACCTTGGTACTTCGAAGGAGATGGTCCAGTTTGTACACGAAGTGCATCCAGTTTTTGCCGTAACCCTCTCAACATTTTAGCACATGCACTACTGGAATCAGCAAATTTGCCATCTGCTAGTTCTTTGCCGTCAGCTGGCGGACGGCAAAGAAGCTCTTTGCCATCAGTTACCAGAAAACAGACGGCAAAGAACTAGCTGACGGCAAAGAAGCTCTTTGCCATCAGCCACCTCTTTGCCATCTGCTAGCGGACGGCAAAGAAACTTTGTTGTCCGTCAGCCGACGGCAAAGAGGTGGGGTGGGGTCCGGTGGAGGCCAACGGCCCACCCCACCACTTTGCCGTCCGCTAGCTGACGGCAAAGATTCTTTGCCGTCCGCTAGCAGACGGCAAAGAAGCCACTACCTAACGGCCCTAACGGCCCACCCCTCCTCTCTCTCTTCTCTCTCTGTCTCTCTCTCTGGGCCCGCAGGGGCACGGCGTCCACATGCTAACGGGGCACCCTCTTTGCCGTCTGCTAGCCGACGGCAAAGAGTTAGAACTCTTTGCCGTCTGTCAGCAGACGGCAAAGAGAAAGCACACCACACAGATCGATCACGCGGATCGATGAGGTGGCAACATCTTATACGCACATCCCCACCCACCCCATCGGACGCACACCCCACCCAGGCACCCACGATGCACACGCCCCGAGGGCAGCATCCACCCCACCAACTCCCACCTCGTCTCTCTCTCTGTCCCTTATCCCCACAACACCACATCTCTCTCTCTCTCTCCTTTCTCTCCCTCTCGATCCAAATTGGCACACCGGCCGGCGCCTGCCACCGCCTCGACCCCCAGCCTTGCCGGCCAACACCTCGCCCGCCGGTTCCAGCCTCGCCGGCTACCACCTCTTCCGCCGGCCGCATCCACTTCCCCCTTCACCGCCGTCCCCGGCCACTTCCTTCGTCGCCCCCATAGGCCCACCGGCGCCCGCCACCACCTCGTTGGCCGCCATCTCGCCTGCCGGCCCCGGCCTCACTGGCCGCCTTCTCGTTCGCCGGCCCCGGCCCCGTCGCCCGTCGCCCCCGCCTGCCTCCGCGTCTCGTCGCTCGTCGACCGCGGCGGCCTCCGCGCCCCGTCTCCCCTGCCGGCCTCCATCGGCCCCGCCTCCGTCAGCCCCGCCGGCCTCCGCCGGCCTCGAACCCCGGCCCCGGCCACGAGGAGAACTGAGAGGGCGCGGCTGCTAGTTGCTCCTGCTCCGGCGACCACGGGCATAGAGGAGTTTTGCCTTAGGATGGCTGCGGGTGCTAGACCACGGGCACAGAGCAGTTTTGCCTTAGGATCAGCAAGTGATGATGTATTCTGTGTAAATATTGTAATTTTGTATTGTGAAATTTGTCCGTTCGTCTTCGATTCTTGGAACAAAGTGTGGATGGATAATGTGGTGTTCGTCGTTGTCTGTTCGTTCTTTGTAGCCTCTGCACTTGGCCTGTTTATTTATTTTAATAAACAAAATTCTTTGCCGTCTGTGATTGTAGGAGGGTGACGGCAAAGCCTCCCGTTAGCCACCTAACGGAGCTAACCCTATCCAGTGGCTTTGCCGTCTGCTAGCAGACGGCAAAGACCTTTGCATCTTTGCCGTCGGCCAGCAGACGGCAAAGTGGCCTTTACCGGAGCTTGTTCAGCTGGATGTGTTGCCGTCTGCTGGCTGACGGCAAAGACCTTTGACGTCCGCAATGCATGCCTTTGCCGTCAGCCATGGCGGACGGCAAAGTTGCTGATTCCAATAGTGATGCTATGTGGGTGAAATGATGATACCATGCCAAGTTTCAACCTTTTCAGAGTTCATTTGTAGTGCTTTTCAATTTCAGGGTCATTTAGCTCAAAAAAATCACTAGATGCATGAAAAATAGCAAATGAAGTTAGAAAGGGTTGAAATTTGAGGATGTGCCTTTGAATGGTGCATATTGAATGCACAAAAAGTCTGGAGTTGAAATAAGTTTCAAAAAATGAAATGCCTTTGTAACAGATGAGTTTTCGTCTGAAACCTTGATACATCGAAGGAGATGGTCCAGTTTGTACAGGAAGTGCATCCAGTTTTTGCCGTAACCTTCTCAACTTTTTAGCACATGCTATGTGGGTCAAATGATGATACCATGCCAAGTTTCAACCTTTTCAGAGTTCATTTGTAGTGCTTTTCAATTTCAGGGTCATTTAGCTCAAAAAAATCATTAAATGCATCAAAAATAGCAAATGAAGTTAGAAAGGGTTGACATTTGAGGATGTGGCTTTGAATGGTGCATATTGAATGCACAAAAAGTCTGGAGTTGAAATAAGTTTAAAAAATGAAATGCCTTTGTAACAGATGAGTTTTCGTCCGAAACCTTGATACTTCGAAGGAGATGGTCCAGTTTGTACAGGAAGTGCATCCAGTTTTTGCCGTAACCCTCTCAACTTTTTAGCACATGCTATGTGGGTGAAATGATGATACCATGCCAAGTTTCAACCTTTTCAGAGTTCATTTGTAGTGCTTTTCAATTTCAGGGTCATTTAGCTCAAAAAATCATTAAATGCATGAAAAATAGCAAATGAAGATAGAAAGGGTTGAAATTTGAGGATGTGGCTTTGAATGGTGCACATTGAATGCATAGAAAGTCTGGAGTTGAAATAAGTTTAAAAAAATGAAATGCCTTTGTAACAGATGAGTTTTCGTCCGAAACCTTGATACTTCGAAGGAGATGGTCCAGTTTGTACAGGAAGTGCATCTAGTTTTTGTCGTAACCCTCTCAACTTTTTAGCACATGCTATGTGGGTGAAATGATGATACCATGCCAAGTTTCAACCTTTTCAGAGTTCATTTGTAGTGCTTTTCAATTTCAGGGTCATTTAGCTCAAAAAAATCATTAAATGCATGAAAAATAGCAAATGAAGTTAGAAAGGGTTGAAATTTGAGGATGTGGCTTTGAATGGTGCATATTGAATGCACTAAAAGTCTGGAGTAGAAATAAGTTTAAAAAATGAAATGCCTTTGTAACAGATGAGTTTTCATCGCAAATCTTGATACTTCGAAGGAGATGGTCCAGTTTGTACACGAAGTGCATCTAGTTTTTGCCGTAACCCTCTCAACTTTTTAGCACATGCTATGTGGGTGAAATGATGATACCATGCCAAGTTTCAACCTTTTCAGAGTTCATTTGTAGTGCTTTTCAATTTCAGGGTCATTTAGCTCAAAAAATCATTAAATGCATGAAAAATAGCAAATGAAGTTAGAAAGGGTTGAAATTTGAGGATGTGGCTTTGAATGGTGCATATTGAATGCACAAAAAGTCTGGAGTTGAAATAAGTTTAAAAAATGAAATGCCTTTGTAACAGATGAGTTTTCGTCCGAAACCTTGATACTTCGAAGGAGATGGTCCAGTTTGTACATGAAGTGCATCTAGTTTTTGCCGTAACCCTCTCAACTTTTTAGCACTTGCTATGTGAGTGAAATGATGATACCATGCCAAGTTTCAACCTTTTCAGAGTTCATTTGTAGTGCTTTTCAATTTCAGGGTCATTTAGCTCAAAAAAATCATTAAATGCATGAAAAATAGCAAATGAAGTTAAAAAGGGTTGAAATTTGAGGATGTGGCTTTGAATGGTGCATATTGAATGCACAAAAAGTCTGGAGTTGAAATAAGTTGAAAAAAATGAAATGCCTTTGTAACAGATGAGTTTTCGTCCAAAACATTGATACTTCGAAGGAGATGGTCCAGTTTGTACATGAAGTGCATCCAGTTTTTGCCGTAACCCTCTCAACTTTTTAGCACATGCTATGTGGGTGAAATGATGATACCATGCCAAGTTTCAACCTTTTCAGAGTTCATTTGTAGTGCTTTTCAATTTCAGGGTCATTTAGCTCAAAAAATCATTAAATGCATGAAAAATAGCAAATGAAGTTAAAAAGGGTTGAAATTTGAGGATGTGGCTTTGAATGGTGCATATTGAATGCACAAAAAGTCTGGAGTTGAAATAAGTTGAAAAAAATGAAATGCCTTTGTAACAGATGAGTTTTCGTCCAAAACATTGATACTTCGAAGGAGATGGTCCAGTTTGTACATGAAGTGCATCCAGTTTTTGCCGTAACCCTCTCAACTTTTTAGCACATGCTATGTGGGTGAAATGATGATACCATGCCAAGTTTCAACCTTTTCAGAGTTCATTTGTAGTGCTTTTCAATTTCAGGGTCATTTAGCTCAAAAAATCATTAAATGCATGAAAAATAGCAAATGAAGTTGGAAAGGGTTAAAATTTGAGGATGTGGATTTGAATGGTACATATTGAATGCACAAAAAGTCTGGAATTGAAATAAGTGTAAAAAATGAAATGCCTTTGTAACAGATGAGTTTTCGTCCGAAACCTTGATACTTCGAAGGAGATGGTCCAGTTTGTACAGGAAGTGCATCCAGTTTTTGCCGTAACCCTCTCAAATTTTTAGCACATGCTATATGGGTGAAATGATGATACCATGCCAAGTTTCAACCTTTTCAAAGTTCATTTGTAGTGCTTTTCAATTTCAGGGTCATTTAGCTCAAAAAAATCATTAAATGCATGAAAAATAGCAAATGAAGTTAGAAAGGGTTGAAATTTGAGGATGTGGCTTTGAATGGTGCATATTGAATGCACAGAAAGTCTGGAGTTGAAATAAGTTTAAAAAAATGAAATGCCTTTGTAACAGATGAGTTCTCGTTCGAAACCTTGATACTTCGAAGGATATGGTCCATTTTGTACACGAAGTGCATCTAGTTTTGCCGTAACCCTCTCAACTTTTTAACACATGCTATGTGGGTGAAATTATGATACCATGCCAAGTTTCAACCTTTTCAGAGTTCATTTGTAGTGCCTTTCAATTTCAGCGTCATTTAGCTCAAAAAAATCATTAAATGCATGAAAAATAGCAAATGAAGTTAGAAAGGGTTGAAATTTGAGGATGTGGCTTTGAATGGTGCATATTGAATGCACAAAAAGTCTGGAGTTGAAATACGTTTAAAAAATGAAATGCTTTTGTAACAGATGAGTTTTCGTCCGAAACCTTGATACTTCGAAGGAGATGGTCCAGTTTGTACACGAAGTGCATCCAATTTTTGCCGTAACCCTCTCAACTTTTTAGCACTTGCTATGTGGGTGAAATGATTATACCATGCCAAGTTTCAACCTTTTCAGAGTTCATTTGTACTGCTTTCAATTTCAGGGTCATTTAGCTCAAAAAAATCATTAAATGCATGAAAAATAGCAAATGAAGTTAGAAAGGGTTGAAATTTGAGGATGTGGCTTTGAATGGTGCATATTGAATGCACAAAAAGTCTGGAGTTGAAATAAGTTGAAAAAAATGAAATGCCTTTGTAACAGATGAGTTTTCGTCCAAAACATTGATACTTCGAAGGAGATGGTCCAGTTTGTACATGAAGTGCATCCAGTTTTTGCCGTAACCCTCTCAACTTTTTAGCACATGCTATGTGGGTGAAATGATGATACCATGCCAAGTTTCAACCTTTTCAGAGTTCATTTGTAGTGCTTTTCAATTTCAGGGTCATTTAGCTCAAAAAATCATTAAATGCATGAAAAATAGCAAATGAAGTTAGAAAGGGTTGAAATTTGAGGATGTGGCTTTGAATGGTACATATTGAATGCACAAAAAGTCTGGAATTGAAATAAGTGTAAAAAATGAAATGCCTTTGTAACAGATGAGTTTTCGTCCGAAACCTTGATACTTCGAAGGAGATGGTCCAGTTTGTACAGGAAGTGCATCCAGTTTTTGCCGTAACCCTCTCAAATTTTTAGCACATGCTATATGGGTGAAATGATGATACCATGCCAAGTTTCAACCTTTTCAAAGTTCATTTGTAGTGCTTTTCAATTTCAGGGTCATTTAGCTCAAAAAAATCATTAAATGCATGAAAAATAGCAAATGAAGTTAGAAAGGGTTGAAATTTGAGGATGTGGCTTTGAATGGTGCATATTGAATGCACAGAAAGTCTGGAGTTGAAATAAGTTTAAAAAAATGAAATGCCTTTGTAACATATGAGTTTTCGTTCGAAACCTTGATACTTCGAAGGATATGGTCCATTTTGTACACGAAGTGCATCTAGTTTTGCCGTAACCCTCTCAACTTTTTAACACATGCTATGTGGGTGAAATGATGATACCATGCCAAGTTTCAACCTTTTCAGAGTTCATTTGTAATGCCTTTCAATTTCAGCGTCATTTAGCTCAAAAAAATCATTAAATGCATGAAAAATAGCAAATGAAGTTAGAAAGGGTTGAAATTTGAGGATGAGGCTTTGAATGGTGCATATTGAATGCACAAAAAGTCTGGAGTTGAAATACGTTTAAAAAATGAAATGCTTTTGTAACAGATGAGTTTTCGTCCGAAACCTTGATACTTCGAAGGAGATGGTCCAGTTTGTACACGAAGTGCATCCAGTTTTTGCCGTAACCCTCTCAACTTTTTAGCACTTGCTATGTGGGTGAAATGATGATACCATGCCAAGTTTCAACCTTTTCAGAGTTCATTTGTACTGCTTTCAATTTCAGGGTCATTTAGCTCAAAAAAATCATTAAATGCATGAAAAATAGCAAATGAAGTTAGAAAGGGTTGAAATTTGAGGATGTGGCTTTGAATGGTGCATATTGAATGCACAAAAAGTCTGGAGTTGAAATACGTTTAAACAATGAAATGCTTTTGTAACAGATGAGTTTTCGTCCGAAACCTTGATACTTCGAAGGAGATGGTCCAGTTTGTACACGAAGTGCATCCAGTTTTTGCCGTAACCCTCTCAACTTTTTAGCACTTGCTATGTGGGTGAAATGATGATACCATGCCAAGTTTCAACCTTTTCAGAGTTCATTTGTACTGCTTTCAATTTCAGGGTCATTTTGCTCAAAAAAATCATTAAATGCATGAAAAATAGCAAATAAAGTTAGAAAGGGTTGAAATTTGAGGATGTGGCTTTGAATGGTGCATATTGAATGCACAAAAAGTCTAGAGTTGAAATAAGTTTAAAAAAATGAAATGCCTTTGTAACAGATGAGTTTTCGTCCAAAACCTTGATACTTCGAAGGAGATGGTCCAGTTTGTACACGAAGTGCATCCAGCTTTTGCCGTAACCCTCTCAACTTTTTAGCACATGCTATGTCGGTGAAATGATGATACCATGCCAAGTTTCAACCTTTTCAGAGTTCATTTGTAGTGCTTTTCAATTTCAGGGTCATTTAGCTCAAAAAATCATTAAATGCATGAAAAATAGCAAATGAAGTTAGAAAGGGTTGAAATTTGAGGATGTGGCTTTGAATGGTGCATATTGAATGCACAAAAAGTCTGGAGTTGAAATACGTTTAAACAATGAAATGCTTTTGTAACAGATGAGTTTTCTTCCGAAACCTTGATACTTCGAAGGAGATGGTCCAGTTTGTACAGGAAGTGCATCCATTTTTTGCCGTAACCCTCTAAACTTTTTAGCACATGCTATGTGGGTGAAATGATGATACCATGCCAAGTTTCAACCTTTTCAAAGTTCATTTGTAGTGCTTTTCAATTTCAGGGTCATTTAGCTCAAAAAAATCATTAAATGCATGAAAAATAGCAAATGAAGTTAGAAAGGGTTGAAATTTGAGGATGTGGCTTTGAATGGTGCATATTGAATGCACAAAAAGTCTGGAGTTGAAATACGTTTAAACAATGAAATGCTTTTGTAACAGATGAGTTTTCGTCCGAAACCTTGATACTTCGAAGGAGATGGTCCAGTTTGTACACGAAGTGCATCCAATTTTTGCCGTAACCCTCTCAACTTTTTAGCACTTGCTATGTGGGTGAAATGATGATACCATGCCAAGTTTCAACCTTTTCAGAGTTCATTTGTACTGCTTTCAATTTCAGGGTCATTTAGCTCAAAAAAATCATTAAATGCATGAAAAATAGCAAATGAAGTTAGAAAGGGTTGAAATTTGAGGATGTGGCTTTGAATGGTGCATATTGAATGCACAAAAAGTCTGGAGTTGAAATAAGTTGAAAAAAATGAAATGCCTTTGTAACAGATGAGTTTTCGTCCAAAACATTGATACTTCGAAGGAGATGGTCCAGTTTGTACATGAAGTGCATCCAGTTTTTGCCGTAACCCTCTCAACTTTTTAGCACATGCTATGTGGGTGAAATGATGATACCTTGCCAAGTTTCAACCTTTTCAGAGTTCATTTGTAGTGCTTTTCAATTTCAGGGTCATTTAGCTCAAAAAATCATTAAATGCATGAAAAATAGCAAATGAAGTTAGAAAGGGTTGAAATTTGAGGATGTGGCTTTGAATGGTACATATTGAATGCACAAAAAGTCTGGAATTGAAATAAGTGTAAAAAATGAAATGCCTTTGTAACAGATGAGTTTTCGTCCGAAACCTTGATACTTCGAAGGAGATGGTCCAGTTTGTACAGGAAGTGCATCCAGTTTTTGCCGTAACCCTCTCAAATTTTTCGCACATGCTATATGGGTGAAATGATGATACCATGCCAAGTTTCAACCTTTTCAAAGTTCATTTGTAGTGCTTTTCAATTTCAGGGTCATTTTGCTCAAAAAAATCATTAAATGCATGAAAAATAGCAAATGAAGTTAGAAAGGGTTGAAATTTGAGGATGTGGCTTTGAATGGTGCATATTAAATGCACAGAAAGTCTGGAGTTGAAATAAGTTTAAAAAAATGAAATGCCTTTGTAACATATGAGTTTTCGTTCGAAACCTTGATACTTCGAAGGATATGGTCCATTTTGTACACGAAGTGCATCTAGTTTTGCCGTAACCCTCTCAACTTTTTAACACATGCTATGTGGGTGAAATGATGATACCATGCCAAGTTTCAACCTTTTCAGAGTTCATTTGTAGTGCCTTTCAATTTCAGCGTCATTTAGCTCAAAAAAATCATTAAATGCATGAAAAATAGCAAATGAAGTTAGAAAGGGTTGAAATTTGAGGATGTGGCTTTGAATGGTGCATATTGAATGCACAAAAATTCTGGAGTTGAAATACGTTTAAAAAATGAAATGCTTTTGTAACAGATGAGTTTTCATCCGAAACCTTGATACTTCGAAGGAGATGGTCCAGTTTGTACACGAAGTGCATCCAGTTTTTGCCGTAACCCTCTCAACTTTTTAGCACTTGCTATGTGGGTGAAATGATGATACCATGCCAAGTTTCAACCTTTTCAGAGTTCATTTGTACTGCTTTCAATTTCAGGGTCATTTAGCTCAAAAAAATCATTAAATGCATGAAAAATAGCAAATGAAGTTAGAAAGGGTTGAAATT
The DNA here is from genome assembly GCA_039707655.1 of Elymus sibiricus. Classification (NCBI taxonomy): domain Eukaryota; kingdom Viridiplantae; phylum Streptophyta; class Magnoliopsida; order Poales; family Poaceae; genus Elymus; species Elymus sibiricus. Next base: position 19,568,069 of record CM077672.1, on the reverse strand, counting down.
TGAGGATGTGGCTTTGAATGGTGCATATTGAATGCACAGAAAGTCTGGAGTTGAAATAAGTTTAAAAAAATGAAATGCCTTTGTAACAGATGAGTTTTCGTCCGAAACCTTGATACTTCGAAGGATATGGTCCATTTTGTACACGAAGTGCATCTAGTTTTGCCGTAACCCTCTCAACTTTTTAGCACATGCTATGTGGGTGAAATGATGATACCATGCCAAGTTTCAACCTTTTCAGAGTTCATTTGTAGTGCCTTTCAATTTCAGGGTCATTTAGCTCAAAAAAATCATTAAATGCATGAAAAATAGCAAATGAAGTTAGAAAGGGTTGAAATTTGATGATATGGATTTGAATGGTTCATATTGAATGCACAAAAAGTCTAGAGTTGAAATAAGTTTAAAAAATGAAATGCCTTTGTAACAGATGAGTTTTCGTCCAAAACCTTGATACTTCGAAGGAGATGGTCCAGTTTGTACACGAAATGCATCCAGCTTTTGCCGTAACCCTCTCAACTTTTTAGCACATGCTATGTGGGTGAAATGATGATACCATGCCAAGTTTTAACCTTTTCAGAGTTCATTTGTAGTGCTTTTTAATTTCAGGATCATTTAGCTCAAAAAATCATTAAATGCATGAAAAATAGCAAATGAAGTTAGAAAGGGTTGAAATTTGAGGATGTGGCTTTGAATGGTGCATATTGAATGCACTAAAAGTCTGGAGTAGAAATAAGTTTAAAAAATGAAATGCCTTTGTAACAGATGAGTTTTCATCGCAAATCTTGATACTTCGAAGGAGATGGTCCAGTTTGTACACGAAGTGCATCTAGTTTTTGCCGTAACCCTCTCAACTTTTTAGCACATGCTATGTGGGTGAAATGATGATACCATGCCAAGTTTCAACCTTTTCAGAGTTCATTTGTAGTGCTTTTCAATTTCAGGGTCATTTAGCTCAAAAAATCATTAAATGCATGAAAAATAGCAAATGAAGTTAGAAAGGGTTGAAATTTGAGGATGTGGCTTTGAATGGTGCATATTGAATGCACAAAAAGTCTGGAGTTGAAATAAGTTTAAACTAAGGTTATTCACAAACTAGTGATTCACACAAATTTCAAAGAATTCAAATTTAAACTATTCAAATGTGTAAACTACTAGCACTAGCGTAAAGTTTATAATTTTTGTGACCTAAAGCAAAAAGATTCACTCAAAAACTCTAAATATGGCCTGTTAATTAGTAGAAACAAAAGTAAAAAAAGAAAGGAAAAAACAAAAACAGAAAACATGAAAAACACCTTTAGTCCCGGTTGGCAAGGTCCTTCTCCCGCCCGTAATTTGGACCGCCGAAAACAGACCTTTAGTCCCGGTTGGTGGTGGCAACCGGGACTAAAGGGTAGGCCTTTAGTCCCGGTGCGTGGCACCAACCGGGACTAAAGACCCTTTAGTCCCGGTTGGTGCCACGAACCGGGACTAAAGGCCTCTGGGTATTTAAATGCCCCCTTCTCCCCCAAATCTTCCTCTCCCTCGCCCGATCGACCAGCTGCTCCTCCACGCGACGCCGTCAGGCTGCCCAACCGCGCCCTCGACGTCAGCTCCCGTCGCCGGCCGCGCCGCCGTCCTCTGCCCGATGTCGCCGCTCCTCCACGCGCCGCCTCGGCCCGAGCCTGCGCCGGCGCCGCTCCTCCACGCGCCTCCCTCCGTCTCCGGCGTCCTTCCCGCCTCCCTCCGTCTCCGGCGTCCTCCCCGCCTCCCTCCGCCCCGACGATCCCGCTTGGTGAGCCTCTCCTCCTCCTTTTGTTCATCTTTTTTTCATTTTTTTCATTTGTTCATATTTTTTTGTGTGTAGATGAATGTTAATTAGATGGATTTATTATGTATTTTTGTGTGTAGATGAATGTTAGATGGATATGTAGATGGATAGATGTTATATTGATGTATGTTAGAATGATGGATGAATAGAAATGTTAGATAGATGGATGTTAAATGGATGAATAGAAATGTTGTTCAAGTGTGGGTTCTCTATAAAAAGAATGGTTGGATCAATGCTATAAAATGTTGTTCAAATTTGCCCATCTACTATAGTTGTAAAAGTTTATTAAATATGAGTAGCATAATAAAATGATAATTATTGAATTTGTTTCCATAAGAATTTGTTCTCGACGTTGACGATGCCCGGCCCGCATCCTCGTCGTCGACTCGGCGGCGACAACCTGCTTGAGAGGCACCATATCCGGGACTGGGCTCCGCCGGGCTGGCACTGGGAGGTGCTACCTTCCGGGGCACGCAGCTTGGTGAGGAATCGGGCTCCCGTCGTCGACCCGGAGCTTCTTTGGTGGCGGTCGCATGGGCCACTATCGGTGCGGAGGCAGCCGGCCCCCGAGGAGGTGGTACGTCGCCGTGTCAGGGAGGTGGACGAGCACGTCTGTCGCTACATGGTTGCGTTGGACGTCAGGTTCTCCAATACCTGGCAGGTTCTTCAGGGATCTCACCCGAGCTATGATCCTGTGATGGTTCCTTCTCTTTGGGTGTCCACTGCCCGCGCCTCAGGAACCGTGAGTCAACTGGATTATTCGATAATATTCGAGCTGTATTAGTGATGTTATATGATAATATTCGAAATGTATTAGTGATAATATTCGATAATATTCGATGATGCATTAACTGGATTATTTGAAATGTATTAGTTTTTGCTTATTGAATGCATTCTAATTTGAATACTAAATTGTTTTATCTTTCTTATGGATTAGTTAAGCTATGGACTATAGCGGCAGAGACGACCATGATCAAGATTATATCATGTTCGACAGGATACGCTCCCAAAACCCAGAGATTAAACCATATGATGGCTCACAATATCTGAACGAGTCCGGTGAGGGAATTGAGGAAGAACCAATAGACGAAGGGCACACAAACAATGATGGCGAAGGAAATGTTCTTCAATTAACAAAGTCCGGCGAGGTATATATATATATATAAGGCCTCTGGTGATCATTACATGTATTAATTGATTTGTATATGTATATATATATATATATATATATATATATATATATATATATATATATTAATGAATCTTTCTTCTTTAGCCCTCCGGATCGAGCAAATCTTCTACAAGGGTAGTACGAGGCCCGGCCAAAAAGTTGCCCGATGGCATAAAGTACAACATCGATGAAATCAAAGAAGATGGCGAACCGATTGCTCCTAAAAAGAATGCGGACAAATTTATACGTCAACGCGGAGTTATTGTTAGGGACCAAATCCCGATCACCGTTCAAGAATGGAATAAGCCAAAGGAAGATCGAGGAGTTAGTTTTGTCGATGAAAGAGCAAAAAATCTGCTTTGGGATACGCTCATGTCACATTTCACCCTATCAGAGGGTTTCACAGATCTCCAATGGGAGAAAGTCAAGAAATGTGCTCTTAAGAAGATGGCCAGACAATTCCAGACTTGGAAGAAAAGATTATGGGCCAACTACGTCAACGCAGAAAAGAAGACTCCAGAATTCACTGGATCACTAGAGAAGGTAAAAGATCACTGGAACTTATTTGTGGAGTTCAAGGAATCGGAAGCAGCTAAGGAACAGTCAAGGAAAAGCAAGATAAATGTTGAGAAAAAAAGTTTCACCATGTTCTGGGGCCAGGTGGCTACAAGACTGGGTTGCCTAAGTGGGATGAATCTGAGGAAAAGATGATTGCTGCAGGGGTCACTCCACAAATAGTGGGTTGGCCCGACAGGTGCAGGACTTGGTTTTATGCGCATGGGGGAAAGTTGGACCCAAAGACAGGGGAGATTATTGAACAGGCAAGTCTTAAAGAAGCCTCGGACGCTTTACTTGAAGCAATAAAAGAGGCTCGAACGGGGGCGTTCCAGCCCGAGAGAGAGAATGACGAGCTTACACGCGCCCTCAAGAATCCTGAACACCCGGGACGAACACGAGGCAAAGGCGTTGTTCCGTGGGTTGAGGGGTTTGCGGAGTGGAACGACACTTACAGAAGCCGTGCGAGAAAGAAGAAGCAGGATGCAGACCAGAGGAAGCAGGATGCAGACCGGCTTCAAAAGGTAGAATCAAAGAACGCGGAGTTGGAACGCGCTTTCATGCGGCAGCAGGAGCAGATCGACACAATTAGCCAGCAAAGGGCGTCTCAGCGGCAGGAGCAACCAGATCCAGCATTGGATGGTACCATGCCATCTATGCCGAAAAGCAGCGTGGGTTCCACGGGAGTCCCGGCCGATGATGCACTGCTGGCTCGCTACCCCGTGGATGATATCCAAGAGACGACAACTTGTGAGCTACACATGAAAATGAAGAACATATCCATGAAGGTGGCGGACAGCTATGCTTTACCGAATGCACCTGAAGCAACCATCCACGGCAATCCGATTCCACCTGGCTATGCTCGTGTCGGGGTGGATGAAGTTCTGTCAGGATATGACTCACTAGAGCTTGACTTTCCTGGAGGTCAAGGGGAGCAGACACTGGGAGAAGCCATACGTGGTCTCATTGTATAGAGAAAGGAATGCATCGTGTTTCCAAACTCGGTGCCAAGGCCACCGACTCCTCCTCCAAGTCTGCCGCGTCAGCCGACTCCAACCCACCTCGAGACGGAGCGCAGCGCGAGTCCGCCATATCGATCTCCGACGCGTCAGCCGAATCCACCCCACCTCGAGACGGAGCCCAGCGCGAGTACGCGATATCAATCTCCGCCGCGTGAGCCGACTCCAAAGCGGAAGAGAGCACCAAAGAAGAAACCCGAGCCTCCTGCCAAAAAGAAGTTAGCTTACGAGATGACTGAGGAGGAAAACAAAGGGGTCGTGGATGCCCAAGTGAAGGCCCATTTTGCACCGAAACCGCCCCCGCCGCCGAAGGAGAAAATACCTGAGAAAGTTGTACAACACTTTGTGGATCTTGCTAAACCGGCTGTGGAGAAAAGGCGATCAGACTATGAATGCTCTATTAGCAAGTCATATTATCAACAAAAAATCAGCAGTCGAGCCTTACAGGTAGTAATAAAAGCGGGAAAACTGTTCCCCAGCTCGGAGAACAGGCAGTGCAATCGATCCCCCCGCTCAAGGTGAGTACCGATAAGGCGGTAACCGACGCTGATAGAGAGATGGCTAGAGAGATGGGTATCACTGTTGAACAACTCCTAGGCATCGAGAAAGTCCCCACGATGGATCCGAAGGAACTAGCATAGAAATATGTCCCCGGGAACCCTCTGGTCAGGCCTGACGAGGTGGAGCTTCTATCAACGCAAATGCGCAGATTGCATGACTGGTACCTGAGAGAAATAAAGGCCGGGCGAGAGAGCCTCATGGTGAAAGTCAAGCCAGAGCATTACTTCCATGGAAAAGATGTGTGGATTGAATTTCCAGAAATTTTTCAGTTATTCAATCAAGACGCACTCGACAAATCTCTCGTCAGTTGCTATTGTCTGTAAGTGATTTCTTTCTGTAATTTAAGTCTCTAGTTCAGCTCGTTCATTGCCTGTAATTATCCTCACTCTATTCTTTTGTGTGGTATTATATATGCAGAATGAAGATTTTTGAATTGAAAAGAGATAGAGTCTATGGCATTGGGTTCATTGACCCAAATACCGTTAATGAAAATGTGTTAAATAACCACAAACAAGACACAGAGAATAGCTTGCTAATGTTTTTGAAGGAACTAAATACCAGACCAGAAATACTTTTTCCTTACAACTTCAGGTGAGTGTTACTGTCTTGTACTACAAATTCTATTTTTGCTTACTCGATGTTAAGTGTAGTTGATGAGTTATGCATGCCCGCTTATACAAACGTGTGCGCAGATTCCATTGGATCCTGCTAATCATTAGAGTTGACGAGGGAACTATTGAAGTACATGACTCACTGGGTAAAGATCCTGAAGAATACAGGAGCCTGTTTTTGATGCTCGATAGGTAATTTCAATCATTATCGCACTATGTCGGCCTCTTTAGTTCATTTCCTGATATCAAGTAATTAATAACTCCTTTATTCATTTTCTTTGCCGGGCAGGGTTTGGAAAAAGTTCATCAAAGAGGTTGTCGGTGAATGGGAACCACAGCTGAAATGGCGACGGTCCAAGGTAATTAAGTAGTACTAGCTACGTCCGCGCATCTCTTTAATTCTAGTTTCAATACCATTATCATGTTTGATTATTATCTGATTAAATTCTATTCACGTAAAGTGTATGAGGCAGGAAAAGGGGACTAATTTATGTGTATACTACGTTTGCGAGAACATTCGCTTTATTACCGAAAGGAGCAGAGATGCAAGACATCTTTGGGTACGTAAACACTATTCACAATTTTTTTTATCATGATCTAATATATATACACACAACTAATATATTCATATTGATCTCCTTCTTTAAAGATGACGGAGATGCGGGATAGGCTCCTACCAAAGGATCGCATACGAGCACTTCAAGAGGAAATGGTGGGATTTTTGCTTCAGCAGGTCATATCTCCCGACGGAGAATACCATTTCACCTAATGCCTGCATGTAATGATCTGCAAATTGTAGGAGAAATTGCATATATATATATCTGTATGCATGGTCGTACGAGAAATTCTATGATATATGATTGGTTCTACGAGAAATTCTATTATATATGCATAACGTGTACAGTATGTAGTAGCGTAAAATATGTTTGAAATGAAAAAGAATTAAATGGAAAACACAAAATGAAAAGGAAAAATAAACAATAAACCCTAAACCCCTAAACCCCTAAACCTTTAGTCCCGGTTGGTGTCACCAACCGGGACTAAAGTGGCAGTGATTTAGTCTCGGTTGGTGTCACCAACCGGGACTAAAGGTCCCCAGCCCCCGGCGCGCGCTGCCGGCCACGTGGCAAGGATTTAGTCCCGGGTCGTGGCCAACCGGGACTAAAGGGTGGGGGCCTTTAGTCCCGGTTGGTGAACCGGGACTAAAGGCCCTTCCCAACCGGGACTAAAGGCTGTTTCTCCACTAGTGTTAAGAACCCGAATAGTCCAGGCATATTCATCATAGTTAGAACCAACAAACTTTGCATAAGCATGACCATCTTTTCCCTTCAAACGGACATATGATGGATTATATTTTCCGGCAAAGTCATTGTGAGTAGTCTTGCCCCTAGTGGCATCACCACTCACAACCTTCTCCTTCCCTTTGTGCCCTTCTTGCTCAAATGCAATATTTTGAGGTTGGGGGACTTGTTCTTCTTCTTCTTTGATGAGGTATCAAACCCAAGTCCTTCCTTAGAAACACATTCCTTTCGATTGCTCAAAAGGTCATTACAATTCTTCTCACCTTGAATGCAATAAACAATACCCTTCTCAAGCTGAGCTTTCAACTTCTTATTCTCCTCAATGAGAGATGCTTGGTCAAACAAAGACTTAGAGGAACAAGCAACATCATTCATAGAAATAGGAGGAGAGGTGGCAATTAACTTAAAGAGAGTAGCTTTAAGTTGGGCATGAGACTCAGTGAGTGCAATGAGCTCACCCTTGACAAGCTCAGAGCTTTTCTCAAGGAGCTCAAAATCCTCAAGGAGTCTAGCACAACCAATTTTGAGCTCATCATTTTTAACCTTGAGTTCCTTTGCCACCTCAATGGTTCATTCCAAGTAATCACTAGAATTAGTGAGGTCAATCTTATAATCAATGATAGTATCCTCTAAAGAAACATTTCTAACATTCATTTCATGAAGATTTTGCTTGAGGAGATTGACTCTCTCTTTTTCCTCTATAAGGAGGTTTTCAACATTCTCAATGTAGTCATCGCGTTCGGCAAGTAACTTCAATAGATTGCTAAAATGAGCAAGTGCTTCTCCACGAAGAGTTTTCATAAAGCTTAGAGAGGCATTTTCATCAACTTCTCCATCCTCTTCACACTCATCCTCCAAATCCTTATTGCATGAAGTATAAGAAGTAGTAGAGGATTTGAGAGTGAAAAGAAGTGGGTTAGGAGTGGGAGTTGATTTTACCTCTCTTGCCATGAGGCATCGATGAGTGATGGGCTTGTTCTTGTTGGGGGCATCGAAGAGGCCAGAGGAGGAGGATGAGGTTGAGTGGACGGCTGCACATTTGCTGTGAAACTCATGTTTAGGGGTGGCGGCACATCCTGTTGAAGTTCAAGGGATGGTATTATACCAGCCCTTCTAAGTTTAAGCAGTAAGTAAGCGCTTTTGGTGGCGATGGTTTTGGCCGCAGTTGTTTTTCACAAACCCCAAACCCGGTAGTGTTGGTGGCTGTAGCATTATTTTGTGTGTCAACGTTGCCCGGGGGTTGGGACAGCCGACCAGTGCTCCTGTCGGCACATTTGCCAGATGAAGCGTGGTCCTTGTCACATTTGCGGCAGAACTCGGGTTTAGGTGGTGGCGGCATGTCCTGCTGAAGTTCAAGGGATGGTATTATACCAGCCTTCTAAGTTTAAGCACTAAGTAAACGCTTCTAGTGGCGAGCATCGGCCAGCTGTAATGGGTTTGGCCGCAGTTGTTTTCACAAACCCATACCCGGCACTTCGTCGGTGGGTGCATAGGACGTTCAACTTCATCGGCATTTTTGTGTGATTTTTGTGGCAGCCAGGGAGATGTTGCCTCATGTCGACACCTTTTTTTGTTTCCGCGGTGCGGCGTCAAAGTTGCTAGATGAAGTCGTGAACGACGGTTTTGACTCTCCATGATAAATAAGTAAAGTAATTATTTTCATCATCTTTATTTTTTCAATCTTTATGCACGTCTGAGCTCCCCACTTGCTCTATCGATGTGCGGAACAAGCAGCAACTCAGGGCTAGTTGCGAATTTTTGGTAACCATATTTCTTCATCGTATAAGCTAGTCTGGAAACGTGAAACGTCCTTCCTAGCTGAAAAAACTTACGTTTTCCCACTAACAAGGAAAACATCGGCACTAACACCCTCATGACGAGATCAGTCGTCGATAAGGCCCACACTGTCGTTTGGTTTGCTGTAGTGGGAGTTAGCGGCTCCCATAACAAAACGGTGGTGGCACCATCATTACTCATTTTTCGTGCGGGGGGGGTCATTCTGTTTTGAAAAAACACCATAATTTTTGAAACATACTGAATCTCCAGATCCCCAGCGTTTCTATTTCGAAACCAAAATTCCTGGCAGAATCAAGCAGGTCGTATATATGCCGAACTGCTCCATTTCATTACTCTCGAGTCACCTTTCGTAATTCATGTAAGAAACTTTCACCAGGGCGAACGCACCTGCCGACTAACCATCGAAGTTTTAATTTTAAATAATTATGGAACTAGCATCTAATAACAAAAGGGGAAGAGATTTGAAAGTGGAGGCTTTGGAGGATTGGATGGTTAGGTAGATCCCAACAGAGCCCCCACGTCGGCCCCGCTCGGGCGACACGGGAGGTCCTCCCGACCCTAGCCGCCGGAGCCCTCCTCTCCTCCCTCCCTTCCCTCCGTCGCCGCCGAAGGACGCCGCCGAGCTAAGCCCGGGGCGGAAGGCGGTGGCAGAGGTCCTCCTCTCCTGCTCGCATGTGGGGTGGTGCAGGATCTCGATGCGAGTGGTGGCGCAGCCGGGATCGGATCGCGGCGCGACACGGCGGCCGACTGAGATCGGATCCAGGGCGGCGGCGGCAGGCTCTGGGCATGGCCTTGGGAGGCGGCTGGGTAGTCCAGTCCGGCTTGGTAGCGGCGGCGTGGAGGGGCGCCGTGGAGGGCCTGGTGGAGGGCCGGTTGCATGCTGGTGTGGCCTCCAGTCAGTGGCTGATCGGTGTGCCCTGCTCCATACGACTGTGGATCTGGTGGTCATCTCCTCCGTCGGAGGTGGTCGGCCTGAGGCTGGGTGGTCGGATCTCGAGATCCGTCATCTAGTCTCGGCTACGAGTCGGGGAGACATAGTTGCCGGTAAAAACCGAGCCGACGGCGGGCGATGGCGGCATTCTGCACCGTTACCTTGATAAGGGCATCGTCGTGTAACTATTGTCGACGTACTCGTGCTGCTCCGAGGGAAATCCTAGGATCTGGTCTTCCAGATCGGACGATGGCGTCACTTTGGCGTCGTTTCTCTCTAGGGAGCATCGTTTGTGGAGCGGCGCTGGAAGACAGAGGCAGGAGGTGGAGCGGCTTCGTCTTGCACGGAGCTTCGGTGGAGATGTCAAGTCATGCCTGGCCGACAGGTGATACGCTGTGTCATGCCTGTTCGGCAGGTGCTACGCACGACAGATCTTTCAGAGACTTCAAGCTGTGTCGGCTGGTAATACTTGGCGGCATGGTGCTGTGGTGTACCGGTAGCGAGCAGTTTACGCGCAGGGAGGTGGTGCCGTTGGGCGCCGTGGTGGCGTCGACGGATGGCCGGACTGGCAAGGATGATGCGGATCTCTTTCCTGAAGATGGGTCAGCGGTTCGATGATGATGGCGGCTTCTAAAACGTGTTCATGTGGTGTACCCTTTAGGATTGTTGCACCGGCTGTAGGTTCCGATACGTTATGTGGATGGATCGGCGACGACACCGGTTTTAAATATGGGGAGTGAGAGCACTCCACATTATCAAGTTTGTAGGTGTGAGTGGTGGCTTCGGGTAGCTTGATGTATGTTTTTACAGACCTTTGTTGCATAATTAATAAAGATGGCCGTATGCATCGATTGATACAGAGGCCGGGGGTTTTAGCCTCCTTTTCCAAAAAAAAATCTAATAACAATGAAACATTTTGTATACTTGTTTAAATTTGTAATCCCCTAAATCCAGAAAACTATACATAGACATGTTTTTGTAGTTGGACATATATAAAGGTTGAGCCATGTCGTGACAACACTCATAAACGTGTCAAATGTTTTTTACCAACTATCATAAACGATTTTTCAGCGAGGCTTCGTTCAATTGTTGTTGAGTTACCTCCCGCCATACACGGGGAGAACTTTTCATTGATGGTTCTCATAAAGTATTTTTTTAGCGAGGCTCCGTTTGGTTGTTATGAAGTCACACCTTCCGCCAACCATGAAAGAACTTTTCATCGATTGTTCTCGCAAATGATTATTCAGCGAGGCACCATTTGATTGTTCTCGAGTCACCTTCTACCAATCATGAAAGAACTTTTCATCGATTTGGAATGCATCGCCCGACTAAGTGCCCATGTTCCATGTATTAAATAATAATGGTACTAGCCTCTAATAAATATTCAAACATTTGTATATTATTTTTTTGTAAACACGTAACCCAAAGAAATTATACAAAGGCATGTTTTCACCGTTTTCATATTTTCCAACGTTTGAACCATATTGTACGCACAACAGATGTGTTTTCTCCTTAGTTTTGTACCCAAATATGATTTTTAGTTGTTTTATCCACCATTTCCACCACCAAAAGAGAAAATGACTCGATAACATACGTAACTGTCCAATACCATTCACCTTCCGGCAATCATGAAAAAACCGTTCACCAAAACGAACCGCACTGGCTGACTATCCAACGAATTTGGGTGTTTTTAAATAAGTATGGTACTAGCCTAAAATAAGCGTTCCAATAGTTGTACATATGCATTAATTTTGCCCTAAATCAGGGATACTATAAATAGACATGTTGTTGTAGTTTTGTTATTTATAAAGGTTGAACCATATTGTGACAGCCCTCATAAACGTGTTAAACACTTTACAAACTCTCGCATGCCTTTTTAACAAGGCTCCGTTCGAAAACTCTAGAGTCACCTTCCACAAATCATGCAAGAACTTTCCATCGAATCGGACGACGCACCATCCCATTATGCCCCCCCCCCCCCCCCCCCCCCCCCTCCTCTCCATTTCGAAACTAGTTGTTGTAGTAGGCTCTAACGATATTCAAACATTTACATATTATCTATATGTTAAAAGACTATGGGTCTTTACAAGTAAAATTTAACTAAAATATGATTTATGCGGATAGTCGTACACCATCGTGCACACCACCAACTCCCATACAAGCCCTAAACAAGGCTCTGTTTGATTGGGCGTGTGACACCTTCCGTCAAACGTGGGAGAACCGTTTACCAAATCGAAATGCACCGCACAACTATGTGCCCATGCTGTAATTTTTAAATAATTATTGTAATGGCCACTGAAAAAATGATCATTATTCTTTACTCTGTGGGAATGATTAAAAAAACACCTAAATCATAGTTTGAGTGTTCTCGAGACACCTTCTGCCAATCAAGTAAGAAACTTTCACCTAATCGAAATGCCCGTCCTGAATAACTGTCGAGGCTTCATTTCTCAAATAATTACGATACTATGCTAACAATATTTCAAACCTTAAGTACATATGCTTAAAAAAAACTTGTGACCCCTAAATAAAAAAAATTCTGTCTTGATGTATTTTTTGACATGTGACTTCTTTCATAGGTCGAACCATGTTGTATATACAATAGGATATTAAAAATAAACGTCTAACTATCGAGGGATAGTTTTAAACAAGGATCCGTTTGATAGTTCTCGGTTCACCTTCCGCCAATCATGTAAGAGCTTTACAAACGCGTTAAACATTTTAGAAACGCTCGCAGGCCTTTTGAACAAGGCTCCGTTTGAATGCTCTGGAGTCGCTTTCCACGAATCATGTAAGAAGTTTCCATCGAATCGGAATGCACCGCCCCATTAACCCCTCGATTTCGTAACTACTTATTGTTGTAGCCTCTAATGATTTCGGGAGCAACTGAGCTCGAGCTCAGAAAAATGAGGGCCGTGATTAGCGGAACCCATGTCGGGGCGATTTCCAGGCGATCGGCGGCCGATGCTGAGGATCGAGGCCACGGAGAGAAAGAATCTGATTCAGAGAGAAAGGGAAGTCTTGGTGATTGTCTGGAGAGGCATCAGGATCGAGAGGATCCATTGGGGTTGCGAGATTCATGGATCAAAACACGAACTGCGGTCAAGAGATATGCGAAAGAGAGGAACGCAGGTAGGAAAGATCGGAAGAATATCTTAGGGGATCATAGCCTTCCTTCCGGTGGGGGTCTAGAAAGGATTAAGCTGAAGATTGGTAAGATGCGTGAGGATTTTGGGTGCAGATGTTTGGATGGAAATCCTGGTCTCACAGAACGGGATGCGGGAGATCGGCTGCTGACTGATCCACCAGACAAAGGTGGGGGCTGGGATCCATCTTCTGATGCGTTGATTAGCCTTGCGAAGGAAAGGAATCAGATCCTCGCATTCACCAGGGAGCTAGTGCCCGGATTGGAGAAGCAATACGTGAGTATAAAAGATCTGGCTGAGGACAGACCCATCGATCACCAAACACCCGATATCGTACCAACAGAGAGCTCGAACACAATGGTTGCCCAGGACCCTCGCAAGAACAAGGTAGCGATGGCCCATGGTGAGGAGGTTGGCTCCAACGGCAAGCCGGGGCTGGGGGATAGGCCGGTGCTCCGCGGTGGCTCCTCGAGGGACCGCGGTGATCTATGCCGCACCCCGGCCGGCCAGGGTGTTGGAGGCGATCGCACTGCAAGGTATGGAGGTACTGATCATGTGGTGGCTCCAATCTTTCCTGTGAGCTTGGAGATGCAGGCTTCAAAGGTGGTGGAGCTGAACCTGACTAGGGAGAGGGCGGCCATGCGCTCGAGGTGGATCGCTGTTGGACTGTTCTTCTCGGTGCAAATCTTCAGCATCGCGGGGCTGTTCAGCGAGCTCAAGAGCAAGTGGGGCCTAAGAGGGCGCCTCAACTATACCCCTCTCAAGAACAACCGGTTCCTCCTCGAGTTTGAGCGCGAGGGGGATCTCTGGTTCATCCTCAACAACGGCCCATGGACTCATAAAGGCGATGCTTTCCTGATGGTGGCGGTGGATGGGAGCGCCCGCCCGGGCGACGTGGAGGTCGCCCACATGCTGATGTGGGCGCGCATCTATGATGCTCCTCCGATCATGTTCTTCGAACTGGTGGCCAGAGAACTTGGTGCCAAGCTTGGTGAGGTCCTGGAGGTGGGTGCAGACAGAGAAGGCAGGTTGTGGGGCGACTATATGAGAGTCCGTATAAATCACGATGTTGATGAACCCATCCGTAGTGAGATAGAGACCCATGATTTTGCTGAGAATAAGATGTATGTCCTAAATGTAAAATATGAGAGGCTGCCTAGGTTTTGTAGCTACTGTGGCCATTTAGGGCATGGCCAGCGCGATTGTAAGCTGCCCAAAGACCTCCAAGAGATGAGGTTTTCGGTAGCAATGCGCGCGTCACCGTTCAAGAGGAGTGGCAGTAGAGGTGGGGTAGTGGTTCCAGAGGCTAGCAGTGCTTGACGTTTTCTGCACTTCGGATCAGAGAATTCAGGGGCTGTGCACACGGCTCCACCAAGGTTCGCAGCAGAGAAGTACCGCAATGTACCTGAGGATGTGCTGGCCGACCCGCTGGTGCAAGAAGCTATCGCGGCAGTGAGCGCTATCAGGCTGGACGCTGGCCGGAGGGGCAGTGTTGAGCGGAGCCTGAATCCAAGACTTGCTCTGACCCCGGCGACCACAAACCCTGCAACAGCTAACAATGGTGTAGGAGGAAAGGGGGTCGACACCAACACTACTCACCCCTGCCACAACGTTGCTACTACTCAAGCTTTGGATAAACTGAATGTTGGCGCGTCGGTCCAAGACTTCCCGCCAGGTTTCGGCCCCTCCCCTTGCCATGCCCTGGTTCCAGCTGCTGTCCCTGCACCAACTATGGCAGCGGGCGGGACTGGGGACTCTGACGCTGTTGCCACAGATCATGGGAAGGAGCCGAACCTGATAGCTACGGGTGCTGCTGTAGCTGATGGGGGGGATTCTACACAGGAGTGCCCCAGAGAGTCAAGAGACGGGGGTAGCAAGATACAGGACGTGATGCCTGCTACTGGCCAAGAAACTACTCCTAGTCAAGTGGTGGTAAAGGAGAAAACTCACAAGCGGCATTCAGCCTGGACGTGACGAGCGGGCTTTTGGCCCGGCTCGCGGCCCGTTATGGACCGGACCGTACGGTCCAGGCCCGGTAAAAAAATCGGTCGGGCCGAGCTCAGGAATTAGGCCCGACAAACTCTCGGTCCGGTCCGGATTTTGACCGAGCCCCCGAGCAGGACCGACGAAACGTAGTCACCGCGGCTGCCGTTCCTCGTCGTCGCGGCCACCGGTGGTCACCGAGTGAACCACCCCGTCTCCCAGCACCGCCGCATCGCCATATTCCTGCCTGCGCGATGAATTGGTCCCGAACGCCGCCTACACAACGCACGCATCCTCTCTTCCCCGACCATGGCCGCCTTCTGCCGCCATCAAATTTGTCGCAGTCGTCATGTCCCCGGCCTTGCTGACGCGACAAAGCGGTGCAGCCCGTGCACGCACGCTCGCAGGGCACGAATTGCATCTCCTTCTTGCCCGCGATGTCGGCGAATACTGTTGAATAAATCCCAAGCCCCTGTCACGTTTTCAGTTAGTTCAGTTAGCACTTTGGTTTTTCATCAGGTTAGGCTCGAACGCTTTCTTTCTGTTAGCTAGTTTAGCTCGCGGGTCTAACTGCCTGGAGCGAGTGTCGCGCCTCGTAGGTCTGCTCGTGGGATGGCACGAGTGTTGTGGATCACGACGATGCAAAGTCAGGGGCCACGAAGCCCTGTTCCCGTTCTGTAAGTCTGAATAAATGGCAGAGAAATAGAACAGAAAAGCTATGAAGTTTGTGCAGCGCAAAACACATGTGTCTTCCTTCTTCCTCGAGCAATCTCTCGTTCGCGTGTGTTCGTTCCAAGGGCACCTCGGGTGCAGACAAACACGTCGGTGAACACGCACACGTTGGTGTGCTCCGTCTTGTTCCCCGGGAACTCGAAGTTGATCTCGTCATGATTGTCTCCCACTGACGATGTCTGAATTTGCAATCAATTGATGCACATACAGATAGTATTGCAGTACAAGCTGATTAGTAGTCTGAAATTGGAAGCGACCATGTACGTACCTAGTATGTGGTGATGGTGACGGTGCCGGCGGGTGGCGGAGTTCCCCGGGACGAGCTTGATGTGGGTAGAGACGCTACCATAGATGAACTGCCTCTTTGTCTGCAGCAAGCAGCCGGAGGAGTTGCTCTTTAGGACATGGCACGGAACAGACGCACGCACGCAGGCGCAGGGCACACACGCAGCTCACGCTCCCCCTCCATCGCTCGGTCCCTCGGTCCTGACCGAGCTTTCGCCTCGCCGGTCCGGTTCAGGGAAACAGGCCCGCTGGGCACTTCGGTCCGGTCCGGTCCGGACCGGTCGCGGCCGGTCCAAAGCGCGGCTCGGTCAGGGACCGGACCGGCACGGACCGTGTCCACCCTGAAGCGGCATGGTAAGAACAAGGGTAAGAGCTATGCAGAACAGAATACAGTACTGGGAAAGAGGGATGGGCGTGGATCGCTGGTGGTAGATGAGGAGGAAAGGAATACTGAAGACACAGAGAGTGATCAGAAAAAGAAGGCTAGGGGAACAGATGAGGGTACAGGTGATGCGGACATTGGTGTGTTGGGCGGACAGGGAGTGACCGACCATGGGGCTGTCGGCAAACTGACGAGCGCTGATGGCGGTGCCCGTCAGGAGCCATGACGATCTTAAGCTAGAACTGCCGGGGCCTAGGACAACCCCGGACAGTTCAGGAACTCGTATGCCTAGTGCATACCTACAAGCCCAAGCTTGTGTTCCTATCTGAGACGCGGCAAAGCAATTCGTATGTCAATAAGATGAAATGGAGGCTAGGCCTCAAGCACTGTATCGCGCAACCGGGCATTGGAAAAAGTGCCGGTATCGCACTCTTTTATGATGAAAGTGTCAAAGTAATAAAGCTTGCCGTTGGCCCGAGGTATATCGATGTGTTGATAAGACTGAGTCCGAATGGGCTACAGTGGCATGGTACCTTTGTTTATGGTGAACCGAGAGCACATGAAAGGCACCACATGTGGGAGTTATTGAGAAGGATTAAAAACGATGTGGCAATCCGAGCACATTTCAGGCACCAAAAGGTCAGAGAGGAATATGGAGAACTTCAGGCAAATCCTATCTGAATGCAAACTCTTTGATCTTGGCTACAAGGGCCCAACTTGGACTTATGATAATAAACAGGTGGGTCATAGGAAAGTGAGAGCAAGACTGGACAGAGGAGTGGCCTCTTCGACTTGGTTGGATTCGTTTAGAGAAGCCTCTGTCGAACACATCTACTCATCTCGCTCGGATCACTTACCTTTGCTGCTGCGTGTGGGAAGCCGCAAGGAGTGGAGACCAGTTGGTGCGAAAGGACAGCGACCGTTTTGGTATGAACACATGTGGGAGCGCGCACCCTCGCTGCAGGAAACGATCACAGAAGGATGGAAGGGGGCTGGTACAGCAAGTAACATGCAGGACCTTGGAAGGAAGATTAACAACATGCAGCAAGTTCTCAGAGGGTGGGCTGACAGAGATTTTGGTTCGGTACTGAAGAAGTCCGTGGAGATTAGGAAGAAACTAAGTAACCTATGGAAGCTCCCGGATACGACAGCAAACCAGAGGAAAATTAACCGTTGGTCAGCGGAGTTGGATGAGCTGTTGTTGAGGGAGGAACTCATGTCGAGACAAAGATCATGGGCTACATATCTTCGAGAAGGAGACCGTAATACGAAGTGGTTCCAGTGGAGAGCTACTTGGAGAAAAAAGAAAAACGAAATATCTAAGTTAAAGGACAGTGTTGGAGTGTGGAAGGAGGATAGGGATGGGTTGCAAGAGCTAACAAGGAATTTCTTTCAGGACCTATATAAAAAAGAAGACGATGTGAACCCACACGAGCTTCTGAACCTTGTTAAGGGGACAGTGACGGATGACATGAACAGGGCACTAATGAAAGCCTTCTCGGCTGAGGAAATTAGCAACTCACTATTTGAAATTGGACCACTTAATGCTCCCGGTCCCGATGGTTCCCGGCTCGCTTTTATCAGCGGAACTGGGATGTGATGAAAGACGAGGTGGTTAAGGGAGTCCTTAATTTTTTCGAGGATGGCACTCTCCCGGAAGGTATAAATGATACAGTAATAGTGCTCATCCCTAAGGGCAAGGATCCGCAGTCACTGAAAGACTACCGGCTAATCAGTCTATGCAACGTCATCTACAAGGTAATTTCAAAATGTCTGGTGAACCGACTCCGCCCATTCCTGGATGAGATCATCTCGGAGACACAGAGCGCTTTTATCCTGGGGCGCATGATCACAGATAATGCTACAATTGCCTTCGAATGCTTTCACAAGATTCAACATAGCAGAAACAGTCAGAATACTCATTGTGCATACAAGCTAGATTTGGCGAAAGCTTATGATAGGGTGGACTGGAGTTACCTCGAGGGGGTATTGTTGAGGACAGGCTTCGCGCAGAAGTGGACGTCCTGGGTGATGCAATGTGTTCGATCGGTCAGATATTCTGTGAGGCTAAATGGTGAACTCTTGGCCCCCTTTTCCCCCTCGAGGGGACTGCGACAAGGTGACCCTCTCAGCCCGTACCTATTTCTCTTTGTGGCGGACGGTCTAGTTAATCTCATGAATGAGGAAATAGATGAAGGTAACATTACTCCAATCAAGATCGCAAGAAATAGCCCGGGCATCTCCAACCTTCTTTTTGCCGACAATAGTTTGATCTTCTTTAAGGCCACGGTGGGCCAAGCAGAGACCATGAAGAAGGTGTTGACTACCTTCCAGAAATGTACGGGACAGTTACTGAGTGAAAGTAAGTGTTCGCTCCTGTTTAGTGAACATTGCCCGGAGGAAGTTAGAGATGATATTAAGAGGATCCTTGGTGTGGTGGCGGCTACTTTTGAGAGTAAGCACTTGGGTCTTCCAATCCCGGAAGGGAGGATGAAGGATGAAAACTTCCAACCGATCATGGATTCCCTTGGAAAGAGATGCAAGGACCGATCGGAGCAATTTATGTCGTATGCCGCAAAGGAGGTACACATCAAATCGGTTGTCCAGGCTCTCCCATGTTACACGATGGGTGTATTTCTATTCTCAAAAGGATTTTGTGATAAGTACGAGAAAATGATTCGGAATTTCTGGTGGGGAGATGAGGAGGGTCAACGGAAAGTCCACTGGATGTCTTGGGAACGAATGACCAGACCGAAGAGGGCAGTGGGCATAGGTTTCAGAGACATGCATCTTTTCAATATCGCTCTTCTTGCGAAGCAAAGTTGGAGGCTGCTGCAAAACCCAGATAGCCTGTGTGCAAGAGTGATCAAATCAAAGTATTACCCCATGGAAACCTGCTCGATACAGTCTTCGCTGCGGACGCTTCACCGGTTTGGAGAGGCATTGAGGCTGGCTTGGAGTTACTAAAGAAAGGGGTCATCTAGAGAGTGGGGAATGGAGAGAAAATCCAGATTCAGAGGGACCAATGGATCCCACGCAGGGAAGGCCTTCGAACCGCAGCTTTCATAAGGAGATCGAGACTCCGTTGCGTGAACCAGCTAATGCTTTCAGATCGGAAGGAGTGGAACGTTGAACTCATCAGGAAATTTTTCCATGATTTTGACGCGGATGAAATCTGCAAAATTCGAATCCCGAGCTCGGATGCAGAGGACTGCATTGCATGGCATTACGAAAAGAGTGGGATTTTTCAGTAAAGAGCGCGTACAGGTTAGCCGCGTCCATCCAGGGCCAAGTCCTACAAACCCCTTCTAGCTCGTCCAGTGGGGCGCTTGATCGGAGCATCTGGGATCTAATATGAAAATCCAATGTTCCCCCTAAAGTTAGGGTCTTTGCATGGAGGGTGGCCACCAACACACTTGCTACTAAGAAGAATAAGTGCAGGCGTACTATTGAGCTGGACGCAACTTGCAATATCTGTGGCTGTAGCGACGAAGATGAGTTGCATGCTGTGATTGAGTGCACAAAAAGCAGGGCATTGCGTCATGCTTTGAGAGAAGTATGGGAGCTACCACCTGAATCACAGTTCAGAAACACTGGGCCGGATTGGCTGCAAATGATTCTGAGCACAGAAACTGAGAACATGCGGACTAGAGTACTTCTCTTACTCTGGAGATGTTGGCACCTTCGCGAGGATTGCGTGCATGGGGAAGGAAAAGAGCTAATCAGACAGTCTGTGTTGTTTCTGCTGCGGTATGAGGAAGAACTGAAAAACGCAGGCCTGAACAGGGGCTCGGAGTTGGGAAAGGAGGTAGTGCCTCCGTCAAAACCTGAACCTCGAATCCCCACTCGAGATAACATTCAGTGGTCTCCACCGGCTCGTGGTACGGCCAAAATCAACTCGGACGCGGCGTTCCTGCCTGACAGTGGCAAAAGCTGGGCGGGTGCTGTTGCAAGGAACCATGAGGAACTTGTATTCCTGTCAGTTGGCAAAGACCTGTCCATATCGGACAGTGTAGAGGAAGCTGAAGCAAGAGCGGCCTTGATTGGTATACAGGCGCTCGTTACAGTCTTCAGGGGGCCGGTCGAACTGGAGCTAGACTGCAAATGGGTGTCGGATGAATTGAATGCAAATAAGCCATCACGGTCAGCCTGTTCAGGTGTGATACGGGATATAAAGGAGTCCTTAAAGTCTTTCACATTACACAAAATCTCTTTTTGGAGGAGGGAAGGCAACTCACTGGCCCATGAGCTGGCGGCTACGGCAAGACATTCTGGAGATTTCCAAATCATTGCGGGAGTGCCTGATAGTTTAAGATCCCTGGTGGTCTCGGAATGTAGCTCTTCATCCTGAGTAGATTCTTACTCTTGATTCTCAAAAAAGAAAAATGATATTCAAACATTTACAAATTATCTATATGTTAAAAGACTACGGGTCTTTACAAGTAAAATTTAAGTAAAATATGATTTAGGCGAATAGTCGTAAACCACCGTGCACACCACCAACTCCCATACACGTCCTAAACAAGGCTCCGTTTGATTGGGCGTATGACACCTTCCGTCAAACGTGGGAGAACCATTTACCAAATCGAAATGCACCGTACAACTATATGCCAACGCTTTAATTTTTAAATAATTATCGTAATGGCCACTGAAATTTTTTATTTTTCTTTACTATGTGGGAATGATTAAAAAAACACCTAAATCATAGTTTGAGTGTTCTCAAGACACCTTCCGCCAGTCAAGTAAGAAACTTTAACCTAATCGAAATGCACGTCCCGAATATATGTCCCAAGGGACATCTGAGATTTTTTGTGGAATTTTCCCTCACAAGAAAATGAGGATTCATTTGGAAAGGTAAGATTAGGTTTTCTAATTCTATAAATTGGAATTATGGTCTAGCAAAGATTGGGACTAAGCAAGGGTGGTCATGGCATCTACCTAGGGTGTAGAGCACAAGGGAGAGATAAGAGGGGTAGGATCCACACTAACCTGCATCAAACACCAATTGAAGATCCAAATAAAATCCAAGAAAAAGATAAGAGCGAATAACAGTAAAAAATTAATAACCAAATTTTGCGGTGTTACAAGGCGGCGACCGGCCTGGGAGTTTTGCTATCCTAGCTTCATCTCCGTTGCGGTGGGGTGCGCTCCGACCTCGCCGTCGAGCCTGGGGTGATGTACCCGGGTGTTGTTTGTTGTCTTTCTGTGCAGGTGGTTCTCTTCTTCCTGGTGTGTGCCTTGTTGGAGCTGCATGCGGGCGATGGCGCCAACGGCGGATGGCCGGTCCATGTGGATCGGGGTGAGGAATCCTCATCCGTTCAAATGGCAGCAATGAAGATTCATCCTCTATTTCTCCTCATGGGTGACTCCCTAATGCGACTCCGTGTCCTCCGGCGGATGGAGTTCCTCCTTGGCAGCGGCGGTGGCCGGCGTTTCTTTGCTCTGGCATGGTCGTTGGCGGTGGAGAAGAATGTTCCCAGGGGCCTTTTTGCTATTTCCTTTTGTTGGCGGTCTTCTTTGCCTCACTTCAGAACAGCTGTACTGTGGTGTGATGTACCTCGACTCTTCTAATATTATCCACACCTTTCACAAAAAAATAAAGAGGCCTCGTTCTTAAAAGCCAGGCGACAGCCTTTTATCTAAAAAAAATTTCTCCATGACCATCTATTTAAACAACGAGATTAAGACATTGAAAGCACATTTGCTCCCTTGGTGGTTTTGATAATTCATAACAACATATATCTCATTGAACTAATGTCTATTCAAGATTAGTATTTCAGGATGTTCAATGATTGGCATGGCATGGACTAGAGAAGTGGACCCCTCAAAATGCTAAGGACAAGGATTGGCAAAAGCTCAAGACTCTACATTTTTGGTTTAGTGATCCAAGATCACATTGAGTCCATAGGAAAGCCAATACTATTAAAAGGGGACGAGTTGTTGCTTAATGATCTTTTTGCTCAAGTGCTTAGTGACAGTAATCCTAAACCCTTAACCACTCTCTCTACCCAAATATGTCCAGAACCTACATTCCAACTCAGCCCTATCGATATTTCCTATCCGGCCCCACCGAGTTCATCCAAGCCTTAGCCACTACCAAAACCCTAACAAATCGGATCCACCGAAATGGATCTCGGTCCCACTGAGATGGCCTTGCCAACTCTCTGTAATCGGTTGCATTCACTTCGGTCTCACCGAGTTTTGCAAATCGGTCTCACCGAGATGGCTTGCCAAGTCTCTGTTGCCTTATTGCTTCACTTCGGTCTAACCGAGTTGATGCAATCAGTGCCACCGAGATGAGGATTGCCCTAAGCCATTGCACTTCTGTCCATCCGAGTTGTTCGTATCGGTCCCACCGAGATTCCTAAAGTTCATATCTTTTACACAGTTCGGTGCTACCGAGATTATCGTTTCGGTGCCACCGAATTGAGTCAAAAGTGTGTAACGGTTGGATTTTGTGTGGAGGCTATATATACCCCTCCACCACATCCTTCTCAGTAAGGAGAGCCATCAGAACGTGCCTACACTTCCACCATACATTTTCTGAGAGAGAACCACCTACTCATGTGTTGAGATCAAGCCATTCCATTTCTACCATTTGAACCTTGATCTCTAGCCTTTCCCAAGTTGCTTTCCACTCAAATCCTTCTTCCACCATAGCCAAAATCTGTGAGGAGTTGTTTGAGTGCTGGGAAGACTATCATTTGAAGCACAAGAGCAAGGAGTTCATCAACAACACACCGTCTATTACCTTTTGGAGAGTGCTGTCTCCTAGATTGGTTAGGTGTCACTTGGGAGCCTCCAACCAAATGTGGAGTTGAACCAAGAGTTTGTAAGGGCAATGAGATCGCCTACTTCATGAAGATCTACCCCGAGTGAGGCTAGTCCTTCGTGGACGTAAGCCATGGTGGAATAGACAAGGTTGCTTCTTCGTGGACCCTTCGTGGGTGGAGCCCTCTGTGGACTCACGCAGCCGTTACCCTTCGTGGGTTGAAGTCTCCATCAACGTGGACATACGATAGCACCACCTATCGGAACCACGACAAAAACCACCGTGTCTTCATTGCGTTTGAAATCTCCGATCGCCTCCTTTACATACATATGCAATTGCTTACATTCCGCTGCTATACTCTTAGAATTGCATGTGTAGGGTGATGCTTGACATGTACTTTTGCTAAAATCTGCCCACAACTAAAATTGGGAAAAGGTTAGGTTTTATATGGTCAAGTAGTCTAATCACCCCCCCTCTAGACATACTTTCAATCCTACAAGTGGTATCAGAGCTTTGGTCTCCGTAAGCCTTGATTTCCATTGCTTTGGTGATCATAGGCTTGGTTTCACAACCTAGGAGAGTATGGCATCTAGTGAGGGTAACTATCACCGTAGAGGTCCATATTTTGATGGTACAAACTTTGCTAGTTGGAAACATAAAATGAAAATGCATATTCTTAACCCCGCCGTTTGGGCTGTTGTTCGTGTTGGCTTGCAAGGTGACTTCTTTGAGGATGGCAAAGAACCGGATCGTGAAGCAACCCCGAAAGAATTGAAGATGTTACAATACAATGCTCAAGCTTGTGACATTCTATTCAACGGTCTATGTCCCAAAGAATTCAACAAAATCAGCCGCCTCGAGAATGCAAAGGAAATTTGGGATACTTTGGTTGATATGCATGAGGGTACCGAGTTCGTCAAGGAATCTAAGTTGGATGTGCTTCAAAGTCAACTTGACAAGTTCAAGATGAAGGATGGTGAAGGAGTCGCTGAGATGTACTCTAGACTTGCTTTCATCACAAATGAGATTGCTGGTTTAGTAAGTGAAGAGATGACCGACAAATTCATCATCAAGAAGATACTTAGAGCTTTGGATGGAAAATATGATACCGTCTGCACATTGATCCAAATGATGCCAAATTACAAAGATCTCAAGCCCACGGAAGTCATTGGAAGGATTGTCGCTCATGAGATGTCACTCAAGGACAAAGAGGAGCTACACAACAAATCAAGTGGTACTTACAAAGCCTCAACCGATGCTCCAACAACTACAAGTGACAAGCTAGTATCCAATGAAGAGATTAGCCTAATGGTGAAAAGATTCAACAAGTTCTACAAGAACAAAGGGAAAGAAAGAAGCTCTAGCTCAAGACATTATGAGAGAAGATCATCAAGTCATGACCGTAATTGTTACAATTGTGGAAAGCCCGGACACTACTCCAATGAGTGCACGGCTCCCTACAAGAAAAAAGACCAATCACCAAGAGGAAGACATAGAAGAGATGAATCACCTCATAAGGAGAGAATGAGTAGAGATGATCGTTATGAACGAAGACACTCTCGAAGAAGCAAGGATTCGGAGAGGAAGGACAGGTCATCCAAGAGCTACACAAGAAGAATACAACAAGCTCATGTTGGTGAATGGGTTTCCAGCTCCGACTCCGACAACCACTCCGAGAGAAGTTATCACTCCAACTCCGACTACAGTCAAGATAAAGGTGTTGCCGGACTTGCACTTGTGTCATCCAACTCCTATGATCTATTTGACTCACCAAATGAAGGAATTGGAAGATGCTTCATGGCAAAAGG
This sequence comes from Elymus sibiricus, assembly GCA_039707655.1. Lineage (NCBI taxonomy): Eukaryota > Viridiplantae > Streptophyta > Magnoliopsida > Poales > Poaceae > Elymus > Elymus sibiricus. Next base: position 19,543,211 of record CM077672.1, on the reverse strand, counting down.
CCCTAAGGTATCACACCCCGAGTATCTTGATTTCAATAGTGATGAAGATGATTTGCTTGGTGATGATGATTTACTTGTTGATAGGGATAGTAATGTGAGCTATAATGAAAATGCTAGTAATCATGATAGTCAAGAGGAAACGAATGACAATGCTATGAAGGAGATTGAGCGTCTAACTAAAGAAGTAAATGCTCTTAAGTTAGCTCATGAAACAACTCAAGAGGATCATAGAGAACTTCTAAGAACTCATGAGAAGCTACGCTTCGAGAAGCTAAATTTAGAGCAAGAGCATGAGTTTCTTAAAACTATCAATGACGATCTTCGAAAGAAGAGTTCTTCATATCTTGCCAAGCGTTTACTCTTGTCTACCTTTATGCCACAAGTTAAACCTAGACAAACTAGCAACAAGGGTAAAAATGGTTCTACCTCTAGTAGTAACAATAACAGTGTTAAATCCAATATTGTTGCTTCTAGTAGTTCTATTGATTCCACCAATGATTCTCTTAGCCAAGTTACACTTGAGCAAGAAAATATGCTATTGAAAGGAATTATAGAAAAATGTGTCTACAAGAGTCTTGCCGGGAGTAAGCAATTTGAGGAAATTGTACGCAAGCAAGGAAGGCACCGGAAAAACCAAGGTGTTGGTTTTGAACGAAAGTTCAATGCCGATGGAGTTGAGTGGGAAGAAGGTCAATACCCCAAGACGAAGTTTGTTCCTCAACAAGAGAAGTATGATCCTACTTCCTTCAAGGGAACACAAGCTCAAGAAAATCTTTCACCACAAGACCACAAGCTAAAAGGTAAGGACAAGCTTCAAGAAGAGATTGATTCATTTGAAGAAGCTCCTCAAGCCATGGTCAAGTGGGTTCCCAAAACTTCATCAAGTTCTACTTCATCAAGTGCTACTACAACTCCAAGGATTCCCATCAAGTTGATGTGGGTCCAAAAGAAGAAGAACTAGAGAGTTCTTGAGGGTGACTCCGCCAACAAACTTCACTCATATTCTTTATGGCAAGGACTTGTGCAACCAACTTCCACATTTTGCACTAGTTTATGGAGTCACAAACCCTCTTGTTGGTAAGGCAAGGGACAAGGTAACCAATGCATTCATGGACATCATCATATGTGTATTTCACTCTATGTCTATGGATATCCTTGTATGTTCCTTGTGTGGGACTAACCCATGTAGGTATTGAAAGCACAAAACTCCAAAGGATTGCTCCCAACTCTTGATGGTCTACATCAACATTGAGCATCCACATCTTCAACATCTACATGAAGTCATCATCGACAAAACCCAAGGTTAGTTCACCCCTCTTAGGGGGAATATCACATCTAGGGGGAGCTTTGCTCTAAGCAATTGAGCTAAAGCAACTCTAATGGTGTGAACACATCAATGCTTTATGTAAAAGTGGTAACCCCACTTGTGCTTAAACGATGAGTATGACCTATGATCAAATGTTCTCACTTGGCTCCTAAGTCAATATACTCATATATAGATGACCTAGTCATCGCCATTGCTTGATAGATGCTAGAATTGGTTATGCATGTTTGACACATATTTCATTTGCTATCTTATTGTGTGAACATGTTGGATTGCACGTTTTCATCATTCGAGGACATCCATTTGTTGTTTAGATTGTCTTGGTTTTTGTGACCAAGTGGATGTACAAGAATGCCTAAGTACCTTCCCCAGCTATCTATGCTTTCTTGTCTCAAATTCTATTCTTGCTGCATCACAAAAATTGAACAAGTCATTTTCGGACCCTCCGGGTGAGGAGCACTCGGAGCCACCGATCTGAAAGGGCTGAACCTACAAAACCTTCTAATTGATTTTGGCCAAACCAACTCACTCAAACTCGGTCCAACCGAAATCACTTAGATTGATCTAGGTTTTCATCTCGGCGCTACCGAATTGAACCATTTCGGCGCCACCGATGTGCTACACTGCGTGCAGTTACACATATCGGTGCCACCGAGTTGTTCAACTCGGCGCCACCGACAGCGTACGGGTATATATATCGCGCGGACGGAACGGTTGAAATTTCTCGACCCCGCTCGTTCCCGCACCCCGTCGCTGCCGTCGCTCTTCGTCTTCGGACTTCGCCGTCGTCTCCAGCGAGCTCTCGCCGCCGGATTCCGCCGCCATCAACGGGAATCTCCTCCGCCGTTGCCGCCGTAGAGGATCTCCACCAAGTTAGGGTGAGATTCGATCCCTTTCGTGCTTCCATTTTCCGATTCAATGCACGTTAGGAATGCCATGATTCTTGCCACGATTGCAATGCTAAATCCTCCAAGAAAATTCCGTAGATTAGATTCGAGCGAAATTTTTAGGTTTAAGTTTCCGCCGAATGCATCTCGGACCGACCGATTCGAAGTTTTCGGTCCCCCCGATTTGGTCTCTGGCCATAGCACTAGTACATCTCGGTGCCACCGAGTTGTGCGAATCGGTGAGACCGAAAGTAAAGTCTCAGTGAAACCCTAGCATCTCGGAGCCACCGAAACCCATCTCGGTCTGACCGAAGTGGTGTGCAAGGTTTCTGTAGTATGCTTCGGTGTCACCGAGATGATCAACTCGGTCCATCCGATATACATCCTGTGAAAACTTGAAACTAACAGTTGAACTCAAATTTTATGAAAATCTCCGCTTTTTGTGATGACTCATCTACTCTACCCATACCCATCTATTCACAGGGTCAGCTCAGCAAGATGTCAGACAACAGTGACAGCCAGAACAGATCTGAACAGAATGCAGAAATGAGTGCAGGGTCAAGCCCTGATGAAAGTTTCTATGAGGGAGAGAGGAGCTCTCCAGATCTTCCCAAAGCTGCAACCAGAACGAGGAAGAAGAAAACCTCTGACAGTGAGGATGAGGATTTTGTTGCAAGTGAAGCTGCACAAAAGAAGAAGAGAGTTGTGCTTGCTAAGGAGTACAGCACCAAGCCAACTGCTGCAAAAGATAAAACTGCTGTGAGAAAAGTTCCTAAACAGACTATGCAGTTCTCTCTTGAGGAGGAGGAGGAACCAGCTGTAGGTGCCAAGAAGAAGAGAGTGAGGAAAACCATTGCCCGTGTGATTGGCAGACCCTCCATGATGATTGATGAGGAGGAAGAGGAGGAAGATGAGCCAGCAGCTACTGCACCCCCTGCAAAAGCTCAGAAGCTCATGTCTGATGCTATCAAGACTGCTGCACCCTCCAAGTCCAAGCCAAAGGTGTCAGCACCCAAAAGGTCAACCAGGAACATATCAGCTGCAGAGAAGAACAAGGCCCCAGTGCCTGAATCAACTTTTGATGAAGAGCCTCTAGTGCTCAGAAAGCTAAAGCCAAAGATACCAGACCATGACAACGCACACCCAGTCACAGAAAACATGATGCTCATAAAGGATAAAGGATTGCGTCAGTGGAGACAGTCAGATCCTTATGCCATAAGAAGAAGGACAGCATGTGATTATCGATTTCACAGTCGAGAGCAATAGGACTTTTATGAGACAGTTTTTCTTGATAAGAAGCCCATAGTCAGTGACATGAAGTGGGTGGACTGGAAATACATCGATGCGAATGAGGATTATTTTCCCCATGTCCATGAGAGCTTCAGGATTGCAGGAGTTGATGAGTTTGTTGGGAAGAAATTGACCAAGTGGAACGATGAGATGATCATGCAATTTTACTCTACTGCTCATTTCTATCCAGATGGCAGAATATTGTGGATGACTGAGGGTATAAGATACCAGTCAACCATCTCTGAGTGGGCAAATCTTCTAGGTGCACCCAAGGAAGAGGATGATGATATAGACATGTATGCCAAGCTCAAGATGGATCACAACTCCATGGCCAACATGTACACTGCAATTCCTCAGAAGGATATAGAGACACACAAGCTTGGATCAGTGAAGCATTTGCTGCCAGGACTGGCCACCTCGAACACAATCTTGCGGTACACTTTGCTACCCAAGTCAGGTGATGATAAAATGATTCGTGGCCACTCCATCAATTTGCTGCATTTATTTGATACACCTCAGAAGTTTAAGGTGATGAGCCTGATAGTAGAGACTATCAAGAGGACTGCAGCAGATCAGAAGAGATCGTGTGGATATGCTCCCCATATACAGCTATTGATCAATTCCAAGGTTGGAACCAACACATATCGGCTATATCGCGAGCATCTGCCATTGCATCCAGATTTTGAGGACAATGTCATAGTGATGAATCCTTCGCATCCCACTTCTGCACAAGCTCAAGAGGAAATCCGCAAAGCAAAGGAAGCGAAAGCAGCTCAGGAGGCATCAGCTCCAAATGCTCCTATTGCAAATCTCAAGACACCCAAGGATCAAATGCAATATCTGCTTGAAGCCACTCTGAGGATTGAGCGAAGTTTGGCCAACCTCACCCAGACCCAGGCTAGTTTTGAGCGGATCATTAAGACAAAATTTCATGATCTTGATGTGAAGGTGACTGAGATTCAAACTTCAGTAGAACAGCTGCAAGGTGATGTTGATGCTGTCAAGCTTGCCAGATCAGATGACAGTGGAGATTACTGACAGACCATAGAGCAATTTCAGTCAGTGCCTAGGGCAGCCAGGTCTGCTGCGATACCAGTTGTGGATCCAAGGACCATAGTATCTGCACCAGCCGCTACTGCCACAGTGCCACCGCTAGTGTCTACTCCACCAGTCCAGCAGACGTCAGCAGAAGCATTCGCGGACGCTCTTCTCTCCACGCCATCTACGCACACCGGAGCCGCCAGCAGGAGATCGCCTTCGGAGGACAGTGCCTAGAGTGATGACTAGTGCTATACTTATTTGAACTTTTTGGTACTTGTTGTCAAAGGGGGAGAATTTGTATAGATCATAGGCTTCGAGAGAGAGAGTTCTTGCTTTTGATTTGCTCGAGTTTCTTTTGCTACATTTGTTCGATGCTACCTTGTTATGTGTGTGCTTGCTACAGTGTCTGTGTGATATTCTATCATTTATGCTTGTGATGATCATACTATGCTTATTGTGATGATTCATGTTTATCTTTATCATTATCTTGTATGATCATTCATTTGTGTTGGTGATGCGTGCTTACTTTTCAACTCTTATCATTTTGCGCGCTCCACCAGGATGTATGTGACATGGAAGAGTAACCCATGAGCCTAATCGATTGTGCATTTGCATTCAAACGCAAATTTTTAATAATGCACAATTTAGGGGGAGCTCTTGTTTATCACATACTTCTCAAAGCGACGATGTATTTCATTCATTTATCATTTGTCGAAGCTTTGATCTATATGTTGTCATCAATTACCAAAAAGGGGGAGATTGAAAGCACATTTGCTCCCTTGGTGGTTTTGGTAATTCATAACAACATATATCTCATTAAACTAATGTCTATTCAAGATTAAGATTTCAGGATGTTCAATGATTGGCATGGCATGGACTAGCGAAGTGGACCCCTCAAAATGCTAAGGACAAGGATTGGCAAAAGCTCAAGACTCTACATTTTTGGTTTAGTGATCCAAGATCACATTGAGTCTATAGAAAAGCCAATACTATTAAAAGGGGATGAGGTGTTGCTTAATGACCTTTTTGCTCAAGTGCTTAGTGACAGTAATCCTAAACCCTCAACCACTCTCTCTACCCAAATATGTCCAGAACCTACATTCCAACTTGGCCCTACCGATATTTCCTATCCGGCCCCACCGAGTTCATCCAAGCCTTAGCCACTGCCAAAACCCTAACAAATCGGATCCACAGAAATAGATCTCGGTCCCACCGAGATGGCATTGCCAACTCTCTGTAATCGGTTGCATTCACTTTGGTCTCACCGAGTTTTGTAAATCGGTCTCACCGAGATGGCTTGCCAAGTCTCTGTTACCTTATTGCTTCACTTCAGTCTAACCGAGTTGATGCAATCGGTGCCACCGAGATGAGGATTGCCCTAAGCCATTGCACTTCGGTCCATCCGAGTTGTTCGTATCGGTCCCACTGAGATTCCTAAAGTTCATATCTTTTACACAGTTCGGTGCTACCGAGATTATCGTTTCGGTGCCACCGAATTGAGTCAAAAGTGTATAACGGTTGGATTTTGTGTGGAGGCTATATATACCCCTCCACCACATCCTTCTCAGTAAGGAGAGCCATCAGAACGTGCCTACACTTCCACCATACATTTTCTGAGAGAGAACCACCTACTCATGTGTTGAGATCAAGCCATTCCATTCCTACCATTTGAACCTTGATCTCTAGCCTTTCCCAAATTGCTTTCCACTCAAATCTTTCTTTCACCATAGCCAAATTTGTGAGGAGTTGTTTGAGTGCTGGGAAGACTATCATTTGAAGCAGAAGAGCAAGGAGTTCATCAACAACACACCGTCTATTACCTTTTGGAGAGTGGTGTCTCCTAAATTGGTTATGTGTCACTTGGGAGCCTCCAACCAGATGTGGAGTTGAACCAAGAGTTTGTAAGGGCAAGGAGATCGTCTACTTCGTGAAGATCTACCCCGAGTGAGGCTGGTCCTTCGTGGACGTAAGCCTTGGTGGAATAGACAAGATTGCTTTTTCGTGGACCCTTCGTGGGTGGAGCCTTCCGTGTACTCACGCAGCCGTTACCCTTCGTGGGTTGAAGTCTCCATCAACGTGAACGTACGATAGCACCACCTATCGGAACCACGCCAAAAATCACCGTGTCTTCATTGCGTTTGAAATCTCCGATCGCCTCCTTTACATACATATGCAATTGCTTACATTCCGCTGCTATACTCTTAGAATTGCATGTGTAGGGTGATGCTTGACATGTACTTTTGCTAAAATCTGCCCACAACTAAAATTGGAAAAATGTTAGGTTTTATATGGTCAAGTAGTCTAATCACCCCCCTCTAGACATACTTTCGATCCTACAGACATTAACCAGGAAACAGACGTACTGGATTACTGGTCGCGCGACCTTGGGATCGTTGAGACTTGGACGGGCCGTAAGCAGAGATAGTCACATGCTAGGCGTGCATGCACAGCCATGTGCCGATGGTGCCCGAATCCTTAAACCCGATCGAGATTGGCACGTACGACCGTGAAACCGATCACCACGATGGCAACCCTTCCATTAGCTGTTGCACTGTTCACTGGTACAGCTAGCGTCTCTTTCCACTTGTCTTGGGCGGCATCATCCTCGACCCAGGGCAGCCAGCCATGATGGCCATCCCCATCGACATGCATGGAGGACATCAATAATGCGAGCCTCCCGACAAATTAATCACTACCGAGTCAGTTTTCACTAAGGAAAAGTTTGGTGCCACTTCGTCGAGTTGGAGTTGCGTGTCACACATCTCCACTGATCCGATCCCGTCGACAAGCACAGGACGGACAAAAGATGCCCAACGCTCAAATACATATTCATTCTGCCCTAAAAACATGCACCTCTGACCGATGATGAACATATGCGCGTCCTTGTATTATTATTTTTCTTACGCAGGGGACCGGAGGCCGCGGGAGGGGTTGAGAGGCCGGCGGCGGCGAGAAAAGAAGAAGATTTTGGGGAGATGCATTTGGCATGGAGTGCGTGTACATGTATGTGTAAATTGGGTATTCGTACGCGTACGATGTGGGGCCGTATATATGGATTTTTCGCTAGATGGATGTTAGAATAATCCGAGGCGCATATCGATCAAGCAAATTGTTTCGCGACGGAGAGGCCGCCGGCAGGCGATGAGAGGAAAATCGTGAGAGAAAATGTTTTGGGGAGTTGGAAAACATCTGCGTCTATAGGGGCCGGCCGGGTTGCTCGTTCATTACTAGTCCGGGTTTTTTTTTTTTTGGGAACTGACTAGTACGTAGAGTAATTAGCTAGGTTGATGCATATATCATGACAGAGTGAGTATTTAGTCCCGTGCCGTCGATCGTGAACCAAGTAATCGAGGAGAAATACAAACTATATATTATATAGTAGCGAGCGAGCGGTTCTTAGTGAGAAAATATATAGTAGATTGAGACGTATGTAGCTATGAACTATGATTGTAACTCTATTGCTAGCTAATATATAATCTCTTCCCCGCAAAAAAGAAAAGAAAAGAAAGAGATTAAGACATTAACCAAAAGAAACCGACGTAGTGCTCGCGTGGTGCACTAGCTTGGACGGAGCCGAAAGCTAGCAGAGATATTCACATGCTAGCTAGGCGTGCATGCACAGCCATACATGTACCGATGGTGCCCGAATCCTTAAACCCGATGGCGATTAGCAAGTACGACCGAACCGATCACCACGATCACGATGGAACCCTTGCATTAGCTAGCTGTTGACTGAGAAGAGCCACCACTGCAGGGATACAGCGTCTCTTTCCACTGCCAGAGCGTCTTCGGCGGCATCATCCTCGACCCAGCCATGATGGCCATCCCCATCGACACCAAGGACGACATCAATAATGGAATGCGAGCCTCCCGACAAATTAGTACCGATCGACTCAGCTGTTTCCACCAAGGAAAAGTTGGAGCCAAAACACTGTGTGGTGATTATATGGCAAATTAGCGCACGCACCGAACGCCGCACAGCTGTCTGGCTCCACTCTGGGCCAGGTGATGTAGCTAAGCTGTGTCGTGCGGATTGTAATCTTGACGAATGAGTAATACAAATTCCATCGATTTGAGAATTTACCGCGTGTCCATTAACCAAAACCAAACCAGATAGAGAGCACGCACGCAGAAAATTCGAGAGAGATACTTCTCTGGCATGGTAAGTACGGAGTAGTACGTAACAGGGCTTATAGGAGCGTGCGTGCGCCGCTGCCTACAAGAGACGCACGCTCCTGCTGTGCAGAGTGAAAAGGCTGCCAAGCGTTGTCAGTTCGCGGCGAGGAGTTGAGCTTTAAGAATCGGCCGCCGTCGTCGTTGCCACAGCAGGCGCCTCATCGGGAACTTCCTCCGGAAGCAGAGGGAGTCCGGCGCCGACCTCGACCTGGAGATGGAGGAGCTCGGGAGGCAGCCGTCCTTATCCAATTCCCGGGAACGGGAGGCGCGTGTCGACCACCAAAAACACGTCTCCTCCGACTCCGACTCCGGCGACGCGGTGGTACGCTACACCTTAACTGCAGCAGGACCATTACTGCGAGCCAAGACGCGCTCCCGGCTCATGGACCCGCCGCCACAGTCCGCGGCAACACCTGTCGTCGACGACGAGAAGCTCAAGTCATCTGCCTTGCAGCCTCCTAAGCCTGGCCAGTTTCCTTCGGGGCGTATGAGTATGACCGGCCACTCCGGCCACATGGAGGAGGAGGAGGACGACCCATTCGTGGACGAGGACATCCCCGACGACTTCAAGCGTGGCAAGCTGGACGCTCTCACCATCTTGCAGTGGGTCAGCTTGGTACTCATCATCGGCGCGTTGGCTTGCAGCGTCAGCATAAGGGCCTTGTCCAAGAAGAAGGTGTGGGAGCTGCACCTTTGGAAGTGGGAGCTCCTCGTGTTTGTGCTCATCTGCGGCCGTCTCGTCTCCGGGTGGGTCATCCGGATTGCTGTGCTCTGTGTGGAACGCAACTTGTTGCTGCGGAAGCGCGTGCTCTACTTCGTGTATGGCGTTCGCGGCGCCGTGCAGAACACGCTCTGGCTCGGCCTGCTTCTCGCCTCTTGGTACTTCTTGTTTGACCACAAGTGCCAAGTGGCCAACATGGCGGTGGTGCCCTATGTGATGAAGATACTGCTCTGCTTGCTCATCGCCACGCTCATCCGTCTTGTCAAGACGCTGCTGCTCAAGGTGCTGGCCTCGTCCTTCCATGTCTCCACATACTTTGATCGGATTCAAGGGGCACTGTTCAACCAATATGTCACTGAGACGCTCTCCGGGCCGCAACTAGTTGACCAAAGCTCCAACGTGTTTGCTGAGGTGTCCAAGGAGAAAAGAGAGCGCGAGATTGATCAAGGGATCAGCATTGACAAGCTTCATAGGCTCAATCAGAGAAACATCTCAGCCTGGAACATGAAGAGGCTGATGAAGATTATTCGATTTGGAACGCTTACCACAATGGATGAACAGATACAGCAGGCAACTGGGGAGGGGGACAAGTTAGCGACACATATTCGCAGTGAATATGAGGCACAGATGGTCGCCAAGAAGATCTTTCATAATGTAGCGAAGCATGGATCCAAGTAAGCATTTCTTTGTTGTCTTAGTTAGACGTCCTTATCTTTTACTGTGTGCCGTAAATACAAGTCTAGTCAGTAAACTTATGGCACCCACGATCAGCCTATGGGGATGCGCAAGGAGTACGGACGAATGAGAGTGTGCGGTGTTCGAGCAAGTGAAACGTGCACGGAGTATGAGCCGGGGAAACACTCAAGGTGTCTGAGAAGGTGAAACGCGTGCGGTGTATGAGTGGATAAAGGGAGAACTCGTATTGCGATGTGGAATTAGGGTTACAAATGAGAGAAAATCCTCCCCCTTGCCTCAGCCCCTAGGACCTATTTATAGGAAAAGGGGGAGGGGGGGGGGGGGGGGGGGGAGAGGAAGTGAGGTTACAATTTTACCTCCGGTCGATGATCCGCCAGTCACCGATCATGTATACGGTCGTGTACGTTGCATATTTGGGTGTCGAACCAGACCACGAAAGTGTTTCCATCGAAAGACATGTAATGAACAAGGAACAGGAGACACGATTTACCCAGGTTCAGGCCCCCATTATGGGTAAAAGCCTTACGCCCTGCCTTCTACCTTTTTATTATATCTCGAGAGAGTACAAAGATGTGAAGACCTGATCTAGGTGTGGGATCTAAACTAGGCTACGATGATGTCAACGTGTTTATGTCTCGCGGTAGCGAGCTCTTCTCATCTCGAAGGTTAGGTGTAGCTTGTAAGGGACATTCTTCCTCTCACCTCTTCTCCCTCTTGTTCTTGTTGTTGTTCTTTGTCGTGTCCTCCGGCCTCCTTACAAAGGCGTCCTACGGAGGTGGGCAGAGCCCCGCCCGGCTCCAAGTTGGAGTCGGGGACGGCCTCCTGATTTAAGGAAAGGTATCCCAGGTCTATACAGTTACCAGATTCCAATAGACAGATTCCAATCATTTACGAGTCCTACCCTATTTGAATTAGGCTGCGGGCGTTCTACAAGATCCCTTAGACTTCATATACGCATACGTCATCATACACTTAGTGATACAGTATTTATATGTATTATACTATACTCACCGTCAAGGCCCCAGCAATACACAATATGGGGTCGTGACAAGTGACTTTAGATTTAGCCAAGGATAAAACATCTCGACTTAACCTAGATATTGGGTTCCCCAACTAAGTCTGTGGACCTAGTCGGTTCCTGAATTTCATCATGCCGTTCAATCGGGTTGTACGAGCTCTCCGGACAAGCGGTCGAGTTGTTTTCGGAAAATCTCTGAATAACTATATGCGTTGTCACGGGATGTACTCCATCTCCGATTTGATGGACCTGAGTTCGGGATACAAACAGTTCCTCCCCTATCGGGGAGAAAGTTTTGGTTACGATCCTTATCGGACGATCTGGTCAGGCTATACGAGTTCTTCGGACAAGCAGTCAAGTTGTCTCGAGATGTACTCGTTCTCTGAGTTGATGGACCCGAGTTCGAGATTCGATCTGTCCCCTCCCCTATTGGGGAGAAAATTTTGATCATGTTGGGCGCAGTGTTCCAAAAAATCGCTCTGTCACATGCTAGTTTCACGTGGTGGTGAAGAAAATATCACACCTAATCCGGTCAGAAAATATACGATGACGTAGGACTAGTGGGACGTTTTTCATCAGACATTCACGCACGTCATGCACGGTAAGCCTTGGATTTTCATGCCCACTCCCCGCTCTATTGTCAGTAGTTTGCCAGGTAATTAATGCGAAGAGGAGGTGACGGGACACATTGGCTGAACCCTTCTACCCGGGTCAAAACCCTAGGCATGTGGGTACGCCGCCATCCTGTTCCTTGCATATAAAAAGAGATCAGGGGTTACTCTGCTGAATACTACTCATTCGCTCAGCTCCCAAGCCTTCTTCGCCTTCCTCTAGCCACCGTTCCAAGCTTATCGTGCTCCTGAAACTCTTAATGGTGAGCGGATGTCCCAACTGGCAAAAGTCGACTGTTGGCAAACCCGAGGTTGACAAGCTACAGGAGAGGGTATATCTTGATCCGCAGGCAGAGATTGCATCCCATACTGCTGGGCCCACCACACACCATCCTCCTGAAGGGATGCTAGTGGTCTTCATGGAGCTCTTGAGGTGCGGGCTTGGATTTCCACTATCCAAGCTCTTCTATGACCTCCTGGACTAGTATGAGGTCGAGCTTGTCCACCTGAACCCGAACTATATCCTCTTCCAAGCCATCTTCACTCACATTTATGAGACATGACTTGGAGTTCATTCCTGCATGGAGGCCTTCCGTCACTTCTATCATATGGTCAAGACGGATGGAAAAGGAAGCTGACGTCCATTAATCAGGCCTTCATCACCTTGCTTCCTAAGACAGCGGCCGCGATGGAGATAAGGGAGTTCAGACCCATTAGTTTGATTCATAGTTTTCCGAAGCTTGTGGCGAAGGTGTTGGCCATTCGGTTGGCCGAGGAGATGCCGGACCTGGTCGGGGCGCATCAGAGCGCGTTTATCAAAGGGAGATGGCTCCATGACAATTATATGATGGTGCAAGGGATGGCGAGAAAGTTGCATGCCACTAAGAAAGATGCGGTGATGCTAAAGCTAGATATCACGAAGGCCTTCGACACGGTGAACTGGGCCTTCTTGCTGGATGTGTTAAGACACATGGGTTTTGGAGTCAAGTGGACGTCGTGGATTGCCGGCCTGCTTGCCTCATCTTCCACCAGGGTGTTGCTCAACGGAATCCCCGGCGAGGTCATCTACAACCGTCAGGGTCTGCGGCAGGGGGATCCGGCCTCGCCGCTTCTGTTCGTCCTGGTGATGGAGTCTCTTCACCACCTCCTGCGCTCGGCCACGGTGGCTGGGGTGTTGCAGCCCCTCACTGCTGCTGGTCTTCGGAGTACCACTTCCATATATGCTGACGACGTGGTTACCTTCATCAAGCCTGATCTGCAGAGTCTTCGGGCGTGCACTGTGTTGCTCCGCGATTTTGGCACGACATCGGGCCTCCACACTAATCTAGTCAAAAGCTCCGCCCATCCAATTAGATGCTCGGAGGAGCAGGTGTTGCAGATCGTCACCGAGATGGAGTGTCAGGTTTTGGGTTGGCCATGTAAGTATCTTGGGCTACCCTTGGGTTTGCGGAAGATCTCGGCCGCACGGCTGCAGTACATGATAGACAAGATGGCGGACCGATTGCCTGCCTGGCAGGCCAGGCTACTCTTCCGCGCGGGCAGGCTAGAGTTGCTGCGCACCACACTTGCCTCCATGCCGATCCATGCAAGGATGGCGATTGATCTGCCTGTCAAGACAATTGCCGCGGCCAACAAGATATGTCGTGGATTCCTGTGGAAGGGGCGTCGGGATGTGCAAGGAGGCCGCTGTCTTACGAAGATTGATGGGTTCCAGGATGTGGTGCAGTCGGCATGGAGCAGCCAGCCATTTGTGCACAATCCCTTCAAGAGGCTTGCGGCCAAACTAAAGGCTACGGCCAAGGGTTTGGCCAGTTGGAGCAACAAGTTCGTCGGAAGTGTCAAGCAGCAAATCCGCATTGCAAATGAGGTCATTCTGCGTCTTGATGTCGCCATGGAGAGCCGTACTCTTACGGCGGAGGAGATGGAGCTCAGGAGGCTACTCAAGCATAAACTTTTGGGATTGGCTTCGCTTGAGCGCATGATTGCTAGACAGCGTTCTAGGGTTTTGTGGCTGCGGGAGGGTGATGCGTGCACTCAATACTTTCACGCTCATGCCAGTCACCGGCGTCGGAAGAACTACATCCCTAAGCTTCGAGTGGACGGAGTTGTTACTGCAGACCACGAGGTTATGGCCGAGGCCGTGGATAATTTCTTCTCCCACCTGCTCGGGGAGGCCGACGAGAGGGATTTCACGCTTAACTTGGAGGAAATTGGTATGCCACGTAAGGTTCTTGATCATTTGGACCGTGACTTCACTGAGGAGGAGGTTCTGGCCGCGGTGCGTGCACAAGGCTTGGACAAGGCACCGGGGCCCGATGGGTTCCCGGCCAGGTTCTACTTGGCCTGTTGGTCGATCATCAAGGATGATGTTATGGAGGCATTTGATTCTCTCCAGCGTTTGGATTTTCGGGGGCTGACGTCCATTAATCAGGCCTTCATCACCTTGCTTCCTAAGACAGCGGCCGCGATGGAGATAAGGGAGTTCAGACCCATTAGTTTGATTCACAGTTTTCCGAAGCTTGTGGCGAAGGTGTTGGCCATTCGGTTGGCCGAGGAGATGCCGGACCTGGTCGGGGCGCATCAGAGCGCGTTTATCAAAGGGAGATGGCTCCATGACAATTATATGATGGTGCAAGGGATGGCGAGAAAGTTGCATGCCACTAAGAAAGATGCGGTGATGCTAAAGCTAGATATCACGAAGGCCTTCGACACGGTGAACTGGGCCTTCTTGCTGGATGTGTTAAGACACATGGGTTTTGGAGTCAAGTGGACGTCGTGGATTGCCGGCCTGCTTGCCTCATCTTCCACCAGGGTGTTGCTCAACGGAATCCCCGGCGAGGTCATCTACAACCGTCAGGGTCTGCGGCAGGGGGATCCGGCCTCGCCGCTTCTGTTCGTCCTGGTGATGGAGTCTCTTCACCACCTCCTGCGCTCGGCCACGGTGGCTGGGGTGTTGCAGCCCCTCACTGCTGCTGGTCTTCGGAGTACCACTTCCATATATGCTGACGACGTGGTTACCTTCATCAAGCCTGATCTGTAGAGTCTTCGGGCGTGCAGTGTGTTGCTCCGCGATTTTGGCACGACATCGGGCCTCCACACTAATCTAGTCAAAAGCTCCGCCCATCCAATTAGATGCTCGGAGGAGCAGGTGTTGCAGATCGTCACCGAGATGGAGTGTCAGGTTTTGGGTTGGCCATGTAAGTATCTTGGGCTACCCTTGGGTTTGCGGAAGATCTCGGCCGCACGGCTGCAGTACATGATAGACAAGATGGCGGACCGATTGCCTGCCTGGCAGGCCAGGCTACTCTTCCGCGCGGGCAGGCTAGAGTTGCTGCGCACCACACTTGCCTCCATGCCGATCCATGCAAGGATGGCGATTGATCTGCCTGTCAAGACAATTGCCGCGGCCAACAAGATATGTCGTGGATTCCTGTGGAAGGGGCGTCGGGATGTGCAAGGAGGCCGCTGTCTTACGAAGATTGATGGGTTCCAGGATGTGGTGCAGTCGGCATGGAGCAGCCAGCCATTTGTGCACAATCCCTTCAAGAGGCTTGCGGCCAAACTAAAGGCTACGGCCAAGGGTTTGGCCAGTTGGAGCAACAAGTTCGTCGGAAGTGTCAAGCAGCAAATCCGCATTGCAAATGAGGTCATTCTGCGTCTTGATGTCGCCATGGAGAGCCGTACTCTTACGGCGGAGGAGATGGAGCTCAGGAGGCTACTCAAGCATAAACTTTTGGGATTGGCTTCGCTTGAGCGCACGATTGCTAGACAGCGTTCTAGGGTTTTGTGGCTGCGGGAGGGTGATGCGTGCACTCAATACTTTCACGCTCATGCCAGTCACCGGCATCGGAAGAACTACATCCCTAAGCTTCGAGTGGACGGAGTTGTTACTGCAGACCACGAGGTTATGGCCGAGGCCGTGGATAATTTCTTCTCCCACCTGCTCGGGGAGGCCGACGAGAGGGATTTCACGCTTAACTTGGAGGAAATTGGTATGCCACGTAAGGTTCTTGATCATTTGGACCGTGACTTCACTGAGGAGGAGGTTCTGGCCGCGGTGCGTGCACAAGGCTTGGACAAGGCACCGGGGCCCGATGGGTTCCCGGCCAGGTTCTACTTGGCCTGTTGGTCGATCATCAAGGATGATGTTATGGAGGCATTTGATTCTCTCCAGCGTTTGGATTTTCGGGGGCTGACGTCCATTAATCAGGCCTTCATCACCTTGCTTCCTAAGACAGCGGCCGCGATGGAGATAAGGGAGTTCAGACCCATTAGTTTGACTCACAGTTTTCCGAAGCTTGTGGCGAAGGTGTTGGCCATTCGGTTGGCCGAGGAGATGCCGGACCTGGTCGGGGCGCATCAGAGCGCGTTTATCAAAGGGAGATGGCTCCATGACAATTATATGATGGTGCAAGGGATGGCGAGAAAGTTGCATGCCACTAAGAAAGATGCGGTGATGCTAAAGCTAGATATCACGAAGGCCTTCGACACGGTGAACTGGGCCTTCTTGCTGGATGTGTTAAGACACATGGGTTTTGGAGTCAAGTGGACGTCGTGGATTGCCGGCCTGCTTGCCTCATCTTCCACCAGGGTGTTGCTCAACGGAATCCCCGGCGAGGTCATCTACAACCGTCAGGGTCTGCGGCAGGGGGATCCGGCCTCGCCGCTTCTGTTCGTCCTGGTGATGGAGTCTCTTCACCGCCTCCTGCACTCGGCCACGGTGGCTGGGGTGTTGCAGCCCCTCACTGCTGCTGGTCTTCGGAGTACCACTTCCATATATGCTGACGACGTGGTTACCTTCATCAAGCCTGATCTGCAGAGTCTTCGAGCGTGCACTGTGTTGCTCCGCGATTTTGGCACGACATCGGGCCTCCACACTAATCTAGTCAAAAGCTCCGCCCACCCAATTAGATGCTCGGAGGAGCAGGTGTTGCAGATCGTCACCGAGATGGAGTGTCAGGTTTTGGGTTGGCCATGTAAGTATCTTGGGATACCCTTGGGTTTGCGGAAGATCTCGGCCGCACGGCTGCAGTACATGATAGACAAGATGGCGGACCGATTGCCTGCCTGGCTGGCTAGGCTACTCTTCCACGCGGGAAGGCTAGAGTTGCCGCGCACCACACTTGCCTCCATGCCGATCCATGCAATGATGGCGATTGATCTGCCTGTCAAGACAATTGCCGCGGCCAACAAGATATGTCATGGATTCCTGTGGAACGGGCGTCGGGATGTGCAAGGAGGCCACTGCCTGGTGGATTGGGACCAGGTTTGCACGCCAAAGGTGTTCGGCGGCCTGGGAGTTCCCAACTTGCGACTGTTGAATGCGGCACTAAGGGCGAGATGGCCATGGCTCGAGAGAACAGATCCGAACAGACCTTGGAAGGAGTTCAATCTGCAGGTCTCTTGCGAGTCCTTGGGGATATACAGAGCGGCAACTCGGTGTGTGCTGGGTGATGGCGAATCGGCACGATTCTGGACGGACTGGTGGCTGTCGGATGGCCGCATCGAGGAGATAATGCCTAATCTCTTTGCGTTTGTGAGAAAACCTGCACAGCTAAAGACTGTCAGACAGGCCATGGTGGAAGGCTGGTGGCAAGACGTTTCCCCGGACATGACTACGCGTGCCCTACTAGAGTTCATTGCTCTGGTGGACACGCTGCAGGAGGTGGAGCTCTCGCCTGGGTCTGAGGATAGGATACACTGGGCTTGGGAAGCCTCTGGACAGTTTTCTGCTAAATTTGCCTACAGGGCGTGCTTTGCGGGTAGGATTGAGGCAGACGGAGCTACCCAGATTTGGAGATCCAGGGCGCCGGCCACTTGCAAGATCTTTGCTTGGCTTGCGGCACGGAACAGATGCTGGACGGCGGATAGACTGCAAAGACGCCACTTGCCTCACCCCTCTGCATGTCCTTTCTGTGATCAAGCCCAGGAGACCATTGACCACTTGCTGTTGGGGTGTGTGCTCGCGCGGCAAGTTTGGTCGTGCATCACCAGTGCGTGCGGAAAGCCCACTTGGATGCCTTCGGCCGATGCCAACTTGGTGCAATGGTGGACCGCCCTCAATCCGCAGAAGGAGTTCAGAAAAGAGATTTGGACGGTGATCACTCTGGTGTCATGGACGATCTGGAGACACCGGAACAACATAATGGGGCTCCCCCATCGGCGGAAACAGTGCTCAGGCGGATTGACGAGGAGGGGCAGGACTAGAGGGCCGCGGGCCTGCTTCTTGAGTCTAGCTCTTTGCCACGTAGAGTAGTGAGGTTGGATAGCGGCGAGTGATCCGCATGTGGATCCTTTTCGGGCTTTTGTAAGCCGTGGCGTTGTAATGACTTGATGGCCATTCTTGGCTCTTTCTATCTATGCTTCTGATGCGTCAAGCTTTGACGCATCCTTGAAAAAAAGAACTAATTGACAAGCTACCCAGAGCTGAAGACCATGTCCTCATGGTCAGGATGGCATCCGAAGTGGTTCTACCTCCAGAACCCTATCCCAAGTAGGATCCAGTTCATCGGTAAAAATCCGGTTCGGTCCAACGGCTGGGGCAGGATTCCCGACTTGTCAGGGAAGTCGACGTGGCTCGTTGAGCAAATATCTGCTTTAAGGGAATGTGTCTTGATCGAACATGATGTCGTGCACGACTTCATCTCTCGTCGCCTGAGCCCCCTTCGATGCAGGGGAACCCCCACTTGGGAGCATGTCCCGTCCGTTGACCCGAGTCGTGATTGAAAAGAAGGTATCCCCTCTCTTTACTCATTTGCGTTTTCAGGTAGCCTTTAAAGAATTTTTCTAAATCATCTCCTCTCCAGACTTAAGCATAAAGGAGTGCGACGCCCAAACGAATGCTCCATTAGAGACCCTTCTAACTCACGGGAGGGAAAATGTAGTTTCAGCCATCCTTCATTGGGAGAAGGAGATCACCGCAGCATTGGCGGTAAGGCCCCACCTCTAAATGGCTTATATAGCAATGAGGATTCTTCTGAACTTTCATAATAGTCCCCCTTTCAGGCCGCAACCGCCTTCCGCTCTAAGGAGGACGAGGAACTCAACTTCTACTGGATTGAATTTGGTAGGCTGCCACATTCTCCTACAAGTGGCCCGTCATGCTCCACCATGGCAGACGCCCTTGAAGCCTCCTCTCCTAGAGAAAAGTCGAGGGGGGGTGGTCTAGGATCGATGACAGTATCCCTGAGGACGAGGAACTTGGAATGGTTCATCGTCTAGATCATGTGGTTGTCCGATTGATCTCAAATTTTTTCACTTGTCGCTTGCCGCGAAGAAGTCAGCCAAGTCTAGGTAAGAATATCATCTTTCCCAATTGTTTGCTTATGCCATTGAGATGTCTTGCGCTTCATTCTATTCTCTTCTCTTTTTGATCGGTGCCAACGGCAAGGGGATGGTACCCACATCACCAAGCCTCTCCAAGTGTCATCTGCTTCCGACGTGACTGCACAGGTCAAAGCCAACGTCGGGTTATCACTACCTCCCCCTCAATCCTTTGAGTTCAGCCGAGGGCCGGTGTTGCTACCCTTGAGCTGGTCAGAATTGGCTGCTCAGGCCGTTTTTGAGAAGTTGGCGGCTTGGGGACCACCGCTGCTACAAGGCCTCTCGATGCTACTTTCCCCACAATCCCGAGTTAACGAATTCGAGCGCGCTTTGGCTGAGTCAGAGAAGTATATGGTGGAGGCCGACCTCGCCCTCAAGACTACTCTTGATCTTGTGAATTTAGAGCATGTGAGACTGGAAACATGTCCTGAGAAGATGCTCGTGTCACTGAATAAGGGGAAGTCCCGAGCTATAGGTCTTGAACATCAACTCAAGTTGATGGTCAGGGACCTCAACTCCATCCTTGTTTCCACCCGGCATTCTCGAGGAAATACTGGATCCTAAAGGTGGCTCGTTGCTTGTTGGTCAGGTAACGTCAACCTACAATCAGGCTAGGCACTTCCCGAGCAACATAGCTAACATCCTTGAGGCCTTAGCCAGAGACATCTCAGCTGACATGGTTGCCCGGGTCTTGCGTCTAGCTTGATGGCTAGGTGATGCTCGATGACTTCCCAAGGAATCCCTGGTATGTTGGAAGGATGCTATGCGAAGATGTCAATGTTTTCCCGAAGGAACAAGGTGAGTTCTTGTTCCAGGCCCGGATCCAAGTTCGCCCCGATATGGGTGATCTTGGTCAGGTTGGCAGGGTCAAGGACAAGCTCCCTAGTCTCATCGTGGCTAGTTAGTGACGCTTTGAGTTTTCCGCGATTCGCCCCTGAGTAGGCTTCGATCCACATGACCGGGGTCGGCATCTTGTCTTTCAAGGCAGATGAAGCTTTGGTCATCGGTGAATTAGTTTTGACGAAACCGGCTCGTGGCCCCACGGTAGGCGCCAGTTGTCGATGATTCATCAGTCACCGATCCTGTATATGGTGGTATACATTGCAAATTTGGGTGTCAAGCAGGACCCGAAAGCGTTTCCGTTTAAATACCTATAACGAACAAAGAACATGAGACACAATTTACCTAGGTTCAGGACCCATGATGGGTAAAAGCCCTACGTGCCGCCTTTTACCTTTTTATTATATCTCTAGAGAGTACAAAGATGTGAAGGCCTAATCTAGATGGGATCTAAACTAGGCTATGACGATGTCGATGTGCTCCTGTCTCACGGTAGTGAGTTCTTCTCATCTCAAAGGTTGGGTGTAGCTTCTCCCTATCTCCCGTTCTCCCTCTTGTTGTTGTTGTTGTTGTTGTTTGCCGTGGCCTACACTGTTGCCAGATTCCAATGGATAGATTTCAATCATGTACGAGTCCTACAATGTTTGAATTAGGGTGCAGGCGTTCTAGAAGATCTCTCGGACTTGGTATATTCATACGTCATCATACACATAGTGATACGGTATTTATACATATTTTTACTATACTCACCATCATCCCCGCCTTTTAACACCATGTTGGGCGTATTTCGGTCATCTCCCCCATCTTCGGGGAATCTTGCAAAATATTCCTGGGGAATCGTAGTGATCCCAGCCAGGCCCACCTGGGATGACAACTCGTCGAAGACTGCTTGATGGCATGCGGAGTTTCATGGAGTGCGGATGCTCGACGGCCTGCGGAGTGCTCGATGGCGTGCAACGGATTGCCTGATAGCTTGACGGCGTGCAGGTTACCTGACGGCTTGACGGTGTGCGGAGTTTCACGGAGTGCGGATGCTTGACAGCCCGCGGAGTGATTGATGGCTTGACGGCATGCAGTGGAGTGCCTGACGGCTTGACGGCGTGAGGATCTCGACGAACCGACAGTATGCGGAGTTTGGTCAGAGCAAGCTCGTTGAGGGGAAAGATGGAGACGTTGTCGAGGGTGAACAAGTTGCGTCAACGAGGATGGCGGGAGATATCGATGGGAATGAAATGTCACTGGAGGACAAGATTTGCGTCAATGAAGAACATCAAATGGGGTGACGCAGGACCCTTCCTCCAATAGTTTGCAAATTGCATCATCCCTTTTTAATTCCTATTGTCTAGACTCTAGATCAAATAGAAAAATGTAGTTTATCTATAAATGTAGGAATTTTTAGCTCATGGTGTGAACTGATGGTATAATTATTTCTTACAATTTAGAAATAGCATGCTGATTATTATGACTTGTGTAGTGCACTGCTGTGTGTTTAATCTATTGCAAAGAGGTCGGATTACAGAAGTTTACAAGATTACTTAACCAAAATGCTCCCATTTCAATATTCCAAATGTTGTAGTTCGAATAGAGTGGCAACTTGCTGATTCAGATTCTTGATCATGAATGTATGAATAACGCAGGTACATATACTTGGCAGACTTGATGCGTTTCATGAGGCAGGAGGAAGCCATCAAATCAATGAATCTTTTTGAAGGAGCACATGAGTACAGTAGGGTCAGCAAGAGGTCTCTCAAGAACTGGGTGGTAATGATCTTATTACCGTACTAGCTAAGTTGCAATAAGGAGTTATAATTGACTTCTGACTTCTGAAGATGCCTTTCCTAACATTGTCATATGGATTCTTCTGTAGGTGAATGCATTTAGAGAGCGCAAAGCTCTTGCCCTAACACTTAATGATACAAAAATTGCAGTGTACAGGGTCAACGTGATGACTAATGTTGTTGTTGGGATCATAGTGTTTGTTCTCTGGCTTCTTATTCTTGGCATAGCGACAATGCATTTCCTTGTGTTCCTCAGTTCGCAGCTTTTGGTGGCAATTTTTGTATTTGGGGATACTATGAAGGCAATTTTTGAAGCAATTATTTTCTTATTCGTGATGCATCCTTTTGATGTTGGGGACCGCTGTGAAATTGATGAAGTTCAGGTGTGATAATCTTTTTCTTGCTCCTTGTTCATTGAATCTAATATTACCTTGTACTCATTGACTGAAGTTTTAACCACCTGAATTTCAGGTTGTTGTAGAGGAAATGAATATCATGACAACAGTCTTTCTCCGATATGACAACCTGAAGATCTATTATCCAAACAATGTGCTGGGCACCAAACCGATTATGAATTTTAATAGGAGTCCTGATATGGGAGAAGGAATTGATTTATCTGTTCATGTTGCCACACCAGTAGAGAAACTGGCACTCCTGAAGGAAAGGATACTAGGGTACGTATCAGTGCCTTTATCTCACAGTTTGATCAAATCTGATTTGTTAACAACTGAACTATGTCCATGCATGTTGACAATTAACGTTAACCGTAATGTTCAGGAACATATGCATTTGTACTTTATAGTGCTGAACATACATACCACATCGGACTAACCAATTTCTTCACTTGTGACTCCAGTTACATCGACAACAAGAAGGAGCATTGGTACCCGGGGGCGATGGTTGTCCTCCGGGATGTAGATGACACCAACAAGCTGAAAATATCCATATGGCTCCGTCACACACTCAACTTCCAGGACATGGGTATGAGGTACGTGAGGAGGGAGCTGGTGCTCCAAGAGATGATCAAAGTCCTCAAGGACCTCGACATCGAGTACCGGATGTTACCGCTTGACGTGAATGTACGGAATGTGCCTCCTATTCAATCCACAAGGATGCCAACAACATGGAATTATTCCTGAAGCATCCTATCCAGTGGTGAGTGCTGCAAGAGCCCCACGCGCTAGCAACTGGCGAGTAGCAGATAGCATGAGATGTTAGCGCAGATCACTTGCATGGTTCGGTCTGTAATTAGTACTTCCTCCATCCCATATTAGTTGTCGTACATCCGTTTGAGCGACAACTAATATGGGACGGATGGAGTAGTATGTAAGGTTTGGAATATTTGGTGATAGGCATACAGATGGCGGCCATTCAAAATGGTGAAAGCAGACGGATGGGCCTGCGGGGAACGAGGTTGTTCGTTTCTACCCACCTAAGTTTATCCTCTGTGATTGACACGGTGTGCCGTATTTAATCGGAGTATACATGCGTGCGCGCGTTATGGGCATGTAAAATTGTCGATAAAGATTGTTATATCTTATGTATTTCACATCATGTAGAGAAGGCAATAAAACATTGTTATGCACTGAATTATCTCTTAGCGTTATCTCTAGCAATTAATGTTACGAGATCCTTAAATTATGAGGCGATTAAAATTAAACTAGAAAACGTGTGAATAGGAGAAGACATCCACAGAGTTTTATCTTTCTTATTAAGAGATCATATCTTAGCTAAGAGAAGGCAAGTATCTTTTTTTTGTTTCTCCCTCTTCTGCCTCACTAATTATCTTACGTGGCATCGCTAAAATAGCACCATTGTACGTGCCCTAAGTGGAACATCACACATGTTCGCGTTAAGTGGGGCCAGTGGACCAGCTTTAAAAATATTTTCCTAGCACCCCGTTTCAAATTACCGATTGTCTCCATCCGGGTATTTACGGCCAATTTCTAAATCTGAGATTTCCGAATTTCTAGAGACGAATTTCCCGGTGCACACTCTCAGTCTCGCACGCCGCGTCAACCGCACTCAACTTCCCACGATTTAATCGCTTCCGTTGCCGGCGCATTTAATCTATGCATGCATGAGCCATGCGTGCCAGCATTGTCTGGAGCCACCTTTTGTTCGTCGCGACGCCCACGGAGGCGTCACGCGCATTGGTCGGAGCTCGTGGGATGACAGCACAGGGAGTCATCAAGATGGGCGTAGACGACGTCCATATCGTTCGTCATCGTGTCCATCATCTCGTCTTGCTGGTGGCACAAGAGGGTCAACGCCAAGTCTCCTAGGCCATCTACAATTCTACATCGACACATGTGCTCCAGGCGGCCTCCAGGCAGTGGCGGAGCTAGCAATTACCCCACGTTGGTCTACTGAGAACCGCAAGTATCGGATATATATAGATACACGCTATGTAAATGTAAGCATTAATGTTTTGTAGATTATTCGCAAAAATACTAATTTATAGATCATAGCTAGAGGTACATAAGCACGAGATACAAATAGCTTATAACTTACTAAAGTCATGTGAAAATTGAAAAATCTAACCCTTGAAGACTCGTTAATGTGTAAAAAATAGTCATACTACTGAACTTTCGAAGGTTGAAAACAAAATTCAAACATAGAATTGCAAATCATATAATTTTGCATAAAAATATAAACATATTGGAGACCCACGAAATTACTATGTGATGTACTTGAGAGCTGCAAGTCCTAACTGCGAGCCCCAAGTGTCCTAAGTATGCGATTTAAAATATTAATTTGCTTATACTTTTAAGTTCAAATTGTAGCGGTATGAAGAATCAAAGTTTGTTCTAGCAGAAAGAATAAAGAATTTGTCCCAAGGCATGCCTTTTGCATGCAGATGTGAGATTTACGTGGCTAAAGAAATATAATAACATGATTCAAAAAAATTATGGGATAGCTTTTTTAGAGTGAAATTGAAGTAGCAGAAAAAATAAACAATTCGTCCCAAGCCATCCTTTTGCATGCAGATGTGTTAAAGGTAGCAACACTTGTTCAGCAGTACTCAAGTTTCTGGGAATAGAAGTGCAATTAGGGGCCTCTCGGTGGCCTATTCTTTTTCTTTCTTGAGAATCTCGGTGGCCTAGTCAGGCCCAGGTTGAGGGCGCATATTGATGGCCTGCTACAGCTCAAGCTGAGGTGCGGGATGGATTCTCAGCCTGCGAAGGCCCAGGAACCGCGAGGGCCACTGCTTTGCCGGCTGAATTGGCCCGATTAGGACAGTGCATCGTCTTCAGAGGGGCAACAGTCGTTCCAGGAACTTGGCGCCGCCGTCGGAGGTCGCCGGAGCTCCAACACATGGCGGAACGGAAGTAGGAGGTATAGGATGGAACATGCAGTATACACGGTATAGAAACCTTTATTTAAGAGTCGCGTACTTATAGGTCGAGATGGTACATAGATAAACAGATGCATAATCTCTACTACTATTAAACAAGCAAACATATTCATCACTAAGTGCACCCAGCTTCGGCTACACGTGACAGCACGGACCAATAACAGCCTCACGATCAGGATCCCTTAATTTAATCTAACCGTTAAGATTACGCTAACCATCGGCCAAAACTGCATTTAGCAATTTTGACGGGCGGACGAAAACTCTGCCATGTCTACGTCCGCAAGAGTAGTACATATCCCACGCCCGCACAAGTAGTAGAATAGGAAACAAACATCTCCATCCCACCTCTAGCCGCCGCCACCGGCCCAATCATCGCACGAAAGTCGCGCTGCACCCTGCCCTTATCCTCGCTCGGGGATGCCGCCGACGCAGGACGGCAGGAGCTACCAATCTGTCCCCAAGATCAGCGAGGAGATTGGTCGCGACCGCTTCGGCGTCGTCCGCTGCTGCGCGTCCCGCTCCACCGGCGACCACTACGCCGTCAAGTCGGATGACCGGTCGCGCCTCGCCGACGACCTGGACCGCGGCCTGGCCGGGCTGGAGCCCAAGCTGGCCTCCGCGGGAACCCCGGCGTCGTCCAGGTGCACGCGGTCTACGAGGACTAGGCGTGGACGCACATGGTGATGGTCCTCTGCACCAGGCCGGACCTGACGACTGGGTCCGCCTTCGCCACGGCGCGCCCATGCCGGAGCTGGATGCCGCCGCTGTGGCCACGCTGCTCGCCGAGGCCCTCGAGATCTTCCACCGCCGCAGCGTCGCGCACCGTGACGTCAAGCCGGACAATGTGCTCCTCGACGCCTGCGACGACGGCGACGGGCCCGTGCGCGCCCGGCTCAGTAAAATTTTGGGTCCACGGCGCGGGTCGCGCGCCCCGGGGCTCGTGGGCATGCCTCACTACGTGGCGCCTGAGGTAAGGCTGAAGTGTGGAGCGCCGGCGTGGTCCTGTACGTGCTCCTCACCGGCGGCGCGCTGCCCAAAAAAAGCAGATACGCCGCCGGGGCGCCGTCGACACGGGAGGGCAGCCAGCCCAGTAGAAGCCCACCTCCTAGCCCTAATTGCCAGTGTACTCTCTCTCTATCCGCTAGATTGAACAGGTCATGGGATTGGATCGAGCGACCGCACGAGTTGCCGCCGCCGCCGCTGCCTAGGGTCGCTCACCGCTGCGTGGAATCCAATCACCGCAAGCCTGGAGCCGAATCGCCGCCGCCGTCGTCAGAAAGGTAATCTCTTTCCTTAATCCCTGCTGTCCTCCACTCCTCCCGCGCTGTTGCCTCCTGCATGTTGTGCTGATCCTCTGGTGTGGTGGGTGCTGGGCACTTGCTGCTGCGTGCGTGCGTGAGTGCGAGCTGCTGTGTGCTTGCTGAGCTGGCTGCTCTGCGCTGGTGCTGTGCTGGCTTGCTGCCGCTCTATAGCTTTGCTGCTTTGAGTTTCTGTATAGTGTTGTTGCTTACTGCCGCTGGCCTGCTGATGTTGTTGACTTGTTGTTCACGCTAGGAAATGACATACCAACATGGGACATGGCATCTCTGAGAGCGTACCACAAGGACTTGAAAAGAGCCATGGATACTACTAATTAATAGGGCAGTGTTTTTATCTCATCTCACCCAATCAATTATTCCCTGTCTTTATTATATGCTATTTTATTAATTATTTATATATATCTGCCGTATCAATGTATTGATGTTTTTAGAAATTGCCGTATCCCGTATCTCCGTATCCGTATCGCCATGTCTCCGTCCCCGTATCGGTGCTTCACATTTAGCTGAGTTGGCTCTCTACTTGCTTGGATTGGTTGTAGATTAGAGACTAGCCTATTGGTTTAGATAAATGATAGGTTTCCAGCGTGTCGAAAAGGAGTATGGAGTTGAATTCTAATTTTTATTACCGCGGATCGCAACGGCAAGAGGTATGGTGTTACTTGACCACACATTTATCTTATGATTATCTTGAACAACGTGTTTCAAAATATGGTGGACAATCATGCTTGATGCCAAGAGGTATGGTGTTACTTGACTACACATTTATCTTATGATTATCTTGAACATCGAGTTTCAAAATATGGTGGACAATCATGCTTGATGCCAAGAGGTATGATGTTACTTGACTACACATTTATCTTCTGATTATCTTGAACAGCGTGTTTCAAAATAGATTGACATAGTAACGCACTATCTCCCCCTTCTCACTAATTCTATGGGCATAGGTTATATCTATTTTGCCGGTCAGCATGTTGCGGCTATTTCAAGGCATGGTGTTCTATGCTTCATTTATTGTTAATTTTTTGCAATACATTAAGATGACAATTCATGATGCTCCGGATTAAACATCTTCTATTTACTAAGTTTGTGCTTACCAGGGCAGCATGTTATATGTGCCACATAAAGTATTTTTTTTTTTTTTGGTTTAACCATGGGTGAAGTCATTTCTAGATCTTTTCACCCAGGTGGTGGAATCACTATAAGAAACAAACTAAGGTTCTTATTCGTAGAAATGATATTATTGGAATGAGGGTGTATAGTAGCAAAACTCAAATTGGTTCTTTAATACTTGGGCATTGAATACAATTGTTCATGTAGAACATTTTGAATCCAAATCTTTTTAGGGAAAGTGGTTGGCTAATTTAACCAACTATCATGCAACCATTATTCAGGTATGTCTATATGCATTTTTTTTTCATTAGGCTTGGAACTTTAGACCTGAAAATTGAGCTTGGCCAAAGTTACTTTAATAGAATGGAGAAAATATGTGATTTAAATATACTGGAAGAACAGTTCACTTATTTTCCAGGGGTTAACAACCTTTTTTTGCTGGTTGGTGTCAACATGGCTGAATCTTGGGTTGGTGCACTAGCATTTTATTTCAACTGATATCTATAATTTGTAAAGTATGGTACCATGTCGTATTATATATGAATGTATTCTTGCCTGTTTTTTGTCGGTATAATTTACTTACACTAGCAATAAATACTAAAAGTATATGGCAATATGAGTCATGCTTGCGAAGCGTCTTCTGTTTTTGTGAACAACTATAAAAGTATTGGTCTCCACTGTTGTGTGTAGACCAATGAGCACCAATGAGCAGCTTAATACCTTTTCCTTAATGAATAAGGATAAATAGGAAGCGCAGAATAAAATCTTGGTGAAGACATTTCAACAGAGATGCGATAGTGTTGTACAAGTGGATTTATTGCTTGGTTTCTATATTCCTTTTCCGGTTTATTATTATTCATTAGCGCCTTGTAATAGAAGATATCTCACAATCAAATTTGAAGTGAATCTACATAAGTCACGAGATGGTTGGCCATTGTTGCCCAAAACGTTATGTTCGATTTTCTCCACCACAATTTGCCCTTTGTTTGTGGTGGTATGTCTATTTTACCAATTGTTTATTTATTTTATATTACATATATTTCATGCTCATAGTCTTTTTCATTACCAATATACGGACCCTATGCCCACTGTTGAATCTTCGGTACTTTAAATGCATATTTGTCATGGTTTACTGAGGCATGTGAAAATCGAGACGTGCGTTGCACGTGCAAGCTTACTAGTACAATACTAACAGGAGACGTGGAACATAGCTAAAGAGGAGCTTTTCGGACGATCCGGGGCATCAACATCTTGTGTGTCGTAGTTGACGTATGCAGCGATATCCACTTCCATGAGTGAAAGAGAGGCAGTATTTTTGGCTGAAATGGTCCTTGGATTTGCAAGACGGAGTGGCAACCTCTTGATTCCCAAACGGTATGGAATGTATTTGAGTTTGTTGAACCAAACAGAGCATTTGTATACACTGATGGTCTCTCCACAAGGCTTTTCTCTCTCGTCAGGTATTGTATCATGTGTTCTGACCAAACAAAACGGACCGAGGAGGTACTCAACCACATCTGATGTACAGAAGTTGCATGGTAATCCTTTCATCTCTAGCTCTGCTGACTTGGTGAGTGTATATCCAGTGGAACTGCATTGTGCAGACCATGGTTGGGTTGTAATCAGACCTGACTCTATTTCATTGCCTAATGTCAACCCAAGTGCTTCAAATAGCGAGTGTGATGCTAGTGGGCAAGCAATAGAAAGTAAAAAGACACCTCTTCTTACCTTGTGTACCCTTATATGGATGGAACTTATCCCATGAAAAAGAGCTGCCACATTTTCTTGGTGCATGAATACAGAGCCTTTTTGTGGAAATATCAGTAGCATTTCAGAAAGTTCAGAAATGAGTCCATAATCTAGCAATGCGACTGAAATAAAACATTCTGCCTTTTTTTTGCTGCAATTCTGGCGTAATCAATGGACTTAAATTTGAATGTATATCCAGTAAGAAATGCAGCATATTCAGTGCTAGGATTTCCAAATGGTTGAAAGCTCTCATCACTGACTTTAACAACTATATTAGCAGGGAAAGATATGTCGTTCTGTATTCGACGGTCTTCGACCCATGCAAGTAAATTCAGAGAGAT
Source organism: Elymus sibiricus (assembly GCA_039707655.1). Taxonomy (NCBI): domain Eukaryota; kingdom Viridiplantae; phylum Streptophyta; class Magnoliopsida; order Poales; family Poaceae; genus Elymus; species Elymus sibiricus. The sequence continues at coordinate 19,513,629 of CM077672.1, read as the reverse complement.
CTTCTATGCTGTCTATGTCATGTGGACTAAGTATCTGCTCAACAATCGAACATGATCGCAGGTAAAGTGGTAGATTCTTTAAAGTTACCATGATTCTTCGAGGAGCTGAAACTGTGATCAGGTGTATCTCCGAAATCTCGAAGGTGAAGCGGTAAGGGATGGTATTCACATACAAAGTGTTGTCCTAATAAAAAAGCCTGAAAGCGTCGATAGCGTCGCGATGATGAGGAAAGGAAATATTTTTTTTTTTCTTCAGTCCTCATATGCACCGTTGGCTCGATCTCAACATCCAGTCTTTGATTTATAGCTTCGAGAACGGTTTGAACAGGTTGTCGACCAAGTGGAGAGAGGGTTCCATAATAAACGGGTAGTGCCAGAAAGCACATATTCTTGTAGCTAACTGCGCATTGGCCACGAACGTTTCCTTGAATGGCCGCCTATCAGTATCTGCATCGAAAAGGAGAGGATATTGTAAAGGCATCAACGAAAGATTCAAATACGAAATATGCTCCAATTCACCAGACATAGCTTGTACAATGACATCGAACCTGTCGCACTGAGGATTCAAATCTCCAACAATAAGAGCTGCTAATTCAGAAGCAGTTGGCCCAGAAAACCAATTGTCAAGAGGCCTGCCTTTATCTCCAAAAAAATGAATACGCACATTAGGAACATCAGAGCCATGCAATCTTTCACGCGCACTTCTATACATTTGTACATAGTGATTGTGTGCATCCAACATCTCAGTGAGTGACTACACAATAAAAGGATCCGGCTCACCTAACCCAGCACCCTCCTCGCCAAATATATTCATCCTATACCGCAACTCATCAGCCGAGTCAATAATATATAGTTGAGAAAATTTTGGCACTCCATCCTCTTGTGGCATAAGAGACCCAATACGATGATAGACCGTGCCATGCATTTTAAACACATAGGGAGCAGTTCCCACATTGACACTATTATCTATGTCAGCACCAAGAGATGTGAAAGAAAACATAGACTTATAATGCCTTATTAACCGCATAAATTCTGAACAAACAGGACCGCCATCAAAATGCATCAAATCTTTTAATGAATATGGACAATCAGGAAACATTGGCAAAGAAACCTTGTCACCACGGCAAAATTATGATAGCAACAATCATACCACAAGGGCGACTGAAAGCTACAGTAATCAAACTTGCAATTAGCAAAAGAGAATACAAATGAAGGGCAGCTTAAACTATAGTAAGCAAAACCTATATAATTAGTGCTTCTAATCATCAAATAAGATAATATCTGGGTGCTACTCAAAACTCTCGTCAGAATAACCATAGAAAACCCTATAGGATGATCTAATTGTGGCGCTCATACATGTGGTTACCTATTTCTTTCCAATTTTTAACTAATTTCTTAACCTAGATAAGGATGATTGGCCAGACCTGTTTGATACAGAAAGAAGGTGATCAATGGTGTTTGATATAGAAAGAAGGTCACCAATGGTTTGAGCTCGTTGTTATGTTTACAGAGTTGAAGGATCAATTATTCACCATTGCACGTGTTTGCACTGGTTGCTCTCTTTCTCAAATTAGAATGCAAAAAAAAAAAAAAAAAAAAAAAAAAAACAGTTTCACACCTAAGGGGCAAGTCATTGCTGCTCTTTATAGTCTGGATCTTCTGCTTACACATCAAATATACCACAGATGAACAGAGTGTGATGCATCTACAAAGTTCAGTTGTCTGATTCTCTAAGTTTCAGCAGGGGTAGAACTTAGCAGAACCAAAAGCCTAAAACTATAGAGAACTGAAATAAAGCAAGTTCAGTTATATAATTTTCCAAGTTTCAGCAAAGGTAGAATTTGGTAGAATCTAGCAGAACCAAAAGCATACATATACTCCTTGGCTGAAAAGGTTTCTTGTTATGCTCCGTGGCAAACTCTACAGCAAAGCAACACTCAATCTGTTGTGAGTAACGAATTAAGTGACAGTTTGATTCATTCATCTAAAATGAAATAAGGGCACTTGGTTATATGCTAACACAGCAGTGGCTAAGAAAAAAAGGTCGACACCTGAAAATAAGGTCGACACTTGAAACCAAAGTTTGCCAGGCTGTTACTTGTGTCTCCTCACTTTGGTTTAGCTGGACGTTCCTCCTTATATCTGCTACAAAAAATCACAAACAAAAGATGAGCAGACACAAAGTCACATGCCAAGTAAGGTGTTGTGGCTAGGCATGAACTAACATAGTGAATTACTAATGTCCATGTGGTCTGAACTAACACAGTGATGTGGTCTGAACTAACATACCGAATTACCAATATTCACGTGGTTTTGCCAACTACAATAAATCACCATAAAACATGACAAAAGAACATCATAGAAAGCAAATTCTCCTCGTTTCTGAATTTCACTAAAACTAAAGAGATTTGAAAATTGGGAGGGGCAATTGATTATTTCAGTATATCTCAAACCTTTATCTTTTTACTTGTTCCCTTGCTTCATCTTGTGGTTTGTAGAAGCAATGGGAAAATGTTATATGCACACAGTAAGGAGGCCGAGAACAGGAACTGAAATGTCCTCACTAGCACCGGAGAAACGAATATTTTAGATTGAGGCAACTGTTGTCTGGTACCTAGAATAAATCCCATCCATCATTTGGTCAAAAGAAGTGTTTTATAAACTACTACTAGGCTCAAAATGGAGTAAATTAAATAATAATATTGATAAAAGGATTAAGAGGTAATGTGATGCATGCTTCCTTATAAATGTTGTATTGAATTTACTGATGAAAGAAAGAAAGGAAGAAAGAAAGAAAACATTGCGAATGGTGTCGCAAAACTGCATGAATAACTGGTGTCCTTTAGAGAATTTCTCTTCTTTTTTCTAAAAATAAAAGGACGAAGACATAAAGCATACTTGAGGATTGATTTAAATGTCACCTGCAAATGGTCCGGTCGATTTCAAACCAATGTAAAAACGACGGCAACAGGAACTTGATATACAGAAACGAAACGAAGTTGATGCAGTAAAACAAAGAAAATTGCCAAAATTGTGAACCGGTCAAACTGAAGTATCAAAATTAATGCATTATCAAAGTCGGTCTGCTTAGATACACTTGCAGTTAACACCAATCTTCTTGCATTATCACTAAAAAGAAAAGATAGCATACTTAGACCAGTCGGAAGTAAGAATAAAACAAAGGAACTATAGACTGAATTTTTTTAAATACTTCAAAAAAAGGTGTACAGGCGAGTATATATCTTACCTATACATGCTCCTTTTCTAAAAGGATATTCAAAAGGCAGTTCTATGTGAAAAAAACTGAAGAATAATAATGTGATATATACATATATCATCAATTATGATGCATACACAGGTAGATGCCAAAGGTTGAACTGAAATCAAACCTGAAGCCTATACTCTGCACATGACGTTGTAACCATTAAAATCGAACAACAACATACTTTTCCCAACCTGAATCCACTAATTCACTCGCAATGTTGGCTATTCTATTTGTTAAACTCAAAGAAGAAGACCATTCAAACCATCTAATAGAAAAGATTCAGAGTATTACTTTCTGTACATGTATTGAAGCAAGAAGAACTGATGGTTAACCTCCGAGATGTGTTGTGCCGAGCTGCATTGTGTTACCCCAAAGGAGTTGTTCCTTCCACCTCTGGACAGCGCACCGATCGCCTTGTGACGCACATCAAGTGGTGGCAGCACATTTCTATTTAAAAATAGACATCGGAGGCTTTTCTATTCGTTGCACTGATTTGATGATACTTCTGAATCGCTATTTCGCTGCTACTTCTCTGTCCAACTCACCCATAACACTTTATCATTGCATCCCTTGTCCTCATAATGTTGTAAACACCCCTCTTCATCCTAAATTAAGAATGACAACTATAAACACCCCACTGAAAAAACTATGAATACTTCATGTAACTCTACGGTTTATATTTATTAAATTCATATAGCAAATTTGTATATCTTCAGTCACTTTGATCATATTTTTCACATATTGTAATCGATTTGTATGCGTGATGTCAAACAGAATGTGTGAATCATCTTTTGAAATAATCAATGATTTGCATTAAACATAAAAAAATCATAAATTCATGTCACCTCCTTGCTGCTTCGTGACCATTGCCCACAGCAGCAACTCCTAAATATTTGAATCGAAATAAAAAAATCATAGAGGATGAGGAGCCTATGTGGTGATGGAGACTCAACCTACACCGCCGTCTTGCGCCGCGTCTTCGGCCTCCGACATTCCCCACCGTGCAGCGGTAGCCAAGGGCTAGGATTTGTGACAGCAGGCCTCCTGTGACTGAGGGGAGGTGAAGGTGGTGGTGGTGGTGATGGTGGTGGTGGTCAAGTAGGAGGGAGGAGGGCGGCAGCGAACAACCGGTGGAAAGGCGGCCGAAGAGGGAAGCTGCAGCGAGAGGATGACCAGGATCGACCACCTGCTGGCCGTAGGTCGGCATCCGGACCAGGGAACCGCTGGATCCCATGGCCAGTAGGGGGGGGGGGGGGGGGGGGGGGCGGCTGCCTAGGTGGTGGTGAAGATTGAGAGAAGGCAAGGTGGAAGAGGAAGGCATGAGGTGCGGGAGGAGGAGGAAGGGAAGCGACCGAGCTTGGGAGGCGGCGAGCCATGGAGATCGAGAAGAAACGGGAGGAAGTCGAAGGAGGAAGAGAGAGGCGAGAAGGAAGAAGCCGGATTTGATGGGATGCTTCCAGATACGGGAGTGCTCAGTGGAAGGAAGGAAATATCTAGCGGTAAAGCGGTTGACCACGTTAACATCAACCCCACGTAATTTCCTAGGCAGTAAAAAAATTCAAAAAAAGGAGAAAAAGAGATCCCACGTGTCAGCCAGGAGAGGAGTCACGCCTAACACTACGAACGCACGGCAGCAGCTGTAGCTTAGCCACTCTAATCTTTGTATATATATATATATATATATATATATATATACTAGCAAAGTGGCCCACGCACATGCGCGGGCAACTTCTTAATTATCTATTACTAGTAGAATGCCCGTGTGTTGCCACGGGCTTTTGAAATATTTTTGTTGAGTTGTATAAACATAATGCATATTAAATTTCACATGTAGAGATAAGATAGCATGGGAATGTCGGTGCCTTGCCACGTGCTATGAAAATATTTTGCTGGAATTATGTAAACATAACGCATGTCAAATTTCACATGTAAAGACAAGATAGCACGCCACAATCGGGTATTTATTGAAGTCCAGTTAACTTGCAATGTAAATTGATAAATAAAAAATTAACGATGTATACATGTAGAGCGATGATCCAACTAAAATTCTATTACAAATTAATATCTACTTGTTGGGCTTAAGAAATTCTCGCACAATATCAGTAATGTTGTCTTTAGCTTCATTCACACCATATTTGAGCAAGTATAATAAAAACTTTTTTCTCAGCTTATACCCATCTTGCACAAGCAACGTGTAACGGAGAATACTTGACGTCGAAGGTCTTAAAATGTTTAACGGAGAATACTCACAGTGCTAACCGGACGAACTAATTCTTTACCATTCCACCAGAGCATTAAAAAAACATAATAGCTAGACACGTCCTTACAATTTCCTAAATTAATATTATCATGAATATAGTGACAACAAAAATAAATGCTTGTATTTTGAATGTCGAAGGTTTTGTAGTACATTTCTCGGAACATTGAGAAATTTCCGTAGTTTCCAGTTTTGCCTCTCGCTCACTCACTCACCCACTCGCTCAGTCGCTTCTTCACACTCAATCCACTCGCTCACCCACTCCCCCAAATCCCTAGCCCGCGGCGGTGACGCACCTTCCCCTCACCTGCGTCCGTGACTCAGCCGCGTCGCCGCCCTTCTCCTCAGCCCCCGCCGCCCTTCTCCTCAGGCGTCGCCGCCTCGCCTTCTCGTCTGCGTCGCCTCTCCCTCTCACCCGCGTCCTCTGCTCCACGGTCGAGCCAAAGTTGGCTCTTTTAGTGAGGTCGAGTAGGAGCAGGCGGAGTGCGGACACGGCGGCCTTGTCCTGATCGACGACGGCGGCGACGGACGCTAGCGCTCCTCGTCGCCATCGACCTGCAAGGAGGAGCGCCGTGTTGGACGCTGCTGGTACTCCGCCGCCGCTACAAGTTCCCCGTCACCTGCCCCCAGGTCGTCCCCGAAGTCGAGCTCCCCACACTCGACCTGCAAGGTTTGCATCCTTAATTTTCCCCACAGTTTTCCAATCTCTGGAGCCTAGAATTCGGGGAAAGGCAAGGATAGATTCTGGAGCTGATTGTCACTGTGATTGTGTGACGCCCCCGACTTAATCGTGCACTAATCATACACGCAAACATGCACGATCAAGCACAGGGACTCACGGGAAGATATCACAACATAACTCTAAACACAAATAAAATAATACAAGCTTTATATTACAAGCCAGGGGCCTCGAGGGCTCGAATACAAAAGCGTGCGCAAACAAGCGTCAGCGAAAGCATTAGATATCTGAGTACAGATATAAAAGTAAAACAGACATGCCCTAACAAGCGGGGCAAAACAACAACACAGATCGAAAAGGCGCAGACCTCCTGCCTACGGCCTCCTAACTACTCCTGGTCGGCTGGCTCAGTCCAGTAGTACGTGCCGTCGGGACTCTCCTGGTAGTAGTCTCCTGCGGTGGCGTCTGGCTCCTGGACTCCGTCATCTGATGTATCATCAATTGGGTATGGGGAAAAGAATAGCAAAGCAACCGTGAGTACTCATCCAAAGTACTCGCAAGACTGACATCAGAACTATGCTAGTTATGCATTGTTATCAAAGGAAGGGGCTGTATCTGTGGACTATAATGCAGAAATGCCAGAACAGAGGGGAAGGGCCAAGCCTATCAAAGACTAGCATCTTCAGAGTCTTGCAGCATTAGAAGAGTGCAGATTAGCAAATTATAATTTAACAAGCATGTTGAAGCAAAGCCCGGAGATCCTTCCTCGACTTCCTGCGAGAAAGCGATCCCGGAGCTTACAATTAATTAACAGGTATCCAATTCAAGTAGTAATAGATCGGGATACAACACTGAGCGTCCTGTTACCGTGGACACGGCTATTCGAATAGATCACTTCCCTGCAGGGGTGCACTACTGTTACCCAACACGCTCGATTACCTCTGGCCGGACACACTTGCTGGGTAATACCCGGCCTCGGGTGATCGACACGACGCAGTCCTACCTAGGCTCAGCAGAGAGGTCAACACGCCGGTCTAAATCCTAAGTGCGAAGGGGTCTTGGGCCATCGCCCTTCTCACTCCTGCACGTTGCGTGGGTGGTTGGGGTGCAGGCGTGACACTGTATACACAAGTGAAGTACCAGCCCAATCCCAACAATCAGCCCGCATCTTTGAACTGTGACGTCTGAAGAGCTTTCGGCTGATACATACGACGTAGAGGGTCCCATAACCATTATCCCACGTGGTGGTAGTGCGTATAGGGCACGACGACCCACTCAGATCAAATACCCAAATCTGTTAGGCGTATTTAGTAACTCGCGGAGACGATCAGACTACCTGTCGCTCCGACTTGTAACACACAGATATCAATCAGGGTGGTCTCCGCCTGCCCTGTCGTTCCGCCACAGTATCACTCGCGGGTGCCCTCCTGGCAAACCTGACTTCATATTTCCCCCGCGGGTACCCCTCGGGGTCGACCCGCCTGTAACAAAGGTCAAAGTAACTGTGTGTCCAATATATCGAGAAGGAACCCGAGGAATCACCCTCGATGGGTTACCACTCGAGGAGTTGCACGACGGAAGCTTAGCGGAGGTGATGAAAGAGGAATCACCCTCGGTAACACACATCCAGATAGCTATTCTACAGAGGCATCATCGAAAGTGAGATAAGAGGTATCACCCTCGGCACTCGAAGCCAGCTCTGCAGAGTCGAGCAACTTAGGGGGGGTGTGCGGTGATGTGCTGTTCTCAGCCCATTCGACCATATCGATCGGGGCACAGATACTAAAGCGGAGCAACTACAGCAAGGGAGAGAGGCCACAGATGGTTTACCATCCAACCTATACTAAGCAGTTTGGATAACAGGCAGGTATCAATAGTAGTTACAAGGACAGGCTATGCATCAGAATAGGATAAAACAATAGCAGCAGCAATTTCTAATGCAAGCAGGAGGGAGAAGGAATAGGTGATATAGACATGCGTCAAGGGGGGGTTGCTTGCCTGGAAGCTCTGCTGAGAGTGGATGGTCGTCAGTCGGCTGCTCGTCGGGGCTGTAGTCGAACTCAGGTGCGTCGGCGTCGGTCTCGGCGTCTATCGAGAGAGAAAGGAGGGGGAAGAAACAATAAATTTCACGGCAAAAATGCAATCACTATGCATGACATGCCTAAATGATATGCAGAGGTGTTTTACTGCCTAACTAATTGCTTTAGTTAATTTAGGAATTTGTTTGGATTTATTTTATTAAGGTTGAGCACTATTCATTTATTGAAATCAGTCAAAAAGTTCCATGTTCACCTAGCTAGGAGTGTTGGACTGGTATTTTGATCACATATTCAGATTCTTCATATTTTTCTGATCGTTTTACATATATAAATTATTTTCATCTGACTTACGGTTTAAAAGATATGATTTTCTGAAGTTTTATTGATTTTCTGAAATTATTTTAATTATTTAATTTCGAATTATCCGAAACAGTAGGGGGTGACGTCAGCATGCGGTAATGCTGACGTCAGCGGTCAACAGTGCGGTTGACCAGAGTCAAATCTGACTTGTGGGTCCAGTGGGACCCACTGGTCAGCCTCACAGTAGGCTAATTAGGTTTATTTTAAACTAATTAGGATTAATTAACGGTGGGGCCTACTGGTCAGTGGGTAATTAGCATTTTAATTAACAAATTAACTAATTAACCGATTTATTAACATTTTAGTTTTTATTTTAAATCGTTTAATCGACTGGGCCCCACATGTCAGTGGGTTGACCCAGTCAACGAGTCAACTGGGTCCACCCGTCAGTGGCTCAGGCGGCCCCGGTGGTCAGGTCAGCTCAGCGTCGCGGGGGAAGTAGCCGGAATCGTGCCGGCGACCAAATCCGCAGCGGCGCGGCCTCGGACGTGGCCGGAAATCGCGCTTCGGCCACCATTCCGCGCGCGCGAGGCGGCGTTCGAACGCGGGGAGCGAGGCGAGTCCGTTTGGGGTGGTTTCGTGAGCTAACTCGGCCGGAGCCGAGCGCTACGAGCTCGCCGGCGGCGAGGTGTTTCGGTCGAGCTCGGTGTAGCCGCCGTGGGGCACGGCGAGCCGTGGGTTTAGGCTCTACGGGCTCCTAGCACGGTCTAGAGGACGGTGGCGCGGTCGGGTGAGCATGATAACGGCCGGATCGACGGCGGCGAGCTCCGCGGCGGAGCCCGTCTCGGGCGGCAATGGCGATGGCGGTTACGGGCGACAGGGAGCAGCACAGAGAGAGTTGAAAGCAGCAGCTGCTCACCGTGGAGGCACACGTAGGCCCTGCGTAGGCTTAGGAGCAGCAGATTGACGGCAATCGCCGGCGGAGCGCCGATGATCGAGTTCGGGGAGGAGCTCGATTCCCGCAATGTAGCGGCCTCCTGCTCGAACCCGTGGTCGGAGACGAAGGAGAAGACGATGGCGGTGCTGGTGGTCGACTCGGAGAGGCGAGGGAGGCACCACAGCCGTGGATCCGCAGCGGCGACGGCGGCGTTTTTCTGGCGAGCTCGAACGGGATCGATGGAGGGGACGAGTGGGGGTTCTGGTGGGCTAGGGTTTGCGGGGAGAGGACGAGGAGCTCGGGGAGGCACTTAACCTAGCCGGGGAGCCGGCGGATGGGCGACGCGCGGCGGCTGTCGCCGTGTCGGCTGGCGCGCGCGACAGCGCGCGGGAGGAAGGAGATGAACTGCTAAACGGGCTGGGCCGCGCACTGTTACACTTAAGCCCGCAGGCACAGTAGTGTTTAACCGTTTTTCTTTTCTATTTTCTATTTTCTGTTTTAATTTCTATTTTGCTAATTGTTTAACCACTAAACTACTTTTATAAAATATGTGACTTGGTTCAAATATTGTAGTGCAATATTCTCAACCACTAGAAATTGGTTTTGTGAAATAATCATTTCATTTACAATTTGTATTAACTAAAATGATACTAAATATTGCTGTGAGCTACTGTTTTGATTTGATAGGGTTTCTTAGGCAATTTTGGTGATGTTGTTTTCCTGAACATAGTTAGTTTTAGATTATTCTCTATTTAATGAACATTTTTAATTCAAGTTTGGAAAACTTTTATTTTCACTTTATATTCAAATTGAAATTTATTTGGAATTTGAGATGAGATATGATGCAATGGTGATCAAGCACTGTTAAGCAGGGTGACCTGGCATTGTCAAGAGGTGATCACTGTAGCTATTACATGGGGATGTTACAATTCTCCCCCACTACAAGAAATCTCGTCCCGAGATTTAAGAGGTGGAGTAAGGGGTATTTTCGAGATCCAGGATATATAGGAGAGTCAGGTTTCGATCCTGTGGAACGGTGGGTAGTGTCGATTAAGAGTAGGAAGGCGGTGACATCTTGCGCGGTCACGTCAAAAAGACGTGTTCGAGAAAAGTCTGTCAGCTATGTCGGCAACAACGTCGGTACCAAGGGCGGGAACGAAGAGAACCATTCTCCTGCTCGTTAAAACGAGGTGGACCAATAGGCAAGGTTCTTGTCCATCGATGATTACCGGAATGTCATCAACAATAGTGACAATGTTTTATTTGGGGGTGTTGACTTAAGCAGGGAATTATCACTGCTTAGATCATATAGACCATAAGAAAAGGTTAAACAAACCAATGGAAAGGAAAATGTGATTATCAGATTTAAACAAACCAATGGAAAGGAAAATGTGAGTATACACAAGTACTGGTGTATATCCTTCCCAAGGACAAGCAGAGCAGGATAACCATGACAGCATAGCAGGTAGATAACATTTAGGTAAGGGGCGAGGAAAGTCTTGATGTTACCCATATATACAACGGTGTTTGGATAAAATGATCAAGAAACATTTAGCAATGTTCTTGTTGATGTTCAGAATACCTCAATCATGCTTCGGGGTAGCAATAATATGGTGCTCCAAGTAAGGATTGGAGTTGAAGATCACATGAAAATACTCAAGGAACAATTCCAGGGATAACACGAAACTTAAGGTATAACCAAAAGATGTCCAAGTTTGAATTGAAAAGAGGGCAAAGATGTTGTCGATGACAACACAAATTAAATAGGGCAAGGGTGGTATTATTCATCATGGATTCAATCCACAACTATAAAGAAATGAAAAGGTAGACGATGATCATGACACATTTTGTCGAGAGGTTTCATGAAGATGTAATCGATCAGCAACGACATCAAGCAAAAGGGGTGGTGAAGCTAAAGGTCAACGGAACCACGGATATGACACAAACTCAGAATTAACCTTGTTGTTCAAGACGAAACGATATGACAAAGAAGCTCGACGTAAGCTTAGCTCATCGTCGAAAATTGTGCTTTGGGAAGAAGGAACAGGTAGCACAGTTAAAATCAGCACGATAATGATGCAGCCGATCAGGCTAGGAATGACATGTTTAGTTTAAATTTCCCAGCAACAAACTACTAGGAGTAATGAGCCATAGGGTGAACTCGATTCACTTATCGGTGTTCTCGGTTGACAAACAACCCAGAACCCGTGGAATGACTAAATCGGTGAGAAGTATTACTCCAGCAAGAATTCATAAGAGGTAGTGCAATGGCACGATATCCTCAAGATACCGGAGGGTAATACTCGAAGGTAAAATAGAATAGAAGTTGGACAGGCATATTGATCTGTAGAAGACAAGTGCTTCAACTTGTCCAGAAAAACGGAAACAAAGAAGAACAACATGATTGAAACCACGGTTCCAAAGGATCAAGCCACGGATACAAGATGAATTTATGCTAAGGGGTGATTATTTTATGAGAAATTTCCGTGACGGTCTACATCGTTTCCATGGGCATGAACACAAAGTTCAAGGTTGACTCCCACTTCTTCAATGCATAACCTTTCATTCACTTCTCGCTTTCGATGAAGTTGCAGAGTTGAAACTTTATCTGACGAAACACTAGTAGAGTATAACCCGCATAACTTTCGGGTTCACACAGATTAGGGAAGGCATAGGTTCAACCCATCGGGACATTTTGGGAACCTATTCAACACAATTATAGGAGCAACGGATACACGCTCGAAAGCAGAGGGCTAACGACACAGAGTAAATGATACAATTCGCCAGAGGCATTTTGTATCAGGGGAAATTCATCAATGATTTAATATACAAAGGGGCTGTCGGATAGTAATCCACCAAAAGATCAGGTGGTCGCAATGAATCTGGTGTGAGTATCGGTACTCAGCCAGAAGAAGAAAGGATGTAAATGCATCGGTTTATGCAACATCTGAATAAGCCGAAGCTTAAATACGAAGGGTTTACGATTTCCAAATTGGGGGATCAGAAGCCGACGCTCTGATCGAAAGCTGAGTAAGTTTAATAGAATTAGACGGACAATCAATAAAGGTTTGATTTGCCGAGAACCAGCTCATGTTCAAAATGATATCTGAGCCGTAAGGATGAATTCTAGAAATGGATTGATGATTGCGAGCATTCACAAATGTATTGAATCAGGGGACTCAATATGATAAGGACAAAGGATGTCAACGAGGATTACTGGACTTGTGGAATTAGCCATAGTGCAGGCAGTCAAGAGTTTCAATAGTAATAGGTTGCAGAGGATTATCGGAAGATCGATTAGCAATACGAAGTATTTTGTTAAACACTTGAGCAACTGGGGTTGAATGTATGAACGGCAATTATGTGCAGTTATCCATAGGGATTTATCGATGGTAAAGAATTGCAAGAGTGGTGGGCACAAGGGCCTTGGGGATTCATCGGAGAGTGTCTTCCTAACCATCTGGTACTTCAAGAGTAACGGAAACATCTGTATCAAGTGGCTCTCCGGAGAATATGGTCACGAGATCCTAAAGTTAGAGTTAGCAAAATATTTAACCCGAAAAGAAGAGAATTCAGAGTCCCAGAGTAAAGGAGGGGAATAAAAGATCCTAATCCCATCCATGTGCATCGTGGGCCCGTAAGCCACACAGCACTGTTAGTAAAATAGTTTTTCAATGTCTAGACTCAACTTCGACCAAGGAATTGGAAGGGGGCTTCCTACAGGCGGTCGGCTCTGATACCAACTTGTAACGCCCTCGACTTAATCGTGCACTAATCATACACGCAAACGTGCACGATCAAGCACAGGGACTCACGGGAAGATATCACAACACAACTCTAAACACAAATAAAACAATACAAGCTTTATATTACAAGCCAGGGGCCTCGAGGGCTCGAATACAAAAGCGTGCGCAAACAAGCGTCAGCGAAAGCATTAGATATCTGAGTACAGATATAAAAGTAAAACAGACATGCCCTAACAAGCGGGGCAAAACAACAACACAGATCGAAAAGGCGCAGGCCTCCTGCCTAGGGCCTCCTAACTACTCCTGGTCGGCTGGCTCAGTCCAGTAGTACGTGCCGTCGGGACTCTCCTGGTAGTAGTCTCCTGCGGTGGCGTCTGGCTCCTGGACTCCGTCATCTGATGTATCATCAATTGGGTATGGGGAAAAGAATAGCAAAGCAACCATGAGTACTCATCCAAAGTACTCGCAAGACTGACATCAGAACTATGCTAGTTATGCATTGTTATCAAAGGAAGGGGCTGTATCTGTGGACTATAATGCAGAAATGCCAGAACAGAGGGGAAGGGCCTAGCCTATCAAAGACTAGCATCTTCAGAGTCTTGTAGCATTAGAAGAGTGCAGATTAGCATATTATAATTTAACAAGCATGTTGAAGCAAAGCCCGGAGATCCTTCCTCGACTCCCTGCGAGAAAGCGATCTCGGAGCTTACAATTAATTAACAGGTATCCAATTCAAGTAGTAATAGATCGGGATACAACACTGAGCGTCCTGTTACCGTGGACACGGCTATTCGAATAGATCACTTCCCTGCAGGGGTGCACTACTGTTACCCAACACGCTCGATTACCTCTGGTCGGACACACTTGCTGGGTAATACCCGGCCTCGGGTGATCGACACGACGCAGTCCTACCTAGGCTCAGCAAAGAGGTCAACACGCTGGTCTAAATCCTAAGTGCGAAGGGGTCTTCGGCCATCGCCCTTCGCACTCCTGCACGTTGCGTGGGTGGTTGGGGTGCAGGCGCGACACTGTATACACAAGTGAAGTACCAGCCCAATCCCAACAATCAGCCCGCATCTCTGAACTGTGACGTCCGAAGAGCTTTCGGCTGATACATACGACGTAGAGGGTCCCATAACCATTATCCCACGTGGTGGTAGTGCGTATAGGGCACGACGACCCACTCAGATCAAATACCCAAATCCGTTAGGCGTATTTAGTAACTCGCAGAGACGATCAGACTACCTGTCGCTCCGACTTGTAACACACGGATATCGATCAGGGTGGTCTCCGCCTGCCCTGTCGTTCCGCCACAGTATCACTCGCGGGTGCCCTCCTGGCAAACCCGACTTCATATTTCCCCCGCGGGTACCCCTCGGGGTCGACCCGCCTGTAACAAAGGTCAAAGTAACTGTGTGTCCAATATATCGAGAAGGAACCCGAGGAATCACCCTCGATGGGTTACCACTCGAGGAGTTGCACGACGGAAGCTTAGCGGAGGTGATGAAAGAGGAATCACCCTCGGTAACACACATCCAGATAGCTATTCTACAGAGGCATCATCGAAAGTGAGATAAGAGGTATCACCCTCGGCACTCGAAGCCAGCTCTGCAGAGTCGAGCAACTTAGGGGGGGGTGTGCGGTGATGTGCTGTTCTCAGCCCGTTCGACCATATCAATCGGGGCACAGATACTAAAGCGGAGCAACTACAGCAAGGGAGAGAGGCCACAGATGGTTTACCATCCAACCTATACTAAGCAGTTTGGATAACAGGCAGGTATCAATAGTAGTTACAAGGACAGGCTATGCATCAGAATAGGATAAGACAATAGCAGCAGCAATTTCTAATGCAAGCAGGAGGGAGAAGGAATAGGTGATATAGACATGCGTCAAGGGGGGGTTGCTTGCCTGGAAGCTCTGCTGAGAGTGGCTGGTCGTCAGTCGGCTGCTCGTCGGGGGTGTAGTCGAACTCAGGTGCGTCAGCGTCGGTCTCGGCGTCTATCGAGAGAGAAAGGAGAGGGAAGAAACAATAAATTTCACGGCAAAAATGCAATCACTATGCATGACATGCCTAAATGATATGCAGAGGTGTTTTACTGCCTAATTAAATGCTTTAGTTAATTTAGGAATTTGTTTGGATTTATTTTATTAAGGTTGAGCACTATTCATTTATCGAAATCAATCAAAAAGTTCCATGTTCACCTAGCTAGGAGTGTTGGACAAGTATTTTGATCACATATTCAGATTCTTCATATTTTTCTGATCGTTTTACATATATAAATTATTTTCATCTGACTTACGGTTTAAAAGATATGATTTTCTAAATTTTATTGATTTTCTGGAATTATTTTAATTATTTAATTTCGAATTATCCGAAACAGTAGGGGGATGACGTCAGCGGTCAACAGTGCGGTTGACCAGAGTCAAATCTGACTTGTGGGTCCAGTGGGACCCACTGGTCAGCCTCAGAGAAGGCTAATTAGGTTTATTTTAAACTAATTAGGATTAATTAAGGGTGGGGCCTACTGGTCAGTGGGTAATTAGCATTTTAATTAACTAATTAACTAATTAACCGATTTATTAACATTTTAGTTTTTATTTTAAATCGTTTAATCGACTGGGCCCCACATGTCAGTGGGTTGACCCAGTCAACGAGTCAACTGGGTCCACCCGTTAGTGGCTCAGGCGGCCCCGGTGGTCAGGCCAGCTCAGCGTCGCCGGGGAAGTCGCCGGAATCGCGCCGGTGACCAAATCCGCGGCGGCGCGGCCTCGGACGTGGCCGGAAATCGCGCTCCGGCCACCATTCTGCGCGCGCGAGGCAGCGTTCGAACGCGGGGAGCGAGGCGAGTCCGTTTGGGGTGGTTTCGTGAGCTAACTCGGCCGGAGCCGAGCGCTACGAGCTCGCCGGCAGCGAGGTGTTTCGGGCGAGCTCGGTGTAGCCGCCGTGGGGCACGGCGAGCCGTGGGTTTAGGCTCTACGGGCTCCTAGCGCGGTCTAGAGGACGGTGGCGCGGTCGGGTGAGCATGACAACGGCCGGAACGACGGCGGTGAGCTCCGCGGCGGAGCCCGTCTCGGGCGGCAATGGCGATGGCGGTTACGGGCGACAGGGAGCAGCGCAGAGAGAGTTGAAAGCAGCAGCTGCTCACCGTGGAGGCACACGTAGGCCCTGCGTAAGCTTAGGAGCAGCAGATCGACGGCAATCGCCGGCGGAGCGCCGATGACCGAGTTCGGGGAGGAGCTCGATTCGCACAATGTAGCGGCCTCCTGCTCGAACCCGTGGTCGGAGACGAAGGAGAAGACGATGGCGGTGCTGGTGGTCGACTCGGAGAGGCGAGGGAGGCACCACAGCCGTGGATCCGCAGCGGCGACGGCGGCGTTTTTCTGGCGAGCTCGAACGGGATCGATGGAGGGGACGAGTGGGGGTTCTGGTGGGCTAGGGTTTGCGGGGAGAGGACGAGGAGCTCGGGGAGGCACTTAACCTAGCCGGGGAGCCGGCGGATGGGCGACGCGCGGCGGCTGTCGCCGTGTCGGCTGGCGCGCGCGACAGCGCGCGGGAGGAAGGAGATGAACTGCTAAACGGGCTGGGCCGCGCACTGTTACACTTAAGCCCGCAGGCACAGTAGTGTTTAACCGTTTTTCTTTTCTATTTTCTATTTTCTGTTTTAATTTCTGTTTTGCTAATTGTTTAACCACTAAACTACTTTTATAAAATATGTGACTTGGTTCAAATATTGTAGTGCAATATTCTCAACCACCAGAAATTGGTTTTGTGAAATAATCATTTCATTTACAATTTGTATTAACTAAAATGATACTAAATATTGCTGTGAGCTACTGTTTTGATTTGATAGGGTTGCTTAGGCAATTTTGGTGATGTTATTTTCCTGAACATAATTAGTTTTAGATTATTCTCTATTTAATGAACATTTTTAATTCAAGTTTGGACAACTTTTATTTTCACTTTATATTCGAATTGAAATTTGATTTGGAATTTGAGATGAGATATGATGCAATGGTGATCAAGCACTGTTAAGCAGGGTGACCTGGCATTGTCAAGAGGTGATCACTGTAGCTATTACATGGGGATGTTACAGATTGTTGTTGTGGATTGAATATGGATGCATATATACTGTAGCCAAGAACTGCTCTCTGTTGCGGGAGTAGATTGGAAAGGCAAGGCGCAAGGAGAGATTGGAAAGGGCACTGCTGCTCCTGGATGATGTGGCTGCTGCTGCTCGCCTGCTGATGCCGCTGCCTCTCGTCGATTCGGGCATGGTAAAGACCACTCGGTTGCACTACTCCATGTGTAGATGACTGAACTTGGGTGTGAGCATTTTGATGCCTCTGAATTCAGTAAATTCAGTACTCACAGGAGTACACTTTCAGCACTGTAGGAGTACACTCGGAGTATTTGTACTACAGGAGTACTTTCAGTACTGTAGGAGTACTTATATTGTTGCTTAGAGTATTTGCTTGGAGTAAATGCTGTAGTTTAACTGAAATCAACATTTCTGGAAATCATGTTTATCAAGGGGTTGTATGTACTAAAATCAACATCTTTGAAATCATGTTTATCATGCTGTAGTATTCTTTTTGTCGGGATTTTAGTACTCTTTCTTGGCTCAAACCAAACTGATTCTGCTGTAGTACTCATGCTGTAGTATTCTTTTTATCATGCTGGAGTACTTTGATTGATCTACTGGGCTCAAACCAAAGTCATTTTTGGAGTATACTCCATGTTACTCCATTTCAGAGCACAATTGTTGGAGTGGATCTGCTTTTAAGAAAGTTTACAAGTGGGAGTTCATGGAGTACTACAGTTTAAATCAAGAAGATGATGCCTGCTCCGTGATGACGCCGCCGTCACCTACGACATCCTCGACCACCACCACCACGACGACGACTTCCTCAAACATGGTGAGTACTCCTATCAATGTTTACTGCTGTAATCGTGGAGTAGTTAGCTGCTGTAATCATGGAGTAGTGCTTCTAGCATTGTTGAGAGTACTCACTGAAGTGATCATAATCCATAATACTATCTACTACTCCTGTTGGAAGATCTACTCCTGTTGTAGAACGCCCATGCTTTGTTACAGGCGATGATGCAGATAATCTGAATTCTTATGTCGACAATACATAGACGATAAAAGTGACTGCCATGAGTTGCATCATTCGTCGTCTCTCCACCCAAATAGATCTTTCTAACATAGTTCCACCAATTTCTTTTACTTTTATGATTGCTCAAGATGGATTGTGCAATCAAAATGTTGCAGCATGTTGCACCGGACATTCCTTTAAACCCTGCCACCATGTCCTCCACCCGAGACCTCCCATACGTTGCACTCGAATCCTTTAGTCCGCTACCCCTTCTCCGAGAGCGACGACCCGCCTTTGCTAACTGGTTCTTTTTTTCCTCCCGCCACTGTTTTTTCTTCGTCCACCTTATCGACCCACCCACCTCTCCCTACCTGACCACCGCCACCGCCACCCTAAAGTTAGTACAAAGTTGAGACACTTATTTTGAGACGGAGGGAGTATAATGCAATGGAGGATGATATGCCCCAATAGCAACATGTGTCATTTCTTGGTTGTCAAGTGTGATACTGTTTTTGTTCTTATCCATGTCTTCGTAAATGACGATCGTTGTATCCTCGTGGCTCTACTCCTCTATGGCCATCACACCTCTTTCACCTCATTGTGTCTCCTCCATCATCACCCCATAAGGTGACAAGGGATTGTATCCTCCTACTTTTTCTTACTTTCTGCAAACCCCTTAATGTGTACTCTCATATATATCAAAATAAAATTAAGGGGTGGAGTAGGAATGGCAAAAAACACGTTGTAATTGTCACATTCTAAGATTGGTACTGTTCCTAAGGTAAACAAAATAGCTATAGGTCCATATGCAATCATCATTAATATTAAATAGTCTATTAGTATGTTAGCTTGTGATGACCTGCCCGTATTAATGCGATTGTGTAAATAAATGTTTATCAAATCTTGCATGTGATTTTCCGTATATTTTGTACTATTGCTTGCCTTATTTTATTATCTCTTTAACCGATGAGGAATTTCCTCCTATCGGTAATGAAACAGAATACCCATTTTTGATAAAAAAAAGGACTTGCATGTAGGCAATTAGAATTGATACTGATTGTGGTCAATGTCAACTGTGATGTTCTCTTTAATGATTTGTTTGTCAGCCAAACACATGCATAGCATCTCTATCTATGTACTAAGGAATGATGCAACGTAAATTGGTACCTCCAACTATACTTCTGAAGCACATCATAGCAGGGATAGAATAAATAGATCATAAAAATAATTCAAGTGACAACCGTGGTAAGCAGAAGATCACCTTTTAGGAATTGTTGGTCCTTGGCAAGGATTGCGAAGTTTTTCTCCCCACTTAATTGCCACCTGGGTGTCATAACGAATGGGAAATGATACAAATGTATTAGTGTTGAATAATCTATGCTAGGGAGAACAAAAAGATGTATTAGCTGACGGCTCTTAGCACTTTCAACAACACTCGCCGCCAAACAAAAAGATGTTTGGATGTCTTCTAAAAAAAAACATGTAAAACTGGAAAGCCAAATTTTATGTATTATGAATTTGAAAATGAACAGCAAAAAACAGTGTCGATTTAAGTGTAATAAGTGTCAAATGCACAAATTGGTGGGTAATGAAGAGTAGAATGACCTAGAGACTACTATAGGTGTATCTCCTTGTAAATGATAGCTTCAATATTGGCACATCTCAGCTAACACACACTGTCTATACAAATAGTGGTGTGGAAAAACTTCAAATCTGAACTGAACTTACAAAATTCAAAATCGAAAGCTTTGTATGGCTGGCAATGGATCATCATACACAGAAAATAATGTAGGCATACTTGTACAGCAGAGTCAAGCAGCAAGGGCTAGCTAGTAAGCAATCTAGGCATACACGTAGTCATAGTGTAACATCAAGTGGTTGAGTTAGCAAGGTTTAGCAAGCAATCAGAGTTATAGGCACGTGAACTTCACCTTCACGGGGAAGAAGAAGACACAGAAGGTTAAAAAGAGAGTAAGAACCTTTGCCTGGACAGACCAATTAGCTTGACAGCCCAATGTTGGACGGACGAACCTGTGTCTTCCTCCATCCGTGCCATCGCCAAGATTCCCGTCCCGTCCTAGCCAACAAACTGTGACCCTTGGCCCCTGCCCTCGGATCCGTCGATGCTCGCCATCACCGCCAAAAACAATCAATCTGTCCTCGCTCGCGCCGGTCCCGACCACGGAGGCAGAGGTCGTGAATAACCCACCATGCGCACATGCATGGCGTGGGAATCGTTCCGGCTAAGTAATAACACAGTAGCACACACGAGGTGAGACTCAGAGATGCAATAGGATAGGATGGAAGAGGTGGACGTATGAGGGAGAGGTTAGAGGAAAATGGGAACCTTATTCTTTTTTTAGAAATAGCACAATGCCCCGTGCGTTGCTACGGGCAAACGACGAATAATGTGTCCAAATCCTACCTCCCTGGTGACAACTATATGACTCTCTAATCTGTTGGCATCGTCAACTACGTGAGCTGGCTTTAATTTTCAAGACCAAATGGGAAGGTCAAATATAAGCACCGTTGAAGGTCTAAACAGAAAGTAACCAAAAAATGGGATCATATCTACTAAGTAGGTCTAACAATTCCTAACAAGGATGGAATATGATCAGGACCAGGGCTAATTGTCTCCAGCAAAATAATATCGTGTGAAACATCATTGATATAGTTCGTGCAGTGGTGCCAGAGGAGAGAATTAGAGATAGCTGGTGGACCCTTCATATTTTCTTTTGAACATTCACGAGCAAAGTGCACGGCCGTAGATTAACATACATTAGTACAAGTGCTTCTCTTCCCTTTATTCATATTTATTGTTACATTGTCGTTTCATTTTTCAAGTGAAGTCAGAAGCAACCAGGTCCAAATATGGATCAATCCTTAAGGCATACCCCGACAAGTTGAACATAGATATAGATATTCCCCTTAAGATTTTGCTTGTGCCTGACAGTGATAAAATCATCTATGTAGCAAAAAGGCATTTAATTGACAGTTTCTACGGGAGGGCAATAGAAAGCTACGGATGATATGCAATGATGTTTCTATTGCCAAACTGGAAGAGATTAATATAATCTGTTGGGCTAAATGGCATGGACACTATAGCAACTATGTCCAGGTCGACTGAAGCCTCTGTTAACAAGCGGAAATTATAGCTACATTAACAACTCTTAGTTAAGACCCAACTGCACCGTAACTGAAATCAAGATCTCATGTTCATGAATAAGCACGTTCAGACACAGCGCCATAATCAGCCCTAGCAGCAGTGGATAAAGAATGGAGCTCGTGTACGCACCTCAAAGATGAGACATGACGTCGCTGTCGCAGCTGCCCAAAATCCCTTGCCGCTTTGCACCCTGCTCCGTTGTGCGTGAGGCCCGACACCGCGCACGCGAGTGCCGCCGTCGCCCAAATGCGAGGCAGCGGCGTCCAGGCGTGCCGCCGTCGTCCGAGGACGAGGAGACACCGTCCACGCGAGGTGCTTGGATACATGTCGGCGGGGCAGCGACCGGCTTCATCCTGATACGAGCGGCGGCGGGGCGGCATAGAGAGGCGGGAGGGCGTTGATTAGGAAAGCACCCACGTGATTTGTACGGAACGATATGTCCGTGATTTGTTTACCTATTTTTTTAATTGGATGGATGGAGAGATATGCAGACGGGTTTTCTCTTTCTACTTACTATATATATGCCGCCGGTTTTTTCTGTTACGAGCGAGAAAAAATCGGTGGGGCAAGGAGGTGGGACGAGGGGGCGATTTCCTTCCATCGATCGGTGGAAGCGAACGAACAGAATGAGCGACGACCTACGTACTGAGACTTTAGGAGTAGAGATGTGATCACGATCCCGGTGTGCCGCACTTATTTTTGACATGTATGATTGATGATAAGAAAGAAAAAGACCCATCAATGCTTAATTGATTGTGATTTATTTTTTATAGGCATTTTTGGATTTGAAGGGCATGTGCCCATGATCCTCGTGCGCCGTACTTTTTTTTTGACATGTATGATTGATGATAAGAAAGGAAAAATCACATCAATGCAAGGAAATATCCCATCAATACTTGATTGATTGTGATTTAAATTTTATATGGTAACCAATCTGATGGGTCCATACGTGAGGGGAGCGGCGTTGTCTGGTTTTTTTATGTAGGTGGTGAAGCAAAAAGGCAAGGGGGGAGGGGAGACGGAAAAAAACCAGACGAAAAAAACCAGACGAAAGTGGGAGACGAAAAAAAACCGTGGAGGTTAGCCTACCAAGTGAGACGTTAGGAGTAGAGATAACCATCTGATGGGGCCATACGTGAGGGGGGCGACGTTGTCTGGTTTTTTTTACGTGGGTGGTGAAGGGGGGAGGGGGGACGAGAAAAAACCAGACGAAAGTGGGAGACGAAAAAAAACCATGGAGGCTAGCCTACCAAGTGAGACATTAGGAGTAGAGATTTTATTTTTATAAGTTCTATGGAATAATAATATGTACATGATAAAAGTAATTTAAATAGTGTTTTTGCCATCATAACTAAAACCAAACCGTTCCCAAGAAGTCAGTAAGCTTTCAGGCTATAGTTTTTTTTTTTTGTGAGGATATAGTAAACTTTCAGGCTATAGTTGATGGTAAACAATTTAGGACTCCCACTAAAGCAATGTATATGGGTCAAACTGCTACCTTAGTTGATCGTGTGATATTGATTGTTTCTTAAATGTATGAAATATATGGTTTCCCTTTTCTTGAATAACATGTAGATATTTTTTTTAGATTGTCTGGTTCGATTAATTAGTTTTGCATTTCTGACAGAACTATATGTGTTCATATCCAGATTTAATAGTTTCATTTGTTCCCTCCACTTTCATATTATCTATATGGTTATGGCATGAGATGAGCTATACATATCCATATGTTTGTCATTTGCGCATATATAATTGGATGCTTTCATGAGTAAACCGTGGTATAACTGATACTAGTAGAACACCCATGCGTTGCTACGGGCTAGAATGCATATAAATGAATCGAATAAATGATTAAGGTCGAAGCTCATTTCTTCCTCATACCTCCGGACGTGTTCGGACATCAAACGGGCACCCAGCATGCTCCCCAAAATTCAACCATCTGGATAGTCTGGCCTCTCCCAAATTTAGACAATATGTGGTGGAGAAATATGGTTGTCCGGACTATCCGCCATATTATCTCCAATACCCGGGTCCAACACAAAAACCCAACCCCACGACGCACCCTTCTCTTTTCCCGTTGAATCTCCCCTTCCCGCTTGGTTTCCCTCCGTAGCGGGACATTTCTCACTGGAGCCCTCTCCTTCAAAACCGGATGACGCCCACCTCACCTTGGCCATGGAACCCTCTCTCTTTCATACAAACCGCCAAGGAGGAGTCGCCCACCTCACCTTCCCCACGGACCGCCAAGGAGGAGTCCCATGCCAACTGCCCCGCTCTTCGTCCTGATCCCCTCCCCCTATGTTAGTGTTGATCCGCCACCGCCAGGACGAGGAGGAATGCACCGCCCGTGACACCCCCCGAGCCAAGAAGGCAGATTCGATGTCTCGTGAGCCATTGCCACATGGGCCACATGATCATCATCCAAGAGCCAGCAATCAACGGAAGGGAAGAGGTATCTCTTCGGCCAAGAAGCCCACATGGGCCATGCAACCAGGATGGCCGGCTTGCTGACGATCCAGCCTTCCTTGCCACTTCTACATGTGAGTTCTCAGGAACCAGCAGTTGTTATTATGCTAGATTCATCTGAACACACACTTCCACACACCCTGAATTCTGGCCATGAATTAGATGAGTGTGTGATACATGTTCTGTCGTTTTCTTCACAGAATAAATAACCACTTTCTCCTGCTAAGCATCTCCTTTGAATAGTTACAACTAAAATGCTACGTGGCCTTCTAGAAATTTTATACTACCATAAATTTAGCCAGATTACTGCCTACTGTCTATGCTTACACTGCACAAAAAGTGGACTCGATTAATGACCACGATCTATAGCCCAACTTTCCCCATATAAGAAAATAAATTATTATTTTATTTATAAAAATATCGTTGACAGTTAATCAACAGTTCAACACTGAACTATTGTGCTTCTTTTCCATCAGGTTACTCTTACATTGGAATGCTTTGATTTTTCTTTTGTGGTGGTAAAACAAGGAATCATTACAGATGTAATATTTGCAATAAGTGAAATACACGTCATTGTGGTGGTAAAACAATACAATGCTTTCGTCACCGCAAAAAGGTGAAGAAAAACAAATACAGTGTATAGATTTGAAATTCAAACTGTACATGTTTAAATTGGCAAAAGCGAACATACATTGGGTCAGCAAAACATTGCAAAAGCCTATCACTGGAGAGAATTAATATTCTCTAAGTGAAGCCATGTATTATAAGATGATGTATATCGTGTTTAGAACTTATGCTGGCCATCTTTTCTTCTTCATTCCCTACCTAAAATTCCTGGTAATGAGAAGGGGGGGGGGGGGGGGTGGTCGAGCACCACACCGTACCTGAAAGCATGAAACTCTTGTTAGTGTAAAAAGGAAAATAACATATACACACACAGTAATTTCTGAACAAAAAAATGGCTTGACAAACTAACCGGATGAGTAGTCCACTGATCTGTAACTAATTATGCGTATTCTGTAGCATAATAGTTGATGTGTATTCTTGTAGCATAATAGTACAACTCAGAGGAAAACTGATAATCTATATGCATTTTCTGTCAAAGTCGATGACCTGTTCATACCAATGTACTTGTCCATTATCTTCCTTGAATCTCTCTGAAGGTCTAAGGCCTAGCACCTAAGCGAAGGGACATAGAACACCCGCCATAATAATTGTACCCATATATTGATGTAAAATCCCAGCTGCTATCTTACACGATTTCTACGGAGCATCTAAAAACTTACAACGTGCTACCAATTCTTGCTACAAACAAACTGATCTTTTACTAAGTTACATCGATATATACCTTTTAAAATCTAAAGAGAAACTCACCAAAGGTGCTTGATCAGAATAGTCACATTTGGGAAGTACTGGGCAAGATACACCATGTAGAATCCTGCAAATAAATATGAAATAACAAGAATTCAAAGAAAGAATAGTCATAACAAATAAAAGAATCATAAAAGGACAGATACCACATGGAACAAGTCTCCGTGCTACAGCAGTGGTGAATCTTTCTGAATATAGTTGCTCAGTTTACATAGCACACAATTTCTGAATAGAGTTGCTCAGTTTACATAGAACATGATTATTTTGTTCGCTTCTTTGTACCAACAAATGCAACAACTAATAAACGAGTGTTGCCTTATCAAACCCAGAAAAGTCTAGTACAAGAGACGTAGCAATCCGAAGAAGAAACCAGGAAACGTGAACTCGATCACATGGCCCACAATATCTACCAGCTCAAAAGATTGGGTCTTATTGGTCATGAATTCCTCCAACGGAGAAGATCCATAACCATTATCTGTTAGATCATTCTCTGAATTCCGTGATCCATAGTTCCTCCAGTGATGCCCCGACGCTCTAGAGCCTGATTTTGTGTTGGCCCCCGCACACTGCTATCACTGCTGTCCTCCGTGCTGCCCCTTCTTAGTTTATGTTCTTTTATCGACAAGAAAATGTTAACAGGTAAAATAGAATTCACAAACACCAGAGATCATGTAATCTGCTTATCCTACATATATATGACTCAAAATAATAGTTTCTACAATTATTCCGCCTAAGACCAGTGGGAGGGGGTGGTGGGAGGTGAGGCGAAATAAACCATGCATGCCAGCCTACCAACTCCCCCTTTAGGAGTAGAGATACAATGCCAGGGAGGAGTCATGTCGCTCATTAATTTGCAGAGCTCTCTTTCAGCTAAATGTGAACTTATTGTATTTTTTGCGAGAAAGAAGTGTGAATTAATTAGCGCATAAGATTATTCTTGTGTATTTATCCATCCAATACATACATTAGCAGTACATCAATTGATAAGAGAGCATACAACTAAAGCAGACGCTGACCTAATGTGGCATTATTCAAGCATCCAACTAACTCCGGTAACAATTTTTTGCAAGAATGCTAGAGACAATTCTATAGGAGCAGTACTGCAGGAAAAAAAACTAAATTTATCAACAGAGCACCTGATGCCTGATCCATTCAAACATATATAATCTAGCTAGACCAATGCAAGAAAGCAATTCAATATCATCACTTGTTTCTTTGCATTTCATGGCAGTAAAGGCACAATTCAAAACCCCATTTTCTTTAATACTTGAAACTGAAAATTGAATGGTGTTTCCCAAGAATGCTTTGTTCTAGAACAACTACGATTGATCCTTTAGAAATGTACTTTTACACTCATAACCTACGCACCAGGGGGAAATAGTGCATAAGCTAGAACAACACTCACTATTACCTATACCATATCCTCCATTAAGGAAGAACTCACTAAATGAAGTTGACCCCACCAAATGACAAACAAATATGCAGTCGTGGCCAACATTGCATGAATTAATCAGGAATTTCTCGCCACATGTGCTTATGCAAGCAAAGGCAGTGGAAGTAGAAAGAACTTACATTGGACGAAGGCACATGCGAGAGGGCAGAGACGAACCCGCGGCATGCTCCAGAAGAAACCTGAAGGCGACCAAGCAGACAGCGCCAACCTGGACTGATGGACGACGATGAAGGAAGCAGAGGCCTGTAGGAGGCTAAATGCAGCCATCAGCAATCGGCTAAATCAACTGAAGAAACAATTACCGTAGAGGAAAAAGGCTGCCTTATAGAAGCATTGTTGGTTGATTTACAAGCTTCATTAGAAATCATAATAAAAAGTATTGAAAAAAATATTGCTGGCTTAGTTCACCGACCAAGAAGACAAACAATAAGAAATCAGATAAAAGGGACTACTAAACAATTTTGAAATAACATCATCTCCTACATAACTATAATGGTCCCCAATACATAGGCATTAAAAGATCTGAATTTTCAGTTATTCTATCTTACACTCTCAGCTATGTAAGATAGAACCACAATTGGAGGAATGAAAGAGCTGGGAACAAAGCATTGACCAGAGCGGTCGGTGACTGGTGGTGGCCCTGCTACCACATGGCTCAATGTGCCTCGACCAAAACTGGCTCAATGTGCCTCACATGTCCCTGTGCAACGATGGTATTCTGCTCCATACTGGTCCATGACTACAATCAAGGAAAATGTACAAGTGTTTGTCATTTCTCTTGTGTGTAAACGCAGCTAAGATACATACTTCAAAACCACAGGCACTGGAGAGACAAATAAAAGGCTAGATGACTCGAAGCTGAGATATATGTTAACAGAAAGTTAATTGAAGTACGGTTGTGACCGAAACTGCAAGTCAAATTCATTATAATCCATATCACCCTTGGGATCAATTTGACAAACACTTGGTTGCCGTGAATGTCTGACATGTAAAAATTCGATTCAATGGGTAAATGCCTCTTACGACCAAGCCAAAACATAGCAGTGATGGTGTTGGGCTTACCCATTCTCACAGATCCATCGGGGGCAAGGAGGGGTGGCAGCGAGATGCACTTACCTGGAGGCCGCGATGGTTCAAGCGCTTGACGGTGCGTGAGGTCTGCGTGAAGAGATGGTGCCGTAGCCTAGCGTGATGAAGGGGGTGGAGGTGGAGACGTTGCCGCCGCCGCTACCTCAAACCATGGCACGGGGCAGCTTCCCGCTCCCGTTAGCGCGGAAGGAGGCCCGTCCCCCTCTGGTCGTTGGATTCGGTAGCAGCAAGGCGGCGGCCATGGTCGCCTCCTCCCCTCCTAGGGCATCTTCTCCTCCAGGGCTCGCGGGCGAGTGCCTTGAGGCCCTCGTCTGGACCGTCGCAGGTGCATGTCACCATGGTTCGCCGGAACTATAGGGTTTCTCAAAGGGAGAAGAGAGAGATGTAGCGTTGAGGTCAGAGGATCAGTGAGGCAGCGGCGTCCTTCTCGTTGGTGGTGAAGGCGGTGGCGCGCAGACCGATCCTCGCAATCGATCGGATTGGATCAAAAGGGCGATGGATCGAAAGGACCTGGTCCTCCACATTGCTGCAGAGCAGGCATGGGTCACCGCGTATGTCGCTTGCCATGGCTGAAGAACGGCCAGCCGTGGCGGCGGATCCGCGCCGGCGGCGGCCATGGGGATCCGCGGCGGCGACGGCGGCGTCCCTAGGGATCCTAGAGAAAAGATCGAGGCCGGTGGTGGGAGGAATGGCGGCATGGTTTTTTTTCTTGTGTAATATTTTATAATGAGATAAAAACTAGTGGTGGGGGTGGTGGAAGATGGGACAAAAAAAGACAAAAAAACCAGTGTACCAGGCTACCAACTCCCCCATTAGGAGTAGAGAGAGATATAATTGACCACGAATTGAACGGTCGGCTGGCATTTATGTAGAGAAAGATACTACAGTTACTGCAAATTTTCTTATAGGACCTGGTTCTAAGATGGCTACAATTGGCTAGGGCATGACTTTTTTTGGAACTTGTAAAAATGACCAATGCTAAAATTTCTTCTAATTACTTTATTTAATAGTTTACTCACCATATTTCATCGCATATCATGTTCTTATCTATCAAAACATTGACACCCAAAGCATTTGCGTTTTATCGAGGGAAAAAACTTCTCGTATATAACATAAGTTTGTGATGGTGTAACACACTATGTATCTGTTGAACGGGTATGTGCCCAAGCCCATGAGTGAACCTGACCTAGAAGAGGAGCCCCTCTTCCTCTGTTACATAAGAGAGTGGCCACACGAGAGAACACTGATGCAATGGACCAGACACCGGGTCGAACCGTCTGAAGGTACTCCCCTCTTGCGATTCAACATGTTATCGAGCCAGGATGAGGGAGGTCGGCCGTCTGAAGATTTTTATAACCATATTTGCCTCTCTCAAAATAATTAGATGTAGGATCATAATCAAACTCAACAATATAATTATCATGTCGAACATTCTCTTTATGATCCATGTGCATGCAAATCTTATAATCTTCCAAGATAGTAGGATTAACATTAACTAAAGTCATGACCTCTCCAAACCAACATTTATCAAAAATTACATAAGATTGAACACTCTCCGAATATGTGGGATTCTTTTTACCTAAAGTTGACACTCTTTCAAACCCACTTTCAATATTATTGCAAACATTATTATCAATAATATATTCATCATGAGGCTTAAATAAATTTTCAAGATCATAAGAAGCATTATCACCCCAATCATGATCATTGCAATAAGTAGTGGACATAACAAAATTATCATCCCCAAGCTTGTAGCTTTGCATATCATTAGCACAATTGACATTTATAGAATTTATAATAAATTCATTGCAATCATGCTTTTCATTTAATAGATGTATCCCAACAGCAATTTTTTTATCACTTCTTCATTATTAACTATTGGTTTATAACATGCAGCAAGTTTGAAAAGGTTAGCAAGTGGATGGGGATCCATATGTCTTTAATTTTCCCTTTTATTTTCTATTTTGTGTGATGACATGAAGGCAATAAAAGCAAATACGAAGTAGAACAAGTAAATGATAATTTGATGATGTCTCCTCGGCAATGGCGCCAGAAATTCTTTCTGCTACTTGTGAGTTACATGGGATTTTCCCCGAAGATGAAGGGTGGAACAATATAGCAGCGATAAGTATTTTCCTCAGTGAGAACCAAGGTTATCAAACCAGTAGGAGAATCACACAAACACTCATCAACAACACCTATACACACAAGAGCAAATATTTGCACCCAACGCGGGCAAGAGGGTTGTCAATCCCCTTGAACTCGTTACTTGCAAGGAGTAAATCTGATAGTGATAGATAGTTAAATTGCAAAGTAAAATAAAATAAGTAAAATTGCAGCAAGGTAAATAGGATTTTAGTAATATGATAAAAGTAGACCCGGGGGCCATAGTTTTCACTAGAGGCTTCTTTCTCGTGAGAATAGCATACGGTGGGTAAACAAATTACTATTGGGTAATTGATAGAAAAGCGCATAGTTATGATGTTATTCATGGCAATGATCATGTATATAGGCATTACGTCCGTGAGAAGTAGACCAAAACGATTCTGCATCTACTACTATTACTCCACTTCGAGAGCGCTTCTATGCTTGCCTCTCTATGTATTAAGTTCATGACAAACAGAGTAATGCATGAAGTATGATGACATAATGTAGGCAGAATAAAACCAAGCAATATGATTGAACCCCGTCGTTTTACCCTTAGTGGCAGCAATACAAATACGTGCCTCGCTACCCCTTCTGTCACGAGGTGAGGACACCGCAAGATTGAATCTACGACAAAGCACCTCTCCCGCTGAAGATAAATCAATCTAGTTGGCCAAACCAAACGGATAGCTCGAAGAGAAATACAAAGCTATAACAATCATGCATAATAAAGTTCAGAAAAGACTCAAGTACTTTCAATGAATAATCTGATCATAAACCCACAATTCATCGGATCCCAACAAACGCACCGCAAAAGAAGATTACATCGGATAGAACTCCGAGAGGATTAAGGAGAACATTGTATTGTAGATCAGAGAGAAAGAAGAAGCCATCTAGCTAATAACTATGGACCCATAGGTCTGTGGTAAACTACTCACACACCATCGGAAGGGCAGCAAGGTTGATGTAGAAGCCCTCCGTGATCGATTCCCCCTCCGGTCGATTACCGGAGAAAGCTACCAGATGGGATCGCAGAATAACAGAAGCTTGCGTTGGCGGAAAAGTTTTTTCGGGTGGCTCTCTGTTGGTTTGGGGATATTTTAGAATATATAGAAGTGACATTAGGTCAAACGGAGTTGTGTGGGACCCACGAGCTCCGGGGGCGCGCCTACCCCTCTGGGGCGCGCCCTGTGAGCTCGTGGCTCTCCCGTAAGGCTTCTGGCCTCCTCCCGAACCTTTTAGGGTCTCTTTTGGTCCAAAAATAATCATCGTAAATTTTCATCGTGTTTGGACTTCATTTCGTACAGATTTTCTGAAAAGCCAAAAACAAGCAAAAAAACAGGAACTGGCACTTGGCACTGAGTTAATAGGTTAGTCCCCAAAAATGATATAAAATTGCATAAAAAGTATCTAAGATTGATAATATACTAGCATGAAACAATAAAAAATTATAGATACGTCGGAGACGTATCAGCCATCGAGGCACGTTTTGCAGGGGCTGATGGTGCTGCTGGTAGCACCAAGAATGTTATTGTTCTGGAGGAGATGGGTGATACCATAGCTGCGGCTGGTGCTCACCATGTAGTCAAGGAGTCTCTAGGGAATGATGACATGAGAAGGGGTGATGTGGAGCCAGAGAATAGTGGTGAGGACAGTGTAGAGAAGGCCGGTGCAGGGTCAGAGATGGAATACAGCATGACTATAGCAGAGGTTGAGAGGCTCAGGGAGGAATTGGAGAGCCTCAAAAGGAAGGTGGATGAAATCCAGTCTGACAAGGAAATAGCCGCGGGGGCGACACGTGAGAAGGATGCTTAGACCGTTAAATTGAGGGCTGAGTTGCAGGAGCTCCATGCTTTCATATCACAGCTCCAAACTGCAGGCCTGAATGCTCGCTATGGAGACTGTGCTCACTGGGCCTCCACCGATGAAGATAATCCGGAAAAGGCATCTCTTGCTACTAATGCGAATGGTTCATAATGGGTTCTAGACTCTGGAGCGTCTCAGCATGTTGCGGGCAAATACTGTGTGTTCGAGTCTTACAATAAGCATCCTCCTTCTCACACGGGCACTATGCAAACTGCTGATGGCACAAAAGAACCTGTCATAGTGGTTGGTACAGTAAAGTGCACTCCGACCATCTCCTTATCCTCAGTTTTGCATGTGACAGCTTTTCCTCTCAATTTGGTCTCTTTCAGTGCTCTTATTGATCAAATAGAATGTCGTTTGATCCTTGATAAATTCGGTTGCGAGATTCAGGGGCGACAGACGAGGCAGACGGTTGGAACTGGTACCAGGTGTAGGAGGCTTTGGTATATGGACCAGGAGGTGTAGCCGGACTTGGTGTGTGCTGCGACCATGGAGGACAAGGAGAAGCAGGCGATTATCCATCACTGTAGGATGGGACATGTATCTTTTGATAAGATGAGCAGAATATTTTCGGATGTTATGTGTGGAAAAGGCAAGGGCAAGCTGACATGTGATGCTTGCGAATATGCAAAACACACAAGAGCCACATATGTGAGTAAGGGACATAGGAGCATATCTCCTTTTATGCTTATACATTCGGATGTATGGAAGAGCCCAGTTGTGTTAGTGAATGGAATGAAGTACTTTGTTACATTTATCGACTGCTATACTCATATGACTTGGATTTATTTGATGCGTCACAAGGATGAGGTGTTTGGCTGTTTTTAGAATTTCCATGCCTTGGTGAAGAATCAGTTTAAGGTGCTGGTGCAGGTGATTAGGACTGACAATGGCACAGAGTATGTGAACAACACCTTTGGGGCCTTCTTGTCTGACCAAGGGATTCTTCATCAAACTTCCTGTCCGGACAGCCCCTCCTCAGAATGGAGTGGCAGAAAGGAAGAATCGATATATTCTTGAGGTTGCTCGGTCGTTGATGTTTACCACGAATGTGTCCAAGTTCTTGTGGAGTGAAGCAGTTATGATAGCCACATACCTGATCGATCGGACACCTTCAAGGATACTCGACATGAAATCTTCCTGTGAGTTGCTGCTTGGAGAAAATAAGTTTGTTGTTCCCCCAAAGTTGTTTGGCAGTACTTGTTTTGTTCGAAATCACCGACCTTCTGTTGGGAAACTTGATCCGCGAGCAGTGAAGTGTATTTTCTGGGCTATTCTCCTTGTCAGCGGGGGTATAAATTTTGGTGTCCCTCTGAGAAACGCAGGTTTGTCAGTATGGATGTCACCTTTAGGGAGTCTGAGCCATTCTATGGTGAGCCAACAGATCTAAGTGTGTTGTTTCAAGAGCTTGACCACTTACACTTTGTGCAGGATAGTCAAGAGGGGATGAAGGATGTATCTCATACTCAGGATGATTCTGTGGGCACTAACACTGATGATGATGTACATGTTGAAGTCCAGCCAATTGTGGGTACAATTCCGGTTGGTACTCTCACTAATGGGGATGTGCAGGTTCAGGTCCAGCCAACAGTGAGTTCCATTTAAATTGGTAATCTCCAGCTACCTGTTCAAGATCGGTGGCAGAAGATTCCCCTTGTGTACTCTTGACGGCAGCCACAAGTGCATAGCTCATCTGACACACATCTGGTATATTCACGACGACAGCCACATGTGCAGGGGGAGCAGTCATTGCAGAGGGTGCAGCAAGGCAGTGATGCAAGCTCATCTGACACAGTGGGACTGCCTATCGCGTTGCGAAAGGGGACACGTGAAGCGGCATAGAAGGCTTTACCACCAGATGTTTTTGATGATCATGACATTGAAATTTTGTGTCTTATGAGGCTTTGTCTCCTTCCTATAGTGCGTTTGTTGCCTCTCTTCAAACTGTGTCAATCCCAAAGGATTGGAAGGCTGTAGGGCAAGATCCAAAGTGGCGTGAAGCGATGATAGAAGAGTTGGAAGCACTAAGGAAAAACAAGACGTGGGTGCTAACCACATTGCCGGCAGAAAAGAAAACAATGAGTTGTAAGTGGACCTATACAGTGAAGCAGAATCCTGAGGGGAAGGTGGAACGGTATAAGGCCAGATTGGTCGCCAGAGGATATAGTCAAACTTATGGAATTGACTATGATGAGACGTTTGCTCCAGTGGCAAAGATGAACACAATAAGGATATTGGTTTCCTGTGCTACAAACTTTGGGTGGAAGTTGCATCAATTAGATGTCAAGAATGCCTTCTTGCATGGTGAGTTGAAGGAAGAAGTGTACATGGAGATACCACAAGGTTTTGGTACTTCAGAGACCACGGGGAAGGTCTGCAGACTGAAGAAATCCTTGTATGGACTGAAGCAATCGTTGAGGGCTTGGTTTGATAGGTTCAGACGAGCTGTCTGTGCTATGGGGTATGGTCAATGTAATGGTGACCAGACGGTATTCTACAGACACTCACTCTCTGATCGGAAGATCACCATTCTGGCAGTTTATGTGGCTGACATTATCATCACCAGAGATGATGAGGAGGAAATAAAGAGATTGAAGCGGTGTCTGAGCAATGAGTTTGAGGTGAAGGATTTGGGCAACCTAAAATACTACCTTGGCATTGAAGTGGCCCGGACAGAGAAGGGAATATCTTTGTGCCAATGGAAATACACCTTGGATCTCTTGGGTGACGTGGGCATGATGGGATGTCGTGCAGCCCCTACACCGATTGAACAAAACAATCAAGTGACAGCACAATCAGGAGAGCTGGTGAATAAGGAAGATTATCAAAAACTGGTTGGGAGGCTATTGTACTTGTGTCATACCAGGCCTAATATTATGTATGTCGTGTGTGTGGTGAGCAGATACATGCATGAACCAAGGAGTGGGCATCTTGATATTGTGCATAGTATCCTGAGATACTTGAAGGGCGCTCCAGGTAAAGGGTTGTGGTTTGCAAACAATGGACATCTTGAGGTGGATGGCTATAGTGACCCTGATTGGGCCAGTTGTCAAGATGATAGAAGATCAACTTCTGGCTATTGTGTGTTTGTGGAAGGAAATTTGGTGTCATGGAGAAGCAAGAAACAGAATGTTGTGTCTAGATCAACAGCAGAAGCTGAGTATAGAGCATTATCTCAAGGGTTGTGTGAGATGCTCTGGGTGAAGTAGCTACTGAGCGAGTTGAAACTTCTGAGGAAGGGACCCTTGATGGTGTGGTGTGACAATCAGTCAGTTATAGCCATTGCTAATAACCCAGTTCAACATGATAGGAGAAAGCATGTGGAAATTGATCGCTTCTTAATTAAGTAGAAACTTGATGCTGGGATCATCAGTCTTACTCATGTTAGCTCTGGGCAGCAATTTGCAAATTGCTTGACAAAGGGACCGGGAACAAAGGACTGTAACTTGGGTGTGACAAGATGGGGATGATAGATATCTACCACCCATCTTGAGGGGGAGTGTTGAACTGGTATGGGCCCAAGCCCATCAAGATCTGTCACTTGGGCCCAAGCCCATGAGTGAACCTGACCTAGAAGAGGAGCCCCTCTTCCTCTGTTACGTAAGAGAGCCGCCACATGAGAGAACACTAATGCAACGGACCAGACACCGGGTCGAGCCGTCTGAAGGTACTCCCCTCTTGCGATTCAACAATATCTTATGAATTATATGTTAATTATAGAGGTCATGTAATGACACCATGTCAAGTTTTATGTTTTTCAGACTTCATTTACATTTTAAAAATTCAAAATCCAATAAGATCCAAGTTAGTGTTTGATTTTTGCCACCCAAATGTTTGAATTTTCAAAACATTTCTTGGAAAAGGCCTTAAAATATAATCAAGAACATAAATATGATTATGAAAAATACAAATTGACATGCATGTAATTACGACAACTGCAAAATAAAGTACATTACGACATACTACAACTAAAAATTAAGATACACCCGAATGCTGACATTAAATACTAGAACTGTAATTAGGATACAACACAATGCTTCTGCATCACCGTAGAAACACTACATTAAGTCGTCATCACTATTATCATTAACCTCTTTCCCAGCTAGATCTTCATGATTGGGTCTAGATGTGACATGCACTCGTTTGCTGGGCATAAAATCATCAGTCGAATCGTAATCATCATCGTTGTACCATTTCTTAAAGGTTGCGGCATTCTTTGATGATGCAACACTCTTACCTGATCTAGTACTCTTTGAGCTTGCACCACCCTTCGATGATGTACCCCATAGTAGCTTCATCCACCCGAAGTTATTGATCTCTTTATTCAGCAACTCTGCATCCTCAGGGTGCACCTACACATTCCAAATAGTAAAATGACGAAGATTTGAATTATGATACTACCTAGTAACTGGACATAATTTGTAATATACCTTAATGTGCTTGGCATATTCCTTTGGCGGCATCCTTATTATGGGCGATGAAGCGTCCATAGGCCCTTCCATTTCTTTGAGTGCAAGCACCCTGTTCCACCTTCCACGCAACCTCAAAAGTTCTACTCATATTTCCTTCGGGTTAATCTTACCACACTCGATTAGGTGACTATCTTTCCTTAATTATTTATCGAACGGAACTGCAGGACCCCCCCTCTCATATTACCCTACTTCATTCTGACGGCACTATTCAAATCTCATGAGACATCAAAGCAGTAAAACCGCGAACAAAAGAATCAGTAGACATGTCTGTCACAATATACTAAGCTAGCCAGCTAAAACACCGATGCAAGACAACATATGGGTGAGGGCCTTTTATAGGATGATGATGGCTAGAGAAAAGGGTGGAAGAGAGGTGGTGGGAAAACAATGAGCGGGAGAAATTGGCGAGAGAGAAAGAGCGGGAAATAAAGGGCAGGAAAAAAGTGGCGGGAGAGAAAGGGCGAGAGAAAAGTGGTAGGAGAGAGAGGGCGGTTAAAGAGAGGGGGAGAAAAAGGGCGGGAATTAGAGGGCGGGAAAGAGAGGGGGGATGAAATGAATGTGCATGTTCCTCAGTCATTTGACACCAGAGCTGAAGTTTTGAAGTTGATGATGGTGCCAAAATGTATCGTGTAACCTCAAGCAAATAGACCAGTTATAGGCATTGTTGAGGACACACTTCTTGATTGTCAAGAAATTACCACCACCTCCGCCTCCTCCTCTTCCTCATCCTCCTCCGCCTCCACCTCCACGTCCTCCTCCACCTCCATGGTGAAATAAGATGGTACCGTGAGAAACTCCTTGGGCGATGTCATTCAGTTCTTATATGGAGAAGATGACATCACCCAAGGAGTCCTCTTGTTACCATCGCATTTGACAAACAGAAGGATCACCTAAAACACTGGATATATTCAGCGGACGCTCGTGACGGCCATGGAGGACATCATGGTGAAATAGGATCGTACCATGAGAAACTCATTGGGTGATGTCATTCAGTTCTTGTATGGAGAAGATGACATCAACCAACGAGTCCTCACGTTACCATCATATTTAACGAACAAAAGGATCACCTAAAACACTGGATATATTCAGCGGAGGCTCGTGAATGCCATGGAGGACATCATGGTCAAATAGGATGGTACCGTGAGAAACTCCCTAGGTGATGTCACTCAGTTCTTGTATGGAGAAGATGACATCAACCAAGGAGTCCTCATGTTACCATCGTATTTGACGAACAGAAGGATCACCTAAAACACTGATGCAACACAATATCCGGGTGAGGGGTTATATATAGGGTCACAATGGCAGAAGAAAATGGGTCGGAGATGAGAGGCAGGAAAACAATGAGCGGGAGAAAAAGGGCGGGAAAACAATGAGCGGGAGAAAAAAGGGCGGGAAAGAGAGAGGAAGAAAAAGGGCGGGGAAAAACTTTACCGAGTACCATGGAAAAACACTCGGCAAAGATGAATAGTACTAACGGATTAAAACTTTGCCGAGTGTTGGCCGAAAAACGCTCGGCATACGTTGTCGCGCCATCACCCCGCCGTCAACCGCGGCGAGCAAGGACACATGTCCACCCATTTGCCGAGTGCCCGAAACTTTGCCGAGTGTATTTTGTCCGTCACTGG
The DNA here is from genome assembly GCA_039707655.1 of Elymus sibiricus. Lineage (NCBI taxonomy): Eukaryota > Viridiplantae > Streptophyta > Magnoliopsida > Poales > Poaceae > Elymus > Elymus sibiricus. The sequence continues at coordinate 19,475,656 of CM077672.1, read as the reverse complement.
TCGATTCCTCTAGTGTCTTATGTGTTGGCTAGAGATGCTACATGCCATGGCCTGGATGAGCGCCTGAAAGTGAAGCAGAAATGGTGCGCCCCGGCGAACGGAGTCTCCAAGCTGAACATGGATGGCTCGTTTGTCAGTGACGGCACGGCAGGCGCGGGTATGGCGCTTCGCGGGAAGACAGGAGTGGTTATTTTTGTGGCCTGTCGCCAGCTGCGGAACTGCACGGATGCGGTTGAGGCGGAGCCGGCGGCCATGGAGGAGGGCCTCGGGCTGGCGTTGCATATATTGGACCCCCTGCAGATTGAGCTAGAGACGGACTGTGTGTGAAAGCCATCGATTTAGTGAATGTTAAGATCCGTGAGAGAATCATGGAAAGAGATGTAAGAATTTTAAAGGTTAGCCGTGACGCCAATATGGTGAGCCACAGTCTGGCAAACCTACGTAGAGTGCAAGAAAAAACTGCTGTCTGGCTTAGGAATTCCCCCCCGGAAATTGCCAACGCTATGAACTATGATTGTAACTCTATTGCTAGCTAATATATAATCTCTTTCCCCCCCAAAAAAGAGAGATTAAGACATTAACCAAAAGAAACAGACGTAGTGCTCGCGTGGTGCACTTGGAATCGTTGAGACTTGGACGGAGCCGAAAGCAGAGATATTCACAAGCTAGCCAGGCATGCATGCACAACCATGTACCGATGGTGCCAGCCACTAGTGGAGAAACGGCCTTTAGTCCCGGTTGGGAAGGGCCTTTAGTCCCGGTTCACCAACCGGTACTAATAAATCGGGACTAAAGGCCCCCACCCTTTAGTCCCGGTTGGCCACCCGGGACTAAATCCCTGCCACGTGGGCGGCAGCGCGCGTCGAGGGCTGGGGACCTTTAGTCCCGGTTAGTGACACCAACCGGGACTAAATCCCTGCCACTTTAGTCCCAAACCGGGACTAAAGGTTTAGGGGTTTAGGGTTTATTGTTTATTTTTCCTTTTCATTTTGTGTTTTCCATTTAATTCTTTTTCATTTCAAACATATTTTATGCTACTACATACTGTACACGTTATGCATATATAATAGAATTTCTCGTAGAACCAATCATATATCATAGAATTTCTCGTAGAACCATGCATACACACACACACACACACACATATATATATATATATATATATATATATATATATATATATATATATATATATATATATACAATTTGGTATATACAATTTTTCCTACAATTTGCAGATCATTACATGCAGGCATTAGGTGAAATGGTATTCTTCATCGGGAGATATGACCTGCTGAAGCAAAAATCCCGCCATTTCTTCTTGAAGTGCTCGTATGCGGTCCTTTGTTAGGAGACTATTCCGCATTTCCAGCATCTTTAAAGAAGGAGATTAATATGAATATATTAGTTGTGTGTATATATATTAGATCATGATAAAAAAAATTGTGAATAGTGTTTACGTACCCAAAGATGTCTTCCATCTCTGCTCCTTTCGGTAATAGAGCGAATGTTCTCGAAAAGGTAGTATGCATATAAATTTGTCCCCTTTTCGTGCTTCATACACTTTACGAGAATGAATTCAATCAGATAATAATCAAGCATGATAATGGTATTGAAACTATAATTAAAGAGATGCGCGGACGTAGCTAGTACTACTTAATTACCTTGGACCGTCGCCATTTCAGCTGTGGTTCCCATTCACCGACAACCTCTTTGATGAACTTTGTCCAAACCCTGCCCGGCAAAGAAAATGAATAAAGGAGTTATTAATTACTTGATATCAGGAAATGAACTAAAGAGGCCGACATAGTGCGATAATGATTGAAATTACCTGTCGAGCATCAAATACAGGCTCATGTATTCTTCATGGTCTTTACCTAGTGAGTCCAGTACTTCAACAGTTCCCTCGTCAACTCTAATGATTAGCAGGATCCAGTGGAATCTGCGCACACGTTTGTATAAGCGGGCATGCATAACTCATCAACTACACTTAACATCGAGTAAGCAAAAATAGAATTTGTAGTACAAGACAGTAACACTCACCTGAAGTTGTAAGGAAAAAGTATTTCTGGTCTGGTATTTAGTTTCTTCGAAAACATTAGCAAGCTATTCTCCGTGTCTTGTGGGTGGTTATTTAACACAACTTCATTAACGGTATTTGGGTCAATGAACCCAATGCCATAGACTCTATCTCTTTTCAATTCATAAATCTTCATTCTGCATATATAATACCACACAAAAGAATACAGTGAGGATAATTACAGGCAATGAACGAGCTGAGCTAGAGACTTAAATTACAGAAAGAAATCACTTACAGACAATAGCAACTGACGAGAGATTTGTCGAGTGCGTCTTGATTGAATAACTGAAAAATTTCTGGAAATTCAATCCACACATCATTTGCATGGAAGTAATGGTCTGGCTTGACTTTCACCATGAGGCTCTCTCGCCCGGCCTTTACTTCTCTCAGGTACCATTCATGCAATCTGTGCATTTGCGTTGGTAGAAGCTCCTCCTCGTCAGGCCTGACCAGAGGGTTCCCGGGGACATATTTCCATGCTAGTTCCTTCGGATCCATCGTGGGGAGTTCCTCGATGCCTATGAGTTGTTCAACAGTGATACCCATCTCTCTAGCCGCAACGTCGGTTACCGCCTTATCGGTACTCACCTTGAGCGGGGGGATCGATTGCACTGCTTGTTCTCCGAGCTGGGGAACAGTTTTCCCGCTTTTTATTACTACCTGTAAGGCTCGACTGCTGATTTTTTTGTCGATGATATGACTTGCTAATAGAGCGTTCATAGTCTGATCGCCTTTTCTCCATAGACGGTTTAGCAAGATCCACAAAGTGTTGTACGACTTTCTCAGGTATTTTCTCCTTCGGCGGCGAGGCCGGTTTCGGTGCAAAATGAGCCTTCACTTGGGCATCCAAGACCCGTTTGTACGTTTTCCTCCTCAGTCATCTCATAAGCTAACTTCTTTTTGGCAGGAGGCTCGGGTTTCTTCTTTGGTGCTCTCTTCCGCTTTGGAGTCGGCCCACGCGGCGGAGATCGATATCGTGTACTCGCGCTAGGCTCCGTCTCGAGGTGGGGTGGATTCGGCTGACGCGGCGGAGATCGATATGGTGGCCGACTCGCGCTGCGCTCCGTCTCGAGGTGGGTTGGAGTCGGCTGACGCGGCGGACTTGGAGGACGAGTCGGTGCCCTTGGCGTCGAGTTTGGAAAGATGATGCAATCCTTTCTCCATACATTGATACCACGTATGGCTTCTCCCAGTGTCTGCTCCCCTTGACCTCCAGGAAAGTCAAGCTGTAGTGAGTCATATGCCGACAGAACTTCATCCACCCCGACACGAGCATAGCCAGGTGGAATCGGATTTCCGTGGAAGGTTGCTTCAGGGGGATTTGGTAACGCATAGCCGTCCGCCACCTTCATGGATAGGTTCTTCACTTTCATGTGTAGCTCACAACTTGTCGTCTCTTCGATATCATCCACGGGGTAGCGAGCCAGCATTGCATCATCGGCCGGGACCCCCGTGGAACCCATGCTGCTTTTCGTCATAGATGGGACGGTGCTATCCAATGCTGGATCTGCTTGCTGCTGCCGCTGAGACGCCCTTTCCAGGCTAAGTGTGTCGATCTGCTCCTGCGGCCGCATGAAAGCGCGTTCCAACTACGCGTGCTTTGATTCTACCTGTTGAAGCCGGTCTGCATCCTGCTTCTTCTTGTCTTTCTCCTGCTTCTTCTTTCTCGCATGGCTTCTGTAACTGACGTTCCAGTCCGCAAACCCCTCAACCCACGGAACAACGCCTTTGCCTTGTGTTCGTCCCGGGTGTTCAGGATTCCCGAGGGCACGTGTAAGCTCGTCGTTCTCTCTCTCGGGCTGGAACGCCCCCGTTCGAGCCGTTTCTATTGCAACAAGTAAAGCGTCCGAGGCTTCTTTAAGACTTGCCTGCACCATAATCTCCCCTGTCTTTGGGTCCAACTTTCCCCCATGCGCATAAAACCAAGTCCTGCACCTGTCGGGCCAACCCAATGTTTTTGGAGTGACCCTTGCAGCAATCATCTTTTCCTCAGATTCATCCCACTTAGGCCGACCAGTCTTGTAGCCACCTGGCCCCAGAACATGGTGAAACTGTTTCTTCTCAGCATTGATCTTGTTTTTCCTCGACCGTTCCTTAGCTGCTTCCGATTCCTTGAACTCCACAAATAAGTCCCAGTGATCTTTTGCCTTCTCCAGTGCTCCAATGAATTATGGAGTCTGCTTTCCTGCTTCGACGTAGCAGGCCCATAATCTTTTCTTGTGGTTGCAGAATTGTGTGGCCATCTTCTTAAGAGCACTCTTCTTGATTTTCTCCCATTCTGCATCTGTTAAATGCTCTGGTAGGGTGAAATGTGACATGAGCGTTTCCCAAAGCAGATCTTTTGCTCTGTCGTCGACAAAACTAACTCCTCGATCTCCCTTTGGCTTATTCCATTCTTGAACGGAGATCGGGATTTGGTCCCTGACAATAACTCCACACTGACGAGTAAATTTGTCCGCATTCTTTTTAGGAGCAAGCGGTTCTCCATTTGGTTTGATCTCATCGATGTTATACTTTATGCCAGCCTGCAACTTTTTGGCCGGGCCTCGTACTGCCCTGCTTGTAGAAGATTTGCTCGATCCGGAGGGCTAAAAGAAGAAAGATTCGTTAATATATATATATACAAATCAATTAATACATGTAATGATCACCAGAGGCCTTATATATACCTCGCCGGTCTTTGTTAATTGAAGATCATTTCCTTCGCCATCATTGTTTGTGTGGCGTTCGTCTGTTGGTTCTTCCTCAAATATTCCCTCACCGGACTCGTTCAGATATTGTGAGCCGTCATCTTCAGGTTCACCCTCTGGGTTTCGGATCATGTCGAGCATGATATGCTCTTGATCATGGTCGTCTCTGCCGCTAGCGTCCATAGCTTAACTAATTAATTCAGAAGAAAGATAAAACAATTTAGTATTCAAATTAGAATGCATCTCGAATAATATCACTAATACATCTCGAATAATCCAGTTAATGCATCATCGAATATTATCGAATATAATCTCGAATACATCTTGAATATTATCACTAATACATCTCGAATAATCCAGTTAATGCATCATCGAATATTATCGAATATAATCCCGAATACATCTCGAGTATTATCACTAATACATCTCGAATATTATCATATAACATCACTAGCTAATACAGATCGAATACTATCGAATAATCCAGTTGACTCGCGGTTCCTGAGGCGCGGGCGGTGGACACCCAAAGAGAAGGAACCATCACAGGATCATAGCTCGGGTGAGATCCCTGAAGAACCTGCCAGGTATTGGAGAACCTGACGTCCAACGCAACCATGTAGCGACGGACGTGCTCGTCGTCCTCCTTGACACGGCGACGTACCACCTCCTCGGGGGCCGGCTGCCTCCGCACCGATAGTGGCCCACGCGACCGCCACCAAAGAAGCTCTGGGTCGACGATGGGAGCCCGGTTCCTCACCAAGCTGCGCGTCCCGGAATGTAGCACCTCCCAGTGCCAGCCCGGCGGAGCCCAGTCCCGGACATGGCGCCTCTCAAGCAGGTTGTCGCCATCGAGTCGACGACGAGGATGCGGGCCGGGCATCGTCGACGCCAAAAATGTTTCTATGCAAATTTAACATTTTATAAATGCTTGATTATTATTTTTGTAATTGTTGTTCACTTGATTTTGCAAATACATGACAAACTTTTGCAAATACAACATTAAGATATTAACATTTTTCAAATAAGGTATTAACATGTTTTTGATCAATACTATACATGATACAACATTAAAAGTCTAAAAAAGTATAAAAAACTAAAAAACAGAAAGAAAAAAACTAGCTAGTGAAAAAAAATCTATGGAAATTCCACCGTTCATCTACATACATACATACATTGTATACATACATACATATACTAAGCATCTACAACATCTAGTGAAAAAAAAAACAATCTATGAACAAAAAAGATGAACAAAATTAAGGAGGGAGGTTCACCGGCCGGGATCGTCGGGGCGGAGGGAGGCGGGGAGGACGCCGGAGATGGAGGAGGACGCCGGAGGCGGGGAGGAGCGGCGCCGACGCGGGCTCGGGCCGCGGCGGCTTGTGAAGGAGCGGTCGTCGATCGCGAGGCGGGCGCGCGCGGAGGAGCGGCGGCGGTGGGCAGCGTGGCGGCGCCGGCGTGGGCTCGGGCGGCGCTTGGGAGCAGAGCGGCCGGACGGCGACGTCGAGGTCCGGCAGCCTGGCGGCGTAGTGGTCTTCGGCGCCATCGGGGGAAACTATAGATGAGTTTGGAAATTTTGCTAAGTGGTGCTTATATATAGAGACCTTTAGTCCCGGTTGGTGGCTCCAACCGGGACTAAAGGCCACCCTTTAGTCCCGGTGCGAGCCACCAACCGGGACTAAAGGTCAATTTCACCAGGCCGAGCGGCGGGAAGCGAAGGCCTTTAGTCCCGGTTGGTGGCTCGCACCGGGACTAAAGGGGGGCCTTTAGTCCCGGTTGGTGGCTCCAACCGGGACTGAACGGTTGGTTCTAGCGTGGTGGAAGTTTAGTCCCACCTCGCCAAGCGAGAGGCACTCGCACCTGTTTACAAGCCCCGCTGCGATAACCGTCCCGAGCTCCTCTCTAAAGCAGGCAGTGCATGCCTAACGTTCCTCTCTGCCCTCTGGGGCCTACTTGCCCCGCGGGCCTGCATCCTGGCCCATAGATGGGTTTCTAGTCGTATGCAGGCCATGGTGGCCAGTAGGCGGGCATTTTTTTATTTTTTATTTTTTAGTCCCGGTTGGTGGCTCCAACCGGGACTAAAGGTCTTTTCCAGTTTTTTTTGTTTTTTGTTTTTTGCTTTATTCTTTTTCTTTTGTTTCTACTTACAACCAAATATTTAGAGTTTTTGAGTGAATGTTTTTGGTTTAGGTCACAAAAATTATAAACTTTCTGTTAGTGCCAGTAGTTTTCAAATTTGAATAGTTTAAATTTGAATTCTTTGAAATTTGTGTGAATCACTAGTTTGTGAATGAATTTTCTTTAAAAATAGATTTTGGAGTGGTTCTTTTCCCTCCTGTTTAATATTAGTGTGTTTTATCAGTATGTTCGATTTGGTAATTTTTAGGTTATTTTAAATAGGTGTTTTAATCAAAAACAGATTCTGTTTAGCTCTTTTAGTTTTATAGCTCAAAAAATCATTAAATGCATGAAAAATAGCGAATGAAGTCAGAAAGGGTTGAAAATTGATGATGTGGCTTTGAATGGTGCATGTTGAATGCACTAAAAGTCTGGAGTTAAAATAAGTTTTAAAAAATGAAACGCCTTTGTAACAGATGAGTTTTCGTCCGAAACCCTGATACTTCGAAATAGATTGTCCAGTTTGTACAGGAAGTGCATCCAGTTTTTGCCGTAACCCTCTCAAATTTTTAGCACATGCTATGTGGGTGAAATGATGATACCATGCCAAGTTTCAACCTTTTCAGAGTTCATTTGTAGTGCTTTTCAATTTCAGGGTCATTTAGCTCAAAAAAATCAATAAATGCTTGAAAAATAGCGTTCCTTCGCGTTTCAAATGCCAAAACACATATATACCCTAACTATTACAAAGATTCCCTCCGGTTTGTCCGAAGTGGGACTTTCTAGATAAGTCCGGAAACTCACTAGAGAAGAAAGTGATGACGGTGAAGCCGGTCACATCCCAGAGTGGGATCTTGGGGTATAAAACTTTTTCTTCGCGTGTGTCCCTTTGCGCCGTAACCATGGACAATCTTCATCCTTTAACAGGATGCTTGGGTCAGTCTTCACTGTGAAGGGAGCAATTTCATGAAACTTTTCATAATCTTCTGACATGTCTGTCTTGTCCTCCACTCCCACGATGTTTCTTTTCCCTGAAAGAACTATGTGGCGCTTTGGCTCATCGTATGATGTATTCGCTTCCTTATCTTTTCTTGTTCTCGGCTTGGTAAACATGTCCTTCACATAGAAAACCTGCGCCACATCATTGGCTAGGACGAATGGTTCGTCTGTGTACCCAAGATTGTTGAGATCCACTGTTGTCATTCCGTACCGCAGGTCTTCCTTTACCCCGCCTCCAGTCAGATTGACCCATTTGCACCGAAACAAAGGGACCTTCAAATCACGTCCATAGTCAAGTTCCCATATCTCCTCTATGTAACCATAATATGTGTCCTTTGGCCTATTAGTGTTTGCTGCATCAAAGCGGACACCACTGTTTTGGTTGGTGCTCTTTTTATCTTGGGCGATCGTGTAAAATGTATTCCCATTTATCTCGTACCCTTTGAAAGTCGATATAGTCGAAGATGGTGACTTGGCCAGCAAGTACAGCTCATCTCCAACAATGTCGTCATGCATGAGACGTGTTTGCAACCAACCGCCGAATGACGCCATGTGTGTACGTTTGATCCAGGGCTCAGACTGCTCCGTGTTCTTGGAGCGTACACTATCCAGGTGTTCCTCGATATACGGAGCCACGAAGCTGGAATTTTGTAGAACTGTGTAGTGTGCTTGCGCCCAAGAATGCCAGTCCATACATATTACTGAATTCTTTCCTAGTGTGCCTTTTCCACCCAGTCTGCCCTCATACCGCGATTCGGGAACACCAATCAGCTTAAGGTCAGAAATAAAGTCAACACAAAACTCAATGACCTCCTCTGTTTCATGGCCCTTGGAGATGCTTCCTTCTGGCCTAGCACGGTTATGAACATATTTCTTTAACACTCCCATGAACCTCTCAAAGGGGAACATATTGTGTAGAAATACAGGACCCAGAATGGTAATCTCGTCGACTAGGTGAACTAGAACGTGCGTCATGATATTGAAGAAGGATGGTGGGAACACCAACTCGAAACTGACAAGACATTGCACCAAATCATTCTGTAACCTTGGTAGGATTTCTGGATCGATTACCTTCTGAGAGATTGCATTGAGGAATGCACATAGCTTCACAATGGCTAATCGAACGTTGTCCAGTAGAAGCCCCCTCAATGCAACCGGAAGCAATTGTGTCATAATCACGTGGCAGTCATGAGACTTTAGGTTCTGGAACTTTTTCTCTGCCATATTTATTATTCCCTTTATATTCGACGAGAAGCCAGACGGGACCTTCATACTGAGCAGGCATTCAAAGAAGATTTCCTTCTCTTCTTTGGTAAGAGCGTAGCTGGCAGGACCTTGATACTGGTTTGCATGCATGCCGTCTTTTTCGTGCATACGTTGCTGGTCCTCCCGTGCCTCCGGTGTATTTTTTGTCTTCCCATACACGCCCAAGAAGCCTAGCAGGTTCACGCAAAGATTCTTCGTCACGTGCATCACGTCGATTGCAGAGCGGACCTCTAAGTCTTTTCAATAGGGTAGGTCCCAAGATATAGATTTCTTCTTCCACATGGGTTCGTGTCCGTCAGCGTCATTCGGAACAGATTGTCCCCCAGGACCCTTTCCAAAGATTACTTTTAAATCCTTGACCATATCAAGTATATCATCACCAGTACGGTTGCAAGGCTTCTTCCGGTGATCTGCCTCACCTTTGAAATGCTTGTCTTTCTTTCTTAAGAGATGCTTGATCGGAAGAAATCGACGATGTTCCAGGTACACATTCTTCTTACATTTATCCAAATATATACTTTGGGTATCATCTAAACAGTGCGTGCATGCGTGGTATCCCTTGTTTGTCTGTCCTGAAATGTTACTGAGAGCAGGCCAATCATTAATGGTTACAAACAGTAACGCTCGTAGGTCAAATTCCTACTGTTTGTGCTCATCCCACACACGTACACCTTTTGTGTCCCACAGCTGTAAAAGTTATTCAACTAATGGCCTTAAGTACACATCAATGTCGTTGCCGGGTTGCTTGGGGCCTTGGATGAGCACTGGCATCATAATGAACTTCCGCTTCATGCACAACCAAGGAGGAAGGTTATAGATACATAGAGTCACAGGCCAGGTGCTATGATTGCTGCTCTGCGCCCCAAAAGGATTAATGCCATCTGCACTTATACCAAACCATAAGTTCCTTGCGTCACCTGTAAACTCCGGCCACTTTCTCTCGATTTTTCTCCACTGCGACCCGTCAGCGGGTACTCTCAACTTTCCGTCTTTCTTACGGTCTTTTTTGTGCCATCGCAACAACTTGGCATGCTCTTTGTTTTGGAACAAACGTTTCAACCGTGGTATTATAGGAGCATACCACATCACATTGGCAGGAATCCTCTTCCTGGGGCGCTCGCCCTGCTGATCTTATAGCGCAATGCACCGCATACCGGGCATGCATTCAAATTCTCGTACTCCTCACCGCGGTAGAGGATGCAGTCATTAGGGCATGCATGTATCTTCTACACCTCTAATCCTAGAGGGCACACAGCCTTCTTTGCTTCGTACGTACTGTCGGACAATTCGTTGTCCTTTGAAAGCATCTTCTTTAACATTTTCAGCAACTTTTCAAATCCCTTGTCAGATACACCATTCTCTACCTTTCATTGCAGCAATTCCAGTGTGGTACCCAGATTTTTCTTGTCATCTTCGCAATTTGGGTACAACAATTTTTTGTGATTCTCTAACATGCGCTGCAACTTCAACTTCTCCTTTTCACTTTCGCAGTTTCTCTTTGCATCAGCAATGGCCCGACACAGATCATCAGCGGGCTCATCTGATGCCTCTTCTTCAGGTTTTTCTTCTTCATTCTCTTCCCCCATTGTAGTACCATCGTATTCAGGGAACTCAGGATAGTTGTCATCATCCTCTTCTTCTTCATTTTCTTCCATTAGAATCCCTCTTTCTCCGTGCTTGGTCCAACAGTTATAGCCAGACATGAAACCGGACGTAAACAGGTGGACGTGAATGACTTTTGAGCTAGAGTAATTCCTATCATTCTTACAGACACCACATGGACAACACATAAAACCATTCCGCTTGTTTGCCTCAGCCGCACGCAGAAAACTATGCACGCCATTAATGAACTGCGGAGAGCGTCGGTCATCGTACATCCATTGCCGACTCATCTTCATTACACAACACCGAAAAGACCAAATTAATACAAGTTTATACATAAAGTTTATACACACTTATTCTCATAAAGCAACATAAAACTATCTAGCTAAATCATTTAAATGCAACAACAAATGCGATCAAAATCGCAACTAAGGTAATAATTGATCCAACAGCATAATGATACCAAGCCTCTTTATTAACGGCATATTTTCTAATCTTTCTAATCTTCAAGCGCATTGATCCATCTTGATCTTGTGATCATCGACGACATCGGCAATATACAACTCCAATTTCATCTTCTCTTCTTCAATTCTTTTCAATTTTTCTTTCAAATACTCGTTTTCTTTTTCAACTAAATTTAACTTCTCGACAAGAGGGTCGGTTGCAATTTCTGGTTCACATACCTCCTAGATAAAAATATCTATGTCAACTTAATGGGCATAATTGTCATAAATACGAAATGCGACAAATATTTATAAAAGAGAATATACCACATCCGAATCATAAACCGGACGAGGGCCGACGGGGACGGATATCAAAGTCATGGCACTATGTATAACAAACAATCATACAAGTAAGAAAATTATACAAGTAACTATCTAAATCATACAAATAAGATATTTTTTTTTATAAAAAGGATAAGAACAAGAGGCTCACCAAGGTGGTGCCGGCGACGGGACGGTGCGGGCGATCGACGGTGGTTAGGATGGGGACGGGAAGGCAGTAAGTAAACCACACCTACACATATGCAAACTAAGAAGTTAATTTGAGCTAAAATTGCATATAAATCAAATAAACTCCCACATAATTACTTGAAAACTAAAACCCACAAATCACGATACTTATTGAGCATTGCACGAGCTAATCTAGCAATGAGAGATGAAAGGACAAAGTTGCTAACCTTTGTGAACACTTGGATAGATGGGGTGCCTTCAAATCTTGACAAATCTTTGGCAAAAATGGAGGATGAGCTCGAGCAAGGGGAAGAACAGAGGAGAGAAAGGGAAAAACAGAGAGAATGAGCTCGGGCTGGACGAAGGGTTTATATAGGGACGTCTTTGTCCCGGTTGGTTATATAAACCGGGACTAAAGGTCCACCTCTAGTCCCGGTTTGTGATACAAACCGGGATTAAAGGGGCTCGTAGGGGCACCAGCCTGACATCAGCCTGCCACCACCCATTTAGTCCTGGATTGTATCACGAACCGGGACTATAGGTACAAAATGAACCGGGACTAATGATGTCCGTGCCCCCGACCGCTCCTAACCGTTGGAACCGGGACTAATGGTCACAATAGTCCCGGGCCGTAATCAAACCGGAACGAAAGGGGCGGACGAAAGGTCTGTTTTCTACTAGTGAGCCAATCTTTCCCGAATCCTTAAGCCCGAGATTAGCATCGTACGACCGATCACCAGAAATATAAGAGCGTAGGGAGTACGACCGATCACCACGATGGGACGCCCTTCCATTAGCTGTTGCGTGAGACGATCCAGCCATGATGGCCATCCCCATCGACACCAAGGACGACAACAATAATGGAACGCGAGCCTCCCGACAAATTAGTACCGATCGAGTCAGCTGTTTTCACTAAAGAAAAGTTGGTGCCACTTCGTCGAGTTAGTGATTATATGACAAATTACGCGCGCACCGAACGTCGCACAGCTGTCCGGCTCCACTCTGGGCCGATCAGGTGATGTAGCTAAGCTGTGTGGAGTTGCGTCCCAGACATCTCCGCTGCCTACAAGAGACGCACGCTTCTGCTGTGCAGAGTGGAAAGGCTGCCAAGCGTTGTCAGTTCGCTGCGAGGAGTTGAGCTTTAAGAATCGGCCGCCGTCGTCGTTGCCACAGCAGGCGCCTCATCGGGAACTTCCTCCGAAAGCACAGGGCGTCCGACGCCGACCTCGACCTGGAGATGGAGGAGCTAGGCAGGCAGCCGTCCTTATCCAATTCTCGGGAGCGGGAGGCGCGTGTCGACCACCAAAAACACGTCTCCTCCGACTCCGACTACGACTCTGACTCCGGCGACGCGGTGGTACACTACGCCTCCACTGCAGCAGGACCATTACTGCGAGCCAAGACGCGCTCCCACCTCATGGACCCGCTGCCACAGTCCGCGGCAACTCCTGTCGTCGACGACGAGAAGCTCAAGTCATCTGCCTTGCAGCCTCTAAGCCCGGCCAGTTTCCTTCGGGGCGTATGAGTATGACCGGCCACTCCGGCCACATGGAGGAGGAGAATGTTGGCAATAAGCCACGGCGACTACGTCGGGTGCGCGTGTGTGCGCGCGGGGGACGCGTCGGGATCGTGGCGAGCGTGCGCGTGTGCATGTACACGGGAATAAGTCGTGACGGAGCACGGTGGCGACCGGCGTCAGTGCGCCAGGTCGGGTCCATGGCGGTGTGATCGACGTGTGCGCGTCAGGTCAGGTCCGCGGGCTGGGTCATGGCCGTGTGTGTACGTATGTGCGTACGTGTGTAGTGTGTGTGTCCCGGTGGCGCGTGAGTCCGTGCTCGCGTTCATGTCCATCGTGTAGGTCTAGACCGGATGCTGGTGCGTGGCCGCGTCCGTGCTCGAGTGTGAGTCGCAGTCTTTTGGCGTCAATAGCGTGGCCGTAGGTAGTTGTGTGCGTAGTTATCGTTGGCCGAGTCATGTGGAGCTGCGTGATGGTTGCATACATGGCTGAGTTAGTTAGCTATAGTGCGAGCACTTCTACGGGTCGTGCGTCGTGCAGTTAGTGGCCAGTGGGGCAGTGTGCGCTGCGTCCCCAAGAGCTACAAAAGCAGCTGTACTCTGAGTTTTGTAATTGTGTAGAGTTTGAGCTCTAGAAGGAAAACGGCTATACGTGCGGCCGGGGCATTCGTCGCCGAAAAACTCCATTGTGTTCTGCTCTTTCTTCTACCTCCGTCCAGCAGTGAGAGAGGGCTGCGGCAACAACAATTGGTATCGGAGCCACTGTTCGGAGGTGATCGCTGGCGGCCATGGCGCTCGTTCCGCACGGCGGCGGTGGTGGCGTGTTCTCACTGCCGGTCCCGCCGTTGACACCGACCAACTACACCTCCTGGGCGATCAAGGTGGAGGCGATCCTTGATGCCCAGGGGATGTGGGGCGTGGTTGCGCCGGCGGAGGGCGCGGCGGTTGACGCCGGCAAGAGCAAGACGGCGAGGGCAATGCTGCTCGGAGCGCTGTCGGAGGAGGTTTTGCTGCAAGTGTCGACGAAGCCCATCGCGAAGGAGGTATGGGACTCCCTCAAGGTGCGATTTGTCGGCGCCGATCGGGTGCGGGCAGCCCGGCTCGCGACGCTCCGTGGCGACTTCGATCACCATAGGATGGTGGACGGCGAGGACCTGGACAGCTACGCCGGGAAGCTCGGCGCCATGACGGCGCGCTACGCAGGTCTGGCGGCGACGCTCGACGACGAGGCGCTCGTGAAGAAGCTGCTGGACACCGTCCCCGACCGTCTTTACCCCGTTGTCACCGGGATTGAGCAGTTCTGCAACGTCGCCGAGATGCCCTTCGAGGAGGCTCTGGGACGGCTCAAGGCGTTTAACGAGCGGACGAGGCGGCGCGAGCAGGACGGCGGCGGGCGCGACGGCGAGCAGCTGATGCTCATTGCTGCGCAGTGGGCGGCGCGGGAGCGACAACAGGGCGGCGGCGGCTTCGACCACGACAACGGCGGCAGCAGCACGGCGTCAGGCAACGGAGGGAATTGCCGCGGCTGCTGCTACAACTGCGGGCAGCGTGGTCACTTCCGGCGGGAGTGCCCGAAGTTGTGGAATGCGCAGGTGGCGGAGCAGGCCCTCCTCATCGACGCCAACGTCGAGAACGATGGGCTCTTCTAGGCCGTGGCTTAGGGGGAGTGTGTTGGCAATAAGCCACGGCGACCGCGTCGGGTGCGCGTGTGTGCGCGCGGGGGACGCGTCGGGATCGTGGCGAGCGTGCGCGTGTGCATGTACATGGTAATAAGTCATGACGGAGCACGGTGGCGACCTGCGTCAATGCGCCAGGTCGGGTCCGTGGCGGTGCGATCGACGTGTGCGCGTCAGGTCGGGTCCGCGGGAAGCTAGGACTTGCATGCAGCTACAACCGGATCAACCCAGCCAGCTCAACATGCTCGTAGAGCCCCACACTCCAGCTTTCGTCGCACTTGCCGTATCACACGGCCACGCTGCCTCGTGCAGCACTGCAGCCTCACGCCGCAATCGGCATCTCGCCATCGTCGCCATATCACACGACGCCTTGGCATCTCGCCTTCTCCGCACGCCTCCGCTGAAAGCATTGTCGGACAATCTACTCCCTAGACAAACTAAGC
Organism: Elymus sibiricus; assembly: GCA_039707655.1. NCBI lineage: Eukaryota > Viridiplantae > Streptophyta > Magnoliopsida > Poales > Poaceae > Elymus > Elymus sibiricus. Next base: position 19,460,314 of record CM077672.1, on the reverse strand, counting down.
TACATGCATAACGAAAACAAACTATGCAGATACATAAATCTAGATTAAATCTAACATTTTCCCCCCTAATCTTGATTCTTCAATCTACGATGCAGATCACCCGCAACCACTTGCCGTGGACGGTGATGTCGTCGGTGCAACACGTAGACGGCCGCCAATGCCATCTTGTCACGCCGATTGTCGCCGCCGCCGCTGGCCACGATGAGAGGGACACCTCCCATGCCTTCACCGCGAGTGTGCCGCCGCGACATGCTCGCTGCCTCATGTTCGCCACCGGTGCCGCAACTCGCCGGTGACTCACCTCCATGTTGTCGACGATGACGCACCTTGTCGATGACTCGGACATGGAACTCCTCTCACCTCCATGTTGCCGACGACGACGCACCTTGTCGACGACTCCGACATGGAACTCCTCATGGCAATGGCCTCCGCTCCATGGCCATCACCTCCTTGCCGCCGGTGCCGCACCTTACCGGACAGCATACCTTTCTCCATCGCTCGTGACGTAGCTCGACGATGATGGAGACACGCACCGGCCGCTAGCAGCATCGCGACGCCAACGACGTCCATCTTGCACCGCCGACCTCCACCTCACATGGTGTCCGCCGCGCCGCCACCACCGTCTCGGATCGACAAGGCTCTGATGCCAATTGTTGGCGCCGCCTCTCCTCGTCGCAGCGCCGCTCTTCTTCTACCTCACAACTCTCTTGTGGTTTCTGTCTATCTTCTTCTCTCAGAAAACACTCTCTCTCACACACACGCATGAACCAAGGAAGAGGAACAACTTTGCCAAAGACACTTCCTTGGTTACCACCGTGGCTACATGTTTTTGCCCAGCCCTCACGGCCACACTTCTTCCATTCATCTGATCAACTTAAATAGTCTACAAGCGACTCTACACCCGGCCGCTAACTCACATACGCACACGTCTGGCCGGCACACTCGGCCACTAACTCCAGTATGCACACGCTAAGCTAACTACCCTGGAATCTCTCGGCCAGCTAACAACTTATCCATGCAGGCGTGTGACTCAATCCTCTCCTACTAACTAGTTCTTGGATTGACTCAGCTAACAAACTCACACATAATTCTAGCTGACTAGGACTTGCATGCAGCTACAACCGGATCAACCCAGCCGGCTCAACATGCTCGTAGAGCCCCACGCTCCAGCTTTCGTCGCACTTGCCGTATCACACGGCCACGCTGCCTCGTGCAGCACAGCAGCCTCACGCCGCCATCGGCATCTCGCCATCGTCGCCATATCACACGACGCCTTGGCATCTCGCCTTCTCCGCACGCCTCCGCTGAAGTTTTGTCGGACAATCTACTCCCTAGACAAACTAAGCTATATGCATAACGAAAACAAACTATGCAGATACATAAATCAAGATTAAATCTAACACTCGCGCGATCATGGGCGCGGCAATGGGCGCGACGGCCGCCGTGATGACGGTGGTCACGATCGTGACGGTCGTCGTCGCGCTGCAGACGCACCGGTCATCCTGATGGGCTCCGGATGCTCAAGCGCGGACGCTGCCCGTGTCTCCGAGATGCAGCCTCTGCAAGCTGTGCCGCTGGAGGCTGGGCGCGGCATCGCAAGGCATCCCTCGCCGCGTGCTGCCCGGCGCCGCTCTCAAGAGGCCCGCACACCGCCTGTCTCTCCGCCACTGTCGCCAACCACCGTCCTGCCGCCGTCGCCAAGGTCAAAGAGAAATGAAGCCCGGTCGGCCACGCTACTGCCTGAAGAGCCAAGTCGGATGCTGCTGCCAGTGTCGTCCCCTTCCAGGCCCCCCGGGTTCGAGGCCTCGCCAACGTCGCCCCTGCCGTCCAGCGGGCCGGTGCGTCGCACCCCCTCGCCTGTGCGGCGCCGCAGGGCTGATGCTGCCGGTGCCGTTGGCCTCCAGTGCCTCGCGCCGTTGTTCGAAGATCGTCAGGAGGCATCCTGCCCACCCCCACCCCGGCTCCGACCCCTCCTCGGGCTCTTACGGCGCGCCGGAAAACCATGGCCGGAGTCCCCATCTCTAGGGTCAGCGGCGCCCTCTCGCTGCACAAGACAAGGGCGGCAAGCCGCCCCAAGGCCACGCCCGTGTCTCGAGCGGCAGAAATCCTAGTCCGTCGCTCTCTCGGCATCGTCAAGGATGGAGAGGATGTAACAGCTGCAGCTCTGGACGCCTTCGTGGACCGCTTCAAGGAGCATCTGTCGCCGGACGTGCTCACAACCATGAGGGGCCTCTTCAAGCTCGACGATGCCAATGCAGATGCCGTGGAGGAGGCCCTCCTGGCGCATGGAGGAGGAGGCGCGCTGGATCTGGAAAGGGCCGATGAGGAGGCCGTGCTGCAGTAGGCAGCAACTTGAGCTGCTGCTCAAAACCCGGGTCTGCTTGGTTACAATGTTAGTACAACTAGATGCATGTCATCGGGTGTTTAGGTGCTGGGTCCAGTTTAAGTTTAGGAGTGAAGTTTGTGGGCGTGCTGGCTATGCGCCATGTATCAGGTCTGTGGGGTTGTTTCTGCAACCGTTGGTGTTGGCTGTTGCATCTGGGTGCAGGCCATCTGTTGTTCCCGCTGCTTGTTCAACTACTACTGTGTCTATTCTTGTCCATGATCAGTGGCTATGCTCCAGGGTCCTCGAAGTTAAATTATGTCAGCACAACCAATAAACTTTCTGAGCTGGAATGTTCGGGGCCTTAATTGCCCGGATCGGCGGTCGACGGTTAATGCTACTATTGCTTCCTCCTCCTGCCATGTAGTGTGCCTCCAGGAGACGAAGCTCGACAGTATCGATCAGTTCACGGCTGATTTTTTGGGGGGCCATAAGCTGCGTAGCTTCGCGCAACGACCGGGAAATGGCACCAGGGGGGGTATCCTTCTTCTCTGGGATGATCTCTTGGTGGAGATGTCCAACATCACCACTACTACCTTCTGCCTCTCGGCCATGGTTCGTGCCAGAGACTCAGGCGTGAGCTTTAAGATAACTACCAAGTATGGCCCCACCGACCACTCGCTCAAAGATGCGTTCTTTGCCGAGCTCGTTGGCCAAAAGCCACCCGCTGGGGTGGCTTGGCTCGCCTCCGGGGATTTCAACCAGATTTATCGGGCTAGGGATAAAAACAAGAGGAATGTGAACTGCAGCCGAATCAACCGGTTCCGTGCAACTCTCCACAGTTGTGAGCTCAAAGAAATCCACCTCCAGAATAGGAGGTTCACCTGGAGCAACGAGAGGTCAAATCCAACCCTATGCAAGCTTGACTCTTTCTTTTGCAATGCGGAGTGGGACACGACATTCAACGATCACGTGCTCCATGCACTCTCCTCGTCTCTCTCCGACCATTGCCCGCTTCTGCTTTCCGAGGATAAGGGGCCAAGGAGGCCTAGGACCTTCAAATTCGAGAACTTTTTGGCTTCTATGCCCGGCTTCAGTGATGTGGTCGACAAGGCCTGGGCCGAGCCAGTTGAGCATACCGACCCATACATTATCCTTTTCCACAAGCTCAAGAAAATGGCGATGCGCCTCATGGAATGGAGTAGAGGCCTCTTCTCTAAAGCTAAGGTCCACCTCCATGCCGCCCTCTTGGTAATCCTCCGCCTCGACATTGCTCAGGAGGGAAGGCTGCTCTCCCCCGGGGAGCGTGATCTTCGGGCGCGGCTCAAGAGAAGGGTCATAAGCTTGGCCATGTTGGAGAGAGCACGTGAAAAGCAGTGCGCTAGAATCGCAAACATTAAGGAAGGAGATGTCAACACCAAGTTCTTTCACCGTCGGGTAAACGCGACAAGGAGGAAAAACCATATTCACCGAATTATGAAGGATCAAGGGTGGGTGACCGAGCACAATGCCAAGGAGAAGATAATTCATGACCACTTCTCGCAAGTAATGAAAAGAGGAAGCGAAAGCACGAAGGACTTCAATTGGGAGAAGCTCAATCTGGAGTCGCATGACCTGCACGAACTTGACTCTCCCTTCACTGAGATGGAGGTCATCGAGGCAATAAATAGCATGCCTAGCGACAAGGCACCTGGGCCGGATGGCTTCACTGGTCTCTTCTTCAAGAAGTTTTGGGGCACCATCAAGCACGACCTCATGAGAGTGATTCAACGCTTTGACTCCCTCCACACAACAAACCTGCACTGGCTCAACTCTGCAAATATTGTGCTGCTTCCCAAGAAGGATGGGGCGGATAGCATCGTCGACTTTAGGCCCATTAGCCTCATTCATGCGATCGCCAAGATCATCGCAAAGGTGCTCTCCATCCGGCTTGGTCCGCACATGTCCGCCCTCGTCTCCAACGCTCAAAGTGCTTTCATCAAAACGCGGAGCATCCACGACAACTTCATGTATGTTAGAAACCTTGCGCGTCGCCTGCACAAGAGCAAGACACCCTTTCTCCTATTCAAGTTGGACATTCGCAAGGCCTTTGACTCTGTCAAATGGGAGTATTTGATTGACCTCCTACAGAGGCGAGGTTTCCCAAGCAAATTTCATGAGTGGATTGCGGCTCTCCTATGCTCCTCATCTTCGAGGATCCTCTTGAATGGGGTGGCTGGTCCTCCCATCAAGCATGGCCAGGGACTACGGCAAGGGGACCCATCTCTTCCCTCCTTTTTGTCATAGCTATTGACCCATTGAAGGAAATCCTTGACGTAGCGACAAGGAAGGGCCTACTGCACAAGATTCGAGGGAGAGGGGTCATGGTGCGAACCTCTCTCTATGCGGACGACGCGGCTGTGTTTGTAGCGCCGATGAAAAGAGACGTGGACAACCTCGCGGCCATTCTGAGAGGTTTTGGTGAGGTCACCGGCCTATGCACTAACTTCCATAAGAGCTCGATGGTTCCCATTCGGTGCGGCAACCTCGACTTGGGCCACATCACCCAAGGGCTCCCGGCTATTAGGGCTTCCTTTCCGCTCCGTTATTTGGGACTCCCGCTGTCTGTGTGGAAGCTGAAGCTTGCTGACCTGCAATTTCTTGTGGATAAGGTGGCAAGCAGACTGACAACATATGAGGGCCAAAACATCACCACCATTGGGCGTGCGGCACTTGTCAAGTCGGTCCTCGCTTCCCAAGTGATCTACTTCATCACACCGCTGGTCATACAACCCACCATCCTGCAAAACATCGACAAGCTTGAGCGGGCCTTCCTATGGTCAGGGTCGGATAAGACAACCGGGGCAAAATGCAAGGTCAATTGGGACATTGTCACTCGGCCGCTTGCCTATGGTGGACTTGGGGTCCTCAACACCAACAAGTTCGCGCGGGCTTTGCGTTGGCGGTGGCCTTGGTACGATTGGAAGGAGCCCACAAAGTTGTGGGTTGGGAGAGGGAACCCGTGTGATGAGGAGGACCTCAACTTTTTCTATGCCTGTACCACCATCACGGTCGGGAATGGTGTGAGGACTCCATTTTGGGACTCCCCTTGGCTTCTTGGACGCAAGCCCAAAGACATTGCTCCGCTCATTTACGAGACTTCCTCCCGGAAGCACTGGAAGGTACGAGAGGCCCTCAAGGACAATGCGTGGATCCTCAAAATCAGACCGCCCGCATCGGTTTGCATCGAGCATGTCGCGCAATTCTTCACCCTTTGGATCCTACTGCATGAGGTGCACCTTGATGAGCTTGCTGAGGATGACATCCTTTGGAAGCACACGGAATCTGGACACTACTCCGCGGCCTCTGCTTACAGGGCACAATTTTTGGGCTTGGTCCTCTCCCCCATGGACCAAATGGTTTGGAAGGCTTGGTGTAGTTCATGATTAATTCCAATAAATAATTCATGACTACAATAGAGACTAGCATGTAACAATCTAGCAAACTAGAGGAACAGCAAAACATGCACAACAGCAGCGCACACGAAACAACAGCTGTAGAGAGAGACATGAATAGATGACGATGGACGTACTGTTCGTTAACTGTTGTAGGTGCGACGGTGTTGATGACGATGTTGGCGACGATCTGCTACTGACGGCGATGAAGACGGCAATGAGTAGCACCGCCCGACTTGGACGGAAGACGACCCGTGATGACGAACTTGAGCAGTCGCGCTGAGCGCTTCCCAAAAACCTAATTCGTCCTCTCCCGGTGCAGGATCGCAAGGACGAACAGTTCTGGAGACGTGCTCTCCCGCGCGCCGATGCACGCCGGTGTTTGGGATGGAGTAGACAATGGTGGCGGCGCAAGTTGCGAGACAAGGCAAAACCCTAGGTATTTTCGGTTGTCTTTTGGCCGCAGCCGGTAGCAGTATATATATTAGGACCAGAGGTGGTATCGTGTCACGATCACGATCTCAAACCGACTAGATTTCTAAGTCGTATACTTACCAGACAAGAAATAATTAACTTGTCTGCCAAGACATAAAAATAAAATGGCAAAAGGAAGCCGCGCCCACGCAAGGCAACGGACCGGATTTCAGCGGACCATTCACGTGCACGTACGCGCTGCACTGGCCCCGGCCCGAGCCCGGCCAGGCGAGGCGAGGCGAGCGAGCGCGCGCGTGTGGTCTTCCCTTTCTCTTCTCAACACACCACTTAGAGTGGTGGAGAGAACCCACTATATAAAGAGGTCCAACTCTTCCTCATCTAGCGGTATGGGTCTAAACTTTAGCACCACCTCTTGCCATTTTATTCATGGGCCACTATTTGAAATTTCAGAAATTGCTATGGGCCTAGTCCATTAATTCTAACAATCCCCCACCAGATCTCAAATACCCATTTAGAGATTTGCCTTCTCTCACGACTTGTTTAATATACCAGTGTGACAGCAGAGACTGTTAAGTTGAACTTCTGCCTAGAACTTTAAGCTACATCCGTCCACAACTTGACAATGGACTATGCCTTGAATTGCTAGTTTTGTGTGAACGGGTTTCACTCAAAGTCTTAACCAGTACCTGGCTGCCAGTAGGCTACCCCGCGGTTTGGAGCATATATGTCGTACTCCCAGGTCTCTTCGTGAGCTTACTAGAGATCACCCAAGTCTCATAGATTGCGACATTTACAGTCGGAGCTCATATAGGTGCGTTCTTTCAAGACTGCTCTGTAGGACAGCATCTTTGCTAATCAGAGCCAATAGAACCACATTAAGGCATGTTGCCAACCCGCCTTACAGCTTTGAGCTTTACAGCTCTGAGAGTTTTGCATCTTCACTTAGAGACGGTGATAAATTACTCTCCTCAGTAAACCAATAGCTTGTTCTTCCCTGGTCCTAATTCAAGGGATCTCCGATCACAAAGGTTGGGTTACTACTATGGTGTAACATCTCTGGGTCTCATACCCATCTCCCTCGATGCAATATCTATCACATTTCGTGATAGTCCGTTTGTAAAAGGATCTGCCAGGTTTTTGTCTATTTGAATATACGTAACAGTTATTACTCCGGAGTTTCTCAACTTCCTGACAGATTTCAAACATCTCTTCACGTGTCTTGATGACTTCGCATTATCCTTAGAATTGTTCACTTTACCGATAACCGTTTGGTTGTCACAATTCATAAGAATAGCCGGAACAGGTTTTTCAACCACAGGCAAGTCCATCCAGAGCTCACGCAACCATTCTGCCTCAACAGTGGCCGTGTCTAAAGCAGTTAGTTCTGCTTCCATAGTTGACCTCGTCAATATGGTCTGTTTGCAGGACCTCCATGACACTATACCACCTCCATGAGTAAATACATACCCACTTGTGGCGTAGAGTACATCAACATCGGAAATCCAGTTCGAATCACTATATCCTTCTAGCACAGCAGGATGCCCTGAATAGTGAATTCCATAACTCATAGTACCTCTCAGATAGCGCAAGACCCTTTCTAGTGCATGCCAATGATCATCACCCGGGTTGGACATGAACCTACTCAGTTTGCTCACAGCAAAAGAGATATCTGGCCTTGTAGCGCTAGCTAAGTACATGAGTGAACCAACAATTTGAGAGTATCTTAATTGATCTCTCGTTTCTTTCTTGTTCTTTCTGAGTGTCACGCTGGGATCATAAGGTGTTGGAGAAGGCTTGCTATCCATAAAGCCGAACCGGCTCAAGACCTTCTCAACATAATGAGATTGCGTTAGAGTAATCCCACTCTCTTCCTTAATAAGCTTGATGTTTAGTATCGCATCAGCTTCTCCCAGATCTTTCATATCAAAACTCTTTGATAGAAAAGACTTCAGCTCATTGATCGCATCAATGTTTGTACCAAAGATTAGTTTGTCATCAACATACAAACATAATATAACACTATTGCCCCCACCATGGCGATAATAAACACACCTATCAGCCTCATTAATGACAAATCCTGCAGAAGTTAGAGTTCTTTCAAACTTCTCATGCCCAGTCTTAGGTGTTTGTTTTAGACCATACAAAGATTTTAACAACTTGCACACCTTTCTCTCTTCACCCTTTACCACAAACCCATCAGGCTGATCCATACAGATTTCCTCTTCCAACTCTCCATTTAGGAAAGTTGTCTTTACATCCATTTGATGAATGATAAGACCATAAGAGGCAGCCAGGGAAAGTAGCACCTGAATGGTGGTCATTCTAGCAACAGGTGAATAGGTGTCAAAGTAATCTTCGCCTTCTTTCTGAGTGTAGCCCTTGGTCACAAGACGCGCCTCGTACTTATCAATAGTACCATCAGGCCTTAGCTTCTTTTTGAATACCCACTTACAGCCCACAGGTTTACAACCATATGGTCTATCAGTTAGTTCCCAAGTTCCATTAGAAATAATTGAGTCCATCTCATTATTACCAGCTTGATATGGGGTGTCCCGATCTTCTCAGTAAGCGGCGGTGGTGATGATGAAGATGATAGATAACTTGTATGTCGCCGATGAACTCTCCCTCGCTTGATCCCTGATGCCAATGCAAAAGGTCTCAACCCTTTGGATAGTCACAACGTCACACACTTGCGCACGCAGCCGTCGACCACGAACGGTATAATTGCAATATACTAATTCCCAATGGAACAGCAGATCACACTTGACTTGCAGTATATGATCTCCAGATCGATACGAATTGGAGATGAGAATTCAAGATGAATGCTTACAAGCAATCTCAAGAACTAGGGTTTATCTTAAACGTGGTCTCCTCTAACTAACCCTAAGGAAGGGTATTTATATCCTAAGATAGATCGAAGGGGTACACGGGCCGTCAGCCCCAAAGTCTGCGCGCAGGCAGCACGGTAGTACAGCTCACAGCAAACGGTACTACCGCTAGAAGCGGTATTACCGCTCTGAGAATTCTAACTGCCGCTTTAGTACCGCTTGGGTCACTTTGATTCCAGAAGAAAATTGTTAAGCGGTACTTGGGCGGTAGTGCTGGGCCGGTAGTACCGCCTAAGCGGTACTACCGCTCGGGCAGGCGGTACTGCCGCCTGGGAACTGCAGACTCCTCTTGCTCCCTTGTGCCATGCCGTCCTCCTTGCTCCCTTGTGCCATGCCTTCCTCTCCATTGTACCTAATGACACATACACACAAGGATTTAGGCAGTATAAAGTTCTTTCGAATCAAAGTAACAAGTTCAACTAGGAAGGAATTCACCTTATGATATTTGTCAACGAGGCTCAATATTTCTTTCCAGCTTAAGCAAGCAGAATCTTCATATTTCGTGAATATATCCTCATCACAGCTTCTTTCCAATCATCTACATCCGGAGATGCATATGCCTCTGCAATAGACTTGGGAGTATCGTCCACAAGGTATACAATGAAATCATCACCAAAGGATTTTTCAACCCTTTGTCTCTTACTCCTCACAGGAGCTTCATTTTTATCCTTCTCAAGGACTTCCTCATGTGATTGTTCGAAATACTCATCAGATGTACTAGATTCAGGAATTATCTCAGAAGAAAATCTAGCAATGCTATGCATATCTTTCATAGGAAATATATTCTCAAAAAATGTTGCATCACGAGATTCCATTATAGTATCAACATGCATATCAGTTTTCTCAGATTTAACCACTAAAAATCTAAAAGCAATGCTCCGTTGAACATAGCCTAGAAAGACACAATCCACTGTCTTTGGTCCGAGTTTGCGTTTCTTAGGAATAGGAATATTGACCTTTGCCAAACATCCCCAAGTGCGAAGTAAGAAAGTAATGGTTTTGTCCCAACCCACTCCTCATAAGGGGTTTTCTCTTTATTCTTGTTAGGAACTCTATTCAGAACATGACATGAAGTCAATAGAGCCTCCCCCACCATGCCTTAGATAAACCAGCAGTGTCTAACATGGCATTCACCAAATCAGTCAGCGTGCGATTTTTCCTCTCGGCAACCCCATTTGATTGGGGTGAATAGAGAGGCGTCCTCTCATGAATAATACCATGTTCCTCACAAAATCATCAAATACTTTGGGAAAATACTCTCCACCACGATCGGACCTAAGACGCTTAATCTTTCTCTCTAGTTGATTTTCAACTTCAGCTTTATAGATTTTAAAGTAGTCTAAAGCTTCATATTTAGTTTGCAACAATAAACATCGCAAAATCTAGTCGCATCATCAATCAACGTCATGAAATATCTCTTTCCACCTTTTGTCAACACACCATTCATCTCACAAAGATCAGAATGTATGAGTTCTTGAGGTGCCAAGTTTCTCTCCTCGGCAGCCGTATGAGGCTTTCGAGGTTCCTTCGATTGCACACAACTATGGCACTTAGAACCTTTGGCAACAATGAAATTCGGAATTAACCTCATACTGGATAGCCGAGACATTAAACCAAAATTAATATGACATAAACGAGAGTGCCAAACACTTGCGTCATCATTAACACTAGCACAAATTTGGTTTACTGACTTATTGCAAAAATCAGAAAGGGAAAAGCGGAACAAGCCTCCGCACTCATAGCCTTTGCCTATAAATTGTCCAAATCTCGACACGATTACTTTATTCGACTCTAGAACTACCTTACACCCATCTCAACATAGAAGGAAGCCGCTAACTAGATTCTTGTTCATAGTAGGGACATGCTGCACATTCCTTAGTTGCACGATCCTTCCCGAAGTAAACTTCAGATCCATCGTGTCAGTGCCACGAACAGAAGCATCTGACCCATTCCCCATTAGGACGGAAGAATCCCTTGTGACCTGATAAGGAGTAAACAAAGAAACGTCAGCACACACATGAACGTTAGCACCCGAATCAATCCACCATGAAGATGATTGAAATACTGAAAGCACAATAGGTAAATTACCATACCCATCAGTATTGTTAGTGGTCACCATGTTGACACTCTTGGAGCTCGTTTTCCCTCGGCAGTCTGCACGTTCGGGGCATTCCTTGGAAAAGTGTCCGGGCTTCCCACAGGCGTAGCACTCTAGCTCAGCCTTGTTAAACTTCTGCTTCTTGAAGGTAGTAGTCTTGGTAGGCTTGTTGAAAACAGGCTTGTTTTTCCCTTCGTTCTTGTTCTGTGGGTACCTCTGCACCATGTTGGCGGTAGGCTGAACCTCACCTCCTTTCTCAGTAGTGTCTTTAGCCCGAGCTTTCTCTTCAACATCAAGAGATGCAATCAGATTTTCAACTGATATCTCTTGTCTCTTATGTTTCAGAGTTGTGGCGAAATTCCTCCATGAAGGAGGCAACTTTGCAATCATGCACCCAGCCACAAATTTGTCAGGTAGAACACACTTAAGGAGTTCCAGTTCCTTCACAATGCACTGTATCTCATGAACTTGTTCAACCACAGAACGGTTATTCACCATCTTGTAGTCATGAAAACTCTCCATGATGTACAGTTCACTGCCTGCATCTGTTGCACCGAATTTAGCATTCAGTGCATCCCACAGAGTCTTTCTGTCATCTATATGCATGTACACATCACACAGACGGTCAGCAAGAACACTCAGAATGCATCCCACAAACATAGAATTGGCTTCCTGGAATTTTCTCTGATCTTCGTCAGACATTCCCACTGGAGCACCAACACTAACGTGGAAAACTTTCAGAGCAGTAAGCCAGAGCGTGGTCTTCACCTACCACCTCTTAAAGTGCACACCCGTAAACTTATCCGGCCTCAGTGCATCAGCGAATCCAGCCATAGTTAACTCAGGAAATTGCCTACAATTAGGTTTTTGGATTGTTGGAAAATTAGGCAAGTTCATGATTAATTCCAATAAATAATTCATGACTAGAACAGAGACTAGCATGTAACAATCTAGCAAACAAGAGAAACAACAAAACTTGCACAACAGCATTGCACACGAAACAACAGTTGTAGAGAGACACATTAGAAGATGACGATGGACGTACTGTTCGTTAACTGTTGTAGGTGCGACGGTGTTGATGACGATGTTGGCGACGATATGCTACTGACGGCGATGAGTAGCACCGCCCGACTTGGACGGAAGATGACCCGTGATGACGAAGTTGAGCAGTCGCGCTGAGCGCTTCCCAAAAACCTAATTCGTCCTCTCCCGGTGCAGGATTGCAAGGGCGAATGGTTCCGAAGACCTGCTCTCCTACGCGCCGATGCACGCTGGCGTTTGGGATGGAGTATACAACGGTGGCGGCGCAAGTTGCGAGATGAGGCAAAACCCTAGGTATTTTCGGTTGTCTTTTGGCCGCAGCCGGTAGCAGTATATATATTAGGACCAGAGGCGGTATCGTGTCGCGATCATGATCTCAAACCGACTAGGTTTCTAAGTCGTATACTTACCAGACAAGAAATAATTAACTTGTCTGCCAAGACATAAAAACAAAATGGCAAAAGGAAATCGCGCCCCTGCAAGGCAACGGACCGGATTTCGGCGGACCATTCATGTGCATGTCGCACGTACGCGCCGCCCCGGCCCCGGCCCAAGCCCGGCCAGGCGAGGCGAGGCGAGGCGAGCGAGCGCGCGCGTGTGGTCTTCCCTTTCTCTTCTCAACACACCACTTAGAGTGGTGGAGAGAACCCACTATATAAAGAGGTCCAACACTTCCTGAACTAGCGGTATGGGACTAAACTTTAGCACCACCTCTAGCCATTTTATTCATGGGCCACTATTTGAGATTTCAGAAATTGCTATGGGCCTAGCCCATTAATTCTAACAATCCCCCACCAGATCTCAAATACCCATTTAGAGATTTGCCTTCTCTCACCACTTGTTTAATATACCAGTGTTTCAGCAGAGACTGTTAAGTTGAACCTCTGCCTAGAACTTTAAGCTACATCCGTCCACAACTTGACAATGGACTATGCCTTGAATTGCTAGTTTTGTGTGAACGGGTTTCACTCAAAGTCTTAACCAGTACCTGGCTGCCAGTAGGCTACCCCGTGGTTTGGAGCATATACGTCGTACTCCCAGGTCTCTTCGTGAGCTTACTAGAGATCACCCAAATCTCATGGACTGCGACGTTTCCAATCGGAGCTCATATAGGTGCATTCTTTCAAGACTGCTCTGTAGGACAACATCTTTGCTAATCATAGCCAACAGAACCACATTAAGGCATGTTGCCAACCTGCCTTACAGCTCTGAGCTTTATAGCTCTGAGAGTTTTGCATCTTCACTTAGAGACGGTCATAAATTACTCTCCTCTGTTAACGTATAGCTTGTTCTTCCCAGGTCCAAATTCACGGGATCTCCGATCACAAAGGTTGGGTTACTAGAATGGTGTAACATCTCTGGGTCTCATACCCATCTCCCTCGATGCAATATCTATCACATTTCGTGATAGTCCCTTTGCAAAAGGATCTGCCAGGTTTTTGTCTGTTTGAATATACGTAACAGTTATTACTCCGGAGTTTCTCAACTTCCTGACAGATTTCAAACATCTCTTCACGTGTCTTGATAACTTCGCATTATCCTTAGAATTGTCCACTTTAGCGATAACTGTTTGGTTGTCGCAATTCATAAGAATAGCCGGAACAGGTTTTTCAACCACAGGCAAGTCCATCAAGAGCTCACGCAACCATTCTGCCTCAATAGTGGCCGTGTCTAAAGCAGTTAGTTCTGCTTCCATAGTTGACCTCGTTAATATGGTCTGTTTGCAGGACCTCCATGACACTGCACCACCTCCATGAGTAACTACATACCCACTTGTGGCGTAGAGTACATCAACATCGGAAATCCAGTTCGAATCACTATATCCTTCTAGCATAGCAGGATGCCCTGAATAGTGAATTCCATAACTCATAGTACCTCTCAGATAGCGCAAGACCCTTTCTAGTGCATGCCAATGATCATCACCCGGGTTGGACATGAACCTACTCAGTTTGCTCACAGCAAAAGAGATATCTGGCCTTGTAGCGCTAGCTAAGTACATGAGTGAACCAACAATTTGAGAGTATCTTAATTGATCTCTCGTTTCTTTCTTGTTCTTTCTGAGTGTCACGCTGGGATCATAAGGTGTTGGAGAAGGCTTGCTATCCATAAAGCCGAACCGGCTCAAGACCTTCTCAACATAATGAGATTGCGTTAGAGTAATCCCACTCTCTTCCTTAATAAGCTTGATGTTTAGTATCACATCAGCATCTCCCAGATCTTTCATATCAAAACTCTTTGATAGAAAAGACTTGACCTCATTGATCGCATCAATGTTTGTACCAAAGATTAGTATGTCATCAACATACAAACATAATATAACACTATTGCCCCCACCATGGCGATAGTAAACACACCTATCAGCCTCATTAATGACAAATCCTACAGAAGATAGAATTTTTTCAAACTTCTGATGCCATTGCTTAGGTGCTTGTTCTAGACCATACAAAGATTTTAACAACTTGCACACCTTTCTCTCTTCACCCTTTACCACAAACCCATCAGGCTGATCCATATAGATTTCCTCTTCCAACTCTCCATTTAGGAAAGTTGTCTTTACATCCATTTGATGAATGATAAGACCATAAGAGGCAGCCAGGGAAAGTAGCACCCGAATGGTGGTCATTCTAGCAACATGTGAATAGGTGTCAAAGTAATCTTCGCCTTCTTTCTGAGTGTAGCCCTTGGCCACCAGACACACCTTGTACTTATCAATAGTACCATCAGGCCTTATCTTCTTTTTGAATACCCACTTACAGCCCATAGGTTTACAACCATATGGTCTATCAGTTAGTTCCCAAGTTCCATTATAAAGAATTGAGTCCATCTCATTGTGAACAACTTCTTTCCAATCATCTACATCCGGAGATGCATATGCCTCTGCAATAGACTTGGGAGTATCGTCCACAAGGTATACAATGAAATCATCACCAAAGGATTTTGCAACCCTTTGTCTCTTACTCCTCACAGGAGCTTCATTTTTATCCTTCTCAAGGACTTCCTCATGTGATTGTTCGAAATACTCATCAGGTGTACTAGATTCAGGAATTATCTCAGAAGAAAATCTAGCAATGCTATGCATATCTTTCATAGGAAATATATTCTCAAAAAATGTTGCATCACGAGATTCCATTATAGTATCAACATGCATATCAGTTTTCTCAGATTTAACCACTAAGAATCTAAAAGCAATGCTCCGTTGAACATAGCCTAGAAAGACACAATCCACTGTCTTTGGTCCGAGTTTGCGTTTCTTAGGAATAGGAATATTGACCTTTGCCAAACATCCCCAAGTGCGAAGTAAGAAAGTAATGGTTTTGTCCCAACCCACTCCTCATACGGGGTTTTCTCTTTATTCTTGTTAGGAACTCTATTCAGAACATGACATGAAGTCAATAGAGCCTCCCCCACCATGCCTTAGATAAACGAGCAGTGTCTAACATGGCATTCACCAAATCAGTCAGCGTGCGATTTTTCCTCTCGGCAACCCCATTTGATTGGGGTGAATAGAGAGGCGTCCTCTCATTAATAATACCATGTTCCTCACAAAATCATCAAATACTTTGGGAAAATACTCTCCACCACGATCGGACCTAAGACGCTTAATCTTTCTCTCTAGTTGATTTTCAACTTCAGCTTTATAGATTTTAAAGTAGTCTAAAGCTTCATATTTAATTTGCAACAATAAACATCGCAAAATCTAGTCGCATCATCAATCAACGTCATGAAATATCTCTTTCCACCTTTTGTCAACACACCATTCATCTCACAAAGATCGGAATGTATGAGTTCTTGAGGTGCCAAGTTTCTCTCCTCGGCAGCCGTATGAGGCTTTCGAGGTTGCTTCGATTGCACACAACTATGGCACTTAGAACCTTTGGCAACAGTGAAATTCGGAATTAACCTCATACTGGATAGCCGAGACATTAAACCAAAATTAATATGACATAAACGAGAGTGCCAAACACTTGCGTCATCATTAACACTAGCACAAATTTGGTTTACTGACTTATTGCAAAAATCAGAAAGGGAAAAGCGGAACAAGCCTCCGCACTCATAGCCTTTGCCTATAAATTGTCCAAATCTCGACACGATTACTTTATTCGACTCTAGACCTACCTTACACCCATCTCAACATAGAAGGGAGCCGCTAACTAGATTCTTGTTCATAGTAGGGACATGCTGCACATTCCTTAGTTGCACGATCCTTCCCGAAGTAAACTTCAGATCCACCGTGTCAGTGCCACGAACAGAAGCATCTGACCCATTCCCCATTAGGACGGAAGAATCCCTTGTGACCTGATAAGGAGTAAACAAAGAAACGTCAGCACACACATGAACGTTAGCACCCGAATCAATCCACCATGAAGATGATTGAAATACTGAAAGCACAATAGGTAAATTACCATACCCATCAGTATTGTTAGTGGTCACCATGTTGACACTCTTGGAGCTCGTTTTCCCTCGGCAGTCTGCACGTTCGGGGCATTCCTTGGAAAAGTGTCCGGGCTTCCCACAGGCGTAGCACTCTAGCTCAGCCTTGTTAAACTTCTGCTTCTTGAAGGTAGTAGTCTTGGTAGGCTTGTTGAAAACAGGCTTGTTTTTCCCTTCGTTCTTGTTCTGTGGGTACCTCTGCACCATGTTGGCGGTAGGCTGAACCTCACCTCCTTTCTCAGTAGTGTCTTTAGCCCGAGCTTTCTCTTCAACATCAAGAGATGCAATCAGATTTTCAACTGATATCTCCTGTCTCTTATGTTTCAGAGTTGTGGCGAAATTCCTCCATGAAGGAGGCAACTTTGCAATCATGCACCCAGCCACAAATTTGTCAGGTAGAACACACTTAAGGAGTTCCAGTTCCTTCACAATGCACTGTATCTCATGAACTTGTTCAACCACAGAACGGTTATTCACCATCTTGTAGTCATGAAAACTCTCCATGATGTACAGTTCACTGCCTGCATCTGTTGCACCGAATTTAGCATTCAGTGCATCCCACAGAGTCTTTCTGTCATCTATATGCATGTACACATCACACAGACGGTCAGCAAGAACACTCAGAATGCATCCCACAAACATAGAATTGGCTTCCTGGAATTTTCTCTGATCTTCGTCAGACATTCCCACTGGAGCACCAACACTAACGTGGAAAACTTTCAGAGCAGTAAGCCAGAGCGTGGTCTTCACCTACCACCTCTTAAAGTGCACACCCGTAAACTTATCCGGCCTCAGTGCATCAGCGAATCCAGCCATAGTTAACTCAGGAAATTGCCTACAATTAGGTTTTTGGATTGTTGGAAAATTAGGCAAGTTCATGATTAATTCCAATAAATAATTCATGACTAGAACAGAGACTAGCATGTAACAATCTAGCAAACAAGAGAAACAACAAAACTTGCACAACAGCATTGCACACGAAACAACAGTTGTAGAGAGACACATGAACAGATGACGATGGACGTACTGTTCGTTAACTGTTGTAGGTGCGACGGTGTTGATGACGATGTTAGCGACGATATGCTACTGACGGCGATGAGTAGCACCGCCCGACTTGGACGGAAGATGACCAGTGATGACGAAGTTGAGCAGTCGCGCTGAGCGCTTCCCAAAAACCTAATTCGTCCTCTCCCGGTGCAGGATTGCAAGGGCGAATGGTTTCGAAGACCTGCTCTCCTACGCGCCGATGCACGCTGGCGTTTGGGATGGAGTATACAACGGTGGCGGCGCAAGTTGCGAGATGAGGCAAAACCCTAGGTATTTTCGGTTGTCTTTTGGCCGCAGCCGGTAGCAGTATATATATTAGGACCAAAGGCGGTATCGTGTCGCGATCATGATCTCAAACCGACTAGGTTTCTAAGTCGTATACTTACCAGACAAGAAATAATTAACTTGTCTGCCAAGACATAAAAACAAAATGGCAAAAGGAAATCGCGCCCCTGCAAGGCAACGGACCGGATTTCGGCGGACCATTCACGTGCATGTCGCACGTACGCGCCGCCCCGGCCCCGGCCCAAGCCCGGCCAGGCGAGGCGAGGCGAGGCGAGCGAGCGCGCGTGTGTGGTCTTCCCTTTCTCTTCTCAACACACCACTTAGAGTGGTGGAGAGAACCCACTATATAAAGAGGTCCAACTCTTCCTGAACTAGCGGTATGGGACTAAACTTTAGCACCACCTCTAGCCATTTTATTCATGGGCCACTATTTGAGATTTCAGAAATTGCTATGGGCCTAGCCCATTAATTCTAACAATCCCCCACCAGATCTCAAATACCCATTTAGAGATTTGCCTTCTCTCACCACTTGTTTAATATACCAGTGTTTCAGCAGAGACTGTTAAGTTGAACCTCTGCCTAGAACTTTAAGCTACATCCGTCCACAACTTGACAATGGACTATGCCTTGAATTGCTAGTTTTGTGTGAACGGGTTTCACTCAAAGTCTTAACCAGTACCTGGCTGCCAGTAGGCTACCCCGTGGTTTGGAGCATATACGTCGTACTCCCAGGTCTCTTCGTGAGCTTACTAGAGATCACCCAAATCTCATGGACTGCGACGTTTACAATCGGAGCTCATATGGGTGCATTCTTTCAAGACTGCTCTGTAGGACAGCATCTTTGCTAATCATAGCCAACAGAACCACATTAAGGCATGTTGCCAACCTGCCTTACAGCTCTGAGCTTTATAGCTCTGATAGTTTTGCATCTTCACTTAGAGACGGTCATAAATTACTCTCCTCAGTTAACCTATAGCTTGTTCTTCCCAGGTCCAAATTCACGGGATCTCCGATCACAAAGGTTGTGTTACTACAATGGTGTAACATCTCTGGGTCTCATACCCATCTCCCTCGATGCAATATCTATCACATTTCGTGATAGTCCCTTTGTAAAAGGATCTGCCAGGTTTTTGTCTGTTTGAATATACGTAACAGTTATTACTCCGGAGTTTCTCAACTTCCTGACAGATTTCAAACATCTCTTCACGTGTCTTGATAACTTCGCATTATCCTTAGAATTGTCCACTTTAGCGATAACTGTTTGGTTGTCGCAATTCATAAGAATAGCCGGAACAGGTTTTTCAACCACAGGCAAGTCCATCAAGAGCTCACGCAACCATTCTGCCTCAACAGTGGCCGTGTCTAAAGCAGTTAGTTCTGCTTCCATAGTTGACCTCGTTAATATGGTCTGTTTGCAGGACCTCCATGACACTGCACCACCTCCATGAGTAACTACATACCCACTTGTGGCGTAGAGTACATCAACATCGGAAATCCAGTTCGAATCACTATATCCTTCTAGCACAGCAGGATGCCCTGAATAGTGAATTCCATAACTCATAGTACCTCTCAGATAGCGCAAGACCCTTTCTAGTGCATGCCAATGATCATCACCCGGGTTGGACATGAACCTACTCAGTTTGCTCATAGCAAAAGAGATATCTGGCCTTGTAGCGCTAGCTAAGTACATGAGTGAACCAACAATTTAAGAGTATCTTAATTGATCTCTCGTTTCTTTCTTGTTCTTTCTGAGTGTCACGCTGGGATCATAAGGTGTTGGAGAAGGCTTGCTATCCATAAAGCCGAACCGGCTCAAGACCTTCTCAACATAATGAGATTGCGTTAGAGTAATCCCACTATCTTCCTTAATAAGCTTGATGTTTAGTATCACATCAGCATCTCCCAGATCTTTCATATCAAAACTCTTTGATAGAAAAGACTTGACCTCATTGATCGCATCAATGTTTGTACCAAAGATTAGTATGTCATCAACATACAAACATAATATAACACTATTGCCCCCACCATGGCGATAGTAAACACACCTATCAGCCTCATTAATGACAAATACTACAGAAGATAGAATTTTTTCAAACTTCTGATGCCATTGCTTAGGTGCTTGTTTTAGACCATACAAAGATTTTAACAACTTGCACACCTTTCTCTCTTCACCCTTTACCACAAACCCATCAGGCTGATCCATATAGATTTCCTCTTCCAACTCTCCATTTAGGAAAGTTGTCTTTACATCCATTTGATGAATGATAAGACCATAAGAGGCAGCCAGGGAAAGTAGCACCCGAATGGTGGTCATTCTAGCAACATGTGAATAGGTGTCAAAGTAATCTTCGCCTTCTTTCTGAGTGTAGCCCTTGGACACCAGACACACCTTGTACTTATCAATAGTATCATCAGGCCTTATCTTCTTTTTGAATACCCACTTACAGCCCATAGGTTTACAACCATATGGTCTATCAGTTAGTTCCCAAGTTCCATTATAAAGAATTGAGTCCATCTCATTGTGAACAACTTCTTTCTAATCATCTACATCCGGAGATGCATATGCCTCTGCAATAGACTTGGGAGTATCGTCCACAAGGTATACAATGAAATCATCACCAAAGGATTTTGCAACCCTTTGTCTCTTACTCCTCACAGGAGCTTCATTTTTATCCTTCTCAAGGACTTCCTCATGTGATTGTTCGAAATACTCATCATATGTACTAGATTCAGGAATTATCTCAGAAGAAAATCTAGCAATGCTATGCATATCTTTCATAGGAAATATATTCTCAAAAAATGTTGCATCACGAGATTCCATTATAGTATCAACATGCATATCTGTTTTCTCAGATTTAACCACTAAAAATCTAAAAGCAATGCTCCGTTGAACATAGCCTAGAAAGACACAATCCACTGTCTTTGGTCCGAGTTTGCGTTTCTTAGGAATAGGAATATTGACCTTTGCCAAACATCCCCAAGTGCGAAGTAAGAAAGTAATGGTTTTGTCCCAACCCACTCCTCATAAGGGGTTTTCTCTTTATTCTTGTTAGGAACTCTATTCAGAACATGACATGAAGTCAATAGAGCCTCCCCCCACCATGCCTTAGATAAACCAGCAGTGTCTAACATGGCATTCACCAAATCAGTCAGCGTGCGATTTTTCCTCTCGGCAACCCCATTTGATTGGGTTGAATAGGGAGGCGTCCTCTCATGAATAATACCATGTTCCTCACAAAATTCATCAAATAATTTGGGAAAATACTCTCCACCACGATCGGACCTAAGACGCTTGATCTTTCTCTCTAGTTAATTTTCAACTTCAGCTTTATAGATTTTAAAGTAGTCTAAAGCTTCATCTTGAGTTTGCAACAAATAAACATCGCAAATAGTCGCATCATCAATCAACGTCATGAAATATCTCTTTCCACCTTTTGTCAACACACCATTTATCTCACCAAGATCAGAATGTATGAGTTCTAGAGGTGCCATGTTTCTCTCCTCGGTAGCCGTATGAGGCTTTCGAGGTTGCTTCGATTGCACAAAACTATGGCACTTAGAACCTTTGGCAACAGTGAAATTCGGAATTAAACTCATACTGGATAGCCGAGACATTAAACCAAAATTAATTTGACATAAACGAGAGTGCCAAGCACTTGCATCATCATTAACACTAGCACAAATTTGGTTTACTGACTTATTGCAAAAATCTGAAAGGGAAAAGAAGGAACAAGCCTCCGCACTCATAGCCTTTGCCTATAAATTGTCCAAATCTCGACACGATTACTTTATTCGACTCTAGAACTACCTTAAACCCATCTCGACATAGAAGTGAGCCTCTAACTAGATTCTTGTTCATAGTAGGGACATGCTGCACGTTCCTTAGTTGCACGATCCTTCTCGAAGTAAACTTCAGATCCACCGTGCCAATGCCACGAACAGAAGCATGTGACCCATTCCTCATTAGGACGGAAGAATCCCTTGCGACCTGATAAGAAGTAAACACACATGAACGTTAGCACCCGAATCAATCCACCATGAAGATGATTGAAATACTGAAAGAACAATAGGTAAATTACCATACCCATCAGTATTGCTAGCGGTCACCATGTTGACAGTCTTGGAGCTCGTTTTCCCTCGGCGGTCTGCACGTTCTGAGCATTCCTTGGAAAAGTGTCCGGGCTTCCCACAGGCGTAGCACTCGAGCTCAGCCTTGTTAAACTTCTTCTTCTTGAAGGTAGTAGTCTTGGTAGGCTTGTTGAAAACAGGCTTGTTTTTTTCCTTTGTTCTTGTTCTGTGGGTACCTCTGCACCATGTTGGCGGTAGGCTGAACCTCACCTCCTTTCTCAGTAGTGTCTTTAGCCCAAGCTTTCTCTTCAACATCAAGAGATGCAATCAGATTTTCAACTGATATCTCCTGTCTCTTATGTTTCAGAGCTGTGGCGAAATTCCTCCATGAAGGAGGCAACTTTGCAATCATGCACCCAGCCACAAATTTGTCAGGTAGAACACACTTAAGGAGTTCTAGTTCCTTCACAACACACTGTATCTCATGAGCTTGTTCAACCACAGAACGGTTATTCACCATCTTGTAGTCATGGAAACTCTCCACGATGTACAGTTCACTGCCTGCATCTGTTGCACCGAATTTAGCATTCAGTGCATCGCACAGAGTCTTTCCGTCATCTATGTGCATGTAGACATCACACAGACGGTCAGTAAGAAAACTCAGAATGCATCCTACAAACATAGTATTGGCTTCCTGGAATTTTCTCTGATCTTCGTCAGACATTCTCTCTGGACCACCAACACTAACGTGGGAAACTTTCAGAGCAGTAAGTTAGAGCGTGGTCTTCACCTGCCACCTCTTAAAGTGCACACCGGTAAACTTATCTGGCCTCAGTGCATCAGCGAATCCAGCCAAAGTTAACTTAGGAAATTGCCTACAATTAGGTTTTTGGATTGTTGGAAAATTAGTGAAGTTCATGATTAATTCCAATAAATAATTCATGACTAGAACAGAGACTAGCATGTAACAATCTAGCAAACTAGAGAAACAGCAAAACATGCACAATAGCAGCGCACACGAAACAACAGCTGTAGAGAGAGACATGAACAGATGACGATGGATGTACTGTTCGTTAACTGTTGTAGGTGCGACGGTGTTGATGACGATGTTGGCGACGATCTGCTTGTGACACCCTGGTTTTCGCTCCTTGTTTTTTTCCTTCGCGGGATTTGGCTCCCGTCTTTTTTCGATGTTCTTAGATTTTCTCTTGCCTTTGGATATATGAAGATGGTCATTTAGCCTTGCCTTCCCTATCCAACCAGAGACTTTCTCCAGACCAACCTTGCCACCCCAAATCTTTTCTCAGGATTTTGTCGCCGAAACCTTACCTTCCGTGTTGCCGGAAGGGAAACCCTAATTTCCGCAGTTACAAAGGAACCCCAATTTCCTTTGATCTATTGCCTCCCAAACTTTTCCCAGTGATCATCCCACATCTATAAACCCTGGATATGCAAAAATATTGCCAAGTCCTTTGCAATATTTTTCATTTAAAATTAATTCCTTTTTCTGCTGTTTAAAGGAATTAAATCCAGGAAAATATCTATCCATCTCCAAGGTTCATGAAAACTTGTGGAGGTATTCTTTGCGATCATATTGGGCTCCCATAAAAATATTGGCCATAATTAAATAAGTGAAATTGCCTTTTCCTATTTATAGCCAATATTGCATTCTGGGCACTTTCCAAAGGAACTACCATTTTGGTAGCCAGGAAAAATCCCAAATAATTTGTGGAGCTTCTCCTATCCATATCTTCACCATTTACATCAAGATCCCAAGTTCCACAGATCAAATTTTGAGTGCATCATCATGTTCTTGTTTCTGGACCTATTTTGAGGTTGTGAAGCAACTATATTTTATATTGCTTCAGAAATTCTCCAATTAATCCAGGACCTCAAATCCCATATATGATGTGAGTATGCCAAAATTCACATCATTTCATCTAGCCAATTTTTCCCAAAAATTCCATCTAGTTTCTGTCCAGATCCAAGCTCTGTGAAGGAAGTACCACTTTGGCATTTCCAATTGAGCTGAAATTTTTCCAGCACCTCCATATATCCAAATCATCACCCTACATCAAAATTCAGCTCACTCCACCAAGCCATATGAGTGCAGCTTCAAGGTCATGTTTCTGGACCAGATTATGCTCTGTGAGGGAAGTGTATGCAAAACTTGTCCAAATGGGCTCAAATTTTGCAAGCACCTAGTCCTTCCTACCACATTTGCCTGTGACAACTTTTCCAGCTCATTGCCACCTCTGTTTGACTAGAACTTCCTCTCCAAGTTTCTGTCCAGAAACTATTCTGGATCCCCTCGACCCCTCTAGAGCCATCCTAGTCTATTCAGTGAGCCATCTCATCCATTAGAGCAGTGAGGAGTCTAGTTGACATGATGTGACAAGCAGGTACGCGCCAGAGCACGTAGTGCATGTGGTGACCACGTAAACCGAATGCAGAACTGGCGCTCTGCGCCGTGCGTTGCCTCTGCCGACCGCACCGGCCAGCCGTAGCTTGTCCGCTGGTGCCGACCTGACTCCCCTCCATCCACTTCCTCCTCTCAGGTCACTTCCCCCTCCGTTCTCTTCCTCCTCGCGCCGTGACGAACCTCGCCATGGTGCTGCTCCACCCGTGACCGCCATCGTCGTCTTCCTCTCTGTCCTCTTCCTCCCCGATCTCTCTTGAGCGCTCTCGAGGCCTCTGCCCTCACCGCGAAGCCGCTCGATGCCGCTACCGTCCAGCCACGCGGTCTGCAAGCTCCAGTGCGCGGATAAGCCAGCCACGGCGGCCGAGATTATCCGGCGAGCTCCCCCGCCTATATATAGGCCGCTCCCGAGTCCCTCGAGCTCACCAGCCCCTCTCCACCCTCCTAGAGCTCCGCCCCTTCACTCAACCAAGCTCGGGAAGCCCTCGTGCCACCACATCGCTGCCATGGCCGCCGCCCTCTCTCGCCTAAATTCGCTCGTCCCCGGCCCCCATTGCTACCCTAGCCGCCGTAGCCGAGCACCACCACCATCCAGAGGGCCTCTCCGCCTTCATTCTGCCTCGGGGGAGGCCGTATCCGCGGCCTGAGCTCGCCACCGCCGCCGTCTGTCCCATCTCCGTCCGGCCACCTCCGTCTATCCCCGCCTCCACCACAGGTATGGGCGGGCGTGGCTTCGTCCGCTGCCTCCATTCCCCCCCTCGGCCGGAGCTGCATCTGTGGCGACGGCCGGCCGCCTCTGTTGCCTGGGTCGGGAGGAAGAAGAGGGAGAGCGGGAGGAGAGAGAGAGGTGGCGCGGGGCCCGCTTGTAAGCGACTTAGCAGCCGGGCCCGCGCTGATAAGTGGAGGCGCATTCTGCCAGAATGCGTTTTCAGTTAAAGAAAGCGTACTTCGCTGTAGCTTATGGGCTAAGTACGTTTCCACTTATCGAAAGCGTATTCGCAGAAATGCGCTTCCTCTCTCCAGCCAGCTGCCGAAACAGTTATATAGTGGACGTTCACTGGTTAAGAGCAGATTCTATTTGTTTTCTGCCTAATCAACGAACGGCCACAACTTCTCGCTCGTAACTCCGATTGAGGTGAATCCAACACCCACGTCTTCAGTTCGTCGAGCCCTTTCCGATGGTATCATTTTCATAATGTTTCCACACTATGAAAATGACCATTTTGCCCTTGCCCTTCTATCAGCCCCTCCGAGAGAGAATCTTTTTCGGCGAACTTTTCGCGAGCTTCCCGCACTTCTCCCGGAGTACTCCTTCACCCCCAGGCAAGCCGCCCATCTGATATATGCCCTAAAGCATTGCTCCGTGTTATTCTTGCGTGTTTAATTATTGATTATGCATGTGTTAGAAATAATTAAACTCCTGCTAGTTTGAATTTGCTGTTTACATTACCTGCTAATGCTCATCATGATATCGCACTAGTGACTCGTTATAATGCATATGGAGATATGTGGTTATATTTTCATAGTGATTACATCATGCATTACCATGGTTATTGCTATGATAAAGAATGTGACTTAATGATATCAACCTCCTCCGTCGGCTGGATCGAGTCATAGTGTCACCTATCCGGACTTATCCGTGCAGCCAAATTTGCTGGTATGGGACGGCCTTGACTTTGTCTGACTGCGTGCTCTTCTGTCGGTACCACCAAACTAGGGAGGGTTATGCGTGCGTGCTGCCCTGATCAGGTAGACGACGATAATCCTGTGAGCCCAGTTGAGTTATTTGCGCGCGGTCCCCGTTTGGCACAGTTTAGTTGGCCACGATGGTGGCAGGTGTCACGGGGTGACACAGGGGCCACCCAGGACATGACCCTGGGAGGGTATGATTTTCGGTGGTACGATGGAAGAGTCACGGGTTAGGCAGGTTTCGTTGGAGCTGCACCGGTCCACCCGAATGGGAACATGTACTGAAGTACGAGGCCGGGCGCTCCATGGTGTGGGTAAAGTGCGCAACCTCTGCAGAGTGTAGATCTATTTGAATAGCCGCGTCCTCGGTCATGGACAGTTCGTGTAGGCCCCTATTTGGTCTGTGTCGAATCTGGAGGAGCAAACCGTATATAATGTTATTGCTAAGACTGAACCAGAGAATGGTAAGGTTTGTCAGACTTGCAGTGCAGATGCATGGACATCGGATGATGTCAAAGGTTTGAATGCTAGCCATGAGATGGCTATGAGATGAGTGGTCGGGTGACCGCAAAGCTTGGATCAGATTTGGATCGTGAGTATGTTCGGAGTTCGGATCATTTACCTGATATACTTTACTTTACTGTATTTACTCCAATAGTTATCATGCTAGATAATCCTGCTATGACAAGATGATTAATGATGCTAGATGATTAACCTTGCTAGGTAATCCTGACATAATATAATAGTTAATACTGTTAAGATAATAAGTACATGCTTGAAAGCCATGGTTTGCTTTGCTTGGTGTATATGTTGGTATGGTTTGCTTGCGAGTACATTCAAAAGTACCCAGTGGCCTTCAATGTGGCCAGGTTCACCTAAGGATCCGACGTTCGCTAGCGAGGAGCCGGAGTGTCCGCGGGCTAGAAGAGTAACCCAGTCAGATCCCTGTGGATTGGAGCCGCACCAGGACCATGCTGCCTTAGATGGAGCTTTTCCGCTGCCATCACCCTTGTAATATATCATGTAAGACTGATATATTTCATTAATAGAAATGTCTGTGTTCTTGATACTTGTTGTAAAAGCGCATGCCAGAGTGATTTCCTGGGCTGGTATGTGCGGTGACCGTCTGACTACACTGGTATTCAGGCGGGGCGCCACACTGCTGCTGACAGCGATGAAGACGGCGATGAGTAGCACCGCCCGACTTGGATGGAAGACGACCGTGATGACAAACTTGAGCAGTCGCGCTGAGCGCTTTCCAAAAACCTAATTCGTCCTCTCCTGGTGCAGGATCGCAAGGACGAACGGTTCCAAAGACCAGCTCTCCCGCGCGCCGATGCACGCTGGCGTTTGGGATGGAGTAGATAACGGTGGCGGCGCAAGTTGCGAGATGAGGCAAAACCCTAGGTATTTTCGGTTGTCTTTTGACCGCAGCCGGTAGCAGTATATATATTAGGACCAGAGGCGGTATCGTGTCGCGATCACGATCTCAAACCGACTAGGTTTCTAAGTCGTATACTTGCCAGACAAGAAATAATTAACTTGTCTGCCAAGACATAAAAACAAAACGGCAAAAGGAAGCTGCGCCCTCGCAAGGCAACGGACCGGATTTTGGCGGACCATTCACGTGCATGTCGCACGTACGCGCCGCCCTGGCCCCGGCCCGAGCCCGGCCAGGCGAGGCGAGGCGAGCGAGCGCGCGCGTGTGGTCTTCCCTTTCTCTTCTCAACACACCACTTAGAGTGGTGGAGAGAACCCACTATATAAAGAGGTCCAACTCTTCCTCAACTAGCGGTATGAGACTAAACTTTAGCACCACCTCTTGCCATTTTATTCATGGGCCACTATTTGAGATTTCAGAAATTGCTATGGGCCTAGCCCATTAATTCTAACAATCCCCCACCAGATCTCAAATACCCATTTAGAGATTTGCCTTCTCTCACCACTTGTTTAATATACCAGTGTTTCAGCAGAGACTGTTAAGTTGAACTTCTGCCTAGAACTTTAAGCTACATCCATCCACAACTTGACAATGGACTAGGCCTTGAATTGCTAGTTTTGTGTGAACGGGTTTCACTCAAAGTCTTAACCAGTACCTGGCTGCCAGTAGGCTACCCCGTGGTTTGGAGCATATACGTCGTACTCCCAGGTCTCTTCGTGAGCTTACTAGAGATCACCCAAATCTCAAAGACTGCGACGTTTACAATCGGAGCTCATATAGGTGCATTCTTTCAAGACTGCTCTGTAGGACAGCATCTTTGCTAATCATAGCCAACAGAACCACATTAAGGCATGTTGCCAACCTGCCTTACAGCTCTGAGCTTTACAGCTCTAAGAGTTTTGCATCTTCACTTAGAGACGGTCATAAATTACTCTCCTCAGTTAACCAATAGCTTGTTCTTCCCATGTCCTAATTCACGGGATCTCCGATCACAAAGGTTGGCTTACTACTATGGTGTAACATCTCTGGGTCTCATACCCATCTCCCTCGATGCAATATCTAACACATTTCGTGATAGTCTCTTTGTAAAAGGATCTGCCAGGTTTTTGTCTGTTTGAATATACGTAACAGTTATTACTCCGGAGTTTCTCAACTTCCTGACAGATTTCAAACATCTCTTCATGTGTCTTGATGACTTCGCATTATCCTTAGAATTGTTCACTTTAGCGATAACCGTTTGGTTGTCACAATTCATAAGAATAGCCGGAATAGGTTTTTCAACCACAGTCAAGTTCATCAAGAGCTCACGCAACCATTCTGCCTCAACAGTGGCCGTGTCTAAAGTAGTTAGTTCTGCTTCCATAGTTGACCTCGTCAATATGGTCTGTTTGCAGGACCTCCAAGACACTTCACCACCTCCATGAGTAAATACATACCCACTTGTGGCGTAGAGTACATCAACATCGGAAATCCAGTTCGAATCACTATATCCTTCTAGCACAGCAGGATGCCCTGAATAGTGAATTCCAGAACTCATAGTACCACTCAGATAGCGCAAGACCATTTCTAGTGCATGCCAATGATCATCACCTGGGTTGGACATGAACCTACTCAGTTTGCTCACAGCAAAAGAGATATATGGCCTTGTAGCGCTAGCTAAGTACATGAGTGAACCAACAATTTGAGAGTATCTTAATTGATCTCTCGTTTCTTTCTTATTCTTTCTGAGTGTCACGCTGGGATCATAAGGTGTTGGCGAAGGCTTGCTATCCATAAAGCCGAACCGGCTCAAGACCTTCTCAATATAATGAGATTGCCTTAGAGTAATCCCACTCTCTTCCTTAATAAGGTTGATGTTTAGTATCACATCAGCATCTCCCAGATCTTTCATATCAAAACTCTTTGATAGAAAAGACTTGACCTCATTGATCACATCAATGTTTGTACCAAAGATTAGTATGTCATCAACATACAAACATAATATAACACTATTGCCCCCACCATGGCGATAGTAAACACACATATCAGCCTCATTAATGACAAATCCTGCAGAAGTTAGAGTTTTTTCAAACTTCTCATGCCATTGCTTAGGTGCTTGTTTTAGACCATACAAAGATTTTAACAACTTGCACACCTTTCTCTCTTCACCCTTTACCACAAACCCATCAGGCTGATCCATATAGATTTCCTCTTCCAACTCTCCATTTAGGAAAGTTGTCTTTACATCCATTTGATGAATGATAAGATCATAAGAGGCAGCCAGGGAAAGTAGCACCCGAATGGTGGTCATTCTAGCAACAGGTGAATAGGTGTCAAAATAACATTCGCCTTCTTTCTGAGTGTAGCCCTTGGCCTCAAGACGCGCCTTGTACTTATCAATAGTACCATCAGGCCTTAGCTTCTTTTGGAATAACAGCATACAGCCCACAGGTTTACAACCATATGGTCTATCAGTTAGTTCCCAAGTTCCATTAGAATTGACTCCATCTCATTATGAACAGCTTCTTTCCAATCATCTACATCCGGAGATGCATCTGCCTCCGCAATAGACTTGGGAGTATCGTCCAAAAGGTATACAATGAAATCATCACCAAAGGATTTTGCAACCCTTTGTCTCTTA
This sequence comes from Elymus sibiricus, assembly GCA_039707655.1. Taxonomy (NCBI): domain Eukaryota; kingdom Viridiplantae; phylum Streptophyta; class Magnoliopsida; order Poales; family Poaceae; genus Elymus; species Elymus sibiricus. The sequence continues at coordinate 19,430,095 of CM077672.1, read as the reverse complement.
CTCCCCACAGGAGCTTCATTGTTATCCTTCTCAAGGACTTCCTCATGTGATTGTTCGAAATAATCATCAGATGTACTAGATTCAGGAATTATCTCAGAAGAAAATATAGCAATGCTAAGCATATCTTTCATAGGAAATATATTCTCAAAAAATGTTGCATCACGAGATTTCACTATAGTATCAACATGCATATCAGGTACCTCAGATTTAACCACTAAAAATCTATAAGCAATGCTCCGTTGAGCATAGCCTATAAAGACACAATCCACTGTCTTTGGTCCGAGTTTGCGTTTCATAGGAATAGGAATATTGACCTTTGCCAAACATCCCCAAGTGCGCAAGTAAGAAAGTGATGGTTTTCTCCCAACCCACTCCTCATAAGTGGTTTTCTCTTTATTCTTGTTAGGAACTCTATTCAGGACATGACATGAAGTCAATAGAGCCTCCCCCCACCATGCCTTAGATAAACCAGCAGTGTCTAACATGGCATTCACCAAATCAGTCAGCGTGCGATTTTTCCTCTCGGCAACCCCATTTAATTGGGGTGAATAGGGAGGCGTCCTCTCAGGAATAATACCATGTTCCTCACAAAATTCATCAAATAATTTGGGAAAATACTCTCCACCACGATCGGACCTAAGACGCTTGATATTTCTCTCTAGTTGATTTTCAACTTCAGCTTTATAGATTTTAAAGTAGTCTAAAGCTTCATCTTTAGTTTGCAACAAATAAACGTCGCAAAATCTAGTCGCATCATCAATCAACGTCATGAAATATCTCTTTCCACCTTTTGTCAACACACCATTCATCTCACCAAGATCAGAATGTATGAGTTCTAGAGGTGCCAAGTTTCTCTCCTTGGTAGCCGTATGAGGCTTTCAAGGTTGCTTCGATTGCACAAAACTATGGCACTTAGAACCTTTGGCAACAGTGAAATTTGGAATTAAACTCATACTGGATAGCCGAGACATTAAACCAAAATAAATATGACATAAACGAGAGTGCCAAACACTTGCATCATCATTAACACTAGCACAAATTTGGTTTACTGACTTATTGCAAAAATCTGAAAGGGAAAAGCGGAACAAGCCTCCGCACTTATAGGCTTTGCCTATAAATTGTCCAAATCTCGACACGATTACTTTATTCGACTCTAGAACTACCTTAAACCCATCTCGACATAGAAGGGAGCCGCTAACTAGATTCTTGTTCATAGTAGGGACATGCTGCACGTTCCTTAGTTGCACGATCTTTCCCGAAGTAAACTTCAGATCCACCGTGCCAATGCCACGAACAGAAGCATGTGACCCATTCAACATTAGGACGGAAGAATCCCTTGTGACCTGATAAGAAGTAAACAAAGAGACGTCAGCACACACATGAACGTTAGCACCCGAATCAATCCACCATGAAGATGATTGAAATACTGAAAGCACAATAGGTAAATTACCATACCCATCAGTATTGCTAGCGGTCACCATGTTGACAGTCTTGGAGGTCATTTTCCCTCGGCGGTCTGCACGTTCTGAGCATTCCTTGGAAAACTGTCCGGGCTTCCCACAGGCGTAGCACTCTAGCTCAGCCTTGTTAAACTTCTTCTTCTTGAAGGTAGTAGTCTTGGTAGGCTATTTGAAAACAGGCTTGTTTTTCCCTTTGTTCTTGTTCTATGGGTACCTTTGCACCATGTTGGCGGTAGGCTGAACCTCACCTCCTTTCTCAGTAGTGTCTTTAGCCCGAGCTTTCTCTTCAACATCAAGAGATGCAATCAGATTTTCAACTGATATCTCCTGTCTCTTATGTTTCAGAGTTGTGGCGAAATTCCTCCATGAAGGAGGCAACTTTGCAATCATGCACCCAGCCACAAATTTGTCAGGTAGAACACACTTAAGGAGTTCCAGTTCCTTCACAATACACTATATCTCATGAGATTGTTCAACCACAGAACGGTTATTCACCATCTTGTAGTCATGGAAACTTTCCATGATGTACAGTTCACTGCCTGCATCTGTTGCACCAAATTTAGCATTCAATGCATCCCATAGAGTCTTTCCGTCATCTATGTGCACGTACACATCACACAGACTGTCAGCAAGAACACTCAAAATGCATCCCACAAACATAGTATTGGCTTCCTGGAATTTTCTCTGATCTTCGTCAGACATTCCCTCTGGAGCACCAACACTAACTTGGAAAACTGTCAGAGCAGTAAGCCAGAGCATGGTCTTCACCTGCCACCTCATAAAGTGCACACCGGTAAACTTATCCGGCCTCATTGCATCAGTGAATCCAGCCATACTTAACTCAGGAAATTGCCTACAATTAGGTTTTTGGATTGTTGGAAAATTAGGCAAGTTCATGATTAATTCCAATAAATAATTCATAACTAGAACAGAGACTAGCATGTAACAATCTAGCAAACTAGAGGAACAACAAAACATGCACAACAACAGCGCACACGAAACAGCAGCTGTAGAGAGAGACATGAACAGAAGACGATGGACGTACTGTTCATTAACTGTTGTTGGTGCGACGGTGTTGATGACGATGTTGGCGATGAAGATGGCGATGAAGACGGCGATGAGTAGCACCGCCCGACTTGGACGGAAGACGACCCGTGATGACGAACTTGAGTAGTCGTGCTGAGCGCTTCCCAAAAACCTAATTCATCCTCTCCCGGTGCAGGATCGCAAGGACGAACGGTTCCGGAGACCTGCTCTCCCGCGCGCCGATGCACGCCGGCGTTTCGGATGGAGTAGACAACGGTGGCGGCGCAAGTTGTGAGATGAGGCAAAATCTTAGGTATTTTCGGTTGTCTTTTGGCCGCAGCCGGTTGTAGTATATATATTAGGACCAGAGGCGGTATCGTGTCGCGATAACGATCTCAAACTGACTAGGTTTCTAAGTCGTATACTTACCGGATAAGAAATAATTAACTTGTCTGCCAAGACATAAAAACAAAACGGCAAAAGGAAGCCGCACTCCCGCAAGGCAACGGACCGGATTTCGGCGGACCATTCACATGCATGTCGCACGTACGCGCCGCCCCGGCCCCGGCCTGAGCCCGAGCCCGGCGAGGCGAGGCGAGCGAGCGCGCGTGTTTGGTCTTCCCTTTCTCTTCTCAACACACCACTTAGAGTGGTGGAGAGAACCCACTATATAAAGAGGTCCAACTCTTCCTCAACAAGCGGTATGAGACTAAACTTTAGCACCACCTCTTGCCATTTTATTCATGGACCACTATTTGAGATTTCAGAAATTGCTATGGGCCTAGCCCATTAATTCTAACACTTGGGCCCCACCGAAAGTCAAGTTCTTTGCTTGGCTCGCGCTTCAAGATAGGATCTGGACTGCCGACAGATTGGATAAGCGAGGTTGGCCTAACTGTGGCCCTTGCCCCTTGTGCGGAGGGGTGCAGGAATGTGGTCCCCATCTTTTCTTCAGATGCCGCTTCACTCTCAGCCTTTGGAAACTGGTTGTTTAGAAATTTCGCATCCATGACATGGACACGTCCGCATGGCACTTGTTCGACTCTGTTCAGGCGTGGTGGGCGAGCACGTGCGCCGTGGGCATCACCGACCGAAAAGCAAAGGCATCGATTACCATGCTAGTATCGTGGGTCATCTGGAATGAGCGTAACGCAAGAGTGTTCAGGCAAAAGAGTGCACCTCCGCAAATTTTGCTCAACATTATTGTCGACGAGGCAAACCTTTGGATCAAAGCCGGGGCAAAGATATTAGGGTCCTTTTTATTGCGAGAATAATTGTCATGCCGTAACATGGGTGTGTGTTGTAACAAACTCTTTCTCCTCCTTATTTAATATATGAGTCAAATCTTTTGCCTCCGTTTCAAAAACAATGGGCTGGGCCGACAGACCAAATCCTGGTAATAGATGGGATCATGCTTAGCAGTTCGGTTTCACGGTTAATACCGATTTTGTTCGGTTTCTAACCGATGTAACCAATCCTTCGATGGTTATCAATTTAGCAACCGTACCGAAAACCTCAGACCAAACTAACCGGCTATCTGGTTATGGTTCGGTTAGTTTCGGTTCAGTTGCTCGGTTCGGTAACCAAAACGCCATCCCCCCCCCCCCCCCCCCCCCCCCCCCCCCCTCCCCCACACACACACACACACACCAGAACACACCAACACCAGGGTGGTCATCTATCCTCCTCCGTAGTATGCACCAGTAAGTGTCCTCCACCGCTAGCTAGCTATCTCGTCCAAAATTAATGGCTTCCCACTGTCGTAACTAGATTGAAAAATTAAAAGAAATTGTTCTACTATATCACTGTGTTTTGAGAGAGAGCGCGGGCAAAGCACAAGATAAACTGGTGATGAATCTCTAGCAAGCTTCTTCCAGTCCATGCTTGTACTTTTTTTTTTTAGTAGGTCTTGTTCAGCAATAGGGAGTAGCCAGCTAGTGTAGTTCAATTTCTTGGCGCAAGAACAAATAGGGAGTACCACAGGATGTAGCTGCTATGCTAGCTAGGTGGATAAGAGATGATTAAATTTGATTTGACCAAGACCTGCCACAGCACGGATAAGACACGGCAGCAAGTAGGGATGTAGCTGTCGCACGGTTTTTGGTAGGTTGAACTCGTGCTGTTTGCCTGTCCTCCCTCGATTGGATCCTCAGCCAATCCGACCCATACACTGCACTGGATATACGATATCCGTTACTACCTGCGAGTCTTTGTCCTCTGTCAAAAACGATAAAATTGACCAGAATTCACAAACTAAAATACCTTTAAAAAATTTCGCTCAGCTGACCCATTCGTGTGGCGCCCAACAGCTAGGCACCACACTACACTGTGCAGCGCTTAGCTGTCAGGCGCTGCACGTCTGCCTAGCGTGGCACAGCTGGGCCCCGCACCGAGTAGTGCAGCGCCTTTGAGTTAGGCGCCACACATGCATATGCAGCACTATGACTTTGTAATGCCCGCGCGCTGCCCCTCCCCCCACCCCACCCCATTCGTTCAGTTACAGAATAGCAGCGGCGGCGGCTTGCTCCTCTCCCCCTCTCAATCCTCTCTCCCAAAATCTTCAGATCTGACGATTTGTTGTGTGCATTTCTTCACCAATCCATCCTAGAAGGTATTCTCCTCCGATCCCCTTCTTTCTATTCAGAAAGTGTTACGTATTTTTAGATTTGTGGAACCCTTGTTTGGTTGGATTAGAAATTTGCATGTAAATTTTAAAATAGATTTGTGGGATTTAGAATTTATAGATGATTTGTAATCATTTTGTAACCCTAGTATAGTTGATTTGTATTGACAATATATGCTTCCATAGTGAAAATCTAGATTGTTGAGATGAACCCTATACATATTGAGATGTTTGTGTTGATATTTTTTTAGATGAGTGAGATGAAATTCTAGATTTGTATTAACAAGGATGCTTTCGTTCCGGAACCCTACATGTTGAGATGTTTTTGAGATGAGTGAGATGAAACCATTATGAAACCTTATATTGTTTTGGATGCATATGCGTTTTGTGATGATTATTGGTATGATTTGATTGTATGTCTTACGCAGCCGCCATCACCATCGCCGCCGCCACCACCTCCTCCGCCGCCGCTTCTCCGACCATCTCCTTCCCGCATACCCCTCCCCATGGCTCACGCCTCCAGATCTACCGGGGTGCCATTGGGGGAGGGGAGGGGGTACCGAATCCCGCTGCCTCTGGTTTACCAGGCGTTTCCAGATCTCCTGCAGCCGCTCGATTCGATCTCGGCGGAGGCCCAAGCGGAGACCAGGGGGCAGCGCTGGAGGGAGCGGGCGATGCGGATCAGAGACGATGCTCTCTCATGGATGCTGTGCGTGAGGGAGTGGAAGGAAGAAGAGGAGGAGGTGGAAGAGGGGTCAGATCTGAATTCCGTCGCCAGGAGATATGCTCGGGTGTGCAAGGATCATGCAGATCGAGAATTGCTGAATCTCGCCTGGAGAATTTGGTTCGAGGGCAACAGGGAGGAGAAGCGCAGGATGCCGCATCCATCCGAGCCGCCAGTAGCGTTCGTCCATTGGGCAAAGCAGGAAGCGAAGTCAACAGATCGGAGTCGTGTAGAGAGATGGGATTGCATCATAGGTCTGATGCCTACCCGCACCCCGCCGCCCCCGGAGCCGGTGGATCCCTTGCCATACCGCTCACCACCGCCGGCAACGGATTGAGGGAGTGGACAGTATCTGCAGATGAGGGCATGGAGTTTGTGGAAGGAGGCAACCACCTATCTGCTAACATTTAGAACTAGTCGTCGGTTTCTTTGTGAACTTCTTGTCTTTGTTGAACTTGAAGTGACGTTAAGTCTTTGTTGAACTTGTAACAAACTGAACTTGTCGTCGTTTTATTTGGTTGATGAACTTGTGAGGTTATGTAAGATGTTGAGAGGATGTTGATGAACTCTTAGTAACGTGCTACTTCTGTTTGAAGTGATGTTGAACGTGAAGTGATGTTGAAATTGTCAATGTATGACCAAATTGCTTTATGTTAGATCCATGTTATATATTATCAATACAAATATTAGATGAAAAATAAATGAACAACAAATCTGCTGTTTCTGCAGTGAACAGAAGAGTGACGCATTTGGCTCAGGCGCTGCACTACACAGTGCAACGCCTAGGCAGCGCCTAAGTCAAAGGCGTTGCACCCACAGTTAGACAAAAATTTGGTGGAAAACCTACTGGAACCTTTCTGTTGCTGATATCCAGATGTGCAACGCCTAGGTGTCAGGCGTCAGTGCAGCGCCTGAGTCAAAGGCGTTGCACTCACAGTTAGACAAAAATTCAGTGGAAAACCTACTCTAGGCGTTGCACTGTGTAGTGCAGCGCCTGAGGCAAAGGCGTTGCACACACACTTAGACAAAAAATTGGAGGAAAACCTACTGGAACCTATATGTTGCCGCCTGAGACCTAGGCTCTAGGTGTTGCACTATGTAGTGCAGCGCCTGAGGCAAAGGCGTTGCACACATACTTAGACAAATATTTGGAGGAAAACCTACTGGAACCTATCTGTTGCTGATATCCAGATGTGGAACGCCTAGGTGTCAGGCGTCACACTGTGTAGTGCAGCGCCTTGTGCCTAGGCGTTGCACACCTGGATATCAGCAACAGATAGGTTCCAGTAGGTTTTCCTCCAAATATTTGTCTAAGTGTGTGTGCAACGCCTTTGCCTCAGGTACTGCACTACACAGTGTGACGCCTGACTCCTAGGCATCACACTGTGTAGTGCAGCGCCTAGCCATCAGGCGCTGCACGGTTGGCTTTTTTGGAAAACTGAAAAAAATACATTTTCAGGTTCAAATCCTATATCAAGAAGCACATACCACAAATACACATAGATTAGTCCACAACACATAGCACAAATACACATAGAGTAGTTCATACCACATATTAGTAGACATAGAGGAGTCATAGAACATCGTAGTAGACTTACAAGAGTCATAGCACATGGAGGAGTCTATAGGACATACTAGAACACATAGAAGAGGTTGGCGGACATGGAAGTACACATAGAAGAGTGATAGCACATAATACTACAAACTTTGGTCGGCAACCAAATCGAAGATCATAGCGTAGTAGACAACAAGGTCACATTGCTCTATTGTGTCGAGCAAGGTCCCTTTGCCTTCTTCTTCTTCCTCTCCTCTTCTTCTTCCTCCTCCCTTTTCCTTATGAGATGAGACTCATGAACCACCTTCTCTATGAATAGCTTATGCTCCCTCTCTTTCTTTTCCTTCTAAAAAGCCCAAAGTTTCTTGCATTTTTCTTCAAAATCCTTTTGCCATTGCGCAACTGCCATCTCACATGCAATCCTCAACTTGTCCCTCCTCATGATCTCCTCAAATATCCCTCTCTCTTTTTCCTTCATCTTCTCTTCGAACTCATGTTGCTTCTTCTTCTCTAGTGCGGCTGCATCCTCCTCTCTCAGCTTCCTCGCAGCCTTCTCCCACCACCCCGCCATCTCACCTTCCCCATCCTTCTCCTCCACCCCCTTCATTGTTGGTTTGTTCGGTTGAGAAGCCGCCATACCTACGATGACAGAAACATAATAGTTAGTAATGACAAGAAGACCATATAGAAAAACATGTAAATTGCAACATACTAGTGAATAAGGACAAGAACAACATATGGAATAATATGTAAATTGAAACATTATAGTTAGTGAGCCACATACGGAAATGGTCTATCTAGGTATCCAAACATTCCTCTATGACGACCTTGGCCAAGACCACCACCAAGGCCAAGACCACCACCACGGCCTAGTGCATCGCCACGGCCAAGACCACCACCAAGGCCAAGACCACCACCACGGCCTAAAGCATCACCACGGCCAAGACCACCGCCACGGCCTAGAGCACCGCCACGGCCAAGAGCACCACCAAGGCCTCTACCACCACCACGGCCTCTACCACCACCTCGTCCTCTTGTAAGTCCTAGTTGCCTCCCTCTTTGTTGCCTAGTTCCTCCTTGTCTTGCCCCTTGTTCTCTACTACTTAGTTGGTTTGGCACTTGTTGGCTACCACTTGGTTGGCTACCACTTGCTTGGCTTGGCCCTTGTTGAGTACTATTTGCTTGGCTAGGAACTTGTGTATCTCCTTGTTGGCTTGTGCTTGCATCATTTTTCTTTGATCTCTTTCTTGGTTTGGTACAAGTTCTTGTGTTGTGTCCCCCACCTTTGCAGTCACCACAATGGGATCTCTCACGAGGCTCTTGGAATTGGCAGTTGCCCGATTCTCAACCGCCACCATGGCCCCATCCGTCCATGTCACCTCTAAGACGCTTTGTCTTACGTCTTCCCCGTTTAACGACCTTCAATTCCAGATCGGGCCATAGTTGAACTCCATGGTACTCCGGCCATTGTGATTGGTCGAAGTATGGGTGAAATCAGGGAGCCCATGTTTTATTAACCATCATGATTGAGAACTCGGACTCCCTCACGAAGAGTGGGTAATTGACGTCCACATTCCTAACGCGAGCTGCGGTATACAAGTGCGAGCATGGGAGATGAAGCAACAATGGCCTCTGGCAAGAGCAATCACACCGTGTTAGGGAGACCTTGAAAGCCCGTCCTCCGTGTTGGCGGCCATCGTTTTTGGTTCCTCCTGGCTCTTTCACTTCGAACAACCAATCGCCGTTGTTATATAATATAGCTTCTTGGGAGTCCGCCTTCCGTGATTGAAATTCCAACCATTCATCAACCTTTGGTGGGAACTTGTACTTGTACTTCTTCTTGTTCTCACCCGCAATCTGCTTATCCGTTTCCATTGAGTGCTTTAGAAAGTACGCATTCATCTTGTCGAATGTGTATTGAAATATTGCCGTCACGGGCAATGCACGTACACCCTTGAGCACCCTATTGAAGCATTCAGCCATGTTGCTTGTCATTTGACCATACCTCCGGCCATCTTCATAAAATGCATGTGCCCACCTGTTCCTTTCTTGAATGTTCCTATTGAGAAAGTCAAGACCCCCAGGATCAAGTTTTTTGTGTGTGACCAATTTGTTGTACAAGTTGGCGAACCGCTTGTCGGAGAAAGCGAGACAACAATCTTGAAGATCATCGGCCAACTCCTTAAGGCCACATGCCCTATAGAAGTTTGAACAAAAGTGCCTCATGCACCATGGATGGTGCAACGGAGCATGCCCGGGAATGTCAATGTCCACCGCGTTAAGAATTCCTTGATGGAGATCCGATATGACACAAATTTCCCTTTGAGCCGGTAATACCTTGGTTCTCAAAAGACGCAAGAACCACTCCCAGTTATCATTGTTCTCCACCTCAACCAAAGCAAAAGCCAAAGGCAACACCCGGTTATTGGCATCACTTGATATTGCAACCAACAAGGTGCCCTTGTATTGTCCGGTCAAGAATGTGCCATCAACGGCGATGACCGGCCGACAATGTTCGAAAGCCCTCACGCATTGCTCGAACGCCCAAAATGCATGGCCAAATACTCGCACGGTCCTTCCGTCATGAATCGTTGTTTTTTTCCCATGAGGCTCGACCACATGAACCATGCCCGGGTTAGTGGCTGCCATAGCTAACAACAACCTAGGGATTCGGTTATATGCTTCATCCCAATTACCATACAACATGTTGAATGCGGCTTGCTTTGCCTTCCATGCCTTGCCGTATTTCACCTTGTAATGAAAGATAGCTTTCACAAGGTCCATGACGCTCTGAATGCTCATGATTGGAAGTGTGGATATTGTGTTGGAAAGCCTGTAAGCGATGAACTCGGACGTGAGTTGTCTATGGTCTTGGGACACAATCTTGCCATCCACCTTCTTGCCTCGGCACATGTGACTTGGTACACAACTAACTATGTGCCAAGTGGGCCCTCCTTTCCATGGTCTTGCACGCACAATCTATGGACATCGGTCGGCCTCACATGCAACCGTGTAACGCACATTGACGTCCGAGTGAACCACCTTGTGTGGACGATAATGCGTGACTGAGTAGTTGTCGAGCCACATCTTCAATTCCAACAAGGTTTCGAATTTCAACCTGGGAGAAATCCCGTGCTTGCCGTCTTCCAAATCCCGGTGAGAAGATGGCCTAACTCCAAGACATACACCTTTGCCACTGTCCACCACGGCTTCATCCGCGAGATTAACATCCTTGAACAATGGTGTCCGATGATCCCGCCCAAATACCTTCTCGAAAGCTTCGGCCTCCTTCACCATGAACCCCTCCTCATCAAGTTCTTCATCGGGACCTTCGTCATCCGACTTCGATGCATAGCCACGGGAATAAGGGATGGAATGGTCCATTGTCTTTTGCACATGATATTTGTCGAGATCACCCACATTGTTGTCATGGAGATCAACTTCATTGTCATCGTCCTCATACTCATCATTCTCCTCTTGCAAAGCTTCATTTTTGTTGTTTGAAATCGGGCTCAATGTTGGCCTCACTTGTTGAGTCAAAGGAGGTTCACTCATTTCATCTTGGTTCATGGGTGGGGGACTACTAGCAACCAACGGGGAGGCGGTCCGGTTCAAGTCCAAATGCAAACTAGACTCAACCTTCTTCGTAGCAAATAACTCAAGACCCTTGTCTAGTGATCCGGCCACCGTCTCCTTGTATGCAACCCAACGTTGCTCGGAGTTCACACGCATGGTCTTCCAACGGATGTGCATTCCAAAACTCACATTATGCCTTCCCTCCAACTCAACGATATCACTTGGGTCCATCCAATTCAAATCTTTCCTAACGGCATAGCTAAGACTACTCTCAAACACCATGTCAAGCTCATCCGGGTCCGGTTCAATATTGCCTTTCAAAAAGGCGTCTTTGTTAACATGATGAACATAAACACATGTTCTTCCCATCCCTAAAATAATTAAAACAACACAATGAAAAATATTTTTCATAAGTAGTCATGCCAATATTAACTCAAAATCCATAGCCCTAACATAGATATCGAACAATAACCCCAATCCCAACTTAACAACAACCATAACCCTAACCCTAACATACAAACAACCCTAACCCTAACCCCAACATAACAAGAACCATAGCCCTAACCCTAACATACTATGAAGCCTAACCCTAGCAAAATGTCAAACAATCATCTCATATCTCCATATAAATTGCAAAATCCATGAAGAACTAGGGTTTGCCTAACACTAGCAAAAATTGAGCAAACGTGACCATTTTTTGGATGAAAACGACGGTATCGGAGGAGATTACCTTGTCGGAGGGATTGGGTTCAAAATCCACGGAGAAAATCTTCAGATTTGGAAGATTTGGAGAAGGATTTGAGAGGGAGAGAGAGGGGGAGAGAGGTGTTGGGGGTTGGGAGTGTGTGTGGGAGGGGGGGAGGGGGGACCAGTCTACATGTAACAGAATGTGCAGCGCCTAAGGGCTAGGCGCTGCACATTACATGTGTGGCGCCTAGCTCCAAGGCGCTGCATCGCTCGGTGCGGGGCCCAGCTGTGCCACGCTGGCCAGACGTGCAGCGCCTGACAGCTATGCCCTGCACAGTGGAGTGTGGCGCTTAACTATTGGGCACCACACGAAAGGGTCAGCTAAGCGATTTTTTTTTAAAGTAGTTCAATTTGTGAATTCTTTTCGTCCTCAGGTCAATTTTGTCGTTTTTGCCTTGTCCTCTCTCTTCCTGCTACTCGCGTTCTCTCTCTTTGTGCAGTCTGCACAAAGAGAAAAAAGAAGAGACCATGGAGACGGCAAGCAGCCTTCCTTCTCTTCCCCATTGCCATGGATGGATTTCCCAATCCCCACATCTCTCAAAACCAAACCCCACTAACACAGAAACACCATTATTTCCATGGATCCGGGCTGCTCTTCCACAACTGGGCCTCGATCTGTTCTTGAGCTTAGTTCAATTTTTTTCTTTTTGAAATGACAGTTATTAGAAAAAAAAGAGTTGCTCGATTAATTAGGGAAAACCGAGCGAAAATCATATTGCCCAGTTAATTATGAAGAAACAGGCGAAAACCATCAAAACCGTTGAGTGGCACACATAAGAAACCCCACGCACACCACTCCAAAGAGGGCATCGGCGAGACAGCACGCAGGCGTCATCATCATCACTCCTCCCCTAGAGGCGTGATCGCCATCCCTACACTCTGAGCAAACGACTCCGACTTCGCTATAGTCGATCGTCGACTCAACCCACACTGTAGCGGACGCGTGAAGCTGCATGAAGATCTACGCCAAAACTCACCCACCTGCAGCCAGACAGCACAGCTCCGACTCTGACGGAGAACTCTGAAGGACAAAACCAGGCACGACTGACGCCAAGGAAGATCACCGAACAGGTCACCTGCAGCCACGCATCGTATACCACAGGGCCCCGCCGCCGCAGCTTCGACTCCACAGCAACAAACAAACGAGGAAATACCACGGACACGCCGGACAAGAGCCGAGTACCGCAACTATTGCCGCGTCGCCGACATCGCTCCCACCATCATCATTGCCACAGAAGTCAGCACACCACAACCACCGCAAATCACCGGTCCCACTTGCCGATGTCGAGCTCCGAGACGAAGCCCCCAAGAGGAAAAACGACACACCAAAGTGCTGCCATCGTCCGATCACAAGATCAAGGGTTTCCCCTAAAGAGGCCACGAAGGCCAGATCCATGCGGGAGACACTACTAGGGAAACCCCTATAGGTAACCACTTAGTAGTGGCGCTGCTTATTTGGACTGCGCTACTGCTACTTAGTAGTAGCTTGGGTAAAAACCATGCGCTACTGGTAGGGCGTAGTAGTAGCGCCGGCACAGCAGGCGCGCTACTACTAAGTGGACCCACCGTGCCCCTCGGACAAGCCATGGTAGTAGCGCGGGGTGTAAAATATGCGCTACTACTAAGTGGACAGCTGTAGCGCAGGTGGGACACCCCGTGCTACTAGTATGGATAGACAAGGTCAGCTGATGGCCCCACTTAGTAGTAGCGCGGGGTCCAAGGCTGCGCTACAACTTTTTTTTTGAGCGATAAACCAAGCTTTATTCAGCAAAAGCTACAGTATGTGGGATACAAAGCTGATCATCGGATTGGCCGTACCATACATGGCGTCCCAGACCCAAAGAAAGAGCATGCTTGGCTAACCTATGTGCCTCGACATTTACGGCATGACCCTCAAAGGTAAAATTACAATTGAACAAAGATAATAAGCTATTGATCTCAGCAATGATCGCTCCATTCGGTCGTTGGCAAGATTTGTTTATGCCACTTACGACCTCCTTAGCATCCGACGCCACTACCACTTCATGTAGGTTGAGGTCTTGAGCCAGAGCCAGCGCCTCCCTGCAAGCGATCGTCTCCAGAATAGCCGGGTCATCAACACCACCGATAACAAGAGCTGAGCTCCCCAAGAAGTTTCCCGCAGCATCTCTGCAAACTGCCGCTACTGTGCCCCCTGTTCCCCGTCAACATGCAGCATCGACGTGGATTTTTGCGAACCCCTGCGGAGGGGCTCTCGGGCGCTGGACATTGGTGGACGTTGCAGCTGCTTCTCGTCGGGAACTTGGTTGCACTGGCTCTTTTATCAGCTCTAGTTCCTCAATATACCTGTTTATGAAGCCTTGGATAGACTGAGGGCTCTGAAAGATACCTTCGTGGATGGCTTTTCGGCGTGCTGCCCAGATGGCCCAAAGGGTCACAGAGAGTTTAACAAACATAGCATGCGGTAACAACTCCATCAGGGTGAAGAGCCATTGTTTCGCATTCGGTTCTGTGATGATTACTAGTTGTTGCGCTAGTTCATCATCAACCATTGCCCATGTACACCGAGACATTGTACATTCCAAGAGGGAGTGTCTCCAAGAGTCCGGCAGGCCACACATGCCGCATGAGCTAGAATCTGTCATGTGTCGATGTGCACGAACATCAATTGTTGGTATTGAGTGTTTGGATAACCTCCAAAGAAACATGCGAACTTTTGCAGGGACTTGCACTTTCCAAAGTGTTTTCCATGCTCCTTCCTTCTTTGCTGTGCTCGAGGATCCTGATCTGTTTTCCAACCATGCTTCTCTCCTCGACCTCGTACTTACTAGCATGCGGTAAGCGCTTCTGACGCTAAAAGTCCCGTTCCTCTCATGGCACCAGCTGCAGAAATCTTCTACGTTTCTTGTGCACAACGGGATGCCGAGGATTATCCTTGCATCCATCGGCATAAAAGTCGCATTCACCTGCTGCCTGTCCCAAGTTGCTGAGGTATTATCGATGAGCTCCGAGACAAACTCTGGTGGATTCAAACTCAGACATCCGTATGGCTTCATCATCTCGTTGCGAGGGATCCAATTGTCCTCCCAGACTCTCGTTGACTGACCATTACCGATGCGCCGAATTAAACCTTGTTTAAGAACATCCTTTCCCTCCACGATGGCTCTCCATACTTGACTTGGGTGATTCCCAATTGTGGAGTTCAAAAAGGTTTCAGACGGATAATATATACTCCTAAGCATACATGCATACAGGCTCTCTGGATGTTGCAGAATGCGCCACGCCTGCCTTGCTAGCATGGCCATGTTGAAAAGCTCAAAGTCCTTGAAGCCCAGACCTCCCATTCCCTTTGGTTGGGTCATCTCCTTCCATGAAACCCAATGAGGCTTCCGTTTCCCATCCTTGCAACCCCACCAAAATTTCCGGATAAGCTTATTCAAGTGTTCACATAGGCCCCTTGGTAATTTAAAGCAAGACATAGAGTAGACAGGCACTGCTTGGGCTACTGATTTGACAAGTACCTCCTTACCCGCAGAAGACATGGAATTCTCAATCCATCCTTGAACTTTGCTCCATAAACGGTCTTTCAAATATTTGAAAGCACCATTTTTACTATTACCTGTATCAGAAAGCATACCAAGGTACTTCTCGTTCAACGTTTCATTAGGAACATTGAGGCTAGCATTGATCTCATTGCGGGTGCTCTCTAGCACTCCTTTACCGAAAAAGATAGATGATTTTGCATGATTGATTCTCTGACCTATTGCTCTACAATATATGTCCAAGACTTGGTTCACCTCCATAGCTCCCACACTATTTTCCTTGAAAAACAGCAGGCTGTCATCAGCGAATAAGAGGTGGTTAACTGATGGTACCAAAGGTGCCACCTGTAACCCCTCCGAGTTGGATGACTGACTTCTTGATTTTAACAGGCATGACAGGCCCTCCAAGTTGGCTGCGCTACAACTGCTGGGCGTCCCCGCGCTATTACTAAGCCCAAGTAGCCCGCTAGAATATTTTCAGTTTTAGGTCGTCCAAAAGCCCAAAATCACTTCCCTTTCGTTCCTGTCCTCGATCCCGTTCGCCTTCCCGCAGCCGCCACCACCGCCGCACCCCACCCACCCCTCTCCCCTCACGCAGGCACAGATCGAGCGGTCCCAGATCCGCGCCTTCAAGGGCACTTCCGTGCTTGCCGCGACCAAGGAGAGGAGAGGAGAGGTCTAAGCCGCCGGGAGAGGAGATCCCCTCCGTGCTTGACCAGGGAGGCCTTGGTGCTGGCCTGGCTGTTGCTCGCCGACCGGCCGGCCATCCCGTCTCCAACCACCATCACCGTTCTGCATGCGGGGGCTTGCTGCTGCTTGTTGATGCAGGTCGTCTCGCCACGGTCGCCGGCGCACGACGTCGCCATGGACGCCGGCACTATCTCCTGCATCTCCGGCTGGTCTTCCTCGACGCCGTCCGCGCCCTCCGCACTGCATCGCCTCCTGGTCGCTGCTCCCAAGCACCACGGCTCGATGTGGTCATCGGCGACGGCCACGGTGGTGCTGTCGTCGTTGGCCGTGCTCACCTCGGCTTCGTCCGCCTCCTCCTCGGCCACTCCACTGGCTTCCCGTGCGTGCATGGTCGAAGGCTGGTGGCCCAGCTCGCCGGCGGGACGGCGGCACGCCGCAACCCCGGTGCCTCGCTGAGTTCGGCCTCGGCTACATACCCACCATGGTGAGCTCCTCTCCTCTGGTTCCTCGCCTATGGAGGCTTGGTTACGTGATCATCGAGCCACGATCATGGTTATGCTAAAATTACTACTGATGGTGGTCAATTGGGTCATCAATGGTTGATGGTCTAGCCCTTGTGATGTTCTAGGATTTGTGGTTGATGCTCTAGTAATTTCCTAGGGTTATGTTAATGGCTAATTGCTTCCTGATGGTCACCATTTGACTAACTTGGATAAGTGGATCAAGACTATCGTTGTATAATTTACCTCGGTTCGCACATGGTCCAAATGGGATCTAATTGGAGCTGGTCTGGACATTTTGCTGTAATATCACTTGTTAATTTGATTGGACTGGTCAAGTGTTCTAGTGACTTTTGCTACTGTATTTACCTCGGTTTGTGCACGCTGCTTTGCTTAGGTTAATTTGACGTGTTAGTTGCAAGTAATTGTGGTGCACTGTTGAGTATTTTGGTGTCACCAGCAGTACACCCTATAAAAAATTACGTTTAGTTGCACAATGATGTAGAATTTTCTTGACTGATATACCAACTCTTTTTTGTCTACCAGATGATGATGGAGATTCCATTGGAGCTCATGCTGACTACTCCCTCCGTTACTAAATATAAGTCTTTCTAGAGATTTCACTATGGACTACATACGGATGTATATAGACGTAGTTTAGAGTGTAGATTCACTCATTTTGCTCCGTATGTAGTCTCTTATTGGAATCTCTAAAAAGACTTATATTTAGAAACGGAGGGAGTATAACTAAAAAACATCCTTGAATGTTCTTTCCTAACATTATCCCACTAGGACATCCTATATTCAATATTATCGAGTCAATAAATCCTGAGGTAAATGGATGAGCTGTCATGTTGTGAAAACGAAAATCAAACTCATGTTTCCCCCCGGTTTCTTGTGTATTTATGGGCAGCTCTGTTATACTGATCAGTTTGTAACCACTTGTGGGGTCCTTATATCAAATAATTTTATTTGTTAGGTTATGTGAAACACCATGGAAAGAGTCTAGTTCTGATGTGTTGAAGCTGTGCTTGTATGTTTGTTCTTCGTTTCCAAAGTTTTTATAGGGTGTTGTATGTGATCATAGTTACTTGAAATTCACGCTAGCGGGACAGAGGAAGAAGAACTGGCTGAAGAACTACTTCATAATCCCTTTCTTGCTCATCGTGATCGCTTTTCTGTTGTATGTGATCATAGTTTAGATCAATGGTGAAACATGTGTATGTGATCATATGGTTGTATTCGAGACTTGTAATAACTTGTATCACTATTTCGATGATGATGAGACATTGTTGTATCACTATGATGATGATAATGATGAGACATTGTTGTATCATATAGTTTCAATGCTGTATATGTTGGACTATATAAAAACCTGTATATTTGCTGTATAAATACTGCGTAAATATGTAGAAGAAAAAAAGTTGAAATTAATAGTAGTAGCGCACTGTTTGGGGTAGTAGTAGCGTAGGGCACACGCTACTACTACACAGAGGTAGCAGTAGCGCCGGGGGCACACCCGCGTTACAGCTAAGTAGTAGTAGCGCAGGTGGCCCCCGCCCTACTACTAACAGAAGTAGTAGTAGCGCAGGGTGGCACGTGCGCTACTACTACCCTGTTAGCTATAGCGCGGTAATAGTAGCGCGGGCCCCTGCGCTACTACTAGACGTTTAACCCGCGCCACTACTAGACTTTTCCCTAGTAGTGAGAGGTGCGGTAGCAAAGCAGCGATGCCTTCAGGAAGGTCAACGATGGCCATAGCCACCGCCATTGCCGGTCATGGCACAAGGCCGAGACAGGGTCTTCACCCAAGCTCCCACACCACCTCGGCCACACATCATCCCACACCGGCTCCGGCAAGCCCACCAAACCGCCACGACCATCGAAGCTGCCCGTTGACGAAGAGGCACTGAGACCGCCGCAGCCAGCCGCACCTCACGGAGACCACCGGCGATCAACCTCCCACACGAGGGCCCACCAACCACCGCTGCCACCAGCACTGAACATGCCACATCGCAACCGATGCAACCACCCGCACCTCGCAGAGGCCACCGTCGTCCATGCTAAAGTTACCAACATAAGACAACTATAGTTACCAGTTGTCCGTGCCATAGTTACCAACGTGTCAACTTTGTAGTTACCCAGCTGCCCGTGCAATAGTTACCAACACGAGACAACTATAGTTACCAGTTACCCATGCTACAATTTTCGAGTGTGTTAGGTCACAATCACCACGATAGTAGTGATGTAGTTACGTGGTGGTTGCGGCGGGATCTAGTTTTGGAATCGATATTTATCCATGAGTAGTCCCACAAACCCACATAATGTTGGCGGTAAAAATATACGAAGACATTTGGTAACTCTTGTAGTACCGGGTGATAACTTTTGACCTAAAAAAACATTGAAACGTTGCAAAAAAGTTATAGTTTCTAAGCCTGGTAACTTCTGTATGAACAGGTTGGTAAATTACATACTACAACTTGGTAACTTTTGACCCAAAAAAAGCGTTGAAATATAACAACATAGGATCTAGTTTAGAATGTCTTCTCGTGGCGGATTTAATGGTGAAAACGGATTTCGATTCGGACAGAGTGTTTGGTCTACAAAGCATTTTGAATTTTGATAGGTGGAATCTTTGATGACAACAGCCTTTGTCCTCTAGTGCATCCATACATTTGCATGTGGAGAGAAGGGTGGGGAACCTTTTTATGCCTAGTAACTTCTATGTAAACAGTTTGGTAACATACGTACTGCAGCTTGGTAACTTATGTACTGCAGCCTGATAACTTTTGACAAAAAAATCATCGCAATATACCAATATGCGATCTACTTTTGATGGTCTCGTTGCGACGGATATAATGGTGAAAACGGATTTTGAATCAGACAAACGGTTTGAGCTACACAACATTTTAAATTTTCGAAATATGATGGAATCTAGGATGATACAACACTTTTGTCTCATTTGCATACATGCATGTGTGATGGGGGAAATCGTTTTGCACTATCCCTAAATCTCTAACGTTCGTCAGTTATCACGGTCCTTCTTTTAACGGCAACATGGATGCGGCTAATGCATCGCAGTCTGGCCGGAAAGAGTAAAAAAGATAAATATTTAAAGTTTGTTATGTTAGCATTGGAATTGAGTACTACGTAGTAATTGGCATGTGCATTAATTAATGCAAGCATAGTAGGCCTCATGGACTCCTTTGCGGAGTCCTACGGACGGATGACATGCATATCCATCTGAGACGGAGTTGGTCGATCGTGCCCGTATACAGGCCGGAACATCCATGCTTTGTTTACAATGTTTTTTAATTCTAGACCGTTAAAATTTATAGTCAATGGATTAGATTTTTTTGCCATGTGGACGAACATGGTGATTCGTTTGCCTCTAGTTTAAAAAAATATAATAATAGATATAGGAGTATTTCCTTTATGGTTGAATCCCTAGCTATTTTCCTAGATTCTACAACAGATTCATATAGGAGTAGTAAGTAGTAAACAAAGGCAAAAACAAATCTTGAGATTTGACACTTGACATACTTGTACTGTAAATGCCACCCAATATGTCCAAGTCTAACACCTCACTATTTGAATAAGCTTATACTGTGGTACACTGCATAAGTACTAATAAAAATTTGTGTGCATCTTTTACACCCAAAAAAAACGATCATACTAGCACTTGCATGGACTAGGGTCTAGGGGGTAGTGGTTTTCCTTGATATTCAGGTAAATTCGGCTAGTGGGAACTAGACACTGCATTTGTTATTGCATAGTACTGTAAAGTTGGTGTCTATTCCCAAACACACGTTACAAAGTCCTGTTTTTCTTTCTTTGAAACATCGAGTACGATACGTAGACGCAGCAACAGTACTTATTTCATTTGTATAGACATATATAGAAGTGTTGCTTGTCACTCAGCTGATGCCAATAATGACACATTTGATTTCACATTGCGGCAAAAAGTCTATCGGACCTTGGACCCCCGAAAATGCAAAAGGAACCCCGGGCTCCTATGAGCCTGGTTTTTTCAAGAATCCAAAATTGCATTTAAAAGTTCCAAAAAATTCTGAAAAAATCACATGTAGATTTGTACTTGTGAACTATGAATCTGTTACTTTAATCAAGAAGTATATTCGTTTATGGCTACACAAAAAAGACAATCGTGTGGATCTATAACAGATATATTATTTGTTATTATAGATCCAGAAACATGTATTTTTGTGTAGCCCATAAATAAAAAAATTCCTTAATGAAATTTCATATAAGTAGGAAAGATATACATACCTGTACAAGTTGATTTTTTTGGAATTGTTGGAAACTTCTAAATAATATATTTTTATAATACCGGGCACCATGAGCCAAACGTCCGTTCTCTTTGGACCCCTAGTTAATGGTTGATATAGGCTAGCAAGTTAGTGACCTAATGTTCTACTATATATTATCAGGACAAAAGCTAGTACTGATTTGGTTTATATCTATGACCTACCAGATGATTAGAATAGCCTTTTTCTCCTTCTTGAAAGTAGTAAACTCCACTAGAAGGCGTATATGTTAACAAATTTATCTGGAAACCACATCGGCGCTCATAAGTATGTGATGTGCAGATCTAGACTAATGTGGCACCAGTAAAGATGGCCCTCAAATACAATTTGAAGCTTTGGCATATCTTTATGTAAATTAGAAACAGCAAATTAACAAATTGTACGAGAAGAAACCTGGTGAACACTGTGAACACTGTTTCTTTCATTGTGAAAACTTCATCCGATGAATGCCATGTATGGAACACTTGCCGATACTGTCATTGGCCATATTGCATGCATGCTTCATTGAACAAAGAATATACTTTTAATTATGAACAATTTACAATATCCTCCAAATTGTATGTGGTAGGAAAAAATGATAGACATCCTGCTTAAATGTAGGCCTTTCTGTATCTGGATGCTTGCACGGTTGCCTAAGAAAGAAAAGGAATAGCACCTACATGAATTTGAAACACGTCCACGTACCCAATACGGTCTAAGTTAGGTGTTCCTATATTCGGAAAGGGAAAACTTTGTTTTTATCCCTCTAGCTTTTGCCCACTTTGCTTATGCCACTCTAGAATTTGACATATCACTTTTGGCACTCTTAGATTTTGACAATACATCACAATTGCCATTCAATGGCAAAAGCAATATGTTTAGAGTGGCAATTGTGATACATTGTCAAAAACTAAGAGTGGCAAAAGTGAAATGAAAAATTATTGCTTTTGCCATGGAATGACAGTTGTGATGTATTGTCAAAATCTAAAAGTGGCAAAAGTGATATGTCAAATTGTACAGTGGCATAAGCAAAGTTGGCAAAAGCTAGAGTGGCAAAAACAAAGTTTTCCCATTCAGAAATGCCAAACTACAATTTGCAAATTATCATCTTTTTGTATCTGCACTCCATGACTACGTGTAAGAATTTTCTTATGATATAATGTATACTAATTTCATTCGTAAATGCAAGACGTCCAAGAAAGAATGCAGCCTGGGTTGTCTAATTTGACTCGTAATACATAGGAAAATATTTTGATTGGTCAGCTGAAAATAGAGTTAAATTTTTCAGGAAAACGTTTTCACAATATCAAAGTTTATAATTTTCGGTAACATTAAAATTGAATGCCAAAGTTACATGTTAGATATTATCATCATGTTTTTTTCTTACGTGCAAGCTCTGCCGATTCCATTAAGATAGAGAAAAGAATTTACAAGAGTTGGCCCGGTTTATAAGGAAAACTAGGCCGAAAACCCACATAACCGCATGATTGATTAAGGGACAATCATGCAAAACCCCACAACCGCATGATTGATTAAGGAACAATCGTACAAAACCTTCGACGACGAAAACGAGCCACCCCTAGCCGAAAAGACTCCACCACCAACACAAATTAAAAGCCCGAGAGTCGAAGAGACCTAGGATAGAGTGGAGAAGCTCTTCGGCAATGCCTCCAAGGAGAAAATGACGCCCGAGGGCGTCAAGCGTCATCGGCACCGGCCCCCGCCGGGACAAAGCTTTGGCCCAGAGTGTTGAGAAACGTAGTAGAAAACAAAAAAAAATCGTCATACGAATCAAACTCCCAAGATCACTATGAAGATGGAAGTTAGATAGGATCTCATCTTTACAAACTAAACGCAGCGGAGAAGAAGAGTTGGTGTAAATCGTTGATGCAGATTCCCGCAGTTAGGATTAAACCTCCCAATTGCGAGAATTTTCTCCCTCAAATGAAGATCGAAAGCACGATCTCTCTGCCGGTATCCACGCATACAGACACACCAATTCAGCAGAGCTTCGCCGTCCAGAGCTAAGCCTGTAGGGTAACGCAGCAGAAAACAACAAAATTCCATACTACGTACAGGCCCAGGACCACTATGAAGATGCATACAAGGTTTGATATGATCATTACCAACTCGGACCAGCACCGGAAGAAGAGTTGGTGAAGATCGTCGGTGCAGATTCCCGTAGCTAGGATTTTACAACCTCCCAACCGCGAGAATTTTTCCTTCCTCAAACAGAAGATCGAACGTACGATTTCTCTACCGGGTTGCACACATACGGTGTCCCCGATGCAGCAGCACTTCGTCGCCCAGAACTAATCGCTACCGGAGACTAGGCAGCCTTGCGGCAAAACGAAACTATTTTGTGGAGGGCGAGAGAGAGAAAGGCAGATCAGTGCATGCCATTATGTTGAGAGCTCAAGTGTGTGTTGGAGGGCACCTCTCCTCCTCTATTTATAGGAGGAGAAGGGGTGGGGGTAGGCCTGGAGATGGCTGCCCAAAGCCCCCCCCCCCAACCAACATAGCCCCATAAAAGGGGGGAGGTTGCCCCCAAAGGGCCCCCCACCCTAGTCGAACCCCATGGAGGGGGCTGCCCCCAAGGCCCCCCTCCCAACACTCTCCACACATGGGGGGGGGGGGGACTGCCCCCCATAGGGGGCGAGGGGGCGCCCCCTCCAACATCTCCCACAAAAAGGGGGAGGCTGTCCCCTACAGAGGGAACCCCTCCCAACACTTGGTCCTTTGTGTGTGCTGCCCCTTGGGGCCTTCCAAAAAATTCCGGGAGGTCCCGGAACATTTCTGGTACCTCCAAAAAATGTTGGACGTAAACCGAAACTTTTCCGGTTACTCCGAAACACTTCCGGTTTTCTCTCCGAAACATTTTCAACATCTCCAAAACTTTTCCGGTGACTTTCTCTCAAGCTCCTAACCTCCTATTACTCAGTAGATTGATGACCCTTAAGTGTGTGACCATGTAGGTTTGGTGAAGTATAGACATGACCGGAATTCCTTCCGATCAATGATCAATAGTGGAACCGTGGACATCCATATTGACCCCTATACCTACACGAATGATATTCAATTGAACCAGTAGTTCCCGTGCGCTATTCCTTTTGCTTCACGATATGTTACAAAAAACCGGAGGTGAGATTTTTCGGCATCCCCGTGAATAAACAACTTGTTCACTATGCCAGTTCCCTCGTTACCGGTTTTGTTCGCATTTCTTGTTCCCGTGTTCCGGCATCCCTGTGATCAAATCACATTGTGTCTGGCCATACTATGATGGATACCGTGAAACCGAGAGGGCCCAAAGAATATATGTCCATCGTCGGAGGAGCAAATCCCAGTCTTGAGCTATCTAGTCCCTTGTCATATTTTTCCGATGAACCCGTAAGCTGCCTTTATGATCACCCTGTTACGGTTGACATTAGACAAACCCCAAAGCACATCATCAGTGTAGGTGATATGCCCTAGAGGCAATAATAACAGCTATTATTTATTTCCAAGTTCATAATTATGCTTATTTTCCATGCTATAACTGCAATGGTCCTTGAGGCCGTATACCCATAAAGTCTCAAAGGGAAACTCGTATGCATGTGTGAAATAATAAACGGTAAAATGTATTCCTAGTCATGCATCTAAGACTAGCTCAGGTGTTGCATGATGATCACGTTTTCCTGATCATGGGCATGTCTATGCTGGCAACTTTGAAAACACAATGTTAGAAAATCACTTGTGTTGAATCGACCCAAATTGATGTTATGCTATGAGATACATTCGTCACAAGTTAATGGTAAATAACATAGAGAAAGTTGGTTTTTGCATAATTCCTTAGACCATGAGAGTATCCATTTCCTTCATACTTGCTTCATGAACTTTGGGGTTAGTTAAACGTCATCCGTAATAGGGTGGCTATTACGGCGGCTTTCGGGTTCATGAAAAGGTATGACAAGGGACTTGATAGCTAAAGATTGGGATTTGCTCCTCCGACGATGGAGAGATATTCTTTGGGCCATCTCGGTGTTACGGTATCCATCATCATCTGGCCAGACACAGTGTGATTTGATAACAGGGATGCCGAGAACGCGGGAACGAGAAAAAAGAACAAAACCGATAACGAGGAAACTGGCATAGTGAACAAGTTGTTGATTTATGGGGATGCCATTAAATCTCACCTCAGGGTTTGTAACATATTGTGAAGCAACAGGAATAGCACACGAAAACTTACAGGTTCACTCGAATATTCATTCGTGTGGGTATAGGGATCAATATGGATGTCCACGGTTCCGCTACTGATCATTGATCGGAAAGTGTTCCGGTCATGTCTATACTTTACCGAACCTACAGGGTCACGCACTTAAGGGTCATCTATCTGCTGAGTACTAGACAGGGAGTCAGAGAGAAAGTCACCGGAAAAGTTTCGAAGACACTGGAATAGTTCCAGAGAGAAAATCGACGGAAAAGTTTCGGAGACGATAGAAAAGTTTCGAAACGCGACCAAAATTATTTTAGGGGTCCTGAAAATGTTCTGGACCTTCGGGAATTTTTTCGGATTAATCAGACTCTGAAAATATTTTGTCATGAATAGTGATGTGAATAGTGGTAGCACTATTAGGGTACAACTACTCCTTTGTAGTTTTGTACCAAAAAGTCAAGGGGGTGACATGGGGTGGTGGGACCACCTTTGGCGGGGGGGCACATAAGGTGGCCGGCCAAGGAGGAGCTCCTCCATGGAGCTCCACTTGCTTCCCCTTTTTGCCCTTATGAAGGACACATCTCATAGTTTTTTTTTGGGTATTTCAAGTGGCCTCTACCCCTTGCCTCACACTATAAA
Source organism: Elymus sibiricus (assembly GCA_039707655.1). Classification (NCBI taxonomy): domain Eukaryota; kingdom Viridiplantae; phylum Streptophyta; class Magnoliopsida; order Poales; family Poaceae; genus Elymus; species Elymus sibiricus. The sequence continues at coordinate 19,404,538 of CM077672.1, read as the reverse complement.
TAGAGGTGGAGAGGTGCTCTCCAAACTCACTCAAGTTTCTCTCAACACATGCCATGCAATGATCTTGCTTTCTTCTCTCCCTCACACGAAATAGTTTCGTAGCCGAAAGGCTGTCTAGTCTCCGGTAGGGCCTAGTTCTGGGCGGCAAAGCACTGCCGGATAGCTGACACCGTATGTGTGAAAGCTGGTAGAGAGGTCGTAGTTTTGATCTTAGTTCAAGTGGGCCTCCCGACGGGCTATCCGAGTGACCGTCCGAGATTCTGAGAGTACCTCCCGAAGGGCTGTCCGAGTGACCGTCCGAGATTCTGATAGTACTTCCCGAAGGGCTGTCTGAGAGACCGTCCGAGGGACTGGTTGAGGGCCTCCCGGAGGGTTGTCTGAGAGACCGTCTAAGGGACTAGTTGAGGGCCTTCCGGAGTGCTGTCTGAGTGACCGCCGGAGGAGCTGTCCGAGGGAGATAATCCTCGCGGTTGGGAGGATGTATAATCCTAGCTGCGGGGATCTGCACCGACGATCTTCACCAACTCTACTTCCGCTATGCTACGAGTTGGTAACGATCATATTATACCTTGTATGCATCTTCATAGTGGTCCTGGGCAGGTGCGTAGGTCAGATTTTTTTTGTTTTCTGCTGCGTTACTCTATAGTGGCGTCAAGAGCCATGTTATGCGTAGATGCAGGTTACGATCTAGAATACATGTGATGTATGGGTGTTGCGCAATATAATTTTATAGTAGATGAGTTCTATTGCTGAAAATTATTTGTGCGTGTATTAGATGAAATCTATTACCTGATGTTCTTGTTGCTTCCCTTGAATCTTCATATTTCTGATGTTGACGGCATGGTGGAGTTTTACAAAGTTCTAGCTATCCGCGATCATGATAGATCAACGAAGTGCTTCAGTTCTTCGGGTTCCACCATAGTTAAAGAAAGATGAAATTTAGCAGACTAAAGGGCAATGTAGATATGCTCTGCACGGGGATCACGCGTATGACGAAGTTCAGTTTGGGGCTCGAGATTTTTTATCTCGTGTTTCATACGCCCCGCAAAGTTAATCTAGTGACTTGAATAATCATACTTGATGATGAACGTTGGTAGCTGCGGTTTGATTGAAACCTTAAAAGCCACATAAAATAAAATCTTGTATGAACCGATTAGAGGCGTCTAACTTGGTTTTAGAGGAAGTGCATATGATGTGGTATAGTCTTCGTCATATTTAATGAGATTTTGTACGAGATGACTATATGACGTAATTAACATGACCTGCTTGTCATGATTCGGCATGATGGCTGGAGCCATATGATTGTCATTTTAATGACCTGCGTGTCAACCTCAATGTAATGCATTAATTTTATTAGCTATAGAGATAGCAATATTTTTTGATGCATCGACAAGGTGGTGACAAGCTTTGTGAAGGTGGTCATGGACGCAAAAGGCGAAGATAGAGAAAAAGGGAAAAACAAGCCTTGGCGGAACGGTTCTGCCACGGCAGTAGTTTTAGAAACAACTGCCACGGCAAAGTTTTGGCTGAATTTTCATGACGACAATGAAGACTTCTCTGTTAGAAAGGGCTATACCATATCATGCTATGGTGAATTGCTTGAGATGTTTATCCCTTTTGATGCACCCTTTTGATTGCGCGGTAGTCGCTTTTATTAGGGTGATCTCTCACTTAAAATATCAAGTAGTTAGTGTTCTCCTAAGTGTAGCACCATCTGAAATACATATATTTTTGGGGTGCGCCATGTCCACATGGGTACGAACGAATTGAGAGGTATGAGGCGGGTGATGGTCAGACCTCGCAGTGAGATCACTTGGTCGTCTTGACTTCTGGCTTGATTGTCTTGAGCTCGGAACACACCCATCAAAAGATGAACCAGAGTCACATAGAGATGTGCTCGGCAAGATGGCCTACCGATTGTAATTCTCATCATCAGTGATGTCCACATCAATGGCGTTGAATTGCAATACGGGTCCTGGATCACTCACAATCAATTATGAGAGATATTGATTTGAGTGGGAGCGCACTTTAGAATTAAATTGTTTAAATCTTATTGAAATTTATTATGAACATAGTCTAAGTATTATTTACATAATGGTTGCAGAATAATGGCTCACGTTTCCAGCTTCCCTATTAAAATTGAATAGCTGTTATTTATCTGGTTAAATACTTTATGATTGGTAAATGTAATGTGAGGATTGTCCTCAAGAGTGCCGAGAAGGACTTTATCCTATCACATACTTTCGGTATTCCCCCGCTAATGATATGGATGATGTGACTCTCGTCCTTCAATCCAAAAGCTAGAATTCCGTAACGGTCAAGAGCAATATGTTTGCTTCTATGAAACCCGAACTTCGAAAGTTTCGGATAGTTATGTGATATTCATGGAACTAAAAATCAGTTTTAGATACAAACAAAGGCTAAAAGATATGAGATATCCAAAGCAATGTTTGTTTGCAAAGTATTAGTGAAGTGTTTACTATGCAATAGAATGATAAGAGAGGGATCCAGAAGAACACCTGTCATGTGATGAAGGTGAATAAACAAAAACTTAAAGAGAAAGAAAATGTCCAAAGGGTGTCAATGAGACTTACACGCCTAGGAAGTCCGGAGCTGACGCCACTCTTAAAGTTCGGTGCTTCCTCTGAGAGTAGGAGAAATGTTGGAAGTAAAAATGTTAGAAGTATAAAGGCAAAAAGAAAGAAGACTAGAATGTCCAGCTCATGTATGAATGTCATATGAGTTATAGATGTATAGAAGGCTTGTTAAAGATATAATTCTTGGGAATTATGATTAAACATGTTAGTCACTGATTCTTGGGTATTGTGATTAAAAGTTGATCACAGGGATACCTGCTTGATTGCATTCTGTTGTGACTCGATGCAAGAACTACTACGGCCTAAAAGACTTGCCAGTAATGAGGTTTAGATATGCGCTGGGAACATAGTAAAATTTACTATGCTTTCCATCGGTGTATTACCTCTGCATTTATTTTCGCAATTCTTTTTAGAGTTTCATAAACTCTAGCCCATTGCATAATGTTTTATTGCGAGAAGGTTGTTCATAAGAGAACAATTGTTGTTCAGTGTTATGAATAACATAAGGGGCCATGCTTCCATCATGAATGAGATGTATGTTATGAATATTGATGATAATAGAATACATCCATAAGAATGACGCTAAATGGGCTAGAGTTTCATAAACTCTAGCCCATTGCATAATGTTTTATTGCGAGAAGGTTGTTCATAAGAGAACAATTGTTGTTCAGTGTTATGAATAACATAAGGGGCCATGCTTCCATCATGAATGAGATGTATGTTATGAATATTGATGATAATAGAATACATCCATAACAATGACGCTAAATGTCGCAAGACTAACAGAATACCACATATGTGTGGCAGTGCATTTTGGTCACATTGGAGAAACCCACATGAAGAAATTCCATATTGATGGATTTTAAAGTCATTTGATTATGAATCATCTGACACTTGCAACTTTCGTCCAAGAGTAAAGTAACCAAAATACCGTTCACAGGCCATGAGGAACGAGCATCGAACTTATTAGTAATCATACGTTCTGATGTGTGTAGTCCAATAAATATTGTTACTAGCAGTGGATTTGTCTATCTTCAGTAACGACTCAAGTAGATATGTGAATATTTGCTTAATGAGACATAAGTCTGGATCCTTTGAAATAGTTCAAAAGGTTTTTCAGAACGAAGTAGAAATTATTGTAATAAGAAAAAAAAATTATGTTTCTGCAATTAGATTGCGGAAAGAATATTTGAGTTACAAGTTTAGCAAATGTCTGATGAGTTATATTTTCATAACTTACACCTCCCGGAACATCGCTGAGAGTGGAATGACATGGTAAGAACAACGATGACATAAATCAATTTGCCATTATCACTTTTAAAGTAATGTATTAAAGACTGTAGCTTTTACACTGAAAAGAGCACCATCAGACTTGTTGAAATAACGCCATGGTATGGTGTGCTAAACCATGTTCTGTCTTTTCTTAACATTTGGAATATGGGGCTTGTGTAAGATGTTTACAAACCTATTCCAAATCAGACACGTACTATCTTGTAGGTTATCCCAAATTGTTGGGTAATTCCTCCATCACTATGCCGAGGCAAAAGGTTTGTCACATAGAGCGGTATGATTTTGAAGAAAATGTTTCGTGCAAAAGAGTGAGTGGGAGGGCAGTGCAACTCGACGAGATAGCAGTATCTTCATCATCAGGTAAAAGGAAAGAAACCTTGGAAGTAATTCCAGAGTTTCCTACTATGACTGATACGGAAGCCTCCACAGGAGATGTATTGACTTCGGTCGAACTTGCAGCTGAACAACATAGGCAAAACTCGTACAAACCTCTCAGGTGCGCAAATGAGGTATTGTTGTTAGACAATAGTATACCTACAATATACAAGGAAGCGTTGATGGTCCCTGACTCCGAAATTGGCTAAATGCCAAAATAATCCAAAATTGTATCCATATAAATGATTCAAGATGAGATCTTGATAAACCCTCCGGAAGACTTAAAATCTAAATGAATATTAATGGAACTATAAACTGATATGGATAAAAATGTTTTATCCATAAAGCTCGACTTGTTGCTTATAACAAATCAACGAGTTGACTACAACGAGATTGTCTTGCCGTAGCGATGCTTAAAGTCGGTTCGGGTTATACTAGTAGTTAATACATATTTCAACTATGAGATATGATAGATGGACGCCAAAAGGATTTTCACGAGATGGAAATACAACCAAGGACATGTATGTGATACATTCCAAAGAATTTTGTCGATCCAAAGGATGTTGGTGCGTGCGCAAACTTCAGAGTTCTAGTAATGGACGGAAACGAGCAAAATAGAGTTGGAATTTTTGTCTTGATGAAATAGTCAAAGAGTTTGATTTCATCAAGGATAACAAAGATGCTCGTGTTTACAAGAAAGTAAGTGGGAGCATAATAATATTTCTAAACCTTGTGTGAACGACGCATTGTTGATTAAAGATAATATAAATTTCTTGACACGAATTAGGACTTCACTGAAAATAGATTTTTCAATGAAAGTACTAAGGGCTAGGTAGCCTCGTATTAGGCACAATTATATTTAGAGATTGTATTGCATAATAGGGCTAAGCCAAAATGCATATTGACGAGATGCTAAAATGATTTAGCATGTGAACGCCAAGAATAATTTCTTATCGAAGTCACATCGAAAGAGTTTTAGCAAGACTCAGTGTCCTTAAAACACTGATGAGAAATATACATGATGGAGATTCCACACACTTTTGTGTTTGGATTAATCATGTATTCCATGGTATGTAAATCAACCAAATATGTCCAGTACTCCATATTAGTTGCGAGTAAGATACCAGAGTGATCAATGTGTTGATCATTGGACAGCAGTGAAAAATGTCATTGAGTACTAAAGTAGCACTGATGACATGTTTTCTCGCAAGCAGAGATTATGAAGAGTTCATTGTAATAAGTTACATCGATACAGTGTTCATCAATTCTCAAAGCGATTTTGATTTAAATTAAGGGTTTTGTGTAATACACAAATGGTGGCGCAATAAGTTGGAATTGTTCCGAACAGGTTACTATGGCGAATTCTATAAAGAGGCTAAGTATGCTGCCGCTTTAGAAGCGACAAAGAAGATGTTGAGTCATATAGTTCATTCATGAACTTAGTATGGTTCCAAGTTGGCTTTGGTCAATGGAACACTATTGTAGATAGTTGCTCCATAGCTCAGTCAGAGGAATCAAGGTTCGACCAGTGATTCGCATATATACAAAGCCAAGTCCACACAAAATATGAATTTTGTGAAAGCGTGAAAACGTGAGGATATGCAAAGATACACACAGACCTGAAGTTGTCAGATCTGTACGACGAAGACTATACCACAAGCGGAGCATATTTTACACCGGTGTGCCACAGGTGTAAAGTGCATTAACATTGACTAGATTATTGACTCTAGTGCAAGTGGGAGTCTGTAGGAGATATGCCCTAGAGGCAATAATCACAACTATTATTTATCTTCAAGTTTGTAATTATGTTTATTTTCCATGCTATAACTACAATGGTCCTTGAGGCCGTATATCCGTAAAGTCTCAGAAGGAAACCCATATGCACGTGTGGAATAATAAATGGTAAAATATATTCCTAGTCATGCATCTAAGACTATCTCATGTGTTGCATGATGATCATGTTTTCCTGATCATTGGTATGTCTATGCCTGCAACTTTGAGGACACAATGTTAGAAGAACACTTGTGTTGAATCGACCCAAATTGATGTTATGCTATGAGATACATTCGTCAAGTGTTAATGGTAAATAACACGGAGAAAGTTGGTGTTTGCATAATTCCTTAGACCATGAGAGTATCCATTTCCTTCATACTTGCTTCATGAACTTTGGGGTTAGTTAAATGTCATCCGTAACAGGGTGACTATTACGACGGCTTTCGGGTTCATGGAAAGGTATGACAAGGGACTTGATAGCTCAAGATTGGGATTTGCTCCTCCGATGATGGACAGATATTCTTTGGGCCCTCTCGGTGTTACGGTATCCATCATCGTCTGGCCAGACACAGTGTGATTTGATCACAGGGATGCCGAGAATGCGGGAACGAGAAAAAAGAACTAAATCGGTAACGAGGAAACTGGCATAATGAACAAGTTGTTGATTAACGGGGATGCCATTAAGTCTCACCTCGGGGTTTTGTAACATATCGCGAAGCAACAAGAATAGCACATGGAAACTTACAGGTTCACTCGAATATTCATTCGTGTGGGTATAGGGATCAATATGGATGTTCACGGTTCTGCTATTGATCATTGATCGGAAAGTGTTCCGGTCATGTCTATACTTCACCGAACCTACAGAGTCACACACTTAAGGGTCATCTATTTTCTGAGTACTAGACAGGGAGTCAGAGAGAAAGTCACCGGAAAAGTTTTGGAGACACTAGAATAGTTCCAGAGAGAAAGTCAATGGGAAAGTTTCGGAGATGACAAAAAGTTTCAGTGTAAAAAACAGAAACGTTCTGGAGAAAAAACATAATACGAAAATGTTTTGGAACACGACCAAATTATTTTAGGGGGTGCCAAAAATGTTTTGGACCTTCTGGAATTTTAGGGGGTGCCAAAAGTTTTAGTATAAATGGTGACATTACCATCCGCGTCTATCTTTCTTTTAAAAATCCATTTACAACCGATGGGTTTCACCCCCTCTGGAGGCTCTACCAAGTTCCAAACTTGGTTTTCGTACATGGAGTCCATTTCAGATTTCATGGCTTCATGCCATTCTTTTGAGCTAGGCCCCACCGTTGTTTCCTTGTAGTGCGCAGGCTGATAATCCTAAATGATGAAGATTTCGTTATGAAACCACTCAGGTAGCTCTATAGCCCTACATGATCTGCGCTGTCCAGTCACAAACTTGACTGAAGTTTTCACATCAGATGCGACAACTCCCGGCTTGGTTGTAGGGATATCTCGTAGAATTACTTCCGGTTTGTTAGCCCTATCAACTGTTGCCAAAGATTCACTAATCTCATAAAGTTGTACTATCCTCCCACTCACTTCTTTAGCGAGAAACTCTTTCTCGAGAAAGTCTCCATTCCTCGCAACAAACACTTTGTTATCAGACGGGTGGTAGAAAGAATACCCAATTGTTTCTTTGGGCTAAGCTACAAAGTAACATTTGTCCGATTTGGGATCGAGTTTGTTTGGTTGTAAACGTTTCACATATGTTTCACAACCCCAAATTTTGAGATGCGACAAACCGCCGTTCCATAACTCATATGGTGTTGTCTCAATAGACTAGGATGGTGCTCTGTTTAGTGTATGAGCCGCAGTATCTAACACAAGACCCTAGAAGGATATCGGCTATTATGTAAGAGACATCATCGACCTCACCATGTCTAACAAGGTTTGGTTACATCGCTTGGATACTCCATTCCTCTGTGGAGTTCGAGGAGGCGTAAGCTATGAAACGATTCCATGGTCAATCAGATGTTCGCTAAACTCATGCCTAAGATATTAGCCTCCACGGTCTGATTGCAGAAACTTAATCTTTCTGTCACGATGATTCTCTACCTCATTCTGAAACTCCTTGAACTTTTAAATGGTCTCGGACTTATGCTTTATTAAGTAGATATAACCATATCTACTTAAATCGTCATTAAAAGCCACGAAGTAGAAATATCCACCGCACGCCGGTGTACTCATCGGACCACATACATCACTATGTATTATTTCCAATAATTCACCCGCCCATTCTGGATGACCCGTGAACGGCGTCTTGGTCATTTTCCCCATCAGACAAGCTTCACTTGTATCAAATGATTCCAAATCAAAATATGGTAAAACTCCATCTTTATGAAGTCTTTGCATGTGTTTCTTTTCGATGTGGCCAAGACGGCAGTGCCACATGAAAGTGGCATTCGTATCAGCCTTCTTAAGGCGTTTAGCCTCTATGTTAAAGACATCATTTCCACATTCAAGATTCAAAATGAATAGGCCCCCAATAATGGGTGCAAATCAATAAAACATATCCTTACAATAAATTGAACAACCATTGTTCTCAGACTTATAACAATATCCATCGTGTATCAGACATGATTCAGAGATAATGTTTGTACACAATGTTGGAACAAAATAACACTTATTTAGTTCTAAGATAAATCCTGATGGGAGACGTAGAGGCATGATGCCGACGGCTTGAGCGGCGATACCAGCATCGTTCCTGACGCGCATCACGACTTCATTCTTTGCCAGCATACGCACTTTCTGAAGTCCCAACATCGTGTTGCAAATGTGAGCAACCAATCCGGTATCAAATACCCATGACTTACAGTTAGTGTCAGCCAGCAAAATATCAATGACATTAACTTGTATAGCAGTTATACCTTTGTGGGATGATCCGGACTTTTTCTTCTCTGCCAGATATTTCTTGCAATTCCTCTTCCAGTGTCCCTTGCCCTTGTAGTAAAAACACTCAATCTCTTTTGTGGCTCCGCCCTTAGACTTTCCTTGGGAGCTGGTCATACCAGCGCCCTTGCCTTTCTTTGACTTGCCTTTCCTTTTGAAACTGCTGGTTTTGTTCACAAGCATCACAGGCTTGTGATTCTTCTGCATTCCCGCCTCTGCAGTTTTCAGCATAGCGAACAACTCATTTGGTGGCTTGTCCATCCCATTCATGTTGTAGTTCATGACAAAACTATCGTAAGATAGGGGGTGTGAAGCAAGGATCATATCGGTCCCGAGTGATTCTGGAATTGGAAATTCCAAGGCATTGAGTCTATCAGCATAGCCAGCTAACTTGACCATGTGTTCACTAACTGAAGAGCCTTTAGCCATCTTGCATTCAATCAATGTCTTTGTAATGTCAAAATGTTCAGACATTGCATTGGTTTTGTACAAAGCATCCATTGCCGTGTCTATATCATGAGCGGAGTGCCTTTCAAACTATTTTTGAAGCTCTGGACTTATGCAAGTCAGCATAAGGTACTGCACCAGAGTGTTGTCATCATTCTTTGTGGCCCAGACATTTCTATCATCTGCCGAGGCAAAAGGTTTGCCACATAGAGCGGTATGATTTTGAAGAAAATGTTTCTTGCAAAAGAGTGAGTGGGAGGGCAGTGCAACTCGACGAGATAGCAGTATCTTCATCATCAGGTAAAAGGAAAGAAACCTTGGAAGTAATTCCAGAGTTTCCTACTATGACCGATACGGAAGCCTCTACATGAGATGTATGGACTTCGGTCGAACTTGCAGCTGAACAACATAGGCAAAACTCGTGCAAACCTCTTAGGTGCGCAAACGAGCTATTGTTGTTAGACAACAGTATACGTTCAATATACAAGGAAGTGCTGATGGGCCCTGACTCCGAAATTGGCTAAATGCCAAAATAATCTAAGATAGTATCCATATAAATGATTCAAGATGAGATCTTGATAAACCCTCCGAAAGATTTAAAATCTAAATGAATATTAATGAAACTATAAACTGATATGGATAAAAATGTTTTATCCATAAAGCTCGACTTGTTGCTTATAACAAATAAAGGCGTTGACTACGACGAGATTGTCTTGCCGTAGCGATGCTTAAAGTCGGTTCGGGTTATACTAGCAATTAATACATATTTCAACTAAGAGATATGACAGATGGACGCCAAAAGGATCTTCATGAGATGGAAATACGACCAAGGACATGTATGTGATGCATTCCAAAGAATTTTGTCGATCCAAAGGATGCTGGTGAGTGTGCAAACTTCAGAGTTCCAGCAATGGACGGAAGCGAGCAAAATAGAGTTGGAATTTTTGTTTTGATGAAATAGTCAAAGAGTTTGATTTCATCAAGGATAACAAAGATGCTCGTGTTTACAAGAAAGTAAGTGGGAGCATAGTAATATTTCTAAAACTTTGTGTGCACGACACATTGTTGATTAAAGATAATATAAATTTCTTGACACGAATTAGGACTTCACTGAAAATAGTTTTTTTCAATGAAAGTACTAAGGGCTAGGTAGCCTCGTGTTAGGCACAATTATCTTTAGAGATTGTATTGCGTAATAGGGCTAAGCCAAAATGCATATTGATGAGATGCTAAAATGATTTAGCATGGGAATGCCAAGAATAATTTCTTGCCGAAGTCACATTGAAAGAGTTTTAGCAAGACTCGGTCTCCTTGAAACACTGATGAGAAATATACATGATGGAGATTCCACACACTTTTGTGTTTGGATTAATCATGTATTCCATGGTACGTAAATCAACCAAATATGTCCAGTACTCCATATTAGTTGCGAGTAAGATACCAAAGTGATCAAAGTGTTGATCATGGGACAGCAGTGAAAAATGTCATTGAGTACTAAAGTAGCACTGATGAAATGTTTTGTCGCAAGCAGAGATTATGAAGAGTTAGTTGTTATAAGTTACATCGATACAGTCGTCATCAATTCTGAAAGCGATTTTGATTTAAATTAAGGGTTTTGTGTAATACACAAATGGTGGTGCAGTAAGTTGGAATTGTTCCGAATAGGTTACTGTGGCGAATTCTATATCGGAGGCTAAGTATGTTGCCGCTTTAGAAGTGACAAAGTAGATGTTGAATCATATAGTTCATTCATGAACTTAGTATGGTTCCAAGTTGGCTTTGGTCAATAGAACACTATTGTAGATAGTTGCTCCATAGCTCAGTCAGAGGAATCAAGGTTCGACCAGTGATTCGCATATATACCAAGCCAAGTCCACACAAAATATGAATTTTGTGAAAGCGTGAAAATGCGAGGATATGCAAAGATACACACAGACCTGTAGTTGTCAGATCTGTAGGACGAAGACTATACTACAAGCGGAGCATATTTTACACCGGTGTGCCACAGGTGTAAAGTGCATTAACATTGACTAGATTATTGACTCTAGTGCAAGTGGGAGTATGTAGGAGGTCTGCCCTAGAGGCAATAATCACAGCTATTATTTATCTTCAAGTTGTAATTATGTTTATTTTCCATGCTATAACTGCAATGGTCCTTGAGGCCATATATCCATAAAGTCTCAGAGGGAAGCCCATATGCACGTGTGGAATAATAAACGGTAAAATGTATTCCTAGTCATGCATCTAAGACTATCTCAAGTGTTGCATGATGATCATGTTTTCCTGATCATGGGCATGTCTATGCCGGCAACTTTGAGGACACAATGTTAGATGAACACTTGTGTTGAATCGACCCACATTGATGTTATGCTACGAGATACATTCGTCACGAGTTAATGGTAAATAACACAGAGAAAGTTGGTGTTTGCATAATTCCTTAGACCATGAGAGTATCCGTTTCCTTCATACTTGCTTCATGAACTTTGGGGTTAGTTAAATGTCATTCGTAACAGGGTGGCTATTACGGTGGCTTTCGGGTTCATGGAAAGGCATGACAAGGGACTTGATAGCACAAGATTGGGATTTGCTCCTCCGACGATGGACAGATATTCTTTGGGCCTCTCGGTGTTACGGTATCCATCATCGTCTGGCCAGACATAGTTTGATTTGATCACAGGGATGCCGAGAACGCGGGAACGAGAAAAAAGAACAAAATCGGTAACGAGGAAACTGGCGTAGTGAACAAGTTGTTGATTCACAGGGATGCCATTAAATCTCACCTCGGGGTTTTGTAACATATCGCGAAGCAACAAGAATAGCACACGGAAACTTACAGGTTCACTCGAATATTCCTTCGTGTGGGTATAGGGATGAATATGGATGTCCACGGTTCCGCTATTGATCATTGATCGAAAAGTGTTCCGGTCATCTCTATACTTCACCGAACCTACAGGGTCAAACACTTAAGGGTCATCTATCTGCTGAGTACTAGACAGGGAGTCCGAGAGAAAGTCACCGGAAAAGTTTCGGAGACACTGGAATAGTTTCAGAGAGAAAGTCGACGGAAAAGTTTCGGAGACGACAAAAAGTTTCAGTGTAAAAAATAGAAACGTTCTGGAGAAAAAACATCATACGAAAATGTTTCGGAACACGACCAAAATTATTTTAGGGGGTGCCGAAAATGATTTGGACCTTCGGGAATTTTTACGGATTAATCAGACTCTGAAAATATTTTGTCATGAATAGTGGTGTGAATAGTGGCAACACTATTAGGCTACAACTACTCCTTTGGAGTTTTGTGCCAAAAAGTCAAGGGGATGACATGGGGTGGTGGGACCCCCTTTGGGGGGCCCCACATAAGGTGGCCAGCCAAGGAGGAGCTCCTCCATGGAGCTCCACTTGCCTCCCCTTTTTGCCCTTATGAAGGACACATCTCATAGTTTTTTTTGGGTATTTCAAGTGGCCTCTACCCCTTGCCTCACACTATAAATAGAGGTGGAGAGGTGCTCTCCAAACTCACTCAAGTTTCTCTCAATACATGCCATGCATTGATCTGGCTTTCTTCTCTCCCTCACATGCAATAGTTTTGTAGCCGAAAGGCTGTCTAGTCTCCGGTAGGGCCTAGTTCTGGGCGACAAAGCCCTACCGGATATATGACACCGTATGTGTGCATCCTGGTAGAGAGGTCATAGTTTCGATCTTAGTTCAAGAGGGCCTCCCGAAGGGCTGTCCGAGTGACCGTCCGAGATTCTGAGAGTACCTCCCGAAGGGCTGTCCGAGTGACCGTCCGAGATTCTAAGAGTACCTCCCGGAGGGCTGTCCGAGAGACCGTCCGAGGGACTGGTTGAGGGCCTCCCGGAGGGTTGTCCGAGAGACCGTCTGAGGGACTGGTTAAGGGCCTTCCAGAGGGTTGTCTGAGTGACCGCCTGAGGAGCTGTCCGAGGGAGATAATCCTTGCAGTTGGGAGGCTGTAAAATCCTAGCTGCGGGGATCTGCACCGACGATCTTCACCAACTCTACTTCCGCTGCGCTACGAGTTGGTCACGATCAGATGAAACCTTGTTTGCATCTTCATAGTGGTCCTGGGCTGGTGCGTAGGTTGGAATTTTTTTGTTTGCTTGTATGTTACCCTACAATCAGGTACGAAGGAACTTGATTGTCTCATGGTCTAAGTAATTATTCAAACATTATCTTTCTCTGTGTTATAAACCATTGACTTGTGACAAGTGGATCTCATAGCATAACATAAAATTGGGTTTGTTCAACACAAATATTCTTCTAACATTGTGTCCTCAAAGTTGTCGGCATTGTCATGCCCATGATCAGGAAAATGGAACCATCATGTAACACTTGAGCTAGTCTTAGAGGGGAGACTAGGAATCTATTTTACCATTTATTATTCCACACATGCACATGGATTTTGCTCTGAGCCTCTTGGATATACAGACTCGAGAACCATTGCAATTATAGCACCAAACATAAATATTAATTATGAATATGAGATAAATAATAACTTTTATTATTGCCTCTAGGGCATATCTCCATCAGACTCCCACTTGCACTAGAGTTAATAATCTAGTTTACATAACTTCTTTAACACCAATGGCTATCTGGTGCAGCTCATGCTTTTCTCATGGTAGGGGCATCGTCATCGGGTCTGACACGTTCAGATCCGTGTGAACCTTGCGTACTTTCACAAAGCACTTGTCAACATGATATCGGATGATGTGATATTTGCGTTCAATATGTCTTGACTTATGGTGGGACTGTGGCTCCTTTGCCTGAGCCACGGTGCCACAATTATCATACTAGATCTCCACCGGGTCCAGCATACTTCAAACCACACCAATTTCTTCAAGGAACTGCTTGATCCAGACCGCCTCCTTTGAGGCTTCTGAAGCTGCGACATATTCCGCCTCCGTCGTAGAATCCACCATAGTGTTCTGCTTGGAACTCTTCCAGCACACTGCACCACCGTTCAAAATGAAAACATAGCTCGATTAAAATTTGAAGTCATCTGGGTCAGTCATGAAGCCTGCATCAGTGTAACCACTTACAATGAGCTCTTCATCACCTCCGAACACAAGGACCATGTCCTTGGTCCTTCTAAGGTACTTAAGAAAAAATTTAACTACTGCCCAGTGTGCCAATCCTAGATCACTCTGGTAAACACTTAGTGCATATGAAACATCTGGTCTTGTACACAGCATGGCATACATGATGGAACCAACTGCGGAAGCATATGGAACATCATTCTTCTGTACTCGCTCATCAAGAGTCCGAGGACACTGATTCTTGCTAAGCACCATGCCAAGCTACATTGGGAGTAGGCCCTTCATGGCATTCTCCATATTAAACCTTTTTAATACCTTGTCAATGTACATGCTTTGGCTTAGCGCTATAAGGCGTCTTTATCTATCTCTATAGATTTTAATGCACAATACATACGCTGCTTCGCCCAAGTCTTTCATCGAAAAACTATTCTTCAATGACTCTTTTATTTTACTAAGAAAACTTACGTCATTGCCAATCAATAATATGTCATTCACATATAAGATTAGAAATGCTTTTGCGCTCCCACTAAACTTCTTGTATACACAAGACTCTTCGTCATTCTTGATGAAGCCAAACTCTTTGACCGCTTCATCAAAACAAATATTCCAGCTCCTTGATGCTTGCTTTAGACCATAAATGACCCTCTGAAGCTTGCATACCTTTCTAGCATCCTTAGCATCGACAAAACCTTCAGGCTGTATCATGTATACATCTTCTTCAAGATATCCATTTAGGAAAGCTATTTTGATATCCATCTGTGATATTTCGTAATCGAAATAAGCACTAATTGCTAGCATTATCCGCGCAGACTTAAGCATAGCTACGGGCGAGAAAGTCTCGTCGTAGTCAACTCCTTGAATTTACCATAACCCCTTCGCGACAAGTCGAGCTTTATAAATGGTGACATTAACATCCACGTCTATCTTTCTTTCAAAATTTTATTTACAACCGATGGGTTTAACCCCCTCTGGAGGCTCTACCAAGTTCCAAACTTGGTTTTCGTACATGGAGTCCATTTCGGATTTCATGGCTTCATGCCATTCTTTTGAGCTAGACCCCGCCACTATTTCCTTGTAGTGTGCAGGTTCATCATCCTAAAGGATGAAGATTTCGTTATGAAACCACTCAGGTGGCTCTATAGCCCTACCTGATCTGCGCGGTCCAGTCACAAACTTGACTGAAGTTTCCGCATCAGATGCGACAACTCCCGGCTTGGTTGTAGGGATATCTCATGGAATTACTTCCGGTTTGTTAGCCCTATCAACTGTTGCCAAAGATTCACTAATCTCATCAAGTTGTACTGTCCTCCCACTCACTTCTTTAGCGAGAAACTCTTTCTCGAGAAAGTCTCCATTCCTCGCAACAAACACTTTGTTATCAGACGGGTGGTAGAAAGAATACCCAATTGTTTCTTTGGGATAAGCTACAAAGTAACATTTGTCTGATTTGCGATCGAGTTTGTTTGGTTGTAAACGTTTCACATATGTTTCACAATCCCAAATTTTGAGATGCGACAAACCGGGTTTCTTCCCGTTCCATAACTCATATGGTGTCGTCTCAATAGACTAGGACGGTGCTCTGTTTAGTGAATGAACCGCAGTATCTAACACAAGACCCCAGAAGGATATCGACAGTTCTGTAAGAGACATCATCGACCTCACCATGTCTAACAAGATTTGGTTATGTCGTTCGGATACTCCATCCTCTGTGGAGTTCCAGGAGGCGTAAGCTATGAAACGATTCCATGGTCAATCAGATGTTCACTAAACTCATGCCTAAGATATTCATCTCCGTGGTCTGATTGTAGAAACTTAATCTTTCTGTCACGATGATTCTCTACCTCATTCTGAAACTCCTTGAACTTTTCAATGGTCTCGGACTTATGCTTTATTAAGTAGATATAACCATATCTACTTAAATCGTCATTAAAAGCCACGAAGTAGAAATATCCACCGCACGCCGGTGTACTCATCAGACCACATACATCACTATGTATTATTTCCAATAATTCACCCGCCCATTCTGGATGACCCGTGAATGGCGTCTTGGTCATTTTCCCCATCAGACAAGCTTCATATGTATCAAATGATTCAAAATCAAAAGATGGTAAAACTCCATCTTTATGAAGTCTTTGCATGTGTTTCTTTTCGATGTGGCCAAGACGGCAGTGCCACATGAAAGTGGCATTCGTATCAGCCTTCTTAAGGCGTTTAGCCTCTATGTTAAAGACATCATTTCGACATTCAAGATTCAAAATGAATAGGCCCCCAATAATGGGCGCAAATCCATAAAACATATCCTTACAATAAATTGAACAACCATTGTTCTCAGACTTATAAGAATATCCATCGTGTATTAGACATGATTCAGAGATAATGTTTCTACACAATGTCGGAACAAAATAACACTTATTTAGTTCTAAGATAAATCCTGATGGGAGACGTAGAGGCATGATGCCGACGGCTCGAGCGGCGATACTAGCACCATTCCTGACATGCATCACGACTTCATTCTTTGCCAGCATACGCACTTTCTGAAGTCCCAATATCGTGTTGCAAATGTGAGCAACCGATCCGGTATCAAATACCCATGACTTACAGTTAGTGTCAGCCAGCAAAATATCAATGACATTAACTTGTATAGCAGTTATACCTTCGCCGAATGATCCGGACTTGTTCTTCTCCACCAGATATTTCTTGCAATTCCTCTTCCAGTGTCCCTTACCCTTGTAGTAAAAACACTCAATCTCTTTTGTGGCTCCGCCCTTAGACTTGCCTTGGGAGCCGATCATACCAGCGCCTTTGCCTTTCTTGGACTTGCCTATCCTTTTGAAACTGGTGGTTTTCTTCACAAGCATCACAGGCTTGTGATTCTTCTGCATTCTTGCCTCTCCCGTTTTCAGCATAGCGAACAACTCGTTTGGCGGCTTGTCCATCCCATTCATGTTGTAGTTCATGACAAAACTATCGTAAGACAGGGGGAGTGAAGCAACGATCATGTCGGTCCTGAGTGATTCCGGAATTGGAAATTCCAAGGCATTGAGCCTATCAGTGTAGCCAGCTAACTTGACCACATGTTCGCTAAGTGAAGAGCCTTTAGCCATCTTGCATTCAATCCAGGTCTTTGTAACGTCAAAATGTTCAGACCTCTCATTGGTTTTGTACAAAGCATCCATTGCCGTGATCATATCATGAGTGGAGTGCCTTTGAAAATATTTTTTAAGCTCTGGACTCATGCAAGTCAGCATAATGTACTGCACCAGAGTGCAGTCTTCATTCTTAGTGGCCCAGACATTTCTATCATCTGCCGAGGTATCTGCTGCCGGTTCAGATGGAAGAGGCGGGTCTAGCACATACTCGTTCTTAGCACTCCTGAGGATGAGCCTCAAGGTACGGACCCAGTCCGCATAGTTGTTTCCATTTGCAGCTAGCTTTTGTTTCGCTAACATCGGACCTAAGTTGAACGTGGCGTTGCCAACCATTGATCTACAACGGTAAACACAAGTTTCACTTAGACATTGTTCATAATTAATTGCACTAGTGATTAAACAATTTAATTCTAAAGTGCGCTCCCACTCAAACCAATATCTCTCATAATTGATTGTGAGTGATCCTAGACTCGTATTTCAATTCAACGCCATTGACGGATACATCACTGATGACGGGAATTTCAATCGGTAGGCAAACTTGCCGATCACATCTTTATGTGACTCTTGTTCATCTTTCGATGGGCATGTTATGAGCTCAGGACATTCTTGCCTGAACGTAAAGACTACCAAGTGAACTCGCTCTGAGGTCTGACCTTCACCCGCCTTACACCTCTCTAATCGTTCGTGCTCAGGTGTACATGTCGCACCCCGAAAAGATACGTGTTCTAGATGGTGCTACACTTGGGAGAACACTAACTACTTGATATTTAAAGTGAGAGATCACCCTAATAAAAGCGACTACCGCACAATCTAAAGGGTGCAATGAAAGGGATAAATATCTCAGGCAATTCATAATAGCATGATATGGTATAGCCCCTTGTTTCGGAGAAGTACTCATCTTCTTCGTGTTTGGCTTTTGCGTTGGGGTCCACCTCCGCAAAACTTGTCACCACCATGTTGATGCACTAAATAATATAGTGATCTCTATAGCTAATAAAAATAATGCATTACATCAAGGTTGACACGCAGGTCATTAAAGTGACAATCATATGGCTCCTGCCATCATGCCGAATCGTGACACCCAGGTCATATTAATTAATTACATCATATAGTCATATCATACATAATCTCATTAATATGACATAGGCTATACCACATCACATGTCATACTGCAAAACCAAGTTAGACGCCTCTAATTGGTTTATGGAAAAATTTATTTTACGTGGCTTCCATGGCTTCGAAACAAACCGTAGCTACCAACGTCCATCATGAAGTATGATTATTGAAGTCGCTAGATTAACTTTGCAGGGTGTATGAAACACGAGATTTAATGAAAAATCTCAAGCCCCATACTAAACGTCATCATACGCATGACCCCCATGTATATCATATCTACATGCCCTTTAGTTTGCGAAAATTCATCTTTCTTAACTAAGGTGGAACCCAAAGAACCGTGATAGCACATCGTTGATCTGTCAACCAGCATACTCATGAGCAGCATGGAAGGATCGCGGATAGCCAGAACTCTGTAGCAAAATTCCATCATGCCGTCAAGATCAGAAATATGCAAATTTAAGGGAAGCAACAAGAACATCAAGTAATATATTGCATCTACTAACAACAAATCTTATCTACTACTTTCATAAATTTTATTAAGTAATAGATCTCATCTACTACAAAAAAATATATCTTGCAACACCCATACATCTCATGTATTCTAGATCGTAACCTGCATCTACTCATAGCATGGCTCATGATGCCATTGTAGGGTAATGCAGCAGAAAACAAAAAAAATCCGTACTACGTACACGCCCAGGACCAATATGAAGATGCATACAAGGTTTGATCTGATCATTACCAAGTCGGAGCAGCAGCGAAAGAAGAGTTGGTGAAGATCATCGGTGTAGATTCACGTGGCTAGGATTTTACAACCTCTCAACTGCGAGAATCTTTCCTCCCTCGAACAGAAGATTGAACGTGCGATCTCTCTACCGGGTTGCATACATACGGTGTCACCGATCTAGCAGCGCTTTGTCGCCCAGAACTAATCGCTACCGGAGACTAGGCAGCCTTGCGGCAGAACGAAACTGTTTCGTGGAGGGCAAGAGGGAGAAAGGCAGATCACTGCATGCCATTGTTTTGAGAGCTAAAGTATGTGTTGGAGGGCACCTCTCCTCCTCTATTTATAGGAGGATATGGGGTGGGGGAGGCTTGGAGGTGGCTTAGGGTGTCCCCCTCACAAACATAGCCCCACAAAAGGGGGAGGTTGCCCCCAAAGCCCCCCCCCCCCACCCTAGCTGAACCCCATGGAAGGCGATGCCCCCAAGAGGGCCCCCCCTCCTAACACACCCCACACATGGTGGGGCTACCCCCCATAGGAGGCGCCCCCTCCAACACCTCCCACAACAAGGAGGGGGGCTGTCCCACATAGGGGGAACCCCTCCCAACACTTGGTAATTTGTGTGTGCTGCCCCTTGGGGCCTTCCGGAAAATTCCGGGAGGTCCCAGAACATTTCCGGTACCCTCCGAAAAATTCCGGACGTACTCTAAAACTTTTCCAGTTACTCCAAAACACTTCTGGTTTTCCCTCCGAAACATTTTCAACGTCTCCGAAACTTTTCCGGTGACTTCCTCTCAAGCTCCTAACCTCCTAGTACTCAGCAGATTGATGACCCTTAAGCGTGTGACCCAGTAGGTTCGGTGAAGTATAGACATGACCGGAACTCCTTCCAATCAATGATCAATAGCAGAACCGTGGACATCCATATTGACCCCTATACCCACACGAATGATATTCGATTGAACCTGGTGTTCCCGTACGCAATTACTTTTGCTTCGCGATCTGTGACAAAAAACCTGAGGAGAGATTTGTCGACATCCCCGTGAATCAACAACGTGTGCACTATCCCATTTCCTCGTTACCAGTTTTGTTCTCTTTTCTCGTTCCCGTGTTCCGGCATCCCTGTGATCAAATCACATTGTGCCTGGCCAGACTATGATGGATACTATGACACCGAGAGGGCCCAAAGAATATCTCTCCATCATCGGAGGAGCAAATCCCAGTCTTGAGCTATCTAGTCCCTTGTCATACTTTTCCGATGAACCCGTAAGCTGCCGTTATGATCACCCTATTACGATTGACGTTAGACAAACCCCAAAGCGTATCATCGGGTATGAAGGAAGTCGATACTCTCATGGTTTAAGGAATTATGCAAATGTTAACTTTCTCTGTGTTATAAACCATTAAATTGTGACGAATGGATCTCATAGCATAACATCAATTGGGTCTGTTCAACACAAATTGTCATCCCCATGATCGAGAAAACGGAACCATCATACAACACTTGAGCTAGTCTTAGAGGCGAGACTAGGAATCTATTTTACCGTTTATTATTCCACACATGCACATGGGTTTTCCTGTGAGCCTCTTGGATATATAGACTCGAGAACCATTGCAATTATAGCACAGAACATAAACATTAATTTTGAACATGAGATAAATAATAACTTTTATTATTGCCTGTAGATCATATCTCCATGAAAGCAATGCCAGAGGATTAAAGGTGAAAGTGGAGCAGCCTAACGGCGAAACAAATTCCATGAGAGAGAGAGAGATGGGGCAGCCGCCGGGCAGAAAAGAGATATGTTTGCAGGGGCTGCCCCTCTCGAATTATATGCACAGGAGGAAGTGGCCGCCTTGGAGGAGGGGCTGCCTCCTCCCCTAGGGGCGCACCAAAGGGGTGGGGTCCCCCCCCCCCCCCCCAAACCCTAGCCACACCTGGAGGCTTGGCCTCTAGGCCAGGGGGCGCCCCACTATTGGGCCTTTAGGTCCATGTGGCAGCTCTCCTTTTGGACCTAGCCAAAAGAGCAGCCCACAGCGCCCTATAAAATATTCCGAGAGGTTGCAGAAAACATCGGAACCTTCCGTAACCTTCCGGTGGTCTTTCCGATCTTTCGGGACTTTCTCGGTTTTCTGAAACTCCTCCGGTTTTCTATGAAACACTTCCGGTTCTCTCTCTGAAACATTTTCAACTTTTCCAAAACTTTTTTGGTGAATTTCTCTCAAGCTCCTAACACTTCTAATATTCAACAAATTGGTGCACCTTAAGCGTGTGACCCCGCAGGTTCGGTAAAGTGCAGACATGGCCCGGAACTTCTTCCGGTCAATGATCAATAGCGAAACCGTGGATATCCATATGGACCCCTACACTTACACGAATTGTTATTCGAGTGAACCTTAGTTCCCGTACACAATTCTCTATGCTTCGCGATACTTTACAAAACCTGAGGCGAGACTTATCGGTATCCTTGTGAAGCAACTCTTGATCACGTACTATACCAAGTTATCCTCGTTACCGGTATTGTTCTCTTTTCTCGTTTTTGTGTTCTGGCATCCCTGTGATCACGTCACGTTGTGTCTGGCCAGATGATGATGGATACCATAATACCGAGAGGGCCCGAAGAATGTCTCTCCATCATTGAAGGAGCAAATCCCAGTCTTGAGTTATCATGTCCCTTGACATACTTTTCTGATGCACCCGAAATCTGCCGTTATAATCACCCTGTTACGGGTAACGTTTGACAAACCCCAAAGTACACCGTCCGGCATGAAGGTACTCGATACTCTCAAGGTCTAAGGAAGTGAGTATACGTAAACATCTTGCGTGATTATACTTATAACTTTTTGACGATGTTATCTCGAAGTATATCATTCTGTTGGGCCTATCCAACACCATTGTTCTGCCAACAATGTGTTCTCATTATTGCCGACATCCTTGTTACTTTACCATGCCCATGATCAAGAAAACAGGATCATCAACAATACATGAGCTAGTCTTAGAGGCGAGACTAGGGATCTACTTGGTGTTTATTATTCCACACATGCAACTGGGTTTTCCTCCGAATCTCGTTTATATTTAGACTCGAGAACCATTGCAATTATAGCATAGAAAATAAACATTAATTACAAAAATGGAAATAAATAATAACATTTATTATTGCCTCTAGGACATATTTCCAACACAGAGCGCCTCACACAACCACCCCACCAAACCTCGAGGGAGGGGATCGGCCACGCCAACAGCCATCGCGGCCTAGCCCCAGCCAACCATGGAATAGATTCAAGGTGAACCCTACAATGACACCTCCAAGAAAGTAGCCACTGGAACCAACCCCCGTTGGCCAAGGCTTTCGCCCAGAGCCCAGCACCCTCCACCTCGATGAGCCTCATGGGAGGAGGCTCAACCACCGACGAACCAGAACTGGCCGTAAGCACGACCAAGCTCGGAAAACCAGTGACAAATCATGCGAGATGGAACGGACCGCCTGACACCACCGACGCCTCGCCACAGCACCACACGTGCCACAGCACCGATCGGACTTGCCCGACCAAAGACGACCCGCACCGCCATAGCCACCTGCAGCCAAGTCGCAGCCCTCTCGGGCCCAGATCAGGCCCGCCGCACCACCGTGCCACCACCGCCACCACCACAACGCGTGATAGCACCGCCCACAATAGCAACACACCACCGTATCACTGCCGAATGCCAACCGCGCCAGATCCAGTAGTCGCCGTCGCAGAACGCCCGCCACGGCCAGCCACCACTGTTGAACCAGATCTGAAGAATCAAACCCGCCAAACACGACCACCCACACCATGTGGAGATGCACATCCCGCGAAGTTAGCTAGCAGCACGACCGGCAACTCCAGTCACCGCGCTGCCAGATGCGCCACAGAGCCCTCCTCCGAGCACAGCCATGGGCACTTGACCTAAGTATGGCCGCCGGAACAGAAGCTCCATCGATGCCAGCCGTCGAGAGCCGTCGAGCCCCCAAATCCGACCTCCGCTCCGCCCGCATGGCCACGAATGGCTGCCGCCACCACGAGAACTTCTGGGGCCGCCGTCCCGGCTCCCAACCATCACCAATACGCGCGACGGTCACCTCCTTAGGAGGACGACCCCCGCCACCACCACGGCGCACGCCGCCGCCGCCGGCGGCCGAGGGAATCAAGGTGGAGGTGGCTGGTGCGGCTAGGTTTCAGACGCCCCGGTGTCGCCAGGGGCGACACGGGAGCGGCGGGGGAAAAAAAGTTGTCCAGTACTTTGGTCTTATCATCATGTCTAGAATATCATCTATTTGCGTATAGAGGGAGTACTATATAGAAGATTGTGGCTCACTTCCATGCCATAGATATATACTCATTATATGTAGAATCTGACATAAGCACTACTATTTATGAATTTGTGGTTTCTAAGTGTTGAAATTAAGAGCTTTATAAAAGCAACGAAAATTTTGTGTTTCATTTGATATATGCCATTTCTGTAGGTGACTGAAGTTTGTTCTATTATTTTACCTTGTCTCTTTAAACTGACATGTCTCGCTTTATTTTGATGTTAGCAAACTCTCTGTAAAATGTAACTGATATGTCTCACTTTACTTTGTTGTTAGCGAACTCTTTAATAAGTAACAATTGGCACCCTTGGGTTGAGAGGTTAGGTGATTATTTCCTAATTCATTCATTATCTAAAATAAGTAGACATGTGCCGTTGCTTCAATATCAACTTTCCTAAGTATTTACGTACATAAGATGTACTACATGGATGTTCATCCAACATGAAAAGACCTAACTCCTACCATGTTGAGCAAAGCTGAATATTGTCTTGATCAAATCCTTTTTGTATATGCACTCTCCTTTTTGGTTCTTGTTTTCTTCTTGCTCACTCTAGAATGACATGACTAGTGACTGATGAGAGGTTAATAGTTGCAGATAATTGTTGTACATCTTAATTACATGAACTCTTAGACCCCGTTAATTTGGAGTACATGTTTTTTTCGTGTTTCATGCAGGAACCAAACCATTTCCTCTGAAATTCTTGCATACCAAACAGGTTCATGTGCCGCTTATCTTTTGATGTTGTTCAGTACTATGTACTATGTTTTATATATGTGGAAAAGCTAATCGCTTTAACAATCAATAGGCGTGTCTTTCACTGCATTTTCTTCTGGAAGAGACATGACTGAGGCAATGCAGGGCCGTATGTGAAGATTTGGAAAAGGTAGTGACTACAGTTATGAAAAGACTTTTTTTTTTCTCTTTTTGTTATAAAAAATGACTTGTATTCTATGTTAAAAAAGGGAAAATTTTGGAAAGGAAAATGTTCTAGAATTATTATTGATTAATCATTTTATGCAGAATGAGAGGAAAATTGAAAGGACTTGAGGATACAATATTACCATATATTGGATGAACGTGGCTTTTCAACTTTTGTGCTGATGTGTGTGAAGGTACCACTGAACGCATGGATAGAGTTGATAGCAAAAACGACAAAATTGACCTCAGAACGAAAAGAATTCACAAACTGAACTGCCTTCAAAAAAAAATCGCTCAGCTGACCCTTTCGTGTGGCGCCCGACAGCTAGGCGCCACACTCCACTGTGCAGCGCCTAGCTCTCAGGCGCTACACGTCTGGCCAGCGTGGCACAGCTGGCCCCGCACCGAGCAGTGCAGCGCCTTTGAGCTAGGCGCCACACATGTAATGTGCAGCGCCTAGCTCTTAGGCGCTGCACTGAGACTTTGTAACGGCCGCGCGCTGGCCCTCCCCCCACTCCACCCCATTCCTTCTAGTTACAGAACAGAGTGCGGCGGCGGCTTCCTCCTCTCCCCCTCTCAATCCTCTCTCCCAAAATCTTCAGATCTGACGATTTGTTGCATGCATTTCTTCACCAATCTATCCTAGAAGGTATTCTCCTCCGATCTCCTTCTTTATATCCAGAAAATGTTACGTATTTTTCAGATTTGTGGAACCCTTATTTGGTTGGATTAGAAATTTGCATGTAAATTTTGAAATAGATTGTGGGATCTAGGATTTGTAGATGATTTATAATCATTTTGTAACCCTAGTTTAGTTGATTTGTATTGACAATATATGCTTCCATAGTGAAAACCTAGATTGTTGAGATGAACCCTATACATATTGAGATGTTTGTGTTGATGTTTTTTTAGATGAGTGAGATGAAATCCTAGATTTGTATCGACAAGGTTGCTTTCGTTTCGGAACCCTACATGTTGAGATGTTTTTGAGATGAGTGAGATGAAACCATTATGGAACCTTATATTGTTTTGGATGCATATGTGTTTTGTGATGATTATTGGTATGCTTTGATTGTATGTCTTACGCAGCCGCCACCGCCACCGCCACCGCCACCACCTCCTCCGTCGCCGCTTCTCCGACCATCTCCTTCCCGCATACCCCTCCCCATGCCCCACACCTCCAGATCTACCGGGGTGCCATTGGGGGAGGGGAGGGGTACCGAATCCCGCTGCCTCTTGTTTACCAGGCGTTTCCAGATCTCCTGCTTCCCCTCAATTCGATCTCGGCGGAGGCCCAAGCGGAGACCAGGGTGCAGCGCTGGAGGGAGCGGGCGATGCGGATCAGAGACGATGCTCTCTAATGGACGATGTGCGTGAGGGAGTGGAAGGAAGCGGAGGAGGAGGTGGAAGAGGGGTCAGATCTGAATTCCGTCGCCAGGAGATATGCTCGGGTGTGCAAAGATCATGCAGATCGAGAATTGTTGAATCTCGCCTGGAGAATTTACTTCGAGGGCAACAGGGAGGAGAAGCGCAGGATGCCGCATCCATCCGAGCCGCCAGTAGCGTTCGTCCATTGGGCAAAGCAGGAAGCGAAGTCAACAGATCAGAGTCGTGCAGAGAGATGGGATTGCATCATAGGTCCGATGCCTACCCGCACCCCGCCGCCCCCGGAGCCGGTGGATCCCTTGCCATACCGCTCACCACCGCCGGCAATGGATTGAGGGAGTGGACAGTATCTGCAGATGAGGGCATGGAGTTTGTGGAAGGAGGCAACCACTTATCTGCTAACATTTAGAACTAGTTGTCGGTTTCTTTGTGAACTTCTTGTCTTTGTTGAACTTGAAGTGACGTTAAGTCTTTGTTGAACTTGTAACAATCTTGTCTTCTGTCAAGCTTGTAGTGACGTGTCTTAAATCCCAAACTGTTATGTTTTATGTGAGATGTCTTAGATCCCAAACTGTCATATTGTTGATCCTTACTGTTTTATGTGAGATGTAGAACTATTGAAATTGTCATATTGTTGATATGAAACTGATCTGCTTCTGCAGATATCAGATGTGCAGCGCCTTGACGTCAGGCGCTGCATTACACAGTGCAGCGCCTGAGATCCAGGCGTCACACTGTGTAGTGCAGCGCCTGACTCCTACGCGTTGCATATTTGGATATCAGCAACAGAAAGGTTCCAGTGGTTTTTCGTCCAAAATTTTGTCTGAGTGTTGGTGCAGCGCCTTTGGCTGAGGCGCTGCACTGCACAGTGCAACGTCTGAGAGCCAGGCGTCACACTTCTCCAAAATTTGGAAGATTTGGAGAAGGGGGAGAGAGGATGTGGGGTTGGGCGTTGGGGATGTGTGTGTGGGGGGGGGGGGGGGATGGGTGGGGGAGGGGGGCCAGCCTACCAACTACTAACAGAATGTGCAGCGTCTAAGAGCTACACAGTGGAGTGCCTAGCTCCAAGGCGCTGCACTGCTCAGTGCGGGGCCCAACTGTGCCACGCTGGCCAGGCGTGCAGCGTCTGAGGGTCAGGCGCTGCACAGTGGAGTGCAGTGCCTGACTGTCGGGCGCTGCACAAAAGGGTACTGCATGCACAGAAATTTTTTCAACCACAGTTCAGTTTGTGAATTCTTTTCGTTCTTAAGTCAATTTTGTCGTTTTTACCGTTGATACTGTGTTTGAATGCTGTTGACATAGACCAAATCCAGTGTTACTTGTCAGTGTACTGCATGTACGTGGACAAACTGATCTGACAACAGCATGTGCACTTTAAGTGTGGTGTTGTCGTCAGTCCTTGCTACTGCTCTACCTAGCTCGTACATGTGCACTTTTAAGTGTGGTGTTGTCGTCAGTCCTTGCTACTGCTCGAGGTTTGTTCCGTAATATACATAGGCTAGAAAAAACCTTTTATTCCCAGAAGCTATGCTGACGTATGGACATAAGATCCCCTCAACCAGTGTAAACTCCTGCTTGCATTTGCAACTATATACCAATATAAAAAGAGCGAGTTGCGGAGATCCAAAAAATCTCACCTGTTCAACTGCATCTATCGGAGGGTCTACGTCTCTCCGGTGTTTAGCGTTAAACATGTTTAGCACTCTCCACTAATTAATATCATGCCTAATATCAATGTCAGCATTAACCAAGTAATTATATCCTACCTAATATTAACATGCAATTTACTCCCTCCGTCCGATGAAAAGTGTACATATAGAAATTTTAGGACAAATTATGAAGTGAAGTAAACAATGCATTGGAAAGGTGCAAGCCACCATCTCCCTCCTCTTTAATTACTCAACCCACAATGAGCTAAGTGCATGTAGAAATTAAGGAGACCATGTGTAGAATGTTATTGGTCTTGATTACCGTGTGATGATACAGAAGTATTTTTTCCTACTTTAAAGTGCATTGGAAAGATAGATGTACACTCTTTTGTGGACAAATTTTAAAGCCAAACGTACACTCTTCACCGGATGGAGGGAGTATATCTTGCATAATATTAATGTGCAATACAATTAATATCTTGGTTAATATTAACGTGCATTGCACGTACACAATTACTATTATGAATAGATGTTGTCTAGCAAGCAAATTAAAGCACTGGACGGTCGATCGTGAGAAATTAATAAACAGCACAACATGTATAAAGCAAGCAAAAGAGGAACATGCATGTGGTGACTGATTAATTCATCACTGATGGATGAAGTTGTTGGAAAAAGGCAAGAGATAGAAAAACAACCAGTTAATGGAAACACACGTACGATTGAAGAAAGAGGAGGGAAGATGGCTGCCCTTTCCTACTAGTACCGTGCGTAGTGGCCTTTATTCGACTCGATCAGTGGAAGCGTTGTTTTGCAAAGACAACTCCTGCCAGATCCCATGGCTCTTGCTCCTCCTCGTAGTAGCTGTTGCAGGCTGCTGGAAGAACTGGAACCACTAGCTGCCTCGCCAGCGCCGGAGCTTCCGACCGGAGGCGGTTCCTCTCTTTGGTCCTCTCTCTGGCCCTCTGCCTCGCCCTCACCCTCGACGCCTTGTCGGGGAGACGAAGAAGGGTGCCATTGTTGCTCTTCCTTGGAGCAGGAGCTCTTCTTTTAGCCTTGGGCATCTGCTGCTGCTGCTGCTTGTTTGTTTCAGCAACGGCCACCATGATGTGGTCGTTGTTGTCCAGGAGCGCCGATCCGTCGTCCTCCGACAAGGACATGGAGGTGGTGGTGCCTGTGAGGTGGTTGATGCCGGTGGTGGATATGTCGAGGAGCCATTGCACCGTCTTGCTGGCCTTGTCGAAGCCCAGCTTGTCCTGCAGGGCGAAGAAGCGACGGGCCACGTCCTGGGACAGACGCATCCGCCGGTTCCTCATCCCTCCCGCGGTGCATATCTTGCCCTGCATGTCTTTCCTCGCCGCCGCCCCTGATCTTGACGGCGGAGGCGGCGGCGGCGTTGGGTGGACATCCAGCGGAGGTGGCGGCGGCGTTGGGTGGACATCCCTGTTCGGCATAGCGGCGGTGAAAGGAGGGTAATAGGCTATACTAATAGCAGTAGGAAAAGCTTTCTTGTCCCGACGAAGGAGGAAGAGGAGGGTTCATATGAAGGTGTTGGTAAAACTAAAGAGAGTGCATCCCCATTTCCATTTCCATCAGCTAGTTCCTGTTGCTTCCTTCTGAGCTCTAAATAATTCACACATCATCATATATACCTGCAGGGCTGGACCGACCTGCTGTTCTTCCCCTCCTACTACAGTACTTCACAAACAGAGGGGCCATCGTAGCTATTCTTGTATATGCTAATTCCATGCATACCTTACCTATCAATTGCTACTGTGGATTGGAATACACCAGTGAGGAAACATTTTTTGGCTTCTTCACGAAATGAACAACCATATTTTTCTGGACAAGGTTGTTATCAATTGTTCAGTGGCCACCCTGTTCTTAGATATTTGTGGGGATAAAATACTTGCAATTTCCATGTGATAAGGCCAATTCCAACGAGACGACCCAAACGGACGCGGATTTTGTCCGCTTTTTGTCCGTTTGGGTCGGTCAGGCAGACGCCATTGTCCGATTTTGTCCGTCGATCCGTAGGTGCGCCCAACGCGGACGGACACATGTTGGATTTTCAGAATTTAAAAGTAAAATAAAACAACCACCAGAAGTCCAGTTTACATTAATTAAAACTAAAAAACATTAAATAAAAACATAAAAATAAAAACAGCCAGCGGCGGCCGTAGATCTAGGCGTCGTCGTCGTCCTCCTCCTTGGTCAGGTCGACGTAGACCGGCGCCTCCATCCACGGGAACGCCTGCTAGAAGGCTGCCAACGCCACCGCCTTCTGTGCCGTATCCGGCTGCGCAGGCGCCTGCGCCGCCTGCTGCTGTTCCGCCTGCCGCTCGGCCTCCTCGTCGGTCGCGCCCACCCACACGGGCGTGCACGACACGTGCACCGGCACGGTGCTCGTCCACGACCATGCCTGCGCAGGCTCGGGAGCGGGCGGTGCTGGTGGTGGTGGGGGCACGTTGATCGCCTCTCCGGCCGGCGAATCGGCCAACGCCTACGCAAGGCCAGGCCACCAGGCGAGCTCCTCACACTCGGACTCCTCGATGGCCCTCCTTGTGGCCTCCTCGAGGTCCGCATTGTAGGCCTCCTGGTCCTCCTCATTCACCACGACCGGCGGTGGTGGTGGAGCGGCAAGTGCGCGCGGTGCACGGGGCGCACCCTCGAAGCTCGACCGGCGGCGCAGGTCGTGCTCGGTGGCGAACCACGCATCCTAGTTCGGCGAATCCACCATGTACGCTGGGTCGCGGCGGAGCTCAGCCGGGAGTTGAGCACGAGGGCGGCGGATCTCCACCAGCCGCGCGTGGTCTGAGATTGGCACCGTCGGCACCGGAACCCTATCGGGTTTGAGGTGCCACCCATGCGGCAGGTTGACATCGGGCCACAGCACCGGCACGCCATGCTCCCAGAAGTACCGGCAGCGGTGCACCGGCACATACAGGCGGTAGCATGCCCGCGGCTCAGCAATAGGCGGCGCCAAGGTGAAGTTGGCCGCGCGGCGCCCCGACGATGAGCCGGCCTCGTGGTCATGCTTGCCGCGCTTCCTGAACCCCATGGTGGGCGACAGCTAGGGTTGGTGTCGGACGACTGGGGGGCAAGAGGAAGAAGAAGACTGGGGAGGAAGTGGACTGGGCGGCTCCCCACCGCACGTGTGGCATTAAAAAGGACGGGCATGGACTGGTTTCTGTGGCTGACGTGCGGGCCTGAGCACATGCGTGGAATTAAATAGGACCTGTGGGTGGTGGTTGGGCGACCGACCCGTGGGCCCGAGGCAGACGCCGAGCGGATGCGCGGCGCGTCCGTCTCGTGTCCATGTGGACGCAAATTGGGCCCAAATTTGGGACGGAAATGCGTCCAGACGGACACCGAACAGACAGAATTTACGTTTGGAGCCGCGCGTTGGGCCATGGTTTTCGGTCTCGCGGACCCAAACGGACCAAAGCGGATGAAATGAGTCGCCGCGTTGGAGTTGGCCTAAGAAGTGAGTACTTTTTTTAGATGAAAGGCATCAAAGATGCCCGGCTTTAAATTAATAAAGCCCCAAACGCCCATAACCAAAGTCTTACATGCCGAGGACATCAGCTTAACATTCATTACAAACCAAAAAGAGAAGCATAAAAAGATAAAGCTGCTAACGGCTTCTCTGAGGTGAAGCTATATATCCCTATCTTTCCTCTTGAAGGTCGGTTTCCAGAGCTGAAGAAAAATAATTATTATTTTAAAGATGCAATCAGCAGGATGTTTAGGGATCATCGATTCAATGGCAAGTTTGTTACGGATGTTACACAAAGTCCTAAACTGGGCAACAAAACAGATCCATAAGATACGTTTAGGTTGGCCCGAAAATGCCTGTAAAATGGTGAAAAAATCCGCGAAACATGCCGGATCCCATTCACAACCTAGTAACTCTCTGACGCCGATCCACATCTAGCATGAGAACAATACCTGCAATCCTCTTAGTTCCATTTCCATGGAGGTGAAGAAAGGGGAAATATTTTTGTGAAGTTCGGATTCCCATTGCCAAAGGTTTAGAAAGAATGTCAATATTATGCTGGGAACAAAGCAATGACCGGAGGCATACTAGGTACCATAGCAAAATTGTTTGTCTATGTTAGTCAACCACTCAACTACATATGCAGAGCTGAGCGCAAGCCTAGACCTCGCACTTAATGGAAAATAGAATAATTGTCAGGGTTTGAAGAAGTCAAAAACAAAGAAAATCTTGCATCAATACAGCTGCTCATTAGGCAATGGCGAAGGCCATATGATCGATGTTAACACAAGGAGTAGGGATCGCCATGCAACTAGGATGTAGTGCTACTTTGACGCACCTTTGTGTATATCAGAAAAGGACAATGGCGCAGCACAGCCTCGACGTCCGAAAGGATGCCAGACCAGTAAAACAAGCCCTCTGCCGCTTTGCCATAGAGAAGCTGCGGGCTATCAGCGAAGAGATCGCCTGGCTCCTAGCTGCCGGGTTCATCAGAGAAGTCGCACACCCAGAGTGGCTTGCCCACCCCGTTATGGTGCGCAAGAAAAACATGTCTTGGCGCATGTGCGTTGACTACACCGACCTCAACAAGGCATGCCCGAAAGAACTTTTTCCTTCGCCTCGCATCGACCAAGTCATAGACTCAACCGCGGGCTATAAGCGCATGTGCTTCCTGGATGCTTATTCTGATTACCACCAAATACGCATGAAGGAGTCCGACCAGGAGAAGATCTTCTTCATCACACCTTTCGGACACTTCGACTATATCACCATGCCCTTAGGGCTCAATGTTGGGGAATGCGACAGAAAACAAAAAAATTCCGCACTACAAACAAGCTCAGGATCACTATGAAGATGCATACAAGGTTTTGATCAGATCATTACCGACTCGTAGTGTAGCGGAAGTAGAGTCGATGAAGATCGTCGGTGCAGATCCCCATAGCTAGGATTTTACAAGCTCCCAACCGCGATGATGTACTCCCTCGTAAGCTCCTCGGACGGTCCCTTGGACAGCCCTTCGGGAGGCCCCTGGACAGCCCCTCGGACGGTTTCTCAGACAGTCCTTCGGGAGGACCCTCAAATAGCCCCTTGGGCAAAAAATCGAACCTACATCCTCTCTACGGGGTTGCACACATACGGTGTCAGCTATCCGGCAGGGCTTTGCCATCCAGAAGTAGTTCCTACCGGAACCCAGACAACCTTTCGGCTCTACGAACTTACTTCGTGTGAGGGAGAGAAGAAAGGCAGATAATGCATGGCATGTATTCGAGAGAACTTGACTGAGTTGGAGAGCTCCTCTCCACCTCTATTTATAGGGGAGGAGGGGGTGGTGGTGGCTGAAAATTTCAGCCAAAAAGCCACCCACCAAAGGTGGGGAAAAGCCCCACTGGCACCACACTTTTACCCCCATACATGGGGGGGCCCCACCTTCCACCAAACACCCCCCCACAAAAGGGGGATGTTCCCCTTCCGAAAAGCTACCAAAAGGGAGCTGCCCCCTGAAAGGGGCGCCCCCAACAAAACAGCCCACGATTCGTGGGATCTTGTCCCCTCACGCTGGGACAAGATGTTTTCCGCGACCGTTTCTTCCAAAACAAATCTGGAAGGTCCCAGAACATTTCCGGCACCCGCTAAAATTATTCTAGGCACGTTTCGAAACATTTCCGGTATGATGGTTTTATTCCAAAACATTTTCGTTTTCTCCGAAACAATTCCGGTAGCTCCGAAACACTTCCGGTTTTCTCTCCGGAACTTTTCCGTCGTCTCCGAAACTTTTCTGCTGACTTTCTCTCAGACTCCCTATCTAGTATTCAGTAGATAGATGAGCTTTAAGCGTGTGACCCTATAGATTTGGTGAAGTATAGACATGACCGGAACCCGTTCCGATCAATGATCAATAGCGGAACCTTGGACATCCATATTGACCCCTATACCCACATGAATAAATATTCAAGTGAACCTGTAGTTGCCGTATGCCATTCCTGTTGCTTCGCGATATGTCACAAAACCCGAGGTGAGATTTATCGGCATCCCCGTGAATCAACAACTTGTCCACTACCCCAGTTACCTCGTTAGCGGTTTTGTTCTCTTTTCTCATTCCCACATTCCGGCATCCCTGTGATCAAATCACACTATGTCTGGATAGACGATGATGGATACCGTAACACCGAGAGGGCTCCGAGAATGTCTCCATCGTCGGAGGAGCAAATCCCAATCTTGATCTATCAAGTTTCTTGTCATACTTTTTCGTGAACCCGTAAGCCGCCGTAATAGCCACCCTGTTACAGATGACGTTTAACAAACCCCAAAGTTCACGAAGCAAGCATGAAAGAACTTGATACTCTCATGGTCTAAGGAATTATGCAAACATTAACTTCCTCTGTGTTATTAACCATTAACTTGTGACGGATGTATCTCGTAGCATAACAACAATTTCGGGTCGATTCAACACAAGTGTTCTTCTAACACTTTGGCCTCAAAGTTGCCGGCATAGTCATGCCCATGATCATGAAAACTGAACCATCATGCAACACTTGAGCTAGTCTTAGAGGCACGACCATAAATACATTTCACCGTTTATTA
This sequence comes from Elymus sibiricus, assembly GCA_039707655.1. Lineage (NCBI taxonomy): Eukaryota > Viridiplantae > Streptophyta > Magnoliopsida > Poales > Poaceae > Elymus > Elymus sibiricus. The sequence goes on along the minus strand of CM077672.1, from coordinate 19,370,238 downwards.
TTCCACACGTGCACATGAGTTTCCCTCCGAGCCTCGTGGTTATTGTAGACTCGAGAATCATTGCAGTTATAGCATGGAACATAAACCTTAATTACAAACTTGGAGATACAAAATAACTATTATCATTGCATCTAGGGCATATCTCCTACGGACTCCCACTTGCACTAGAGTCAATAATCTATTTACATGGCTTCCCTAACACCAATGGCTATTCGGTGCTACTCATTCTTTGGTCGTGGCAGAGGCTTTGTCATCGGGTCTGACACATTCACAAGAACCTCTTCAACATGATGTCGAATGATGTGATATTTGTGAGCAATATGTCTTGTCTTATGGTGGGACCTTGGCTCCTTTGCCTGAGCCACGGCGCCACTATTATCACAATAGATCTCCACCTGGTCCAGCGCACTTGGAACCACGCCAATCTCTTCAAGGAACTTCTTGATCTAGATCGCCTCCTTGGAGGCTTCTGAAGCCGCGATATATTCTGCCTCCGTTGTAGAATCTGCCACAGTGTTTTGCTTGGAGCTCTTCCAGCACACTGCGCCACCGTTCAAAGTGAAAACATAGCCCGATTGAGATTTGAAGTCATCTGGGCCAGTCATGAAGCCAGCATCAGTGTACCGACTTACAATCAGCTCTTCATCACCTCTGAACACAAGGAGCAAGTCCTTGGTCCTTCTGAGGTACTTAAGAACATTTTTGACTGCGGCCCAGTGTTCCAATCCTGGATCACTTTGGTACCTGCTGCTAACACTTAGTGCATAGGAAACATCTGGTCTTGTACATAGCATGGCATACATAATTGAACCAACTGCGGAAGCATATGGAACATCATTCATTTGTACTCGCTCATCGAGAGTCCGAGGACACTGATTCTTGCTGAGCACTGTGCCAGGTGACATTGGGAGTAGGCCTTTCTTGGCATTGTCCATATTAAACCTTTTTAATACCTTGTCAATGTACATGCTTCGGCTAAGCACTATCAGGCGTCTTGATCTATCTCTATAGATTTTGTTGCCAAATATGTATGCCGCTTCGCCCAAGTCCTTCATTGAAAAACTCTTCTTCAATGAGTCTTTTATTTCGCTAAGAAAACTCATGTCATTTCCAATCAACAATATGTCATCCACATATATGATTAGAAATGCTTTTGCGCTCCCACTAAACTTCTTGTAAACACAAGATTCTTAGTCATTCCTGATGAAGCCAAACTCTTTGACCACTTCATCAAAACGAATGTTCCAGCTCCTTGACGCTTGCTTCAGACCATAAATGGCCTTCTGAAGCTTGCATACCTTTCTAGCATCATTAGGAACGACAAAACCTTTGGGTTGTATCATGTATACATCTTCATTGATATTTCCATTTAGGAAAGCCGTTTTGATGTCCATCTGCCATATTTCATAATTGAAATAAGCAGCAATTGCCAGCAATATCCGTACCGACTTAAGCATAGCTATGGGCGAGAAAATTCGATGGAATAGAACCACACCACATCAAGCGCACTTACAATGTTGCAGCCGACAATTTGGCACACATGGGGGCAGCCCAGGAACCAGTCCCAGCCGGGACATTCCTGGAGGTCCTACAGAAGCCATTCGTACGGCTGTGAGAAATCACAGAGGAGACTCCGACGTCCGCCAAAGCCTGCGGACACTGAAAGTGAGGCTGGAGGAGAGGAGCCTACAGATGAGGCTCTCGCGGTCATCCTAGCCTAGACTCAGCCACTTCTAGCATACTTAATAAATGGGGACCTCCCCGAGGACAAGAACGAAGCCCGGTGTATCATTTGCAGGTCTAAGGCATACACAGTCATCAAAGGAGAGCTGTACAATCGCAGTGTCACGTGAATCTTTCAGCACTGTGTCTTTGGAGAGCAGGGCTGGCAGCTCCTGCAGGAAATCCATGCGGGGGCTTCCGGTCATCATGTGGCCCCAAGATATAGTTCGCAAGTGTGACGGGTGCCAGCGGTTCACACAGAGGTCTAACATGCCTGCCACGACCCTCAAAACAATACCATGGACATGGCCATTCGCTGTATGGGGGCTAGATATGGTCGGGCCCCTCGCCACAATGCCAGGTGGCTTCAAGTTCCTCCTAGTCGCCATCGACAAATTTACAAAGTGGATAGATGTTAAGCCCGTCACCAACGCGGAGGTCGACACAGCAATAAATTTTATCTCTGGTATAATCCATAGATTCAGGGTCCCCACAACATCATCACCAACAACGCCTCCAACTTCATAGCCGATACATTCAAAGAATTCTGTCAAAATCGATTATTCTATGGTTTCACACCCATAGTCCAATGGACAGGTGGAGCCCGCCAATGGTTTAATCATGCAAGGACTAAAGCCTCACCTCATTACCCCTTTGGTCAAAGCAAAGGGAAAATGGGTTGATGAGCTCCCATCCATCCTCTGGAGCCTACGGGCAACTCGAAATAGATCTATCGGCTACACACCATTCTTCATGATGTACGGGGCCGAAGCAGTACTCCCCTCCGACAAAGAGTATGACTCCTCGCGCGTCCACGAGTATGAGGAGGAGGTCACGGAAGAATCTAGGCAGGATGACATTGATGCCAAGGAAGAAGCTCGCCTCATCGCCCTTGAGTGCAAAGCCGTCTAACAGCAAAAATTGCGCCAGTACCAGGGAAGGCACGTCCGGACACGCGAGTTCAACATCGGCGACCTCGTCCTCCGCCTCAAGCAGAAACCGTGGAAGAACACGCTATCCTCCCCTGGGAAGGACCCTACATCATTCACGAGGCCCTCAGTGATGGAGCTTACTACTTATGCAACCGCAAGACAGGTCGGGTCAGGAAACATCCATGGAATGCTGCCCAGCTATGTCTTTTTTATGCTTAACTTACTTTTAGTAGTTCAAGCTTTTTTTCATGTTTTTAGCCTCCTTGTTTTATCACGATCCAAATAAACTGGTGAATAAAGGAATAATTCCATGTTCCCACATCGATTTGCTATTTCAATTGCTAAAATCAAGTAAATACAACAAACACCCTGGGATAGACCTAGAGGTAGAAACAAACGTAACTCTCTGCTCGTCGGACTCAGGGGCTGCATCACGCATAGTGGACCTCCCCACAGTCCGCACAGCGGCTGCATCGTGCATTCCTCCTATTTGCCCAGACCCGGGGACTGCTTCATCCTTACCGACCTCCCAGTGCCATCAGCATGGGGCTGCATCGACGTAAGAAAAACAATTCGGTTGTCGTTACAAAAGGGGCACAGCCGAGGGAAGTCGGAGACTAGAATAACTTCTGGTCAAGCCGTGCCCCGATCACAAAAAAACGATGCCTCAGGCAATATAAACACGCTTGGTCTCTTAAATAAAACTGTCAAACGACAAAGAAATTGATTCAAGTATGAACCGTATGAATCAGATTATTTTTAGCAGGCATCGCCCAGGCCGAAATGGCCATTACATCTTTTTTCAGGCTACTCCACGCCTACATCCAGGTTGCAGTCCACCGCCACCATCCTGGCAGCCCCCCTCACTTCCTTGAAAAAATTTGGGCAGCTGATAATTCCCAGGAACAAATGTGGCAACGGCCTCTAATGGCTCTATATTTTATGTATTTTTAGAGCTCACTTGTTGCATGTTCTCTTCATATATTATGTCACATTGAACCAAATATGTGTCCATTATGCATGATTACCGGTTTTTACACTTTTCATTGTGAGCATTGCACATTTGTGCTTTTATTTAGTTTTTATTTGTTTTATTTGTTTTCTTGTGTCTACAGGTGTTTTGGAGCAACCTAGGACCAAGCACGGTGAGAGGGCCAAAGACGGGTTCAATACGGAGGACTTCTTGTACCACACTTGGGCGTTTCGGAGATTGGAAAAAGTGATTTTCCAAATGCTCCAAATCAAAATCAAATACCATCAGCATGTCGGAGTCGCTCTCGCGGATCCAACGAGCCCAAGAACGCCAAAATTGGAGTCCGTATGAAGAAATGGCGGCCAAAATACCGAAGAGTCCAGAGCGCAAGACGACGTCTGGTACAACCACGCATGGTCCTGGTCATACCGGCGGTCGTACCAGGTGATTTCAGCTCCGAAAGTTGCCCTTTCTGACGGGATTCTTCACCGATTTCATCCCTGTTTGATCCCACGTGATCCTTGGCTGATAAGTAAGGGTTTGGGAGAGGATTTGGCTCATCTTGAGCCCTTGGATGCATCTCATCAATGGAAGAAACCGAGGAGGTGTCCTACATATGCACTCTCAACCCTAGCCGCAGCCGTATCATCTCATTCATTTCCAACACATCCAAGATCAACTCCATTGCTACTCCAAGACCACCTCCATAGAGAGAAGAAGGGCCAAGCCAAGGGGAAGAAGAGGAGGCACCTCCACCCACTAGTGCAGAAAATCCTAGCTATGGCGTGCCAAAAACAGCCTTGCTGGCGTGGACACACGACGCCACCAATATGGCGCCATTGCTAAAAACTAGTGGTGGCGTTGGAGCACACGTCAGCAGTATCCTACGTGCTGCTGGCGTGTCACCTGCCCAACGCCAGTAGTAAGTTCATCTTAACTCTGTCGTGCCTCCTTGGCCAACGCCAGCAAATGGTTTTTTTGGTAATAAAAAAAATTGCTCATCAACACTAGCTACTTACTTAATAGATACTCATTAACACAATATACTCATCAACACTAGCTACTTACTTAATAGATACTCATTAACAGAAGATGCTCATGAACTAAACAAGTTAATTAAACTTCACAAAAGTTGCTCATCAACTCTAGTTACTCGATCATCATCAACTAATAAGATGGACTAGCTTGTTAAAAAACTACTCTTCATCAAGGAGTACGCTCAGCTGGCGACGCTTCTTTCTATTGCCCTCTCCATCTCTTTTCAAATGATCTATGTCCATCTTGAGGTCAATCCTCTCTGCCCTGAGGAGTCTTTTCTCCTCCTTCAGTTTATCCTAATCCTCGATGAGCTTATCCCTCTCGTCCCTCAGCACATTAGTCTTCTTAACGAGCTGAATAGTCTCATTGTGCAGCTCTTTAATCTCCACCTTTAGCTCATCATTTGCCCGTTGCAGGCTGTTGATGCTATAGTGATGATAGTCTAAGAGATCTTTGTTGACCATTTCCACATCGTACACCGACTCGTTGTTGCCTCCAGAATTGGCCATGATCTACAAACACATCGTATACGATCAAGAATACATGGCATTTTCTACACATACAAACACATACTATGATCGAGAATACATGGCATTTTCTACACATACAAACACATACTATGATCAAGAATACATGACTTTTTCTACACATACAAACACATACTATGATCAAGAATACATGGCATTTTCTACACATACGATGATCCAGATACCACAAGTGAATAGAAGCACAAAAGATAATATGCAATTTCATATCACTGAATATTGACACCAATGAAAAGTAGTTCCAATATTGCATATGTTGGCACTGTTTTGGCACTGAACTTGCAATGTATAGAACTAAATGCAACTAAATGTTGGCACTGTTTTGAATAACAGTGAATTACTAGGAGGATAGAAAATACCACAAGTGAATAGAGTATTTTTGCAATATCATAACAGTGAATTAGTAGAAGATCCCCATTATATACCACAAGTGAATAGAAGCACAAAAGATAATATCTCAAACTAGCAATGTATACTAAATGTTGGCACTGTTTTGGCACAAAAGATAATATAGAAGCACAAAAGATTATATACTAAATGTTGGCACTGTTTTGGCACTGAACTAGCAATGTATAGAACTAATCAAACTAGATAGCATCTCAATGTCGAGGGTTGACCTATAGCAAACTAGATAGCATCTAATTCCATTTGTTTCGGATCCTAAGCAAAATTACAGTGGCAGTGACCTACAGCAAAAGAGGGAGGAATGATATGCTCACCTGGGTTGGAGCCGAGGGTCGCCTGATGTCTACACCGTCGCCGTCGCCATCGCCTGCTATCGTCTCGATTTGTTGTCATTGCCGGAACTCTAGCATAGGGAATGCGAATCACACCTCTAATTAAAAACATATGCAATAAAGTTAGGGCTAAACATCAGAAGCCAACTGGATTGTCGCAGCCCTTGCAAGTACAGCAATGGGATAAGATGATATTTGGATCGACTTCATTGTTAGGTTGCCCAAGTCAGCACAAGGCCATAATTCCATATGGTTCATTATGGACATACTTACCAAGATTTGTCAGTCTTCATGACATAACCAAGTCCATCACATCAGACCGAGGTTCCCTATTCACCTCAGCATTTTGGCTGCTACTGCACCCAGCCTGGGGAACCGTGTTAAAGCATAGTATGGCCTGTCACTCACAAATGGATGGACAGATAGAATGAGTAAACCAAATATTGGAAGATACACTCAGATCATGTGCTCTCACATATGGAACCAAGTGAAAGGATAGCCTGCCGTATGCAAAATTCCCATACAATAACAATTATTAGTCAAGTCTCAAGATGTCACCGTTTGAGGCATTATATGGACTTAAACGCCGTACCCCCTTATACTGGCCACCAACAGGAGACAGACAAATCTTTGGTACAGATTCGATGCTCGAGGCTAAGAGACAAGTAAAGGTGATTGAAGACCGTCTGTGAGTAGTCAAATCCCACCAAAAGAGCTATCATGATTCTAGGCACCACAAATTAGACTTTGAACCTGGAGGATATGCCTAGCTTCGAGTGACCCCAAGCAAGGGATTAAAAGCTTTCTTGTCCACGGAAAATTTGTACCTGGATTCATTGGATCTTTCCAATGATAGCTCGAGGAGTGGCATGTTAGTTGGAAATTGCCTCTAGAATTGACAGAAGATTACAATGTATTTTACATATCCAAGTTGAGAAAATATATCAAATCACCAGTCAAGCAGGCGGACATGTAAGATTTGGAATTAACCCAAGATTTGACCTATGAGGAAAAACCCATCAGAATTTCAGATAGGATGAAACAAACCACCCAAAGCAAGGTAATCAAATTCTATAAGGTATAATGGGAACACCATACAAAGAAAAAGGATTCCTCGGGAAAGAAAAGGTTTCCTTAAGTCCGCACATTCGTATTTGTTCCCTGAACAACCGAATCTCAAGGACGAGATTCATCCTATGGAGGGTAGGTTTGTGACACCCTGGTTTTTGACACTTTTTCTTTTCAAAACATTACTTTGATTTATTTGGAGTTTTGAATTGGATTTTCATTTGAATGGCTCTTTGGACTTAAACTTGGGAAAGTTATTTTTCTTTCTTTTCCCAAGTGGTTTCAAACTTTCAAAATTTTCACAAAGCCATGCCATTTCCATTCTAGCCCAATCATAATTTTTATTTCAACTAAATATTCGTTTTTCTTTTAAAAGGAATATCCCTTTTTGACTTAGGTTGTGAAGCAACCTATATTTCTGTGTTTGCAAAAATTCCCAAATATTTCCTATAAATCCTTTGACTCATTGAAACCTTGAATATGCAAAAATATTCAGGATCCAGTGCAAAAATCGAGCAGAGCATCTAAACCTAGTTTTTGGACAGCAATGTGCTTTGTGAAGGAAGTGCATTCAAAGCTGGTTCAAATATTCTAAAATTTAACCAATGAGTGCACCTTCCTATATAATTTGCATCGAACAAAATTCAGCTCCACTTACCAATCCATTTTTCCTCAATAATTATCCAAATTTTCTATCCAGATATGAGCACTTTGAGGGTACTATATTCAACCAATGCTAAAATAATTTGGAATTTAACCAGTGCATTCACCCTCCTAGATCATCTCCACATGCCAAGTTTCACTTCAATCCACCAAGGCATTTTATCCCAACAATTCAAACTAGTATCTGGCCAGCACAAAGCTTTGTGAAGGAAGTACCTTCAATATTTTCTCAAAAGGCCTGAGATTTTACAAGGTCATGAACCCTACTATATCATTTACATATGCCAACTTTCAGCTCCATTCATGCAGCCATTTGCCCTCAGTAATTTTCCAAAATAACCAACCAGAACCTGTTTTGGATCAGCACGACTACCTCAAACCTATTCTAGCCGTGTCAGTGACACATAATAGCTATTGGGATGTAGGACGGCACCCCAGACAAGTTTGGCCATGCCACCATGTCCTAGAGCATGAGGACACGCGGTGACCATGCAGCTGGCATGTTGTGAGCATGCTCTGCATGTCGGGTCACCTCGGCCAGGCCAGCTTCGGCTGTCCCCGCTTATCCGAACGTGTCAACGTCGTTCCTACCTCACACGTAGCCCAATCGTACCCTGCTCTGCCTTCGGCAGCTTCCTTTGCCGGACACGGCGAAGCGCTCCCGCCCTATCCGAACAGTGCGGCACTATTTCTCGCCATTGTCTGTTCCTCTTGACCTCTAGATCGCGTGTTTATCTCCTCTGCCCTCTCACGTCTTGTCAATGCCGCGCCGCACCAGCCAGCTCACCCCATCACCTGGCCAGCTAGTCCATGGCGGCACCCAACCACAACATTGTCGCTGGGCTATAAAAGTCGGTGCCCTCACTCGATTTCCATCCCCTCCACCCTCCAATTGATCACTCGATGCCGTGCAGGAATCCTCAATTCCGACGACCCCCGATGCTCGCCACCACCTGAGAGGAAGGTGCCGACGTCTTCCGGCCACCTACCGATGATCTACAGGTACCAGGAGACTCGCCGCCGTCTGCCCTACCCGTTCCACCCCTTCCCAAGCTTCGTCGCGACCTCTACGCCGGTGAACCCTCACCAGTGAGCGCCGCCGCCTCTATTCTCTCTCTCTTTCTTTTAAATCCGACCAAGGGGGCCCACTGGTAAGTGACTCTGTTCACTCTGAATCAATACGTAAGTGGAAGCATACTTCCACTTTACGCTTTCGACGTGGCTGCACCTGGGAATTCTTCTTAATTCATTTTAAATCCAGATTTGACCCAACTTTGACCAGCTATATCTTTTAAACCACAAGTCCAAATGAACTGATTCTTTTCTGCATTATTTTTCTTTTGAGCTCCTTTATTTACTGGTAAAATCTTGTATTTTTGTGTTCTGTCTATAATTTCTGGACAGACATTTTGTTTTATGCGCTATTTATGTTTTTTGTTTAAAAATATTTCCAGAGGGAAATGATTCAGGTGGTGAAGACCGGGAGTATTTTGGCACTTCTTTTGATCAAGGCAAGCCACCACCTCCATTTGCTTGATGGCAGTGCAATGCCATGGTTTTAATATGATATTTTGGCTTAATTTGGTATTATTGAAAATGGTTATTCATGATTACATTGAAATGATCTTTTAACATGCTACTGCCATGTTAATGTTGGTGTTTAATATGATCAGTAGCTTACATGTTTAGGATAATCATGGATCAACATAAAATGTTGCTATGTTATTTAAAGAATAGAAATCACATAGTTATGATATTCTTTGGAATGGTAATTTTATTATTGCTATGACTTTGATCATGTTTTTATAAGTCAAAAATTGAAGGAATTGTTATGACCTAAGTAAACTGGATAATTTAATTTCTTCATTTGTTGATCAAGTCATAGTGCCACTGAACTGAACTCACAAGTGCAACCACATTGGCCTTTTACGGGAAGGCCCTAGCTTGGTCTATTTTTATGCCTTTTATTGATGTCACCAAAGTGGGAAGGTTATACACGCGTGCTACCTTGGCCCGGTAGGTTGTGTTTAATCTTGGGAGCCTGGGGTGGAATATTTGCGCAGATCCCCATTTGGGATAGTTGTGCCACGAGGTGGAAGTGTCACGGGGTGACACAGGGCCCAGTATCTCTCCCCAAGGATATCACCCGAGGGTATGTCGGTGATACGGTAAGAGTGTCATAAGGTAGACAAGTTTTGTTGGACGTAGGTCCATAGTCTGGGTAAAGTGCGCAACCTCTGTAGTGTGTATGAAACTATTCGAATAGCCACGTCCATGGTATTGGACACAATTCATACTAGGTCACACTATTTGATCAACATAGTTAATGATGGAAGAACTCATCTATACAGTTGTTTAAGTAGCAGGTTGGCAGAAAACCTGTGATGGCCATGAGATGATCATGAGGTGATCAAGGGGTGATCACGAGAGTAAGTTAGTTGAGCGGATGGTCATGAGAAAGACGGTCCATGTGACCTTAAACGATGGTTTTATATTACAATTAGTTTAACAATATCTTGCTTATTATTGTCTTCCACCCTTTTTAATAATTGCTAAGGGTTTAACTTAACATTTCAATGATATTGTTTTTCCTTGATGCTTTTGGTTGTTGTGAGCTTGCAAGTACATTCAAAGTACTCACCTGGCATATCATGCCAGATGCAGGTGATGTCGTGTATAAGTACCCCAAGGATCCCGAGTTCATGAACTAGGAAGTTTCTCAACAGTGGAGTCCCGCTGTTCCGCTGCTATGTTTTATTCCGCTGCTAGTCATAAAGGCACGGGCATGTTCTAGTAATAATGATGTTACTGTAGATATAGTGTTGCCTTGCCTCGCTAAGAATCATGTAATATCTGAACCCTTGTACCCTTAGTATTGCAATAAAGAGTTGTTTTGTTCTATGCCAAGTTGTGTTGTGTTTCCTTAAGACATTGATCTCTGGGCTGGAACACAGGGTATCCGGTTCGCAGAGCCAGGGTGCCACAAGACTTGGTATTAGAGCCAAGTAGACTATTGGACACCCTAGTTAACACGGGCATTAGACTACCACTAGATCTAGAGTCTAGCTTGTTTTTGTGATGCATTCTGATTGCTGCATTTGTTTGTTGCATAGCATGCAAGTAGACTTATTTATTTGTCTCGCTAACCATTTGATTTTGTTAGTGTAGATGGCATTCGTTCTGATCCACCACAACCCAGCTCCTGCACCCTCCAGTTTCGCATATACTTGCTCTTCAGTGTTTGGCGGCGTCTCTATCCTAGGGGATAGGTGACAAGGTACCAAGTTTTTCAGACACCACTTGCAGGACTAGTGCTCGAGTATTGCGCCAATGTCCTCTTGATAGCCAACCTACCCGTCGGTAGGTGCACCTATAGTTTCCATGGTTGATATGCTTCTACCCTGTACTGTGCCATCCAACTCGCCGCTCTGTCAGCCCACACTAGTATTCGCCACCAAGAAAGGGAGATGCAAGAGAACCATGCTTTCCACTACTACCCTACTCTATGATCCAACCCAGACGAGTACGGTTCCCTCCCGCTCACTCAAATAATGATGTGGCAGTGGCATCCATGTCCCGCTACATGATCGCCAAGTATGTCCTCATCAATGAGCTAGTCAGGGATGCAACTCATGCCAGAAGTGTGCTTCGCATAGCCTTGTCTGCGCCAACCCCTCCACCAGTTTCTCCACCATCCCGCACTCCGCTTGATTATAACTAGATCATAGTATCCAATTTCCTAGAAGGTTTGCGTTGCATAAGTTGTAGTAGTCTTGCATGCTTTGAATTATCATGAGTAGCCATAATATATGATCTTGCTTGTGTTATCCAGAAATACACCGGATGGAAGCCAGAGTATGCCCTTGATGCAGAAAAAGGATGTTGGGACAAACTTGTCCTACAAGGGATCAGCAGTCAGCTAAAGTTGTAGCTTCTAACATAAGGCACCCAATCTTCTTTAGCAAGCTACCATAAGAAGCTTCCAATGCAATGCACTCAATCTTCCTTGGTACGCTACGTGGATAGCTTCCTGCCACACCACCATGTAAATCACCAGCTTTGGTACAAGTTTATCCCACAGCAAGTTGGCAGTACCTGAAAGTATGTCTCAAAGATAGGCCCACAACAATTTTGTCAGAAGCACGAATTGTTGCTAAGAAAGGACATACATTTTTTTCCGGGCCCTCAAGAGCTGCTAGATGATGGCCTGCAAGACACATAGCATCATTCAGCAAAATTTGAGTAAGTATCCAATTAGTTATTGTTCCCAATGAGGAGTGGAGGAGAGTATTAATCTTCTCATTTCTGTCACACACATGTTGTCACAGGTTTTGTGTGAATTAACTGTCTGAATATCTACAGGGATCGGTATTATTTTGGAAGCATGAATAAACCAGACGGGTGTTGAGATGGGTTGCGGGCACAGGAAATAAGAACATAAAAAGTAAACAATGCTAAAGTAAAAAGACTGAAAGTAAATGATTGGCTTTGATGCAGTAGAGAGATTAGGCGCGAGGTAACTTTGAATCATGGTGTACATCAAGTGTGCCAATACAGTGGTAATACTAGTTACCTTTTCATGTGATTCTACTTTGTTCATTATATGTTCGGTAGGCGGTTCACCCTTGAATAGTCAAACTCCTCCATGCAGGGATTGTTCTCCTCTATTGTCCTGCATCAACCTTGCCATATGCATGGTCATTTCAGAAATTAAGGTCGTGAGACCGGACAAATGCTTTTAAGTGTCGTGGATTCCCATTATCCTCCTATTGTCTTCACTCCTCGTAGATACCAACACCTGTCACCTGGAGGTCACTGATTCGCTGAACAATATGTGTTACCTGTGTAGGTCTTTGGATCATGTTGCTTGGGCCCTTAAATTGGACAACATGCATTGGGTTCACCATAGATAAACAACTTAATAATCAATCATAGAAATAGTCTCATAAATAATGACACATAGAACGGGCACAAATGAATCTCACCAATCCCCTACATCTCCCACGCCTAGGGGGAATAACTCACGCTCGTACCTGACGTCTTTTTCTTCTCTGGTGCACCAGCTGAAAATATGCTCAAAAGGAAAGTTGCTCCAAATTGCTTCTTTGGCTAGGGTATTGATTGATTTCCTTCCAAAAGTGTTTAAACCTGCACTTCATGGAGAAAATAAGGTTTCTTCATTCTCGAAGGATTATCGTTAGTAAAATGGTGAGAACTGACAAAAACCCTCCGGAAAACCAAATAAATACCCAAGTGAAAGTCACAAAATATCGAGCCATCACTGGAATGTACCTAAAAGGTGTCTCTTGGAGCAGTGTGTGCTCCTCACATAGACATGTCACACAGGCATAGGTAGCATCCTACACGACCATGTTGATCGTCACACCAACTCCATGGGCACGGTGCATCAGAACCGTGGGTTCATCCTCTAGTGGGTAGATCAGAACCATGCACCGGTACTGCTCATGGTTAAAGTCTAGGTATTCCTCATATACTATGTACTCGGGATACCACTGGTAACGATTGAGGGTCATGGCATCAACCGACATAGCCGTATAGCCAAGCACATTGAGGCACCTAGTCAAATGCACTATCTGTTGTTCAGACATCTATAACAGAAAGAAAGAATTGCAAATGCATCAGATTATATAGAAACTTTGGATGACCCGGACAGCATTTCTGGTGTATTTTCCAAAAATTGATTGGAAATGCTGGATTCCGAGATGACAAACAACCTTCTAAAAGTCTAGGGAACATCCCAACCCTGAGAATCCTAGAGTTTGAAATTGACAGAAAAGGGAGTAAAACCATACAACCCAATGAAGAGGTAAGGTGACTCAGAACTCAAATCGACACAAGATAAGGAGTTAAAACAGCTTTACTTACTTCCCAAGTAACCCTTTAGCTAGAATATAGTTTTATAGATCTAGACTCAACATCGACCAAGGCTTGGTCATCCAACAGATAGTCCTGCTCTGATACCAATGCTGTCAAGACCCGGGATCAGAGATATAAAAATCTAGCTATAGACGATCATACAAGAAGCCAAGATTCATGCTTGAATAACTACAGCCACCTGGACTGGTCCATAAGCACCATACACTCTCGGAGATCCCAGAACAAAGGTTGATTATTCCCCTCATCAGGAACTCCATCCGACGAGGGTGGTCCAATGTTCATTCTCACACAAGTACTAGAGGGGCTAGGGTATGAATTCCTAGCTCATAGCCAAGTTGATTCACAATGTATTCGATCGGCCACTAGCAAGTGCATATCAAAGATTCCAAGACCCTACACACAATGTGCACTTTATAATCATACACGCATCATGCATGCCATGTGTTGGATACAACATGTAACACGACATGATCACTACAACTGAAACATATATCATTTGAAGGCTCTAGAAGAGTAAACATAGCAGTTCTATTACATGCTGGGGTCACATGACCCAACAAACACGCAAGCATCAACGTAAGTAAATTATGTCTTAGTACAGAACAAAGTTAACAAAAAAGCCTAATAGGCTAGATAAAGAGAGGCAACGACCCTACCAAGGCACCAGACTGCCATTTGGGACCTCCAAAGCCACTCGTCGATATCAATCTCCACGTAGAAACCACCATTGGGATTGGTGGTCTCCTCTGCAACAAGTTATAATGAAAGCAAGGGTGGGTAGAAATGTACTCCACAAGACTTACATCAGATCTAGCTTCAGATGCTTCAGTATCAAAGGGGGATATTTGTGGATTAGTTTGCAGAATGCCAGCTATACCCTTGGGGACTAGTCTAAGCTACGACTACAAGTAGTTTTTGTAATAGGGGTAAGAAGGCGCACACAAGTCCATCATCTAGTTTAATCACCACATAAATACACCACCATGAATCCTTCATCAACTCACCCACAAGAAAGCAATCCAAGGCACTCACGCTTATCTTGGCAATTTTAAGGTAACCATTGAAGTTGTATAGTCTGGACTTAGATCAACAAGTAGTCACATAACTGAGGACATGGCTATTCGAATAGATTTAACCCCGAAGGGGTGTACAACTTTTCCCACATGTATCGGCCATCTGTTTTTGTCAGATCACACTCTTATGGGTGTGCTGACAGAGGGTGATTGCCCATGACTCTTACCTTACTCTCGACTCTAGTCCAGGAATTTGCCCATCTAAGTTTAACCCACTATCGTGAGTCCGGCCAAATCTCTGATACGGACCCAAGCATTGTATGGACGTCCCAAGCCCATCCCACAGGATAGTTCACTCACTTCGCAACCGTGCTACAAGCCTTCTCATGTAATGCCACATTTCATTTATCTTTCTATGCATATGCCAAATGGAAAGCCCGAATCTAGGTGTGACTCCTAGACCGGTCTAAGGCAAGTTAGTAGGTCGGGAGTGGTCCCATATGCCCTCGTGTGGTAGTACGCTTAGTCTTGGATCTATGAAGTGATAACTCAGGTCCAAAGAGCGGAGAAAATGAGACAACCCACCATGTTCTCCAATATGGCCTATCATCTTCACCTTTAGTCATATTCATAGTTAAACCCATTTTCCTCTATCTCTAATATGAACATGATCAATACCACCTTCGACTCATCGCCCATGATGGATCAAGACCTGCACAACTCTAAGCATAGCTAAGCATGACAAAAAGTAGGGCTACATCATGGAAGATCAAGCAACCCCTAATCATACTAGGATCATTGATAAAAGCCATGTGAGGTTACAAAGATAGGTCATGCAAAGGATAGGTTCCATCTAGCTATCGAAAGCAAGTAGTTGAATTGATAAACCCTAATGCAATGGAATAAGAGAATATGCATTGAGAATGGAATTCATCAACATGTTCAAAGGGGGTTTGCTTGCCTTGTAGCTCGGTAGCAGGGTACTGCTCTTCAGTGGTGATGACATACTCTAGTTCGGGCTCAGCTCCTATCGATAAGAATCAAACAACAAGGAGAAGTACAACACTTAATAAAACAACCATTGTAATTCTCATCTTGAAAATGCATGTCATGACATGTAAAATGTGCTAAATTGACCGAAAACATTAAGAAACAGATTAATTGAAGTGCAATTGGTTTGAATATAGGAAGTCCAAACTCCAAGACTAGATTTTAAAAAAGTTATTACATGTTTTGCCATAAACACCAAATTTAAAGGGTTTTTATCATTTATGCCACTAGTTGTGTCCCACTACTCAGTTTTGCCATTACAAGTTACAACTGCTCAACAATGCCATCGGTCTATTAGATGCTTGCTCAAAAATGCCCTTAGATACCTCAAAAATGCCATCATTCCGTTAGATGTTTCCTCAAAAATGACATTAGACACTTTTACTATCAGGTCAAACCTGTTGACCATGTTATGTGACCAAAATACCCCTAGACCCACCTATCAGCTCTCTCAATCTCACAATAATAAGTGTGGGACCCACATATCAAGAGTAAGCAAGCAAAGAATTTTAGAGGAAAATAAGAACGTTGTTTGAGATCGAGTGGGACCCACACATTACCATAGTGAGATAGAGGGAGAGCTGGCATGTGGGTCCATGGGTGTTTTGGTCATATAACATGATAAACGGGCTTTGAGCTGACAGTAATGGTGTATGGTGGCATTTTTGAGCATACGCCTAACAGAGTGATGGCATTTTTGAGCAGTTGAAACTCCTAGTGGCAAAACTGAGTAGTGGGACAAAACTAGTGGCATAAATGATAAAAACCCAAATTTAAATTGCTTTAACATGCATAATCATGGCAAAAACAAATAGAGCACATTTTTTGAAATTTTTGATATATTATACATATTTTTTGGAATTAGTATGAATTTTCTAAGTTTAAAGGATTTTCTGAAATTCCTAATTCATTTTTTATTTATTAAAAATTCCAGAAAACCTTTTCCTACTCACTGTGGAGCTAGCCACAGTCAGTCACGCATGGGGCCAATCAATGCCTATGTCATCTTGGTCAAACTAACATCTGGGGCCAACCATGATTATTATTTTCTTTAACACAAACTTAACACGGGTTAATGAACCAATGGGGCCCACCTGTCATTGACCCAGAGGGTTAATTAGCACTAAGCTAATGACTGCCATGCCAGAGTCTTTATGTCGGCGATGCAGGACACGGCGGAGGAGCGTGGGAACAAGATTTCGGCGACCACTACAGGAATCAGCTGCTTTGCCGTCTGCCATAGCAGACGGCAAAGGCATACTTTACGGACGGCAAAGCCTTTGCCGTCTGCCAGCAGACGGCCAACACTCCGGCTGAACGGCTGCCGGCAAAGGCCGCTTTGCCGTCTGCTGGCAGACGGCAAAGCACCTGGACGGCAGACAAAAGGTGCCAGCCCCGTTAGGGGGCTAACGGCGCTCTTTGCCGTCTGCCAGCAGATGGCAAAGAAGCAAAGGTCTTTGCCGTCTGCCAGCAGACGGCAAAGAGGCCAAATAGGCCAGTCCAGGTTGCACAGGCTGCTGCCACGTGCCCACTTTGCCGTCTGCTAACAGACGGCAAACCTCTTTGCCGTCTGCTAGCAGACAGGAAAGTGGCTATATAGCAACTGTTTTTTCTGTTTTTTCTTATATCAATTCATTTTCACAGAAATTCAAACACACACACATATATATATATATATATTCAGAATCACATAATAAGGCAAAACATTATGTCTTATCCACCACATAATATGTCTCATCCACCACATAATAAACAACACATATGCAAATAATATGCAAGCCATATGGATATGATCATCCAACACATACCAAATCAAAACATATGCAAGTCTCATCCATACATATGCAAGTTTCATTCATCTATACATACATATGCAAGTGTCACATTGTTGATCCTACAAAATCAAAACAAAATGGAAGGACAAGGACTCAATGAACGCAAGCTTCCGTGAAGTGAATCAAATCTGCAAAATGAGAAAGAAGAAAGTTAGAAGAAGAAGACTAGAAGAAGAAGAAGAAGAAGAAGAAGACTAGAATTTTTCTCCCCTTCTTGTTCTTCTTCTTATTGCTTACTTGTGTCATTTTAGAGCTAACCTAGGTAAATAGGCCATTTTTGACCTAAATATGCTAAGTATATCATAAATGAACTAAAAAAAGCTAAGTATAGGTCATTTTTGTGCTAACATAAATTCATTTTGGAGGAATAAATGCTAAGTATAGGTCATTTTAGAGCTATCCTAGGTTAAATAGGTCATTTCGGAGCTAATTAAGGTTATTATGTCATTTTTGAGCTACCTAAGCATATTAAGTCATTTTGGAGGAATAAATGCTAAGTATAGGTCATTTTAGAGCTATCCTAGGTTAAATAGGTCATTTTGGAGCTAATTAAGGTTGTTATGTAATTTTTGAGCTAGCTAAGCATATAAATTCATTTTGGAGGAATAAATGCTAAGTGTAGGTCATTTTAGAGCTATCCTAGGTTAAAGAATGAATACCTGACATGAATAATATGTATATAATTTAAGTGTATCATCATCATGAACATAATAAAAAATTGAATACCTAACATGAACTAATTAATAATATATTTACATAATAATAATTGAATACCTAGCATGAACTATAATATTAATCTTCATCGTCATCATTAATAAATGCATCATCATCGTCTATATATGCTTCGGGGTCAATAAATGCATCATCATCATCATCACTATCAGTAATGACGTGCTCATCATCATCATCAATAAATGCATCAACATGTGGAAGGCCTCCTGTACGTAATCGGTCAAGCATTGACAGGTCATCCGCAGCAGTAACCTCTTCTTGTTCCGGCTCTTCTTGTTCCGGCTCAGGCTCGGATTCACTGCCGCTGTCTACTTCAATGTTCTGGTGTGAAGTAAAGCGGTTCTTGAAACGTTTTTTGGAAAGACGTGTTTCTTGGAAGAATTCTCCTTCATATGTGTCTGGGTTAATGTGAGGTTCATAATCCTCTTCATTGGGGGGAGGTGGTCTAACACGTGGCGGCACTTCATAAACGACATCCCAACCATTCAGATTTGGATCAGTTTGGCAGGCCCACGGTAGATAGAAAACTTGGGTCGCCTGTTGAGCCGTAATATAGACATCGGGAACATCCAAATGGGTGCTTTGTTTGATTTCGACTAGCCCTAGATGTTCATGAGTCCTTCTAGTCTCCTTCGGCTGGAACCAATAACATTTGAAGACTACGACGTTCGGTGGGTTTGCACCATAGAATAGAAGTTCATAAATTGCTTCAACTCTTCCATAATACTCGGTACCTCCTTCGCCGATAGCAGAGACACAACAATTTGTAGACTTTCGGTCGGCCATAGATAGCTCTTTGCCATAGGTACGAAAGCGATACCCGTTGATGTCGTATTTGTCAAATGAACGGACCTTATAGTCAAAACCATTTGCGACTTGTCTCAATTCGGCGTCCATAGACTCTGAACTAGCCTACAAGTTTAATACGAAAGGATTGTTGCATTAGCCGGAAATTAGACGAAGAAATGAAATGGTCTAATGGAAATTACCGTTTGTTTGAACCAAGAGATGAAACCGGGATAGCCGCCTCCATGCATTGCTAGAAGCTCATACTCTTCGACGGAATCCTTTTGGATCACCGCTCCATACGAGAATTCGGCGACGTATCGACTGTATCAAATATCCGGGAATAAGAGCAGTTCAAAGGAATTAGAGGTTGCGAAACAATGTACCGAGAACTTACTCGATGTACGGCCGCACTTCTGTTAGGTTGTTCAAGATATACAACGTAAAGGTCCGCCATTCGTCGACATCCAACGGTAAGGAAGTATAAGCACCGGCTGGTGCGAGCTTCCCTTTGAATAGGCTGAGGTTGGATCCACCCTTTTTAGGGTCGCCAGCATTGTACCGAGGCTTCGGATTATTCAAATGACGATTTTTGGCTTCGTAGTGTGCTGTCACGAAGTTTGCCGCCTCCTCAGTAATGAATGCCTCGGCCATCGATGCTTCAATTCGACGTTTATTTTTACATTTTTCTCGAAGCGTCTTCTGCATCCTCTCAGTTGCGTAGCACCAACGATTCTGCTCGGGGCCCCCCAATCGTGCCTCGGTCGGGAGATGCAAAATCAAATGCTGCATTGGATTAAAGAAGCCCGGTGGAAAGATCTTCTCTAACTTGCAGATCAACTCCGGCGCCAACTCTTCCAGTTCTTCTAGCAAGCCAGGCGATAGTTCTTTCGAACAAAGAACACGGAAGAAATAGCTTAGCTCTGCTAGTACTAGCCATTCATCCTCAGGGATAAAGCCATGCAACATCACCGGCATTACCCGCTCAAGCCATATGTGCCAATCATGACTCTTGAGACCAAATATTTTCAATTTTTCAAGGCTCGCTCCCCTCTTTAGATTCGCTGCATACCCATCAGGGAACATCAACTCATTTTTCACCCACAGGAGTATTTCCCTCATAACTGGCCTTCCAAGATTGAACCATGCCTTTGGCTTCGTCCAGTTCTTCTTTCCTTTCGGTTGTCGCATGTTTTGTAGCGGTCTATCACATAGAGCCTGCTGATCGACTCTAGCCTTAGGATTATCCTTTGTTTTCCCCTCTATGCCGAACAATGTACCAAAGAGGGCCTCGCCGACATTCTTTTCAGTGTGCATCACGTCGATGTTGTGTGGGCAAAGGAGGTCTTTGAAGTAAGGCAGATCCCACAAGCATGTCTTGTGAGTCCAGGCGTGTTCCGAATTATACCCCTTGAAATACCCTGGACGCTCTGGATCCGGCTCGAGAGAGTTTAACTGATCCAGGGTCTGTTGGCCTGTCAACGCAGGTGGTGCAGAGTTTTTGACAACTCTACCTTTGATGAAGTTCTTCTTGTCTTTTCTGAACTTATGGCGAGGATCTAGGAACTGTCTATGCATGTCGAAGGAAGAAAACTTGCCATCCGCCTGCAGCCGACGAAACTCAAGAGCTGCCTTGCATGTGGGGCACGGGAACCTTCCATGCACACACCAGCCAACGAATAGCGCATACGCCGGCAAGTCATGCATCGAGTACATGTACCACACACGCATTAGGAAGTTTTTTTTGTAGCGGCGTCGTATGTCTTGATCCCATTATCCCAAGCTTCTTGCAGTTCATCCTTAAGCGGCTGCATGTACACATTCATACTCTTCCCCGGATAGTTGGGCCCCGGAATTATCAACGTCAGGAAAATGTTCTTTCTTTGCATAATCTGTCCGGGGGGGAGATTGAGTGGAATGACAAATACAGGCCAACAACTGTATTGGGCTGCCATCATACCAAACACATTGAACCCATCCGTGCTTATGGCGATTCGAGGATGCCTTGGATCCGCTTTAGCATGATGTATTGCATCGAAGCGCTTCCACGCAAAAGCGTCCGATGTGTGTACCAACATCGGCTCCCCATCTGTATCTAGTTCGGTTCTTTTGCCCAATTTGTGCCATGTCATCTGTCTGGCCGTCTCTTCGACCATGAAAAGACGTTGAAGTCTTGGTATGATTGGCATATACCGAAGAACATTAACTGGGATTTTTGTCTGACTCTTCTCACCCATACCGTTGTCTACCTCAACATACCTGGAAGACTGGCAAACGGGACAATACTTCAAGTCCGCATACTCAAGCCTAAATAAGGCACATCCTTTCTCACAGGCATCTATCTTCTCATAGGGCATCTTAAGTACACGGAGGATTTTGTCCGACTGGTACAGGTTTGCAGGCATTACATGGCCTTTGGGTAGAAAACGTCCAAATAGTGTCATCATCGCGTCGTAGCATTCTCTGCCCAAGTTGAATTGAGCCTTCAGAGCCAGTACTTGTGCGATGGCATCCAGCTGACAAAGCTCAGTGTGCTCGTGGAGAGGACGTTTTGAAGACTCCAACATATCATTGAAGGCCTTTGCAGATTCCTCCATCTCATCGTCCGAATCCCGAGCATCATCAAAGTCTTCCACCATGTCTTCCATCCCGGTACCATGCTCGTCGGTGCGACGATGGCCCTCCTCAGCTCTGGCACGTTGGGCAGACTCACCATGAAATGTCCAGACCGTATAATTAGGCGTAAAACCCAACTTCTGCAGGTGTTTGATCATTTCAAACTCTGACTTCTTATGAAAGTTGTCGCACTCGACACAGGGGCACCAGGTTGTTTCCTGTCCATTTGCAAATGCGGCTCTCACAAACCCCTTGGTTTTTCTTATCCATTCATGGGTCATGTCTTTCTTACTAGTGTGACCGGTGTACATCCACGCACGATCACTCATCTTGCCTAGCTACTGGACACACAAGAAATATATACATAATTCAGCAAACCATATTCATCAGTTAATAGAGTTTGTCAGTTTTATTACGTCCATGCAACCTAGACGCTAGTAGGTAAAGATAGGTCCTAATCCCACCCGAGTATGTGTAGATTGGGTTCGTTTTTCCATGCTTGGCTCCGGATCCGACGCAAAATTTCGGCAGCACCTCCCCACTGTTCTCCTGATACACGTCTCGGCAATAAGCAGAGAGGATGTGTACCCGGAGAACAACAGGGAGGCACTGACGAAATTTTGCATCGGATCCGGAGTAGAGCATATGGGAAAATGAACCCAATCTACACATACTCGGGCTATCCATGGATAACGTTGGACAATTCGAAAGAATCACGGTTATAAATATGCAAATGCATGCATATTTATAGATGTAACCCTTTTGAACGGGAGACGCATAGTGGTCACGCATACTGATGATTGACACCTATAGCTAGCAAGATTCATCGGCACGAAGACCGGAATAGAGCAAATGAAGGGGGGGGGAGGAGATGTCATTTGTGCTCACCCACGAACGCAGGGGCGGAGCTCGTCGTACGCACGGGGAGGTCGTCGAACACCAGACCCTCGCAGCAACGAAAGAACTGCACATTTAAATCCACCCGATCAACACAAATATATATGATGTTTTTCATAACAAAATAGGGAAATATATGACCCCGTCGGCCTCTGGAAGGCCGAAGAGCACCTTTTCGGTCAACAGGAGGCCGAAGAGGTGTCGGGGTCGGGGGTGTCGTGGTGTCGGGCTGTCGTCGTGTCGGGGTGTCGGGTCGGGGTGTCGGGGTGTCGGGGTGTCGGGGTGTCGTGTCGGGGTGTCGGGGTGTGTCGGATGTCGTGTCGGGGTGTCATGTCAGGGTCGGGGTGTCGGGGTGTCGTGTCGGGGTCGGGGTCCGGGTGTCGGGGTCTTTTTTTCCTCTTTTTCCTTTTCTTCTTCTTCCTCTTCTTCCTTTTCTTCCTTTTCTTCCTTTTTCCTTCTTCTTCTTCTTCTTCTTCTTCTTCCTTTTTCCTTTTTCCTCTTCTTCTTCTCCTCCTCTCCTCTTTTTTCTTCTTCTTCTCCTCCTCTCCTCTCTATCTACTGTCTAAATATCTAAAAACCTAAACATCTAAGTATCTAAACTCCTAAATGTCTAAATATCTAAAACCTAAACAGAAAAAATAAAATAAAAACAGAAAAAAGGGGCAGGAGGGGGAGCTCACCAGAGGGGGGCAGAGGGGTTGGCCGGCGAGGGGGCGGCGACGGGGCTGGCCTGCGTCCGGGCCGCGACGGGGCGGCGAGGGGGCGGCCGCGCCGCGACGGGGCGGCGAGGGGCAGGCCTGGGCGCGACCGCGCGGGCACGGGGCGGGGCAGTGGGCGGCGTCGGCGGTCGCGGGTGCGGCGGCGGCGAGCGGCGGGCGGCGGGCCGGGGCGGGTCGGGGGCGGCGGCGTGGGGTCGGGGTCGGGAGGGGAGAGGCAGAGAGAGTGGAGGGGGGTGGGCCGTTAGGGCCGTTAGTAGGTATTTTCTTTGTCGTCTGCTAGCAGACGGCAAAGATTCTTTGCCGTCCGCTAGCAGACGGCAAAGAGGTGGGGTGGGCCATTGCAGTTAACTGGCCTCCACTGGGCCCCACCCCACCTCTTTGCTGTCTGCTAGCGGACGGCAAAGAAACTTTGCCGTCCGCTGGCAGACGGCAAAGAGGTGGCTGATGGCAAACAGTGTCTTTGCCATCAGCCAGATCTTTGCCGTCTGCTTTCCCAAAGCAGATGGCAAACAACCTCTTACGGCAAAGAGCTGGCAGATGGCAAAGTCCCTGATTCCAGTAGTGGACCATTGTAGCGGTGGAGGTGATCTACACGAAGCTGAACTCATACCGCGTTGTTTTGTACTCGTGGAACAGGCTGAGGTAGATGACATCAATGATGATGACCATTTCCATGGTGGCGTAGCTATGGGTATGATCAAGTCCTCTATACGGGGCACGGGAGAGACCATGGAGTGGCCAGGAAGCATCCATGGGGCTCCAGGAGCACGAGGTGTGCTCAGTTCAGCTGGGGGTGGACTCTAATTGTGGAGCACTACATGCGGCCCTGGTGAGCGCTCTCGGCCGTGGAGAAAAAGCTAGCTAGGGGTCCTAATCGACCACAGGAGTAGAAGGAAAAGAAGCGCAAGCTCATCATGAATCTGTTAGGCATGTCAGTGGGGCCGGGGAAGCTCTGACGGTGATGAATCAGCGATGGTGAGCTTCGGTCAGAGGCGAGTAAGAAAATGATGATGGCGACATTACATGGTGCTTGAGCTCAATTTTATTAGCGTAGAGATAGAGGGCATCGATGTGGTGCTCGGGGACACGGCAGTTCAGCGAGAGGTGGCTGTTGGCCACGCAGACGATGAACGGCGGAGAGTTGGGGTCCTCGGTGAGCTACGGGGGAGTGAGCTAGAGGCAAGTGGAAAGTGAGAGAGGGAAGGGCATCGGGCGAGCGGCGACCTTATCCCGCTCCTGGTGGGTCTACTTACAAGCAGGAGGTGCCAGGCGGCGGGTGCATGTTCGGCGAGCACGCGCTCTGCCTACTGGCTGGAGGAAGATGAAAACGCCCTTGTGGGCTGGGCTTGACTGCATAGTGCCAGCCCATAGCTACAGTGGCCTTTCTATTTATTTATGTTTTCTTTTATTTGCCACTATTTTGCATTTGTTTAAAAGTCTAAATCAGTGCCAAGCTTCTGAAACTTTTTATGTAGTGTCTATGGACCCTTCCGAGCCTGCATAATTAATTTTAGGATTATTAGGTTTATATTTTTATTTCTAAAAATATAAACCCAACTAGAGTATATTAGGGTTTAATCCTAAAGTCCAACATAATTCCTTGTTAAATCTCAAAAAAATTGGGGTGAGTCCATATGGATGTCATGAAGCTCTTGCCAAGATCTTAAGGTTTAAGAAGGCACTTTGGATACATTGAGAAAAAAATTAGGATTTTTGCCCTTTAGTAAACATGAGGTTTGGATTAATCCTCATTTCCAAATTTCAATTAATGTGAACATGATGGCATGCTATGCTTAAGACTACTCTAATACATTACCATTAGCTAGGGCTGTGACATATGGCCAACTGCATTGGCTACCAATAGAATTGCCATGAGTGTGGTGACCACCAAATAAAACAGCAGGGGTGATATCACCCCCTTGTCTCACGCCTCGCTTATTTTGGAAGAAGGATCCCACTTATCTGTTAATATTGATTGCAGTCTGACAACCCATGACCTGCATGATCCTATGAATAAAGACTTATTTGAACCCTTTCGAGATCATGACTTCACAAAGAAAGGACCAGTTAATGCGTTCGTACGCATTTTCAAAGTGTGTTTGTGCAAGATTCCCCACCCCCCACCCCAATCTCTTTACTCTAAGTTTGTGGACAATTTCATGCAAGTCCAAAGCACCATCTAGGATGTATCTTCCTTTAATGAAGGCAATTTGGCTAGAGTTGATAATGTTGTGAGCTACTGGGGACAACCGCATGGCATATGCTTTAGCAGTAATCTTAAAGATAACATTAATCATCACGGTGGGACAGTACCACAAAATGAATTCCACAGCATTGTCCTTGGGCATTAGCGTAAGCACCCTGAAGTTGGGTCTCGATACATCCAATGTGCCGAGTGCAAAGCCATTGAAAAATTGTAAAATCTGGCCTTTGATAGAGACCCGGAATTACTTAAAGAATGCTACCAGAAAATTGTCTGGTCCTGGGGTAGTGTATGTCTTCATACTTAAATCACATGTTCTAGATCCTCGGATGTAAAAGTTAAAGAGAGCGCTAGATTTTCCTCAGCTGACACCCTACCGGTGCTCGACCAAGTGTCCAACACCAGTGAGATATCTTTGCTATTCTTCATCCCAAGGAGATAGTGATAGAAGGCATGAATATGCTCCTTGATTTGGACTTTGTCAGAGATGAAACCTTGGGGAGTGTTTTGTGTAGAAATGGATCATTTGTGCTTATGGCCATTCACGATGGCATGGAATAGGTCATATTAGCATCCGCACGTAGAGCGCAGAGCAGGTGCCCCCTGTCGCTCCGGTATTCCTCTTCCATGCGATAGATTGTGAGAAGTTGCTCTTCTAGGTAGTAATGGAAGGATCAGCCATCCTCGTCTAGCCCTAAGGTATTGGTGAGGTTATCAAGCTAGTTAATCTGCACAAGAACCACCTCCTTCTTAAGTTTTACCTCCTTTTCGAGGTTGGCCCCCCAACCGCTGAGAAAAATCCTAAGGCCTCTGATTTGGTGTTGCCAGCAATTCATCGTCTCCCATCTATGTCCTGGCTGTGCCACCACATTGTCCCAAGTAGAGGATGCAAGCTTAATAAAACTAGGAATTTTTGAACCACCCTGTTTTGAAAAAGAATTTATTTGAGCACACCGGGCATCCTACTCTAGAATCCAGTATAAGAGGAGTGTGGTCAGACCCAAGGACAGTCTCAGCCGACAGGGAGCAGAGAGGAAATATTGCCTCCGATAGGGAGCAGAGAGGAAATATTGCCAAGGGGGTCCCAAGGAGGGTCTCAGACGAAGACAGGGCTCAGTACACGTTTGACTAAGTTAGTTTGCTTGTTAGTCCAAGTGAACCTAGCACCAGTTCTTCCCAACTCTCGCAGTGCCAACTGAGTGTTACAATCATTAAAGAGATTGATGCATGGTCAGTAGATATTATGGTTGTTCTAATCCCAAATAGCCCTTATTAAGTTGAAATACCCACCGATAACCATTGGGAAGGGACAAATGACAATCGGCCGTACACCATAACAACTTCACATATCTTGTTTAGGGTCAGGTGATGGATTGAGGCACCAAGGAAGTACCGACCCCTATCAATACTTCCAACCTCAAACATGCTATTCCAAATCCCCAGCAGCATTCCCACAGATTAGCCTGAGGCTGGGAGCTAGGTCCAATAAAACTTGTCACATGTTACAAGAATTTGAAGCTAATAGTCAAAAAATCCTGCTCGGTAGTTTCTTCTAGGCCCACTATCAATTTTCTCTTTTCTTAAGTACTATTTTTGCAAGGTTTGCTGCCCCCTTTGACCAAACACTCTAATATTTCCGAACACGATGCTCACTTGGGTCGGCTCCTACGTACTTGTGCTTGGTGGGTGATCAGTTTGCTCTTCCTTCCCCATCTACTAGGTTTTCACTTGGATGAGGGCGGACCCGCATTCTCCTCCTTCCGAGAGGACCCCGCGGAGTTGTGCGGCTCAGGCCCTATTGAGGCCGCATCATCCTATGCTATCTCCTTTGCTTTATCTTTGGCTTCCTTTTATTTACCTTTAGCTTTCTATTCTTCTGTCATAGGTAAGGCTACCTGCACTAAGTCTTTTATGTGGATGAGAGACAGGTATCCCGACGGGGTGCCCGTTGCTAGGTCAAAGACAATACAACAATCTTTTGCCACATGGAGGAAATGCTCGTCTGGCTGAGAGTTAAGAGTAGTGAATTTTAAGGTAGAAAAATATGGCATGTTCTTCTCTGTCGTGAGGTGCACCGCACATTGCATCATATCTCCACTGCAAGACCTTTGCCGCTTACACTCTTCCTAGAAGCAGCAGTAGAGCTGGTCCTGAATCACTTTCCACGTGCTGGCGGTGTCGCCACCAACACCTCCTAGCGAAGCTTGTCGACGACGTCTTGCCGTTGAGCCTCCATAGTTTCTAGAGCCTTGATGCTCTCAAGTGCAAGGGATTGTTGTAGCTTTCAATGGGAGTAAATTCCACCCAAGTTTATCGAACCCAAGGGAACAAAGGGTGGTGGTTTCACTTCAACACACTAAGGCATCACTCTTGATGCAACTGCACTTATATTATTTACTAAAAGAAACAATTTAGTAGACAAGCAAAAAATAATGTAAAGTGGAAAGGATTTGAGAGAAACTATTTATGATGGTGTGGCAAAGCAAGCAAGTAATTTCAATCGTGTACTTTGCAAAGATACCGAATATAAATAAAGTAACAACGGTGGCGAACAAGTGGATGGAATTGTCTCTAGGCAATCGACTATAGTAAGGAAAAGCAGTGCACATACTTGTCACAATTAACATGAGAGGGAGGCCTATGCTTAGCATGTGCCAATACCATGACTAGCATGCTAGTTATGTTTGAATTCCCAATGGTGTACCCAGCTTCTATTAGAAATAATTAAGGTAAAAAACCAACCATAGCTTTAAGTTCTATATGTCCCCTACAATCCCATGCATCATGAATTTGGAGTTGAGGGATTTAGTTTCTATCACTCCTGCATCCTCTCCATCTTTCATCTAGACAAATTGAAAACCCTATTGTGTTTATGTAATGCACATGTGCACTCCCTACACTAGCACAAAGGACTGCACCATATTAAACCATAAAATTCATACCAATCATACTAGATCACCAACATCATAAAGACTAGAGAAACTACTCAAACAAGAATAGAGAGATACAATAAATCATAGGGAAACAACTCATTCCATTCAACACCATGTCTTAGAAGGGAATTACAGAGGTTTTACAATTTGGAAACCACGCACAAAGGGCAGTGGTGGTGATGGAGGCATTCCAGGCGGTGCTCCGACGCCATCGGAAGTGAAAGGGAAGGGGTCCCTGCTTCTTCTTCTTCTTCTTCTTCTTCTTCTTCTTCTTCTTCCTTGAACTTCTCCTCTAATTTTTATGGCTATGGAGATGGGAGCCTAAGAGCCTCCCCCCCCCTAGATTGGATCTTAACATTTAGGAGCAGCTCTCTGTTATGACTTCTGGAGGTGCCGTAACTATTTTATTAATACCTGGGGATCCGTATCTCCGAAAAATCTTAATTTTTTTGTGGGCAATCCTTATGTTGTGACAAGTTAGCGTCCAAAGGACACACCAATAAAAGAATCTAGGGCTGGCATGGTGGGCCCGTGCACCCCATGTCAACCCCCTGATGGGCCTCCAGCTTTGCCCTTTCATGTGACTTCTCGATCCTTCCTCCTGATTAAGCATAGTTTTTCATTATTGGAATTTTCTTGGATTTTTAGGAAGTTGTTCGGCAATTATAAAGGCCATAGACCATTTCCAGAATTATTTTTGTATAGGAAAAGGGCTAAAAACCTTATTTATTTAAATCCTAACTCAGCCGAATAACCAGAGCCGTTGGATCTGAATTCAATGTGTCGTATCCCTTTCGAGCCCTATAAACCGAACGAATCGGTATGTTCTAATCTGGACCATTGACCTCCAATCCAACGCTGCACGTGTCACCCTATCACGCTCTCTCTCTCTCTCCTTTCACTCCTTAACAGAAAGGGCCCTCCGGTCAAGATCGTGTTCAACCTTGGTAATTGCCTCCACCGAGCGTTGCCCGCCCCTTCATCCATGGATGCATCCAGGAGCTTCGCGCAGCTCGACTGCACCCATTCCGCACCTCACTATGCTGCCATAAAGACCTAGTGGTCATAATGTCCATGGCCGTAATGCCGGCCGTTTCTTCTGTCGTGGCCGGCTCGACCCCGCCCTCCCCTGCGTAGATAAAGAGCACTGCGAGCTCGCCCACTTCACCCCATGTTAGATGCACCCCTTTGCTTCTCTCTAGCTTGCTATGTTCATGGAATCAAACAAACGAATGCCGCGGGACCCCGTGGAGCTCCAGCCGTTGATTGACGGTGAACGGGACAATGCAGACGCACTGCGACCACACCTTCGACCTCGCCGCATCTTCCTCGACGACATTGACTACTTCACGGACTCTTCGGAGCTTAGAATCATTGGCTTCTTCAAGCCTGAGCCACGTCGCTGTCATGCTCTTCATCTTCGGTGACTTCCCAACCTCACCGGTGAGCCCTAGCCTCTCTATTTTAATCTTGTTCGTCCATTTCTCATCGCATGGCTAGCAGCTTGCCACGTCTTTTAGTTAAATCCTCAACCGTTATCTAGTCATCTCAGCCGCAGATTAGATCTAAGGGCTCACATTGTGCCACATCATTTATAACTGGCAAAACGGTATTTTTCAAACTAGTTTAAACTTCAAAATTTATTATCTTCTGATCTGTGGCTCCATATGAGTTGATTCTTTTTGCATATTGAATCACTAAAACTCTACTTTCTGTCTACCCATAGAAATTTTAAATTTTGAAATTTCAAAGTAAATTCAAATTCAATTTGAATTTGAATGTTCTTTAGGTCATATCTTTCAAACAATGGGTCCTTTTTAATCTGTTTTTCCCTACTAGCTTAGTTTAGTCTAAGGATCATATTTATACATTAAAATATAATTTGTGAAGTTTTGTTCCTGTTGTTTTACATATTTATTATTTATTTGCATTTTCTCCACACTTTGTTTATTTGGAGTGATTCCTTTACGATAGATTGCCTAGAGTGCGAAGCGGAGATATACGAAGAAGTAGAGTACTGCCTTTGTGAAAGAAAGTTATACCCTTGATCATGTAGCATCCTATACTTAGCTTATGCTTAGGTTGATTTGAAAGTACAAATGCATGTGTAGGTTATTTCTGATGAGATATTTATGAAATGCGTTCGTGAAGTTTTAGTTATGCATGTGGTAGACCTAGCCTTAGAATATTGACCTTGTATGCATTTTCAACTTAGGATATATGTTTTACATTTGCAAATTGCTTCTCTATGTATAGTATCGGGAAGGGACAAAATGGTTTCATATCTATTTAAAGCTCAAGTTAAGAGCAAGTATGTTTTGAAAAATGGTTTTAAAAATAAAACCCCCAAATATTTTTCTCTGGGCAGAGTGGCATCTTGGGAACGCCGGCAAGAGCTGTAGGCCTGGGATGCAGACTCAGGAATTGGTGGGGACCGCCGCCCAAGATCAGAAAGATCAGCCTATTCTCAATGGAACCCAAAGACTTACAGTACAACCACATGCTATATGGGCCCTGGCTTGGTTAAGTAGGTTGTGGGAAACCCTTATCTAGTACTCCCTCCGTCCGAAAAAGCTTGTCCCTCAAATGGATGTATCTAGTACCAAGTTAGTGCTAGATACATCCATTTGAGGGACAAGCTTGGGACAAGTTTTTTCGGACGAAGGGAGTAGCAACATAGGAAAGGGGCCAATGTGTCTTTAGCATCGGGCATTGGTCGAACGGTAAGTAGGCCACTTCTGAAAGGCCGCGTCGTGGTCTCTTCCTGGTTCCACACACACGAGTGTAGTGACAAAAAGGATTGTTCGTGTCATGTGGGGGAAGTGTACAAACCTCTGGAGAGTGTAAACCTAATAGATTAGCCGTGCCCCCGGTTACTGGCAATTTGAGCTACTAAATTTCGAACGGCTGGAGGATCTTCTCGTCTTTGTTTTCAAAATTCAAAAATATTTCGTAAGATGCCATTTATCCTACAGGGCTCTGGTGGCAGTTTTACAGGGAGTTAGTCAACATTATTCCTACGGGGCTCTAATGGTTGATTAATTGGGCCCTATGAACCAATGACTTGCTGATCTAGAATCCGGGTGTGGTTCATAGTTAGCTTGGATGGAAGAATGTTCCGTCTAGCCCTATATACCTTGCTAAAGTATTTGGAAAAACTTAGAGAAAGGTTTTCCAGGAGAATCTATATTGGTACTTCAAACTCAAAGATGGCTTTACGCAAAACAAACCCTAGAGCCTTATTAGGACATATCCTTAGCATGTATTACAGTGGCGGCGGCAGGGGTATTCCTGGGAATTCCATGGAATACCCAAGAATTTGGGCAAAAAAAAGACTATACATGTTATACACGGTAGAGCACTAGAGCAGCCTATCGGTGCCACGCACACAGTACTGCACGCACCAGAGAGGCAGCCTGCAGCCACCGAGCCACGCAGATGCAGGCACGCAGTAGAGTAGGAGTAGCACTCCGTCTCCCTCCCTCGATCTGGACGACTGGACAGTATTGGATCTCGAGCGGCGGCGGCGGCAAGCGATTCCAGTCCAGGTCCGGCCCTCCCTGACTCCCTCCCCCTCCGGCCCTCCCCTCCGTGGACCGTGGCTCCGCCTCCGACCTGCGATGTCCTCCCCCTCCACATGGCTGCATGCTGCGCAGCCTGCGCTGGTAGAGCGCTGTTGGCTGTTGCTGCTGCGTCCGAGGCAGGCGCCAGGCGGCGGCGCGGCACTGGGTTTGATGGTGGCGATGATTTTGGCGGCAGCGGCTCAAATAAATGGGGGAAATTGGTAGAGGGAGTCAAGGGGAATCCGTAGGTGTCGGCAGCGTCACCGGAGATGGCCGGAAGTGGCAGATCGAGCCGGCGGCCTGCCGGCCTGCTCTGTAGTTGGGGACTGGTTGGGGTGAGACCGTGAGAGACAGTACTGGGGTCTAGGGAGAGAGGAGTTGTGCGGCAGAGAGAGATGAGGTTTGGTCAGTCACTGGGTTTGGTTTGTTCTTATGTTGAATTGTAGATGTGAGATGTCCAGTACCAGTCACTGTCCAGTACTGCCAGTACTGAGTACTGCATCCATCAACATTGTCAATGCTAGATTGTAGTATGTATATGTAGAATTGTAGATGTGAGATGTCCGGTACTGCCAGTACTGAGTACTGATTGCTACTTTGTAGATGTGATATGTCCACTGATTGCTACTTTGTTAATTTGTTCTTGTAAATTGTAATTGTTTGTCCATCAGTCCATGCCACTGCCACTGATTGCTACTTTGTTTATGTGATGTAGATGAAGAAGAAGGATGTTAGCCTATTTGAATTGTGGGACAAATCTTCAAAGGCAAGGAAAATAACTTCTACATCCACACCAACTCCTCTTTCCGTTGAGATTGAGAGCAATCTGCAGCTAGCACTAGTGCAAACACATGAGGAAGCTCCGCAACCGGAGAGGGAGAGAGGCTCCCCGACCCCAATTGTACAAGATGATAAAGCGGTTGATGAAGATGATGAATCAATGCCCCAATTTGAAGCAGATTTGGCTGCTCTGGAACGTGATCCCGGCAAGCGACTTCCTATATCTTCATATCATGTCAATGACCAGGATAGAGTTAGAAGGAGATACATTGACTTGGGAGCTTGTCAACCAAAGGATCATAAGTTTGAGATCAGAGATTTTAGTGGACATCCCCGTCGCTTTTGCCCTACTTGGTTTAAAGATCATAAGTGGCTTGAGTATAGCATGCAAAAAGAGGCTGCTTTTTGCTTTGTTTGCTACTTGTTCAAGGATAAAACAAAAAGTCCCGGAGGAGATGCATTTGTGAACGGTGGGTGGAATAATTGGAACATGAAAGCAAGATTGAAGAGGCATATTGGTGCTGTTAGTAGTGCTCATGCTGAAGCTCAATAAAAATATGATATGTTCACTGTTGGGGAACGCAGCAGAAAACAAAAAATTTCCGACCTACGCACCAGCCCAGGACCACTATGGAGACTGCATACAAGGTTTGATCATTATCGTTACCGACTCGTAGCGCAGCGGAAGTAGAGTCGATGACGATCGGCGGTGCAGATCCCCGCAGCTAGGATTTTACAACCTCCCAACCGCGAGGATGTATACCCTCATCTGCCCGGCGGACAGCCCTCCGGGAGGCGGTCACACAGTCCCCCGGACGGTGTCGCGGACAGCCCTTCGGGAGGACCTCCGAAACTCGGACTGTCACTCGGACAGCCCTTCGGGAGGACCTCCAAAACTCGGACGGTCACACGGACAGCCCTTCGGGAGGCACTCTCGAACTAAGACCGAAACTACGATCTCTCTACAGAGTTGCACACATACGGTGTCATCTATCCGGCAGGGCTTCGCCGTCGAGAACTAGTTCCTGCCGGAACCCAGACAGCCTTTCGGCTCTACGAAACTATTTCGCTGGGAGGGAGAGAAGAATGCCAGATCATGCATGGCTATGTGTATGAGAGCAAGAGTGTGTCTTATGGCAGCCCACACACCTCCTATTTATAGGAAACCCAAGTGGTAGGGTGGTTTTACAAGAAGACCCAAAACCCACATGGAAAGGAGTCCTTCCCAAGGACCTAAAAGGTGAAACCAACGAACAAGGGGGACTCCATGAAGGAGTCCACCATGTGGCCGGCCACACCCTCATGTGGGGCCCCAAAATTGGCCCCTATCCATCCATGTCATCCCCAAGATCTTTTGGAGCAAAGCCCCAAAAGGTGGCTTTCCAAAAATATCCCAAAAAGCACTTTCACTATTCACGACGACATTTTTCAGCGTCTGATCGAACTGAAAATATTCATGTGGGCTTAGAACAATTCTAGTACCCACCAAAATAATTTTCAACGCGAGCCGGAACAATTCCGGTTTAGTGATTTCATCTGCGAAAAGCATTTGAAGCGGTTTCGGCAGCACCGGAACATTTCCGGTTTTCATCCCGGAAAATTCCAGAAAGTTTCCAGAATGATTCTGGCACCCTCCAAGAATTATCAGGCATGTGCCAAAACCAATTTGACTTTATGGTATCCTCTGAAACAACTTTTCAGTTTCACCGGAACTCATCCGGTGACCTCTCTGCGGAACTTTTCCGCTGTCCGAAACTTTTCCGGCGTCCGAAATTTTTTCGGTGATTTTCTCTCAGACTCCCTGTCTAGTATTCAGCAGATAGATGACCCTTAAGCGTGTGACCCTATAGGTTCGTTGAAGCATAGACATGACCCGGAACCCCTTCCGATCAATGATCAACATCGGAGCCGTGGACACCCATATCGATCCCTATACCCACACGAATAAATATTCGAGTGAACCTCCAGTTGCCGTGAGCTATTCATGTTGCTTCGCGATATGTTACAATTACCCGAGGTGAGAAACATCTGCATCCTCGTGGATCAACACTTGTCCACAATGCCAGTTACCTCGTTGCCGGTATTGTTCTCTTTTCTCGTTCCCGTGTTCCGGCATCCCTGTGATCAAATCACCCTATGTCTGGCCAGACGATGATGGATACCATAACACCGAGAGGGCCCAGAGATATCTCTCCATCGTCGGAGGAGCAAATCCCAATCTTGAGCTATCAAGTCCCTTGACATACTTTTCCATGAACCCGTAAGCCGCCGTAATAGCCACCCATTTACGGATGACGTTTAACAAACCCCAAAGTTCATGAAGCAAGCATGAAGAAACTCGACACTCTCATGGTCTAAGGAATTATGCAAACATTAACTTCTCTGTGTTATTAACCATAAACTTATGACGAATGTATCTCATAGCATAACATCAATCGGGTCGATTCAACACAAGTGTTCTACCAACAATTGTGCCCTCAAAATTGCCGGCATAGCCATGCCCATGATCAGGAAAACAGGATCATCATGCAATACTTGAGCCAGTCATAGAGGCTTGACTAGGAATACATTTTACCGTTTATTATCCCACACGTGCATATGAGTCTTCCTCCGAGCCTCGTGGTTATTGTAGACTCGAGAACCATAGCAGTTATAGCATGGAACATAAACCTAATTATGAACAGGGAGATAATCAATAACATTTATTATTGCCTCTAGGGCATATCTCCTACATTCACTACACCTACAACATCAATTAGGGAGTCTATTGCTTCAAACACAACACAGTACAAGGTTCTATATAAGCTCCGTGTGACATGGACACTGAAGTGTGTGAGATTTCTGTTGCGCCAAGGCTTGGCATTTAGAGGGCATGATGAAAGTGGAGACTCACTAAATAAAGGAAATTTCCTTGAGCTTCTACATTGGCTAGCAGGAAATTTTGAAGAGGTTGACAGGGTTGTTCTCAAGAATGCTCCACGGAACTGCAGGATGACTCACCATGATATACAGCAAGAGGTGATAAAATGTTGTGCACAAGAGACTACTAAACTAGTCATTGAAGAACTTGATGGTGGTCATTTTGCAATACTTGCAGATGAGTCTAGTGATGTGTATCAGAATGAACAGTTGGCTGTTTGCTTGCGTTATGTTGATAAGAAAGGAAGGGCGGTTGTAAGATTTCTTGGTCTTGCTCATGTTGAAGATACTACCTCTTTGACACTAAAAGTTGAAATTCAAAAAATGCTTATGGACTACAATTTGACCTTTGCAATGGTTCGTGGGCAAGGATATGATGGAGCTAGTAACATGAGAGGTAATGCTAATGGCCTGAAAAAACTGATTATGGATGAGTCCCCTTCTGCCTACTATGTTCATTGTTTTGCCCATCAACTACAGTTAACTCTTGTTGCTGTTGCTAAGGAGAGTGGTGATTGTACTTGGTTCTTTCAGCATCTTGCACACTTGTTAAATGCTCTTGGCATGTCTTGTAAAAAGATGAGAATGCTTCGGATAGCTCAGGCTGAAGAACTCATTGATGCATTGGAATTGGAAGAAGTAGAAACAGTGAGTGGGCTGAATCAGGAAATGGGTTTGGGAAGGCCATGTGATACACGTTGGGGCTCTCACTTCAAAACTGTGAACCGTGTCATCTCTATGTATGGTACACTACGACGAGTCCTTCGCAAGATTGGAGACGAGTACCATGGTGCGGAGGCACAAACGGCTCTATCCATAGAGACAATATTTCGATCATTTGAGTTTGTTTTCATGGCACACTTGATGCAAGAAATATTTGGATACACAGATGAGTTGTGTAGAGCTTTGCAAAAGAAAGACGAAGATATTGTTCATGCTATTGAGCTTGTTGGTGACACAAAGTATTACTTGGAGGCTTTGAGGACCGATGCTGGATGGGATGATTTTCTCACAAAGGTCACATCTTTTTGTACAAAGCATAAGATCAAAGTTGTTGATATGGAGGGTCCTTACTTTCCCATTGGCCGGCCTAGAAGGGGTTTATGTAATGGTGCGATCAATTACCACCACTTCAAGGTTGATATGTTTGTGGGTGTCATTGATAGGCAAATCAGTGAGCTGAATGGCAGATTTGATGAGGTAAACACGGAGCTACTTTCTTGCATGGCAGCATTCTGTCCACTTCATCTATTTGCTGCTTATGACCAAGAGAAGTTGGTTAGGCTTGCTACAAAGTTTTATGCTTCTGATTTTACAAGTGATGAACTGGCAAGACTTTCATGGCAACTAAACATGTATGTTACTAATGTGCGTAGAGATGAAAGGTTTCAAAACCTGAAAAATCTGTGTCAGCTTTCAGTTATGCTTGTTGAGACAAACAAGCATGAACAATATCATATTGTTTACAAGCTTCTTAAGTTGGTATTGATTCTGCCAGTAGCTACTGCTAGTGTTGAAAGGGTATTCTCTTCAATGAGCTATGTGAAGAATAAGCTAAGGAACAAAATGGGTGATGAATATTTGAACAATTGTTTGGTTACATTTGTTGAGAGAGAATTTTTCGATCAAGTGAAGGATGAAGATGTCATCAATCTCTTCCAAAAAGGCGACCGCAGAGTTATATTGTAAGAAGGATATCATCACTTTATCAATCAAAAGGTACTTATGTATTCATGTTATACATTGAAATATTGCTATTGCCGTTATGCTAGTCTTGTTTTGTTCATATATTGCCGTTATGCTTGTGTTGTTTGGTTCATATACTACATTTAGAGCAAAAAAAAAATTTGGATGAATACCCAGCCACTGATGTATTACATGTCTGTCATCATCTTGGCATAATTTGCGAGTACATTCAATGTACTCACTTGCTACGTGTCATATGCAGAGGATGACGCTTGAAAGGATGTACGAAGTTAGGGACGTGAGCCTCCACTCAACTTGCCAGTGGTGTTGATGGACTCGACCACTCTTATTTGGATGTTCCGCTTATGCATGCTTTTTGCTATGTGATGTAATGAACTGGCCTACGGGCGTTGATGTAATAAGCACCCTGGATTCTCGTTATTTTCGGTAATATATGACGTGTGACTGTACTGTTACATCTTCGAACTGTGCATACTAGCAAATTATTCTGGGACTAGTACCGAATGCACAGAGACTTTGGACCCCTATGGGTTCTGGTCAGCACATTGTTAGACATCTTTTATTTGAAAAAAATATATTATTATCCGACAAGTTATTATTGTCCTCTTAGGCCAATTCGTATGCGTTAGTGTAGGCTTTTTTTTTCAAAGGTGTTATTGTAGGCTGGAGCAACCATGTGCGACAAGGAGAAGCAACAAGCCACATCATTCACTCTCTCGATTATGCACGCATGCGCCATGTGGCTGTTTTCTATTGGAATGTCAACAAGCCACATATCTCACCGTAGAGTTAAATAGCACACCGCATCAACCAAGCATGGCTAGTTGGCTGGAGGACGCATGTCCCAGGAGCATTCGTGGGCAGTTGACAGCATAGCTAGGTGCAGTCTGCGCACCTACTGTTCGGTCGACCAATCGTTCGGCCATGCTCACGTTGGCTGGAGGAGGACGAAATCACTGTTTTGACCTTTTTTTCCTAACTTAATCAAGAATTGACCCTGTTTGTAAAAGAATTTTGAATCTGACATTTTTTTTGGTCACGCCAACATCCCTGGCGTTTGGCTTGCACGAGAGACGCCAGGAATGATGGCGTTTAGGCCTGGCCCACACTTACCCAGCTGGCGCTGAAGTGGCAGAGCCAAACGCCATAGAGCTTGGCGGCTGGAGCAAACGCCATAGGGTTGGCGTTTTGAGCCCTTCCATAAGCAAAAAAAGTATAGGTCTTGTCGTTTGTGAGCTGCTTATACGGGAACTGCGCTGCATGCATGCATCATTAGTGGACTTACTTCCGTGAATAATTTTCTTAATTAATTTCCTTGATTAATAGTCTGCTTGTTCCCCGCCTACATGCCAACCAACCGCAATTATTTTCGCGAACCAGCCTGTGGTTGGATGGTTAGAGGGACAGTGGTATCCTCAGCCCATCAGGGTTCAAGTCCTGGTGCTCGCATTATTTCTGGATTTATTTCAGGATTTCCGGTGATGCGCTTTGAGTGAGAGGAGACGTTCCGTCGACGACGAGGCGCCTACGGTGACTTCATAAATCTCAAGATAATATGCCGGCTCAGTCTCTCGAAGGTGCTCATAGGGGTAGGGTGTGCGTGTGTGCGTTCATAGGGGTGAGTGTATGCGCGTATGTATGAGCGCTTGCGTCTGTACTGTGTTTAAAAACAACGGCAATTATTTTCTCTACAAGTCCACTTTGGGCGAGGCGTGAGGGAGGAGAAGAGGATTTCTAGGAGATAAATATGAGGATTCAGTTTTCAAGTAATTAATCGCATGAATTGATTTGTTGGCTAGGACTTGCCTACACCAGGATGAAGGTATTGACATAGAAGCAAATTTAAAGTTCATGTGTATTCTAGAAAACAATATGGCTCTATGTCCACCACAAAATGTTATGCTAAATAAAAAATATGCGGTATAATATTTTAAATCATATTTATTATGTGAACTAATGATTACTGTGCTTTCTAAAAACACATATATTAATAGCCACACATCCCCCCCCCCCACACACACAATAAAGAATAACCACATATATATGTTGTTTGTATATTATATTAGATCAGTACATAGAGCTAAATTTGGAGCATGAGCTAGCTCATGATTTTTATTTGATGTTAGATCAATATATGCGCAGGTACAAATCTGATGTTAAGTTCGCCTCCGTCCAGAACAGGTCACCGACGCTTTCTTCTCTGATGATCCAGCCAGGCCACAGATGAAGATCACCACTCTGGGTCCCATCAGCCATAGTCGGCTTCACCAACGCTGTTTGTCGCGCACCGCCTGACGAAGGCCGCCACTCGAGCACACATCTCCTACGCCGCCCCGTAGCAGCCCTCCAGTGCTTCCAGAACAACCCCCCCCCCCCTCCCCCCCGGCCCTCCCCCATCTGGACCTCCCCGCCGGTGGCAGTGTCGCACAGGCTTTGCCCGGCGACGCGTCTTGGCGGCGGCGAGAGTGGAAGATGACGAGTGGCGCATCTTTGGATCCCCTACTTTTTTCACATAGACCACAACACATGTAATTTATCGGCAAAAAAAATTCATGCGGCCAGAAGACACGTTCGCGGTCTTTGTGAAACACATGAACATTAAATTTATTTCCTTTTTGTACTATATTTATTTAGCATAACATTTTGTGGTGGACATCGAGCCATATTATTTTCTAAAAAACACATGAACTTTAAATTTATTTCTATGTCGATTCAAACTTAAAACGAATTGGTAGTAGGTTAATTAGTCTTATCAGGGAACTGAAAAGAATTAGTAGTAGGTTTCATTTAGCAAAAAAAATCAGTAGTACGCTTTCATTCTAGAACATATGAAACCATCCAAACACATGTGGTTACACTGCCGTTTATTGGGCTGTGCTAAATAAATTTAGTTACACGGCCACTTAACACGGGATTAATCCATCCGAACTGCATGTATTTCTGAAAAAAAAAACAACTAGGGAAGAAAAAGCACGGCATTTGGCTTTCCAGCTCCTCACACAATTAATCAGCCGCACTAACAAACACCGAACGAGAATAATCAAACAGGCTCAGCATGTTTTTCTTGTTTACGTGGAAGAGCTCAAAACGCCAAGCCCTATGGCGTTTGCTCCAGACGCCAAGCTCTATAGCGTTTGGCTCTGTCACTTCAGCGCCAGCTGGGTAAGTGTGGGCCAGGCCTAAACGCCATCATTTTTGGCGTCTCCCGTGCAAGCCAAACGCCAGAGATGTTGGCGTGACCAAAAAAGGTCAGATTCGAAATTCTTTTGCAAACAGAGTCAATTCTTGATTAAGTTAGGGAAAAAAGGTCAAAACAGTGATTTCGTCCACTGGAGGACGCATGTCCCAGCAGCATTCGTGGGCAGTTGATAGCATAGCTGGGTGCAGTCTGCGCACCTGCTGTTCGGTCCACCCATCCCACTACGCGTCTCTCGGGACCACTCTCTGTGGTGCGCGTCCCCTCTCGCCCTCGCGTGGGTGTGCGCCCTGAGACAACAATGGTGAAGACCCCATTTTTTTTAAATATTTTCGAAATTCCGGCGCATCTTTTAGTTGCGAGCCCAAACGAAAACTGGGAGCGCCATGAGCAGAATCCATATAAAGAATAGATCGAATCCTGCATCGTGGAGGACGAATTTCGCTATCTACACCGACCGCCGCAAGGCTACGTCACGCTCGGTGAGAAATTTTCCAATTGCTCGCACCCATCTACTTTGAATCCCGCCAACCTCCTAAACAGTGTCACTCGTTATATTGTTGCCGTTGGCCGTGAGCAACATGATCAGTGCCATCCACGGACGTGAACCGGATGTTGCCAACTCCGGCATCACCTCAACGCGGTCATCGGAGTGCCGTTCCGAGGTGAACTTTCCGTGTCACTTTGTTAGCATCATCGTTAAGAGTTCGGATCAGTGAGTCCCCAGTCAATCCAAGCTTCGGAGCTCTCTCGCCGCCACCATGAACCGAATGTCGATCGTCGACGTTAGCTTGTTCGACCAATTTATCTTAGGTTAAGCTCGTCGGAGAGGACGTCGGTGTGGCAGGGACCATGGACGCGGAGACGAGCAAGCCACGCCACGATGGCAGCGGTTATGGTATGCTCGTCGAAGCGAACGTCGGCGCGGCAGCGACGACGGACACGGAGACGAGCAAGCCACGCCTCGACGACAGCGGTCATGGTACACTCGTCGTTGCCGCTACACGGTTATGGTCGAACAAGCTAATGTCGAATCGACATTCGGTTCACGGTGGCGTCGAGAGAGTTTCGGAGATCAGATTGACTGGAGGCTCACTGATCTGAACTCCTAAGGATGAGGCTAACAAAGTGACATGGAAAGTTCACCTCGGAACGACATTCCAATGACCGCGTCGAAGTGACGCCGAAGTTGGCAACATCCAATTCACGTCTGCGGATGGCATGGATCGTGGTGCGCGCGGCCAATGACAACAATAGGATGCGGGACAATGTCTAAGAGGTTGGCGGCACCTAAATGAGTAGATGGGTAAGAGTAATTGAAAATTTTGTAACCGAGCACGATGGAGGCTTGCGGTGGTCGGTAGATTGAACGGCGAAATTCGTCCTCCACGGTACACTGTTTGAGCTCTTCTTCATTTGAATGGATTCTCCTCGTTGATGCGGTCTTGGTGGCGTGAGGGTTCGGTCAGGGGAGCCGCGGTGCGTCGGGTATGTTCAGCTGCATGCATGAGCTTTTTGCCACTGGCAACCATTTCCTTTCCTTGCGGGTGCCAAGGAACGAACATGAAAGACCCAATTTTCGTTTGGGGCCGGCAGCGAAAAGATCTTTTCGTCTGAGCCGGCAACGAAAAGCTTGTTTCCGTTGCGAGCGGCAACCAACAGGGTATTAGATTTGGAATTTTTGTTTTTCTGGTGATAGTTGCGGAATTTCGTAAAAAAATTTGGTGAAGATCCACATAATTCGCTAACTTACCCGGCCAAGAGGATGCCCCAGCTCCCATCTGCTTGATTAATTGGGCAGTAGGTTAGTAACATTAGGGCCGGAGACAAGTAGTAGTACTCCAGCCAGACGGTGGATCAGTGACAGTGGAGCACCATATGCCGTTGCAATCGTCACTGGTCCCCCAATGGAGCTGTCGGAGCACGCGTTCCGGACGCCAGACGCAAGCAGCTCGTGTAACATACTCCCTCCCTTTCTTTTTTCTTTTTAGAGATTCTAATATGGACTGTATACGGAGTAAAATGAGTGAATCTACACTTTAAAATGTGTCTATATTCATCCGTATATAGTTTATATTCAAATCTCTAAAAAGACTTGAACGGAGGGAGTATGTGTGATATGTGCATGCACCTCCACTGCTGCGTCTGCATCAGCAGCTCGTGTAACTTATGTGTGATATGTGCATGCACCTCCACTGCTGCGTCTGCATCAGCAGCTCTAACTTATGTGTGATATGTGCATGCACCTCCACTGCTGCGTCTGCATCATTCCAAGCTGTTGGAAGTTGGGGACCTCTAGAGCAGCTTGACCCAGCATTGCAGCACTAGCTGCCTGGCTACTTTAAGGATGGAGGACAATACCTTTTTACGGAGCATCTCTCTCTGTCGTGTCGCCATAGGGGAGCAGATGCTTGGATTCATCATCTCAGACCGGCCCCTGTAGTGTACTCTCTCTGTTCCGTAATGTAGTGCGTATAGATTTAAAAAAAAATCAAACTTTTCAAATTTTGACCGAGTTTATAGAGAAAACTATTTATATCTACAATATCAATTATATAAAATATAAAACTACATCTTATGATGAATCTAATGATATAGGTTTGACATTCTAGATGTAAATGTTTTTCTCTCCAAATTCGGTCAAAGTTTGTGAGGTTTGACTTTTCAAATAATCTATATGCACTACATTATGGAACGGAGGGAGTATTAGATAGGTTTTGTTTTAACTTCAATAAACCAGATCCGGTGTTGCTCTTTCTTCTACTAGTGATCTGTGCTGCGACTTCGGCTGCCGGAGCGCCGGTCGCCGGGGTAAAAGAATGGGCCGGATTTGAGGCTTGTGTGGTCCCTGTGGTGCAGATCGGACCTCTCCTTTCTCTCTGCGCCGGAGGCCACCGAGGTGGTGGTGATGCTGAGTGGAATCTGAGGCCCCCACTCAAAATTTTAAATTACCAACATAATTGGTTTGTATTTGTAAGAAAAATACTTAATTTTTTTGAATTTGTGAAATGTGCAACCACTCTAATAACTTGCCCCATTAAAATAATCTACGTCCGCTTGTCTGGACTAAGACCGTGTCAAGGTATGCACTCACCACTATCGTAGCGGGGGTAGTTGGTATCAGATTCAGGACATCTCATCTCTTTGGATTACTATGTAAGAATTGTGTTGTCTCCAAAAAAGAGGGAAGGGGAAGCAAAAGACATGGCCATCTCATCATGAAGAGATCGATAATCCGCTCGACGCGGGTTTCTTTCTTTACCAGGAAGAAAGACCAGGACGTTCTCGCAGCCGCCAAGGCGTCTCCTTCCGCCGCCGTCCTCCGGCGGCTCCCCTCCGCCGACGACCTCGGTCGTTGATGGTGAGGGGGGGGGGGGTCGCCGGATCCACGCGGGTGGATCTTTTAGGCCTTCATAGTCTAGGTTTTTAGGCTGTTCATTGTCTAGCTTCGGCGGCGGCGATGGCGGGGCTGAATAAAGATTCTTCAGATCCTTCCCTGATGAGTTGATCGGTTCTATGATTGGGGATGGATTTGGAAACCAGTCTGTTCAAGCAAGGATGACCTGTGTCCTCGGGCTCCGTCGTTGCGATGACGTTTGCCCCAGTGCCGACGCGGAGCTTGGGAGGTAGTCCAGGAGCGGATGCAGATTGTGGTCTGCATCGACGGCATCAGGAAGATGGTGGATCGTGTGCTGGGTTCGTGGTCCGTGGATGTTAGGTATGGTTTCCTCCTCCGACGTCTTAGTTGTGTGGGGGTGCTAGATCTGGAGTTCGATGGCGTGTCTGGGGTGTTGTCCCGGTCTGATTCGTTCAACGGCAATGGTTTCGCCTTTGGTGAGCCACCTTGGAGGTCCGCAAAGTTGCATATCAGCGATGGAGCCGCCTCGAGCTCGGGTGAGAAGGTGATCCGTCATTTTTTTTTCTTTGATGGCTGCTGTGGTGGCGCCAGAGGCAGGTGACGGTCGTTGGTGTCAAGCTCAGAGGATTTTTCGATATTGATTGTAATTTTCTTTCTTGGCTGGTGTTCTTCTGTGCAAAGGCTAGCGTTCTGCTGTCTTTTAGTTTTGTCAGGTCGATTTGTACGTGGCTTGTACTATGATTCTTACGATATAAATGAGACACATATTACCATACAAAAAAAAATATCGATAATCCCAAGCACAAGAGCCACGAGAGGCATATCCCTAGGTAGATCAGATGGCATGAAAATATACAAGTGCTATTTAGTGTGCATCTTCGTATACAGATATCACACGTTAAATTATTTTG
The DNA here is from genome assembly GCA_039707655.1 of Elymus sibiricus. Classification (NCBI taxonomy): domain Eukaryota; kingdom Viridiplantae; phylum Streptophyta; class Magnoliopsida; order Poales; family Poaceae; genus Elymus; species Elymus sibiricus. Next base: position 19,325,444 of record CM077672.1, on the reverse strand, counting down.
TCTTGTTGCGATGACGAGGCTAACAAAAGCTTCCATCATCGAATTTTTTTTTTTTGACAAAGGATGGATTTTATTGGCTCAAAATGGAGCATCAAGAAGATACATAACACAAAGAGCACACACCCGACCTCTACATAGCTAGGATGCACACAGCCAACACCTACTCACACACACAAAAACATGCCGGCAACTAGCAAAGTCATATAAAACCAAAGCTATGCGTAGGCGAGGAAAAAAGAAAAAACTCCAAAGCGATTAGATCTGCGATCGGCAAATTACAACAATGACCATATCCGCACCAACCATCTCATGACACCACATGGGCAACGAGGTTTTTCAATAGCAACGCCTTCAGGAAGGGTGCGACATTCAAGCGTCGCCGTCACCGGATCCAACCACCAAGGCCAGAATCAAGATTTTCACCCTGAAGAACAATCTGAGCATATCCGAGCAATGCCTTCAACAAGGTAACAACATAAGAAAACATCGTCATTGCCAGGTATCACCACTCGGGTCTGACCTAGGCTTTCGCCCCGGAGCTCGAGAACGGGTGCTCGAGTAGCAACACCTTTGACGTCACTCATGTGTTGTCGCCACCACTTTTTCACGAACCCAGCAGCAACATGCGATGTGACTGCCGCCACTACACAACCATCCCTATGCGTCAAGTCCTTGTCCATAATTTGTATCTCACCGCCAAAGTCAACAACCGGATCAGGAGAGATGAATCCCCCCGAAGACCTTCCGATGACCATCGCCGTCGTGGATAGCTGTGTAGCCGTGCTCTTCGTCAGCTACCACCTTCGGTAGGGCCATGGGCCATATATGCATGTACCACCCAAAAATGCCAACCGGATCCTAGGCTCCAGTGAGCCCGGATTTTTGAAAAATTCAAAAATATTTTTTTTAAGTGTTAAAATATTCTAAAAAAATTGACATGTACACATGGATGTGATCTATGTACTTATAAAATTTCATGTAATACATGTTTTATATATGGGTACACAAAAAAAAGGCAAATATGTGGATCGGAAAATTGCAAACAGTACATGCACTGTTTGCTATTAGAATCGACAAATTTGTCTTGTTTATATAGCTCATATGTTAAAGCATCTCCTAATGAAATTTTACACATATGTAGAATATATCTATATATACAGGTGGATTTTTTCAGATTTTTTGGAAATTTTTAAATATGATTTTTGATTTTTTTTTAAAATCTTCAAAGTTGAACCATGACAAGAAGAAAGACGGTGGAGCAGGACGAGAAGAAAGACGAGCAAGATGAGGAGCATTGTGTAACATTGGATTGGCCGGTGGCAGTGGCATGGTTGCCGGGCATCAGAGTCCACCGCACTTGCAAATTTACAAGTTCAGTGACTTGAGTTGTACACCCGCAAAAGTCATCTAGTCCTATTTTTGCCGGTTGTGGCTTTGTTCGTCTCTTTTTAACTCATTTTGAGTTCTTGTATCATACTTCATACTTGGTGGGTACTTCGATTAATAATATGGCTGTATGCATCATTTTGATGCAGAGGCCGGGGCAATCCTCCTTTTCAAAAAAAAAAAGGACTTTTGGAGGATTGGAATCCTTAGAAAATTTTCCTATGCCGGTTGCTTGATTCGTAGGATTGAATCCTTTTGGAATTTTTCCTAAGAATCCATTTGCACTACATTTCTTAGGAAATTTTGCATCCACTCAAATCTTTTGGAAATAATCCTTTGTTTTTCTGTGATGAAATCAAACAAACCAAATGCATGTAGGACTTGAATGAACATGCCATTCCAATAATGCGTTTTTTCAATTTCTGCGGTTTTAGAATCCTACAAATCAAAGAAACCCTAGATTGTGATGTGTTTCAGTAGTTAGTGGATTATATAATTCGACGGTTCAACAAGTTTTGCTTTGTAGTGCACTGCAGATCTAGCTGCGGCTATCCACTGATTGTTCTTACCAATCGAATCACCGTCTCCATTCACCGTGGCAATTCAGTGCAAAGCAAAGCGTGCATGCATTTTGACTTTTGAGCAGATGCACGCCATTCATCTGATGCTGTACATGACATACATGAATTGTTCAAACCCTTTTGTGCACGTGCTGGATCGAGCTGCCAATACACAGTGATTTGTCTCTGTGTGTTTGTACCCTAGCCATCTCTATCGATCATGCATGCGTTGTCTTATCCTCCTTTACATATACTGGTGCCAAAGTGGCACATGCCCGGCAGCCTTACTCTGCCTGCCACGCATCCCGAGGTCATGACACCAAGTACCCTCTATACTATTTTTGTCATCTTTCGGTTGTACTACACAATTATACCATGCTACTGTAGATTCCATATAATTTGCATGTAACTTGAAGAAAGAAAAATTATCAAGGGCATCCTTGTGAAATCCCATTGCCTATGCTAATTTTATAACATGCATGCATAGCAATAAAAACTAACCTCAAGAAAAATCTTGTTTTTCATGTGGTGTGGCCAAACAATTCCTATTACATATTACACGATTTTCAATTCTGGCCTATAGTATTTTTTCTATATTATTTACCTGCAATTTGAAGATGGAAATTTTATTAAGGGTATCCTCATGAAATCCCTACCTATGCTTTTATGACATGCATGGCAAAAAATTAACCTTTAAGAGAAAAATCATGTTCTCTATTGTGGAGTGGCCAAACAATTAATATTGCATATTACTATGTTTTCAATTCTGATAGTATTCAAGATGTCATGACATCTAATTTCAATCTTTTTTCTATTTTTGTGTTTTCATATCCCGCAAATCAAAAAATGCCCTCTGTTTATTCAGTTATCTATGCATTTGTCGTGCTATGTTTGGCTTTTGTTTTAGCTCTGCTTGGTGTGTGTTTAAAAATAATAATGCAGAGAAAATTATCCGATTTATTGATTTTTTTTTTTGCAAAAGGGCCGAAGGCCATATATTAAGTATCACAGATCCTTACAAACCCACCCATACAGAAAGATAAAACTATATTCAAATATTTGAAGGTGCCGAAGCCTTCTTCCTCCTGCATCCACCGGCGGCGCGCCATGAGCATAGCTCGATGCCATCTCTGGGCCTCTGCCTCGGCAGAGCAAACTTTTTTAAATCCAGGAGCTTATAGAAGCAGCGGCCGGGAAGTCGTCGATGCAGACCAGGAGACGCCGGCGGCCGCAGTTTGCAAAGCAAATCGCCGCCCCATAGAAAAAACGCCGATAAGGACCTGTAGAAACTCCGAAGACCACGAACGTCGACCGAATCCAGACGGATCCACCGAAAACCTAAACCGACCGGATCCCGAAAGACCCGCCGGAGACACGGCTCCACACACCCTCCGCCGTTGATAAACACACCAATGAAACGGGGAAAGAGCGGGGAGAACATTCCTAGACGGGGACAGCGCCGCCGCCTCACTGCCCCAAACCAAACACGAAGACTCCCTAAAGAAAACCTGAAAAAAAGCACCCATGCCGTTGCACTCCAGGTCCGGGTCAGATGTCGACCTCGCTGCCGTCCAGGACCATGCACCGACTTTCTCTTCTTCGGTGACCTAGCCAGGCTGTGTCGCCATTGAAGATCACCGCGCTGGATCACCAGCGCGGCCGTCGAGCATCACCTGCCGACAGCCACAGCCCGACCACACATCACCGTCGCCGTCCCGCAGCAGCCCACCACCTCCTTCATACCAGGCTCCCGATGAGCAGCAGCCTCCCCGCCGCCGCCGCGGCGGTGGCGAGAGAGATCGAATCACGGGGTGGCGGCTAGGTTAAGTCGCCCGTGCGTTTCCTTCTCTCCTAAGGGAAAACGATTCGTAATATGATATGTATGCTATCCGATTTATTGATTTGTAGTGCAATAGGATAATTTCGGAGGAATCCTTAGAAAATCTTCCTATAGGGCCCGTTTAAGTTCTAGGATTGAACACCATAGAAATTGTTCCTATGAATTACTTCCTATGCAACTCCAAAGGAAAAAATTCCATTGAGTCAACCTCATGAAAAAATTCTTTGTTTTTATGACAACCTTGACAAATACCTAATTATCCTTCAAGAAAATTTCTATGTTGGTGTAACCAAAAAAAATTACATATTCATAAAAGGCGGTTTCTTTTCCATATTGTATGGTCTTTTTTACACTTCCGTCGGTACCTACGCACCTATGTACCTTTGCCGTCCGATTTGTGTCTGGCTGCGACGTTAGTGCTTTGACGGACGGCGTACATGCGGGTGCTTTATTTTAGAATTGCGTTGTTCAATGCGCCGTTGATGCCGTCACGATCTTCGCGTGCTGTTGCGTTTGCGCGGGATTCTTTGCGCCAGCGAAGAAAATGGCGGGAATGCTCTTGTAGGTTTCTCAAAGAATATTCCTGCTCTCTAGGAATATTCAACTTGACCTGACACTCGTGTAAGATACTGTCGTCGTGATATTCCATTGAAAATTTATCCCCCTTGGTAATCTGCTCGTGCCCTCTACTATTCTTGATTATTCCAGCTAAAAAAAAACCCGCTTGCCGGTGCACTTTTTTCGCTGGATAAAGGAACGGAGGGAGTAGAACTAACTATTGGATCTCAATCTGATGGCTTCTTTTTTCTTAAACCACCGGCCACCACTATACCTCCGTCTAACCGAGTAACCATTGTCTTCTTCGTTGCGGGTGACCCTCCATCCTACCCAGCCCAACCGGTTGTCTTCCCCACGAGCGGCTAGCACCGCTACCATGTCGCCTCGCCGCTCTGACCATCTCTCTAACCCTGCTGCACCCCGACAATTTTCTCCCACGTCGTGAACCCCGCACCTCAACCCTACCCTCCACATCATGAACCTATGTCTTCACCTCCGCCGTCGCCTCTTCTACGCCCGTCGCCGCTTCCGGCTCGGTGAGCACAAAATTACCAAGAAATTGGACGGTTGAAGAAATGATTGTGATTTGCGAAATATATAGTTGTCTGGGCTTTACCAGATTTGAAGCAATAAGTAGTTGATCGCGTCATTTTTATTATATCAAAATAAAAATTAAGTGTATACATATAAATTTGTCTTTTGGTTAATTATCTGAAGGAGTGAATAATTCTTTTTAGACAATTACGTCATGGGCGGACCCACGTAGGCTGAGCCGGTGTCACAGGACACCGGGTAATTTTTCTCGTTACGTTATATATAAAGCACATGTACTGCCGTGACCCGGGTAAAATTTGGACATGGACACTGGTCAGAAGTCAGTGACGGCATGCGAGCGTGGCCCATCTCATAACCCATGCGGTGATCCATCACACTCACGTGGTGGAGGCACACGGGGCAGATCGTATTTAACGCTTAGGTCGATATATACCGACCAAACGCGCACTCGTACATGCTGCGCTGCACACAGTTGGGCCGGCCCAATTAGAGACTTCCCACAGACTCCCCTTTTTTGGTTTTGGGAAGGTTCTAGAGCCTTCGGTTTATTATTAATTTCAATGTTTTTCTTTCATCTTTTTTCTGACTTTTACATTTTCATTTATCCTTTTTCCATTATTAAATTCGCGAACATTTTTTGAAATCAGGGAACATTTTCCCAAGTTGTGAACATTTTTTGAATTTATGAACATTTTTTTAATTCAGGATCATTGTTTTAAATTTGGAACATTTTAAAAATTCATGACCATTTTTTGAAATCCAGGAACATTTTTTGAATTCACAAACAATTTTCATATTCCCTAACATTTTAGAAATTTGGGAACAATTTTTAATTCCTGAACATTATTTTCCAATTCGCAAACTTTTTTTAAATTCATGAACATTATTTTCTAATTCACAAATATTTTCCGAATTTGCGAACATATTTTCAAATTTGTGAACAGTTTTTTAATTCGTGAACTTTTTTAATTTATGAACATTTTTTGAGAAATTTTTCAAATTCATCGACATTTTTCAAATTTGCGAACATTTTTCAAATTTACAAACAGTTTTTGAAATTTATGAATATTTTTTTAAATTAGCAAATTTTTTTTCAATTTTATGAACATTTTTTCTAATTCACGAACAATTTTCAAGTTCATGAACATTTTTGAATATCTGATTTTTTTTTTCAAATTCATCCATATTTTTGGAATTTGTTAACATAGTTTTCCAATTTGTGAAATTTTTTGAATTCGTGAACATTTTTTCAAATTCATTAACATTCTTTGAAATTCAGAATATTTTTTGAAATCATGAATAGTTTTTCAAATTCATGAACATTTTTTCAAATTCGCAAACATTTTTTTACTTCCCAAACATTTTTAAAATTTACAAACTTTTTAAAAATTGAAAACAGCGGCTCAGCGATACAGTGGGTCAGGATACATTTGAACTGGAAAGAAGCAGTTATTGACGAACGAAAAGCTAAATGGGCCAGCCCATTAACTATTGCTACAGCGATCGTGGTATGCGTTTGCTCTCCTGCTGTCGTGCTATGCGCGGAGTAGGAGCTCTCGACACACGGAAGAGATTGATCTATCTGGTTTGCGTACGTGCGCCTCCAGCCTGTTGGCTTATCGCCTCCTCGCGTTGATTCCTCATAGGGTCGCCCTCGCCCTGTCGCCCACCCGGCTACTTGCCATCGAAGCATCACGGCGTGCCAGCGTCGCCTTACCCCACATGTCTAGATCGTTGGAGAAAAAAAGGTCCGGCAAGACAACCCCTCAATCTCTTTCAAGTGTGTGTCTCTATTTCTCAAAAAATTGCTTCCCAAAGACCGAAAATGTATGGTTAGGGTTTCAAATCTTAAGGATGTTACAATTGCGTATTAGATTACTGTGTTTTTCCAATTTTTTGGACTGATTCACATCTGTTTGAGAATTTGATTACTGTGATTTTTCAATATCTTATGGCGATACACATTTGATTGAGAATTGAATTATTGTGAATTTCCAAATTTTGGGAGTGCTTTTCAGTTTTGCCAATCATCTTCATTTTCATAGTTTGGAGTTTTTACAGTTTACTATTGTTTAACTTTATATAATTGACTAGTATTTCAAGCGGAACATTGTCTGTTGCTATGCATATGTGATGTACATGTGGACACCTGGTCATTTTTGTCCTGAGTCCGTCCCTGCAATTACCAGGAGAGAAAAATCTACATTTGAATATATTATTTTCAAAAGTGAACGAGTTACAAGGTACCCGGCGGCTCACTGGAGTCGGTAGTTCCAGCAAGACATAATGAATATCTTATCATCGAGTACTTTAAACCAACGCGATCAAATAATACACAATATATAATTTCCAAGGTTGACTCTTGTTAACTAATTTGCACGGAATTAATTGTTGGTGCCCCTTCCCTGCTCCCTGAGAGGTGAAAGGATGCCGTCCAGGTTCGCTCGGTCCGCCGTTTGCTTCGCCGGGGCTTCTCCACTCCTCTGTCAGCCGCTCCGGGGCGGGAGGAGTGGGGAGTGAGGGTGTCCCGGATTAAGGGGTCTTCGGGCAGAGCTCTTCGGGCCGAGAACAAAACAGCAGCGCTCGCCCTTGAAGCGTTATCCGAAGCCCTCACAGCTGAAAAATTAACCGCGCCCCGTTCAACGGTGGACAAGGACGACGTAATCCTCGACAAAAGGCCCAAATCTACAGCCTTTAAACCAGCAGATGAAATCGTCAAATTCCAAGTGCATCCAACAGATCCCAACAAGACGGCATCCATTGGAGTTCAGTTGGACCCTGCGGTTGATGTAGAATTGCGCAACTTTTTGCGCGAAAACTGGGACATATTTGCCTGGCACCCGTCAGATATGACAGGGATCCCACGAAGTTTAGCCGAGCATAGTTTGAACATAATTAAAGGTTTCAAGCCAGTCAAACAGGCTTTACGCCGATATTTCGAACCCAAGCGTCAAGCTATGGGCGAAGAACTGGCAAAATTGCTCGAAGCCGGATTCATCCGAGATATCAAACATCCGGAGTGGTTGGCCAATCTGGTCATGGTACCCAAGAAGGACAAATCCTGGCGGTTGTGTGTTGATTTCAAGGACTAAACAAGGCTTGCCCCAAGGATCCTTTCCCCTTGCCCCGCATAGACCAGATCATAGACGCAACCGCCGGGCATGACTCGCTGTGTTTTCTCGACACTTACTCCGGATACCATCAAATTAAAATGAAGGAGTCCGATCAAGCGGCCACAGCATTCATCACCCCCTATGGACCGTTCTGCTTCAACACAATGCCCTTCGGACTAAAAAACGCAGGGGCTACATACCAGCTCATGATCCAAACGTGTTTGGAAAAATAGATCGGCAAAACGGTCGAGGCATATGTGGACGACGTGGTTATCAAAATCAAACACGTCAGTCAGTTGGTGGACGATCTCCGTCAAACCTTCGACAGTCTGCGAACCTTCGACATACGCCTCAATCCGGAAAAGTGTGTCTTCGGAGTGCCGGCCAGTAAGCTGCTTGGATTTATTGTTTTCCATAGAGGAATAAAGGCTAACCCGGCGAAAATCCGGGCACTGTTCCAGCTAGCGGTTCCTACCGAGCTAAAGCACGTCCAGAAACTGGCCGGCTGCGTGGCAGCCTTGAGCCGCTTCATCTCACGCCTCGGAGAGAAGGCCCTACCACTCTACAAGCTGTTTAAACGAACCAAGAACTTTGAATGGACTAGCGAGGCAGCGACCGCACTAGAGGAAATCAAAACACTACTGGCTAGCAACCCCATCTTGGCAGCACCCAACTTGGGCGAGCCAATGCTGCTATATATTTCGGCCACGAACCAGGTAGTCAGTGCAGTTCTCGTCGTCGAACGAGAGACAGAGGGTCACAAGCTCCAGGTGCAAAACCCAGTGTACCATGTATCCGAAGTGCTTACCCCGTGTAAAACGAGGTACCCGCACTACCAGAAGATAGCCTACGCAGTTTTTATGGCATCCCGAAAGCTCCGACACTATTTTCAAGAGTGTTCGGTCATGGTGGCATCCTAAGTACCCCTGAATGACATAATCAACAATCGAGACGCCACTGGCCGTATAGCCAAATGGGCTATCGAGCTCCTTCCCTTCGAAATCATATATCGACCGCGCCGAGCTATTAAATCTCAGGTGTTGGCAGAGTTCGTAGTGGAATGGACGAAAGCCGAGCTCCCTAGAGAGTACAGTATGTATTCGCATTGGATGATGTACTTCGATGGCTCCAAAATGCTCGTCGGGCTGGGGGCTGGAGTGGTTCTCACATCCCCCACCGGTGATAATAGCCGGTACGTACTGCAGATCATGTACACCGACTCTAACAACGCGGCCGAATATGAGGCTCTGTTGCATGGACTTCGGATGGCAGTATCAATGGGTATACAGCGGCTCGAGCTAGGTACGGGGAGACTCTAATCTCGCCATCTCTCAAGTCAACGGCGAATTCGACGCAAAAGACCCAAAAATGATAGCATATCGCAACGCCGTCCTAAAAATATCCGCCCGTTTCGAAGGGCTGGAGTTCCACCATGTTTCTAGAGACAGCAATCAAGCTGCCGATGTCCTTGCTCGAATGGGCGCTAAACGCGATCGCGTTCCCGAGAACACCTTTTTGGAACGACTCTTCAAGCCGTCCGTGGTGTGGTAGGAGGATGGCAAGGATGCTGAAACCAAGGCCTCAGGAGAGCTCGTCCCTCCGATTATCGAACCAGACGAGGGAATTATCGGGGGCTCGTCAATCGAAGAAACGTCTTCGGCCCACGAAGTCATGGCAATAATCGCGCCATGGACCGAGCCCTTCCTCACCTATCTTCTCCGCCAAGAACTACCCGATGACCAGACTGAGACAAGGCGCATAATTCGACGATCTAAAGCCTACAAAGTCCACGAGGGTGAACTGTACAAGAAAAGCACTACCGGCGTCCTCCAAAGATGTATATCCAAAGAGGAGGGGAGACAACTCTTGGCCGAGATTCACGCTGGCATGGGCGGTCACCACGCAGCAGCTCGGGCCACTACTAGAAAAAAGGCTATTAGTGGCGCACCACATATTACTATTAATGGCGCACTATGGGTGCGCCACTATTAACACGCCATTAGTAATGGTTAGTAATGGCGCACCTCTGGTGCGCCATTACTAATCAAAATACCAGTGGCGCACCACCTGGTGCGCCATTGATATCCCTAGGGTGCGCCACTGCTATTTCTGTCAGGTGCGCCACTGGTAGAAATTTAGGTGCGCCACTGGTAGTTCTGGTAGGTGCGCCACTGGTAGTTCTGGTAGGTGCGCCACTGGTAGTAAATTGAAGAAATCTGCCATACCAGTGGCGCACTAGGTGGTGCGCCACTGGTAGAGTGATGCCTGGATAAAAAAAATAAACCCTGCCCCAACGGCAGGGTTCCTCAATCAACAATACACTATATATATTATACACTACAGCAACTGCCCAAACACAGATTACACAATATATATTATACAATACACAATATTTCCATTCTGAGAATACAGCAACTAGAAAATTATTCGAAGACAGCAAAAAAGAATCATGAACAGCAAGATTGATCTTTTCTTCTTCTTGATCTTTTCTTCAATATTGATCTTTTCTTCTTCTTGATCTTCATTCCTGCGAGTTTGAGTATCAAACTATCCATACATGTCCATCTCTGTTGTTTTATTGTCGGTACTGAGGCTAAATGTCGTACTGCATCTCTCTAGTTGGCATGAAATTGGCCTAGGATATTATATGGGAATGCACAAAATAGCTAAGGTTGTAAGTAATATCGACTTGAATAATAAGTGTTGATCACTTCTTATGGGGGTTGAACTGAATTAACACATTACATTGGTTGTGAGAGTTTGAGCGTAATTTACTAGTTCAGTTAACTTAAGACTCACATCCCAGGGTACATGCATGCAGCCCAGAGATAATAGCATGTGCTTCACTTATGTAAAAAAGGCATCAAATAGGAAAAAGAGATCGAGTGGAGTGTTTGATCTACTAGATGACCCGTTGCGCCCATGGCGCAAATAGCATAGGCGAGCCGAGCATTGTAAGCATGTGTATGTGACAGTCTAATAGGTATAATTTTATCTGATTATATGGCATCATGATTCATCAGAAGGAAGTAATTACATGACTTGATAATTGCATACCATAAGCAAATATAATTTTGAGTGCTGATACATAGTGCTCTAAGAAAACCCAGTTTTATGTAATAGTAGATATTTCTCCCAGAATCTGGTTGGTACCAATACTCACTGATCAAAGATGCTCAATGGTTTTTAAAGCGTTAAGGCGTCCCAAAGCGGGCCTGCTCCCCTGCTTCTTGCCCTCCTCGCCTACCTCCTCCTTTCGCCTAAGGGCACCTGCTCCTCCCCCTGCTGCTTGCCATCCTCGCGGGCCTCCTCCTTCCCCTTGAAGTTTTCAGTTCCTTAATGCAGGACAATCAAGTTTATCATTGAAGAGAAGATATCTTACCTTCCATTTGGTCTCAGGACCTGGCAACTAAAGCTGACTTTCTTTTCTGACATATGGATCTCTCCTCTTTATCAATGAAATAGAGAATTTGTAAGTTAATTATTTCACAATGAATGTATACAACCTAATTATAAGATGAACTTGAAAGGAAAACCAGAAAATGGCATTAATAGTAAAAGGGCAGCATATGAACTGAGAAACTAAGTCGTCCCGCCCCCAACATGACCGAATTACAGCAAGCAATTTTTCAAGTGAGAACATATGCGGCTATTTATTTTTCTTGAGCTCTTAGCATGCTGTGCTACCAAGCAACAAAAATTAAATAGATACCATGTACACATAGCTTAGCAAAGTAGTGATACATAGTTACCAGACTCAACAAGTAGAGCATATACATTCTTAGAATTCACTTCCTAGTCAATTTGTGAGAAACAATTTAAGCCTGCCTTGTGGTGAAACCAAAAGGTAATAACAATTTGATAACAACTTAAAAAACAGTTACTGCACACAACCACACAATGCACAACCTGCAGATAATATGCACCTAAAATTATGGTGAAACCAAAAGATAATAACAATTTGATAATCAAACTGCAAATATTCTACACCTGGTGAATTCTCTCTCTCTCTCTCTCAATAATCCATCCTCTTCTCCTCTTTTTCTCAGATCTGCACTCATGTATTTGGAAACACATAAATCAATATCACAGAACAGGGAGGGAAGATGAGAAAAGGAGGAGAATGGGAGCTCACCTATGTCGCTCTCCTCTCTGTAGTTAGCCGCCAGGGTGGGGGTTCGACCAGTCTTTGTCTCCTCTCTCCTCCCCCGATCCCCTTCTCTTCCCCAGACTCTCCTCTTCACCATGCCGCCGGACTCCTCTTCTGCCACCCATAAATCAAGAAATCAAAATACAGGGAGGGAACATGAGAAAAGGAGGGAAAAACGGATCTCACTTGTGCCAACACCTCGAGCTCTCCTCTCCGTAGGTAGGGGAAGAGGAAGAAAGGGAAGGGCTCACCGATGTCGATGTTGATGTCGCCAGAACGTCGCCGGCGTGGATCTAGTGGGCGAGACGTCGCCGGCGTGGATCCAGTGGCGAGACGGAGACGGCGTCGGCGTGGATCCAGTGGCAAGACGTCGCCGGCGTGGATCCAGGAGGCCTGCTCCCATGGCGCCGCAGGCCGGCCTCCCGGCCTTCCCACTGCCCAGCACCCACGGCCCCCCTGCTGTCCTCTTGCGCGAGTGCGCGGCCGCGCCCCCGACTGCTCTCCGTCGCCGGTTGCCTCCCTGGATCTCCCCAGCCGCGGGCAAGCACACGGCCCCGGGCCCGTGGCTGCGACCGCTTGCCCTCCCTGGATCTCCCTGGCTCCCGGGCGGGGCCTGACCGGCATCGCCGGCTGGTAGTAGGAGAGATGGGAGAGATCGGGAGGAGTGGGGAGGTGGGAGAGAGATAAGAGAGAAAAGGAGAGCGTGTGGGGTACTGGGGTGGGATTGAAGAGATAAGGTGAGAGAGAGGAGTGAATGGCTGACCAATGGCGCACCTTTGCCAGGTGCGCCATTACTAAGTCTGGGCAGATTTAGTAATGGCGCACCACATCTAGGTGCGCCACTATGCCCAGACTTAGTAATGGCGCACCACATCTAGGTGCGCCACTGCTACCTAAAATAGTAGTGGCGCACCTGGCTGTGGTGCACCATTGGTAAGCCTGGGGAGGGGGGTGGACTCAGAAAAAAATAGCAATGGCGCACCGTGTGTGTGGTGCACCATTAGTAATATAGAGATTAGTGGCGCACCCACGTGTGGTGCGCCACTGCTATTTAGCAGTGGCACACCACATACATAGTGCGCCACTAATGTCTATATTAGCTATAGCCCTTTTTCTAGTAGTGGGCCCTGGTCAGCAAGGCCTTCCGAGCTGGGTTCTTCTGGCCCACCGCTCGCGCAGACGCCCAAACACTGGTCGAACATTGCATTGGATGCCAGCTCTTTGCAAACCAAAGTCACATGCCCCCACGGCTCTTCGACGATACCGATCACTTGGCCTTTCGCGGTCTGGGGGCTAGACATGGTCGGACCACTTAAAGGGGGGACCAAGAAGAAGAAATATCTACTCGTCATGGTAGACAAATTCACTAAATGGATTGAGGCAAAGCCAGTAACCTCAGCCAAGTCCAAGCCGGTCATTGATTTTATATCCGGCGTGGTTCACCGTTACGGTGTCCCCCATAGCATAATAACGGACAATGGATCCAATTTTACCACCCAGGAAGTAAAAGACTGGTGCGCTAATTTAGGCATTAAGCTTGACTATGCCTCTATATACCACCCACAGTCCAACGGACAAGTCGAGCGAGCTAATGGACTAATTTTGAGTGGCATTAAACCCCGTTTGGTCCTCTCCTTAAAAGAATCCGACTGCCACTGGGTTGAGGAGCTCGACTCCGTATTGTGGGGCCTGTGCACCACTCCCAATCGATCCACGGGCTACATACCGTTCTTTATGGTGTACGGGGCAGAAGCTGTTCTCCCCAGTGATCTTATTCACGATGCACCTCAAGTACATATGTATGAAGAAAGGGAGGCCGAGCTGGATCGGCAAGATGACCTGGACGCCCTGGAAGGCAAGCGCGACATAGCTCGGGCTCGTTCTGCCTTTTATCAGCAGCAGGCTAGACGCTATCAGAGCAGGGAAGTACGGGCAAAAGCCTATAACGTGGGCGACCTCGTCCAGCGCCTCCCGGAGAAGCAGAAGCATAAGCTATCGCCCAAATGGGAGGGGCCCTTCATAATTGATCAGGTACTCGCAGGCGGAGCGTATCGTCTCCACGACCCAAAGGACAACCGCCTCGAGCCAAATCCATGGAACGCAGCTCGACTTCAACGATTCTACAGGTAAATCAGCGTCATCACCCTCTTCGGTCTATCCTTCTCGGATTTATATTTTGTTTTTCTCGTGTGACTAGTTTTGGCCAGGTTGTGTTCGGTTAGGCCGAACTACATTAAGTTTTTCTTCGGCAAACATCTTCGAATGTACCACACATTTTTACCTGGGGGCTTGTTTTACGAAGCCGGTCATATATTATTTGTGCAACCATCAGTTTTACCATGTTTGCAACCTTCCTATATCATTCTAAAGCCATCATATGCATCAATTTGACTGAAGATTTGGCCAAGCTGGGTTGCCTCGTTCCTATGCTTACTCCATACGTTCCCGATTGTTCGGCTAGGGAGTAAAGGGAGCACCTCTGCGATTGTTACGTCCGGATTACACGGGTGCGTACCTCAGACGGGTGCACTACTGGAATCAGCAACTTTGCCGTCCGCCATGGCTGACGGCAAAGGCATGCATTGCGGACGGCAAAGGTCTTTGCCGTCAGCCAGCAGACGGCACCACATCCGGCTGAACGAGCTCCGGTAAAGGCCACTTTGCCGTCAGCTGGCCGACGGCAAAGAGGCAAAGGTCTTTGCTGTCTGCCAGCAGACGGCAAAGTTGCTGATTCCAGCTTAGGTCCGTTAAGGGGTTAACGGCGTGCTTTGCCATCTGCTGGCTGACGGCAAAGAATTTAGGGAAATATTAAAAAAAACGTTCGATGAGCAGCGTGTCCGGCGTCCTGCGTACAACGTGTCCAGTGTCCGACGAGCAGTGTGTCCGGCGCCCCGCGTACAGCGTGTCCGGCGTTCGGTGAGCAACGTGTCCAGCGTCCGGCGAGCATGACTGTGGCGGCGTCCTGCATGCAGCGAGCAGTGTGGCCAAAGCAACAACAGACGACGACGGCGGCCGGAGCAACAGTGGACGACGGCGGCCGGAGCAGCGGCCATGGACGGAGTAGCAGCGGACGACGACGACCATGGCTGGAGCAGCAGCGGCGGGGGAGAGCAACATGGGCGGCTGGGGAGAGGAAGAAGGGTGCGGGCGTGGCCGAGCGTGGCCGGAGGTGAGCTCGCCGGAGCTCAGGCGAGGGGGAGAGGAAGAAAGATGGCGGCCAGAGGAAGAAGGGCGGCGGGAGAGAGGAAGGACGGCGCGGGCTGAGCGGTTGCCGGGGAGGCGGCAGGCGGGGTGGGCGGACCGGCGGCCGGGGCGGCGGCGGGAGGCAGAGGGCGGCGGCCGATGCGTGAGAGAGATAAGGGAGAAAGAGAGTGGTGGGGCCGGATAAGGCACATGAGAGATCGTGGGGTGGGCTGCGCGTGGGGTGGATCTCACAGTGCGTCTAAGATGTTGCCACCTCATCGATCCGCGTGATCGATCCGCGTGGTGTGCTTTCTCTTTGCCGTCTGCTGACAGACGGCAAAGAGTTCTAACTCTTTGCCGTCTGCTAGCAGACGGCAAAGAGGGTGCCCCGTTAGCGTGTGGACGCTGTGCCCCTGCGGGCCCCACCTCTGTTCTTTGCCGTCTGCCAAATGCCTCTTTGCCGTCTGCTAGCAGACGGCAAAGACTTTGCCGTCTGCTAGCTGATGGCAAATCTCCTTTGCCGTCTGCTAGCAGACGGCAAAGAAGCGGCTGATGGCAAAGAGCTTCTTTGCTGTCTGCTAGTTCTTTGCCGTCTGTTTTGTGGAAATGGATGGCAAAGAGCTTCTTTGCCGTCCGCCAGCTGACGGCAAAGAACTAGCAGACGGCAAATTTGCTGATTCCAGTAGTGGTGAAGCCAAAAGCTAGCGTTCTTAAGAACATAATTGGTCGGCCACGAGGGATGTGAAAATAATTGGTAGCTATTACCAGGTTCCGGGGTAATTTTCCCGAAGTAACCATCACCCGTCTACTTCGGGTATTCGGTTATACGTCCATGGTCAACATGACAACCCGAAGAAAGGAACCCATAGAGGAACTATTTTCGTCGGAAGATGTTTCTTACGTTAAACAGTAATATAACATAACTACCCGAGCGCGTTTTTGTCTGTTTGCACCACATGGCCGGATTGCCTGGTTCTCTGAAGTGTTTTCCCGATGTTCTCGGATCGCATAAGTAGGAAACACTCCTCGGCCCCTGGCTGAGGGGGCAGAAGCTGATGGCCGGTTAAGACAACATTTCAAGCATGGTTTGGAAAATATTTGATGTAAAGTACATAGATACATAGAATCAAAACGTCACTCTTGATCAAGACCATCTATTATGGTCTCCAGAGCACAATCTGCTTGGGATAACCGAGCTGCGGGCATAACCTGGTCATATACCAAATGCACGGGCACTTCCTGCCCATTTGGCCCTACCGGCCCAACCCTAGCTAAATGCTCCGGTTCAAGCTTGGTGAAGCGGGTCTTGATCATCGCCCAAGCTTCTCGCGCTCCCTCTCGACAAGACGACATCTTCCATAACTCAAAGCGGCGCCGAGCTCCTTTGAATCGATTAGCAAGTTCGGCCATCCCTTCCGGAGCCACCTCGCCAGGCCACAGTGCCTTGAACATGCTCTTCATGGCTTTTCGGGCCTGCTCATGTACGGCGGATAGCTCCTTCAGCAGGTCCCATCCGAAAGAGCTGGCCTCCTCTTCAGGGCGCCCGGTCAGAAGAACTAAAAAGGAGACATGGCATTGTTCATATTGCTGTCTGATACACACAGTCTATATATTGAAAAACCAGGTCGCACTCACCGAACATGCCAGCTTTCAGTCTATGGTTCTCCTCCTGGGAAAGAGCCAGCTGAGCTTTCAAGCTCTTGATTTCTTGGGCCTGTTGTTGATTTTCCGCCTTGAGCTTATCCCTTTCCTCATGACTTCGGGTCAGTACGCGGTAGCCAGCCTCTTGCTGCGACTCTACATACCTTTGAGCTTCTCTGGCAGCATCGAGATCCTTCTCCAGCTGATTTATAGACTCGGCTGCTATGGATCCATCTTTCATTAGGTGTTCCATCAAATTCTTTATTACACACATTTAAGTCCGTCACTTACCATGTGCCTCTCTGGTAAATTTCTTGACCTCCTCCAACTCGGCCTCCACAGACTTCAACTGTGTTTGTGTCAGCCCGAGGTCTTCGGACAGCTTTTTGTTCTGTTCCCGAATAGTCTGCATAATAGCACGGCACTATAAACATCAGACCCTTAACTCGGCCGTCTCGCCCAAATTAAGGCTCAGGGGCTACTGGGTTAGGCAACCGGTTGTCAAATACCAACGGCATACCTATAGATTAGTAGACATGAGTTTAACTGCCCCCTCGAGTCCCGTTCGGGCAGCTCCGAGGTACGCGTCTACCGAACCAAGAGCATTAAACTCTTGATCGGAACGCGCAGAGTGCTGTAGCGATGCCTTGCGCCGCCGGTGATTCATCACGCTTTCGACCTCGGAGTTGGTGACCGAGACGCCTCCTGAGTCTTCGGGATGTTTGTCTTCGGCAGGGACCTCCGAAGTAACGTCGGCCATGACTGGGGACTGTTGCCTTGGGCTGCCCCCCGGCCTCTCTTCAATGTCCTCGGACGAAGGTGGTTCTACATTGTGGCACCCCGGCTTAGAGGGACCGGAACGCCCCGTATTCCAGCCCAGAAATCGAGTCTTCTGGAATACGGCACTGCTTGGCATAGAACAAATCAGCTCTCATTACAAATGATAAAGGTACAAAGGTCTGCTATTACAAACATTACAACGGCACAGCGACACTACACCTGCTAAGGTAGCTCTATGCTAGCAGCAGAATAACTCGTAGCAGCGGAACGACGACGACGGTGGTGAACTCCACTCCGCAGGGACTCTGGCTGGGACACGGTCTAGCTCGCACGAACGGAATCCTCGACAAGAAATAAATCACGGCATCACCTGCAATCTGGCATGACACGCCAGGTGAGTACTTTGAATGTACTCGCAAGCTCACAACAACCAAAAGCATCAAGGCAAAACAACAACATAGTATCAACAAGTTACCTTATTACCAACTCCTATAAGGTGAAAGTAAAAATTACTCAAGGTAATATGGTAAGACTAGAATCACTGATGAACCATCATTATGGGTCACATGGACCATCACACTCTTGGCTATCCGACCAAGCAATATATCATCTCGATCACCTTGTGATCAATACATCCTTGTGATCACCGCGTGATCACATCACCATCCGATGATCATCCTCAAGATCATCTCGATGTCATCAACGACCTCCTGCCAAACTGATACTTGCCCACAAACAACTATAAGCCATAATGTAAGTCATTCCGTCATTGTGAGTGTTGATCGAACGGTGTGACCTACAACGAACTGTGTCCATGACCGAGGACGCGGCTATCGATAGATTATACACTCTGCAGAGGTTAGGACACTGTACCCACACCACGGAACTCATGGCCTCGTGCTCCCATTCGGGTGGACCAACGACATTCCGACAAAACCAATCTATTTCATGACACTCTCCCGGCCACTCCCGACAAACTCCCCTTTGGGCTATGTCCTGGGTGGCCCCGATGTCATCTCGTGACATCCGCCACCTCTGTGGCTGCCACCGTCGTGGCCAAACATAAACAAACTCGTCCCAAACGGGGACACCCGGGTACAATACAACTCGGGCACACAAGGTTATGACCGCCTACCGGGCTAGGGCAGCGCGAGGACATAACCTTCCCTAGTTGGAGGCACCGGCGAGAGGCATGACAATAGACCAAATTAGGGCCTCCCCATCCAGGCAAGTGTGGCTGCACTGGTGAGCTTGATTCGGTGGCACCTGACCAACGGAATGACGAAATTGATCCCCAAGATATATTCGTGATAGAATTATTATTCAATGTTACATATCAACCCGTGATTCAAAACATAGCAACACCCATCCAAAATCCAAAGCATAAGATACCCATATCATTAGTATGAACTCCAGTAACATAATATTCCATATGACCATGAATAAAGCATGGCTACTGCTACTAGAAATCCCGAAGTAACATGTCATTCTCAATCTACAAAACATTAGTCCTATAGATCCAAGCATCATCATGGCAGTAGCATACTCACATATTATCCAATCATAATACCATGAATAAATCATTTCTAAATAATGCAATATTAAGAAAATTGATTTAAATAATCCATGACATTGCATTGCAATCATGCAAATGGAGGGTGTGGC
Source organism: Elymus sibiricus (assembly GCA_039707655.1). Taxonomy (NCBI): domain Eukaryota; kingdom Viridiplantae; phylum Streptophyta; class Magnoliopsida; order Poales; family Poaceae; genus Elymus; species Elymus sibiricus. The sequence continues at coordinate 19,306,013 of CM077672.1, read as the reverse complement.
TTGCCTTGCTCCAAAAGGGAGGGGAAGAGCTCCTGGTCTTCACCAACACACCACAAACACTCTGAAAACATTTTTGCAAGCATTTATAAATATCACATAATGCAAATACTTCTGTCCAGAAATTCTAGACAGAAGAGAAAAATACCAAATTCTACCAGAAAATAAAGGAGACCAGAAGAAAAATAATGCAAAAAGAATCAGTTCATTTGGACTTGTAGTTTAGGAGATATTCAAGGTCAAAGTTTGGTCAAATCTGGATTAAAATAGATGTAGAAATGAATTTCTGGAATTTCCTTCGGTGGGCACATCGAACGCGTAGTTTGGGTCTACGCTTTCACTTAGAAAACGTTTCGGCGCGGCCGGAGTCACTGACCAGTGGGCCCCTTCGGTCATATTTAAAGGGGGAAAGAGAGAGGCAGAGGCGGCGGGCTCACCGGCGATGAAATGGCGGCGATGCTGGGAGACGGCGGAGATGGATCGGGCGGACTGAGGCGGAGCTGCTCGTACCCGTGGTTCCCCGAGAGATGGCCGGTCGGCGTCGGCGTCTTCGTCTCAGGCGGCTTCAAGCTACGGGTGCGGGCGAGATCGACGACTCCGGTGACCAATGGCTCGGGATAGAGGCCGAGGAGGACTAGGGGAGTGAGAGGAGCTCGATGGTGGCCTTGGCTCATCTGGAGATGCACCGGAGCAAGCTGACCAAGGAAGAGGCCGAGCGGCGGAGCTCTGACCGGAGAGGAAGAAGAAGGGCTCCGGGGCTCGACTGGATGGCGCTGGGGGTTGATTAGGTGAGGAGGAGGTGGAGTGGTGAGGCAAGCTGCGGCCGGGGACGGCTTATATAGGCGGACGGGGATGCCCGAGCTCGGGCGCCGCCACGGGAAAGATGGCCGGAGCTCTGGCGAACCGCGGACGCATGGCGCAAGGGGGAGCTCGGACGGCGACGTGAGCGAGCTAGTGGAGGCACAGGAGGAGCAGACGTGGGATGAGCACGCGCGGTCGGCCACTAGGGCACTATGAACGCGCGTGCGGCGATGACAGAGCCGCCGTGGCATGGGGAGGGGGAAAGCAGGTGGGGGGGATGGGGCTGGACGGCCAGGTGGACGACAGAGAGGAGGTGCAGCACCAGCGGACGCTCGAACACGGCCGAGAAGAAGAAGCCCGCAGCTTAGCGACACCCAGAGTGCACTCTCTGCATGTAGAGCACGCGCACACGCGTGCCCACAGTGTGGTCACCGCGTGCATGGCCACGGAGAGGGCACGTAGGCCTGGTGAACAATGTCCATTGCGTAGTCCATCCCTCCTACAGCCTCTTTGATGAGATGGATCGATCAAAGGGACTGTGGGCAGATGGGATGCATCAGAGGATTGTTGTTGTAGTCAACTAGGGTTAAAAGTTGTGGTCAAGTTACTTGACCAATGGACCAGAGGGGATGTCTCCAGGGTTTAGGGTAGGAAGGATTACAGTCCTGTGAATTTTGAGATGAATAGGACAAGTTTTGAAGATAGTTGCTATGCAACTGCCCAAAACAGCACAGAAACTAGATCAGGAAGATGCACTCACATGGAGTGTGGAATTGAGCTGAAATTTGTTGGAGAGCTGTGATTTAGGACCTTGTAGGCACTGGCAAAATTTCATGCCATTTGGAAATACCTAGATGGTACTTCCTTCACAAAGGTCCTTTCTGCACAGAATCTTGGGAGAATATTGTAGAGCAAATGGAGTGGAAAACTTATGTGAAATTTGGCATGCTCAAAGGATATAGGGGTATTCAGGTCCTGGATTAATTTCAAATTTTTTGAAGCAATATAAAATGTAGTTGCTTCATACACTGAAAATTTGACCAGAACCAAAGATTGGAAGGTGTGCGCACATAGATGGTTGGATGGAGCTAGAATTTGGTGTAGGGAAATTATTTGAGCATATGAATAACCTGCCAAGATTTCAGCTCAAGTGGATACTCCTAGCTAGTACTTCCTTCACAAAGCTTCTTTCTGGACAGAAACTTTGGGAATTTGCTGAGGAAGATTCACTAGGCAACTGGAGCTGAATTTTGTCATGTGGTAATAATATGGATAGGAGAGAGTGCTCAAAATTTTTGAGATCCCTCAGGAAAATACAAATAGCACTTCCTTCACAAAGTGCCATACTGGACAGAATGGAAAAATGAATATTCCTGAATTATTTTTGAACTAGGCAAGGAAGGGTTTGGACATATCTGGGGAATATATCATCCAAAGAATTTATGAGAATTATTTGGGAATTTTTGGAATGACAGAAATATAGGTTGCTTCACAACCTAGGTCAAATAGGGTTATTCCTTTAATAAGAAAAAGGAATATTCCCTAAGAAAAGATTTTTGGAGTTGGGCTAGAATACAGATGCCATGATCTATGGAAAGATACACGGATGAAGTACTGCTTGGGAGAAGAAGAAATGATCATCTCCCAGGTTTCAGGTCCATAGAACTGCTCCAAAAAGAAAACCAGAGCAAAAGCCAAATAGAACCAATAGAAAAAGAAAGGGCCAAAAATTGGGGTGTTACATACATACCGCCTGTAGGGCACAGCCAACAAAAATTGATGACGTTCTCAGCGGTTGTCAAAGATAAAGACACCAAAAGTATAACGAATGCGCTACCTCTTCAGGGGAGGCGCGGATGATGTGACTCCCGTTGGCGCCGCACGTTTGGACGCCTTGTGGCCACTCGCCGCTGGAGCCACCGGCGCCGCTCTCGCGGATGTCCGGCGCGTTGTGCGGTGGCCCTTGGGAGTAGAAGTTTGTGTATTCGGAGCCGCAGGAGCTGAGCGTCTTTTTCGAGAAGAAGCTCGTTGGTCACTTACAGCAGAGGAGGGAAGTGCCCCGGGGTGATCGGCGAAAAGGGCTGCTTTAGAGCCGTCGAGACTCTCCTGGTAGAAAACTCCCTCCTTGAAATCAATCGACGTCTCGGGATCGTCGTGAAACCCAGGGTCATCCTCACGAGAATGGCTTTCCGGTTGAGGAGCTGGGCAATTCACTGTCTCGATCTAGCGCCTCCAGCTCTGTTCGGGCAAATTAAAAATCCAATTAAGAAAAATTGGTGTACCATCCGAACTATGAAGTGTAATAGGACTTACCGCTTCGATGGTTTTATAGCTCGAGAAGTCATCCTTGGGCCTTAGCCGAGCAAACTCTTGCTCTTCCCCCTTGAAAATATCGGCCAGTACGGCTGCCATTGCCACCTGATCGGTAGGTCCCTTCCGTGTGTATCGGGTCAAGTCATTCGCCCCGTTGTAGCACCATAGCGGGTGCACCCTCTGTTGAAGAGGTTGAATGCACCGAGCAATGGCTGCTGCCATCACGTCAATGATGGTTAACCCGTTGTGTGCTATCCACCTCACTTGAGCGGCTAGGCGCGTTAGTTCGGTGCTTTCTTCTTGGGAAGAGCTCTTCGGGCGTCAGTTGAACCGCTTCTTCGGAGAAGCAAGTGAAAATTCGGGCAACCCCCCCTGAGCTGGATCGAATAGGGGGACGTCTTCAATATAAAACCATTCCGAGGTCCACTCCTCGGCATCCTTCTTGGGAGTCCCTATGGGATATCCCGTTCCGGCAATGCGCCATACCTCGGCCCCGCCGACCTCGTAAATTATCCCTCCCCGGGTGCGGAGGACAAGGCAGAAGTATTTCCTCCTCAACTCGAAATGAGCCTCACAGCCCAGAAACATCTCGCAAAGGGCAACGAAGCCCGAGATATGTAGAATCGATCCTGGGGTAAGGTGGTGGAGTTGGATCCCGTAAAATTCTAGTAGACCCCTCAGGAAGGGATGAATGGGGAAGCCTAAGCCTCGCAACAGGAAGGGCACGAAGCATAACCTTTCCTCCCTGTGAGGGGCAGGGAAGTTCTCCGCAAAGGCCTCCCCGTTTGCGGAAATCAACCCAGGGCGGGTGGATGCGAGATCTGATACGGGAAGGTACCCCTGCATCTCGAGACTACCCAGTCGCATCCGGGAGACTGAACAGCTCGCACAGTTACCTTGGCGGGGGCCATGAGGACGTGAGGAGGAGCCTGGAACGCTCGCCATTGTTTGCTGGCTATGACCTCTCGGGGATGTGAAGACGAATGGCAGGGGATGGGGTGCGTTAGCCTCCACGCCCTTGGCCTATTAAAAGGGCATTCTTTCCCCCCAAGAGGGGTATTTCTGTAAAAAACTGTTGAGTCGCTCACATTCCCCGGGTGCGTGGAAATCGAGGGGTGTCATTAATTCTGAATAAAGGGCGCGGTACAGCGGGCTCCGGAACACCTAGCCAATCGAAGGACTATGGGCGGCCGAACTATTGACAGCCGAACACCGGTAATGGAAAGAACTCGCCTCTCAAGCCGAAGACCTTGGAAGCACGGAGCTAATGAAGATTGTCGACCTCGGCATTGGAGACTAGTTCGGGGGCTACTGAGTGTGTCCCGGATTAAGGGGTCCTCGGGCTGCTGGCCTATCTCTCGTAGGCCGAACTGATGGGCCGCTCCTAATTCGTTAAAGGAAGGCCTGACTACAGGCGACCCCGGATTCTAGAAGGAAACCTCCGAAGACTTGACGTCTCCTCCAAGTAAAGTTAGCGTAACCGGTATGTTTATCCCAGAAGGCAACCGACCATATGTAACCCTAGTAACCCCTGGTGTCTATATAAATCAGAGGGTTTAGTCCATAGAAGGGAACCATCATCATCATACCCACCTAGGGTTTAGTCCATCCGATCTCGAGGTAGATCAACTCTATAATTGTCATACTCCCACATCAATACAATCAAGCAGGACGTAGGGTTTTACCTCTTCGAGAGGGCCCGAACCTGGGTAATCGTTGTCTCTACGTTCATTGTTATCCATTGACTCCAAGATCCACAGTTCGGACCCCCTACCCGAGATCTGCCGGTTTTGGTACCGACAGGGAGCCCGGGATCTTGGTTCCCGGCGTGTACATGATAGGACTAGGGTTTCAGGCCACTTTGTTCCGGGGTGGAGGCGGTGGCAGTGGCGGTGGCGGTGCGAATAAGTGTGCCTCAGTTCGTCCACCCCTCGATGGTGTGTCCGGCGACATTGACGAGCTGGAGGTTGTTGTGTCTCATCCTAGTCGATTCGATGATGGCGTCGACCATGGATGTGGGCTTTTGTCCTCTGGATCTGCTGGCGCCTCAGTGGTGCTCTCTCCGGCACTGTCCGAATATCCTGGAGGGTATGCAGGAGGTGGCTGGCGCGGCGGTGCCAGTGTTTTTAGGGAGTCAGTGGCTTGGAGTATGGGGTTTGGATGTAGGTAGGGGCTGCGGTGGTTCTTTGTCGACGGCGTCGTCGGAGGGAGGCGGAGCTCAGATCCGGGATGTGTGGGGTTTGTCCTCGTGATTGAGTCAAATCCGTCAGATCTCGGGTAGGGGGTCCCAAACTGATAGCCTTGGTGCGATGGTAACAAAGACACATGATTTTACCTAGGTTCGGGCTCTCTCGAAGAGATAATACCCTACGTCCTGCTTTGATTGTATTGATTTGCGGGAGTACAGATTACAGGTTGATCTACCGCGAGATTGTTGTGTCGTGTCCGGGGGTCATCTACGAGCCCTACCCATCGGTTTATATAGATACCAGGGGGGTCTAGGGTTTACACATAGGTTGGTTACATCTAGGGTAATCGTAGGGTAGACGACCTCTGTCTTGGAGTAGGTGCCAAGTCTTCAGAAACATCCCATCTTGGCGCTGTGGGCTTTCACGAACGTGGCCCACCAGTAAATCATCATGGGGGTTCTCAGCCCGGCCCTCCTGGCCGGGAGATGATGTGGCAAGCACCCCCTAGTCCAAGACACCATCAGTAGCCCCTGAACCGGTCTTCAAGTCAAGGATCCTCCTCGGTTCTTCCGAGATGCTTTCCGTCTTCGGTCGTCAGTCTTGGAAGCTGGTTCAACAAGTCCACTCCTTTGAATCAATTGAGTCTTGGCTGAAGAGTTCCCACCTCAGGAATCCAAGGAGCCCCTTGGTGATTTCCATCGCTTTACGAGATGCCTTTGTCGTTTCCGTGTTACACCTCGGATTTGAGGTTTTTCCTGCGCACAACTATCTTAGCAATGAAGCATTCCCGCGCTCAGATCAGGACGACGGTCCAGTCTTGTTCTGACAACTTTGACTGGCTCGATCCGTCATCCTATGCCGCAGTGATGTGCTATCCTTTCAAAGGTCATCACAGCATGCTAGCGTGGCTCGAGGCCACCACTATTGGCACGTCTAATCAGTAAAGCGATCATGCACCAAGATACGTAGTGGCACAATTAACCACCCCCTTGTTTCCCGCACGTGCTTAACGCATGACGCCTGGGGAACTCGCGGAATTACAGCCACACGGCCCGCTTAATTTGTGTTTTAATCTACCTATAAAAGGCTAAAGGCGAAAGAAAGCCAGATTTACGCTCTCAATCTGTCTTGCCTCCATCTTCTTCCTCGAGCTCCTGCGCCCAGAAATCTGAGTCCAAAACACCTCCATCTTTCCACTCTTCTTTCGTTCTCGAGCAATGGCTGGATAAAGTAGCCATGTCCAGGCAGCGAAGCCCCCGAAGGGCGGCTAGAAGGCGGCGGTGGAAGGCAAGACTGCCCCCAAGACAAGGGGGCTATGGAAGTGCTCGACGGTGACCGAGAAGTACATCGCCGAGCTTGGGGATGCCGGGTACCTCCCGTCATTGTAGGTCGCCCTAGCTCGCTCCCCCATCGTCACCAGGGTGGACGGTACTCATTCCATCAGGGTTCCTCGACCCCGCGCTGGTGAGCGGGTAATTTTTATTTCCCATCTCCTTCGGGGCTTGGGATTCCCTATTCATCCTTTCCTCAAGGGCCTCCTCCACTTCTATGACCTCCAATTTCACCATCTCCCACCCAATTCCATCATCTCGCACCCAATTCCATCCTCCACATAGCCAGCTTCATCACCTTCTGCGAGCCCAATTTCGCGCTCTGGTGCAAATTCTTCTGCATCAAGATGCAGACTAACAACGATGAGCCGACCGAATGCAGGGTAGCGATGATCAGCAAGGTTCCAGGTGCCCGATGGCTGGAAGGAAAGTTCATCGACACCGTGAAGAACTGGCTGGAATTGTGGTTCCACATGTCGGATGTACCACTGACCAATCCTGACTGAGAAGGGGTCACTTCCACTGTCACATCCCAGATTTTTCCCAAATCTGGTATGTTAAAAATTTCACAGGGAATTAAATTTTTTGTAGAAAAACCTTTGCTTGTTTGCCTTTAACTAAATTTTGCCTAGGAATTGCTTGTGGTTTGACTTTGTTTGACTTGATTGATCAACTAGAGGGTCAAAGGTCCTGCACAACAAGTAGAAACCCCACAACACACTTGGTTGAAACCCTGACCACAGAAGGTTGGAAGCCAAATAAAACCCTAAAGGGGATAAATAGGAAATATTTACCAAAAGGAAATAAAATAAAACAAATATTCAAATGGAAATGAGGAAGGGTCACAAGAAAACCAAGATTCAAGAAAAACAGAAGAAAAGTATTTTGGTAAATAAAAGTATTCAAAAAGAATATTTAAACAGAGCTAGAAAATAAAGTGCAAAAATTATATGCTCAAAAGAGCCAAAGAAAATGTTGACATGTTCAAAAATAATCATAAATGAATTTAGGACAAGTTTGTTATTGAAAGAAAATTCAAATTCAAAATGAAATGAAAATAATAGAAGAAACAGAAAAGAAAACAGAAAAAACAGAAAAAAGGAAAACCTAAACTACAGCGCGGCCCACCTAGCCTACCCCGGCCCAGCGCGCCCGCAGCCCAGCGCCTGCGCCCCTCTCTTTCTCTTCTCTCCCACTGACCAGTGGACCCCACTGGTCAGGTCTTCCCTAACCTCCCGCTGTCCACGCGTGCACCCACGACCGCAACCGCCAGCCACGATCTCCACGATCTTCACCTCCTGTGCATCCCCGACGCCATGGACCTGCCCTATAAAAAACCCAGGACCTCCTCTACCTCTCCCATCTGCCTCCCCTCACCATCGCCGCAATGCTGTCGTGAATCGACGCCGCCATTACCGCCACTGCCGACAACTTCGTCGCTCGAGCACCTCCTCGCCATGCCATTCCTCCACCACACCGCACACGCTCACGTGCATCATTTTGACACGGAGAGCACGCCAAGGCACACCCGGAGCGCATCCCCATCGTCAACCGAGCCACACCGCCACTGCAGCCAGGACTCCGGTGAGGTAAGCTCGCCATTGGCCCTGCCACCATGTCCATCACGTTCGCCTTGCTCGTACTCATCTCGCTGACCCATCCACTTGTCTAGAACCGCACCAGAACGCCGCCCGCATCACCACCCGAGGAGCTCCACCCCTGTGCATCTCCGGCGAGCCCCGCAGCCGTCGTTCCCGTTGTCCCCGGCGACGACCACAACCACCAGGAGACCCAGCGCGTCGATCCACACCACCTCGACCACTCCGTTGACTCCGGCAACTTCCAGAATGGCAGATTCATCGACCCCGAGCCATAGCGCCGCCGTCTTCAACGTCTCTGGCGGCATTCCAGCGACCCATCCGCCCGGTGAGTTCCAGATGCACTCTGCACCGTCCGATCACACGTGCACGGCCACAATTAGAACACAGCGAACCGGTACGGGCAAATCAGATGACGCCACGTCATTAAGTCCCTGAAGCGGTACCAGCCAACCACAGCCTGCCATCTCACCAACATTATCCAAAACATTATCCAATCATTTTCAGTTAATTTAATTAAAATGACAATTTTACAAAAAAACCCCGGAACTTCAAACACTCACAACCTTTTATCTGTAAATCCAAATTGAGTGATTCTTTTTGCAAAATGATCCTTATGAAATGTACTTTCACCTAGAATAATAAAATTTGGAATTTGAAAAGTCTAAAATTAAAATTCAAATAGAATGAATTCAAATTTAAATAGGACATAACTTGTATTTTAGAAATCCAATTAAATTGATTCTTTTGGCAAAATGAATCTAGTGAAATATAGTTTCAACATAGCTGCTGTAGTCCAATTTTAAATAATTTAAAATTTGAATTGAATATAGTTTAAATAGTAGCTATAATTCAAACTGTATTTAAACCTAAATCTAGTTTAACCTTGAAATAAAAGAATGTTATTAGAATAGTTATGTTGCAACTAAGTTTTAGAAACTCAAAATAAACCTTAGAAAATATTTTTGGATTATTATTTGACTTTAGGGAATTTAATTAATTTGAATTAAATTCAAACCTAGATTGGATATAACTTTGAAACCATAGGTTTAAATTGAATAAAACCTTTGCAATATAATTGAGGAATTTCAATTAAACTTAGCAGTTGTTTGGAGTTATAATTGACTTTAGGAATTTCAAGTGAATTTAACTTAGGTATAAACTGAAACTCAGTAAGTGACTTTCGATTTAAACTTGACTTTAGGAATTTAAACTTGACTGAACTTAGTGAATAACTTTGGATTTAAACTTGACTTTAGTTCAAACTTGAATAAGGTTTAAATAATAACTTAGCAAGTGATTTTGGATTTATATTTGACTTTAGTTTAAAACTTGAATATAATAAATAAACTTTAGTAATTATATTGGATTTGTATTTGACTATAGGGACAACAATAAATATAATTGGGTTGGGCTTGAACTGACTTAGTCAATTATGAAATCATTCATAATTCAAATTTAACTTGGTAAGCTCAAACTTAGTGGAACCAAATTAACTTAATTCAATTTAAATTCAAATAAGATAAACCATATTTCAAATTCAAATTGAATTGGAAGTCAAACCAAGTTGATGAACTCAGAATGAAACCTAGATACTTGTATGTATTCAAACTCATGAAAGGTCAACAAGTTTGAATTGTCATTCAAACGTGAACATGAACTTGGTTTGTCCATTGTTCATAGACCATGACTCATGTTGCAAGATTCTTTTGAATGAGTCTAGCAACCACAACTTGACATCATATACTCCTTATGTGATGAACCCTTTATTTGAAACCTGCATGTGGACCCTTATGTCAGATGTATTCCAATTAACAACCACTATGTTGTTCCCAAACTCTTATGTGTTAACATGACACATGATCTCACAGTATAGGGTAACGCGACAGAAAACAAAAAAATTCTGACCTATGCACCAGCCCAGGACCACTATGAAGATCACATACAAGGTTTTGATCTGATCGTTACCGTCTCGTAGCGCAGCGGAAGTAGAGTCGATGAAGATCGTCGGTGCAGATCCCCGCAACTAGGATTTACAACCTCCCAACCTCGAGGATGTACTCCCTCGTCCGCTCCTCGGACAGTCCCTCGGACAGCCCTTCGGGAGGCGGTCGGACAGTCCCTCGGACGGTGTCACCTACAGCCCTTCGGGAGGACCCTCGAACAGCCCCTCAGGCAAAAGATCCAACCTACGACCTCTCTACGGGGTTGCGCACATACGGTGTCAGCTATCCGGCAGGGCTTCGCCGTCCAGAACTAGTTCCCACCGGAACCCAGACAGCCTTTCGGCTCTACGAAACTATTTCGTGGGAGGGAGAGAAAAAAGGCAGATCATGCATGCCATTTGGTGAGAGAGTTGGAGTGAGTTGGAGAGCTCCTCTCCTCCTCCTTATATAGTGGTGGAAGGGGTGGAGGGGGGCTGAAATTTCAGCCCACAAAACATGCACCCACCAAACAAGGGGAAAACATGTTCCCACCAAACAAGGGGAAAACATGTTCCGTTGTCCATGGTGCCCCGACATGGGGCCCCACCCCCTCCCAACCAGCTACACCATTTGTGGGGGCTGCCCCCCACCATGGGGGGGCCCCCAACACCTTTGTCCAGCCACAAGGGGCTGCCCCCAAAACAGCCCCCATGAATCGTGGGATCTTGCCCCCTCACGCTGGGACAAGATGTTTTCTGCGACTATTTCTTCTGAAAAATTCCCGAAGGTCCCAGAACATTTCCGGCACCCTCTAATATTATTCTGGACCCTCTCCGGAACATTTCTGGTATGACGGTTTTATTCCGAAACATTTTCGTTTTCTCCGAAACAATTTCGGTAACTCCGAAACACTTCCGGTTTTCTCTCCGGAACTTTTCCGTCGTCTCCAAAACTTTTCCGGTGACTTTCTCTTAGACTCCTTGTCTAGTATTCAGCAGATAGATGACCCTTAAGCGTGTGACCCTATAGGTTCGGTGAAGTATAGACATGACCGGAACACTTTCCGATCAATGATCAATAGCTGAACCGTGGACACCCATATTGACCCCTATACCCACAAAAATAAATATTCGAGTGAACCTCTAGTTGCCGTGTGCTATTCCTGTTGCTTTGTGATATGTTACAAATACCCGAGGTGAGATGTATCGTCATCCCTGTGGATCAACAACTTTTGTCCACTATGCCAGTTACCTCGTTACTGGTTTTTGTTCTCTTTTCTCATTCCCGCATTTCGGTATACCCGTGATCAAATCACGTTGTGTCTGTCCAGACGATGATGGATACCGTAACACCGAGAGGGCCCAAAGAATATCTCTCCATCGTCGAAGGAGCAAATCCCAATCTTGAGCTATCAAGTCCCTTGTCATACTTTTCCATGAACCCGTAAGCCGCCGTAATAGCCACCCTTTTATGGATGACGTTTAACAAACCCCAAAGTTCATGAAGCAAGCATGAAGAAAATCAATACTCTCATGGTCTAAGGAATTATGCAAATGTTAACTTTCGCTGTGTTATTAACCATTAACTTGTGATGAATGTATCTCATAGCATAACATTAAATTCGGTCGATTCAACACAAGTGTTCTTCTAATATTGTGTCCTCAAAGTTGCCGGCATAGTGATGCCCATGATCAGGAAAACAGAACCATCATGCAACACTTGAGCTAGTCTTAGAGGCATGACTAGGAATACATTTTACCATTTATTATTCCACACGTGCATATGAGTCTTCCTCCAAGCCTCGTGGTTATTGCAGACTCGAGAACCATAGCAGTTATAGCACGGAATATAAACATAATTACGAACATGGAGATAAATAATAAAATTTATTATTGTGTTTAGGGCATATCTCCTACAGACTCCCACTTGCACTAGAGCCAATAATCTAGTCAATGCTAATGCACTTTACACCTATGGCATACTGGTGTAAAATATGCTTCGCTTTTGGTATAGTCCTTTTCCAATGGTTCTGACAACTTCAGGTCCGTGTGTATATTTGCATATCCTCGCGTTTTCACCCTTTCACAAAATTCATATTTTGTGTGGACTTGGCTTTGTATATATGTGAATCTCTGGTCGAACCTTGATTCCTCAGACTGAGCTATGGAGCAACTATCTACAATAGTGTTCCATTGACTAAAGCCATCTCGGAACCATACTAAGTTCATGAAGGAACTATGTGATTCAACATCTTCTTTGTTGCTTGCTACTTGTAGCTTGCGTTGGTATTTTCCCCGAAGAGGAAGGGATGATGCAGCACAGTAGAGGTAAGTATTTCCCTCATTTATGAAACCAAGGTTATCAATCCACTAGGAGAACCACGCAACACCTCATTACCAGTACCTGCACACAAACAACAAATCCTTGCACCCAATGCAAACGAGGGGTTGTCAATCCCTCGGCGGTCAATTGCAAGATTAAATTGTATGGTGATAGATAGATAGATTAAACAAAAATACAAAATAAAATAAAAAATAAAAAGTGCAGCAAAGTATTTTTAGGGCTTTTAATATATGATTTAGATAGACCCGAGGGACCATAGTTTTCACTAGAGGCTTCTCTCAAGAAAATAGCATACGGTGGGTAGACAAATTACTGTTGGGCAATTGAAAGAAAAGCAAATAATCATGATGATATCCAAGGCAATGATCATGTATATAGGCATCACGTTCGAGACAAGTAGACCGACTCATGCCTGCATCTACTACTATTACTCCACCCATCGACCGCTATCCAGCATGCATCTAGAGTATTAAGTTCATAAGGAACGGAGTAACGCCTTAAGCAAGATGACATGATGTAGACAAAGTAAACTCATGCATGAATAAACCCCATCTTTTTACCCTTAATAGCAACGATACATACGTGTCATGTCCCTTTCTGTCACTGGGATTGAGCACCGCAAGTTCGAACCCATTACAAAGCACCTCTTCCCATGGCAAGATAAATCAATCTAGTTGGCCAAACCAAATCAATAGATCGGAGAAGAAATACGAAGCTATAAAAATCATGCATAAAAGAGATCAGAGAAGACTCAAATAATATTCAAGGCTAATTTGTTCATAAACTCACAATTCATCAGATCCCAACAAACACACCGCAAAAAGTGATTACATCGGATAGAACTCCAAGAACAACGAGGAGAACATTGTATTGAAGATCAAAAAGAGAGAAGAAGCCATCTATCTACTAACTATGGACCCGAAGGTCTGTGGTAACTACTCACGCATCATCGGAAGGGCAGCAAGGTTGATGTAGAGCCCCTCCGTGATCGATTCCCCTTCCGGCGGAGTGCCGGAAAAGGCCCCTAGATGGGATCTCTCGAGAACAGAAGCTTGCGGCGGCGGAAAAAGTATTTCGTGGACTCCCCTGTTGGTTTCCTGATTTTTGGGTATTTATAGTGGTGGAATTAGGTCAAAAGAGGCAGAGGTGGGCCCATGAGGCACCAGGGTGTGCCTGCCCCCCCCAGGCGTGCCCTGGTGGCTCGTGGCCACGTCATGGGGCTTCTGGCCTTCTCCCGAAGCTTCTAGTGTTGGTTATGTCCAGAAAAAAATATCCAAAAAGTTTCGTGGCATTTGGACTTCGTTTGGTATTGATATTCTGTAAAACCAAAAACAGGCAGAAAACAACTGGCACTGGGCACTAAGTTAATAGGTTAGTCCCAAAAAAATGATATATAATTGCTGTAAATGTATATAAAAGCATCCAAGATTGATAATATAACAGCATGGAACAATCAAAAATTATAGATACGTTGGAGACGTATCAGCATCTCCAAGCTTAATTCATGCTCGTCCTCGAGTAGGTAAATGATAAAAACAAAATTTTTGATGTGGAATGCTGCCTATCATATTCATCATATTCTTTTCTTTTATAGCATGGACATATGGACTTGAATGATTCAAAGCAGTAGTCTATAGTTTGACATGAAGATATAGATACTCAAGCATACTAACAAGCAACCATGTCTTTCAAAATATCAACGCTAAAGAAAGTTATCCCTAGCCCATTATGCTCAACCATTGATCCATTCATGAAACACACTCCATATTAGCTACACACAATGCACAAGTATGACAATAGTGCTCTCTAGTTGGTGCTTTATAAGAGAAGATGGAGACTCAAATAAAAATGAAAATTGCATAAAAGTAAATAGATAGGCCCTTCGCAGAGGGAAGAAGAGATTTACTAATGTGCCAAAGCTCAAGGCTTAAATTAGAGAGATAAAGTTTTTTGGGAGGCATGCTTTTCCTGTTAACGAAAACGAACGACAATTCCCAATATCTTCCATGCTAGACACATTATAGGCGGTTCCCAAATAGAAAATAAAGTTTATTCCTTTTCCACCATTCTTTCACAATCCATGGCTAGCCGTATCCACGGGTGCCCTCCATACCAACACTTTCCAAGGAATTTATTATTATCATCATATAAAAATTTTCATTTCATTTCATTTCGGGACTGGGCACCCTATTAATTGCCACACTCTCATGCAATGACAAGTGAATAAACACTCATCGTGAGAATAACCCACCTAGCATGGAAATTATTGGCCACCCCTTCCGCCTCATGAGCGGTACGGGCACACAAAACGGAAAAATTATTTTGAAAATTAGAGTTGGCACAGGCAAATTTACTTAGAACGGTAAGGAAACACCGAATATAGGTAGGTATGGTGGACTCATTTGGCACAACTTGGGTTTAAGGAGTTTGGATGCACAAGCAGTATTCCCGCTTAGTACAAATGAAGGCTAGCAAATAGATTGAGAAGCAACCAAACAAAAAGCGAAAACGGTCATAAATATGCATTGAACATAACTAACACCGAATAATGCACCATAAGTAGGATATAATTTCTTTGCATAACTATTCACTTAATGTGCATGCATTGGGAATCACAAACCTTAACCCTAATATTCTTACTAAATCACAATTACTCACTAACATGACTCACATATTATCATCTCCATATCGCAAAACTATTGCAAGGAATCACACTTATCATATCCAATGATCTATATGAAAGTTTTTATTATATCCCTCTTGAATATTCATCACTTTGGGACCAAATTCATATCTTGTGCAAATTACCATTACTATCATCAACTCTCAAAAAGATATAAGTGAAGCATGAGAGCGCAAATATTTCTTAAAAATTTCGATCTTATCAACTCTCAAAATAATATATGTGAAGCATGAGAGTTCGTTTCTTCAAAATATAGTCACCACCGTGCTAAAAAAGATTTAAGTGAAGCACTAGAGCAACTGCCTAGCTCAATTTTTTTTTAAGTGAAGCACATAGAGTATTCTAATAAATCATGATAACGTGTGGCTCTCTCAAAGTAGGTGTGTTCAACAAGGACGATTGTGAAAAAATAAAAAGCAAACAAAGCAAGAAATCATATAATACAAGACGCTCCAAGTAAAACACATATCATGTGACGAATAAAAATATAGCTCCAAGTAAAATTACCGATGGTTGGTAGAAGAAAGAGGGGATGCCTTCCGGGGCATCCCCAAGCTTAGATGCTTGAGTCTTACTTGAATATTACCTTGGGGTGCCATGGGCATCCCCAAGCTTAGGCTCTTGCCACTCCTTATTCCTTCATCCATCGTGATCTCACCCAAAACTTGGAAACTTCAATCACACAAAACTCAACAAAACCTTCGTGAGATCCGTTAGTATAACAAATAAATCACTACTTTAAGTACTGTTGCAAACCCATTCATATTTTATATTTGCATTATACCTACTGTATTCTAACTTCTCCATGGCTTATACCCCTCGATACAGTCCATAGTTTCATCAAAACAAGCAAGCAACACATCAAAAACAGAATCTGTCAAAAACTAAACAGTCTGTAGAAATCTATTTAAAAGCCATACTTTTGTAACTCCAAAAATTCTTAAAAATTAGGACAACGTGAGAAATTCATATAAAAATACTGTGTAAAAATTTCAGATATTTCTGACGCTCCAGGACAGAACCAAAATTCCAGCACTGGACGTAAAACTTTCTGTTTTCCAAACAGCATCAATTATACTATCTTCCAAATCATCCTAAAGGCTTTACTTGGCACAAACACTAATTAAAAACACAAAAACACAATCTTAACAGTAGCATAAATATGAAAACACACAAGAATTTATTTTATTCATTGGGTTGTCTCCCAACAAGCTCTTTCTTTATAGCCATTAAGATAGGCTTGAGATTTCAATGATGCTCTCATGAGAGATAATAATAGAAACACAAAGAGAGCATCATGAAGTATATGAAAAACACACTTAAGTCTAACATACTTCCTATGGATAGGCATTTTATAGGAGAACAAATTATTAAGACAAGCAATATCTAGCATATGCAAATAGGAAGAATGGAGCATCAGTAATTTTAGCACATAGAGAGGTAATTTAGTGACATGAAAGTTTCGACAACCATATTTTCCTCTCTCATAATAATTACATGTAGGATCATAATCAAATTCAATGATATAGCTATCATATAAAATTTTATCTTCATGATCCACATGCATAAAAGTTTTATAATCTTCCAAGATAGTGGGATTAACATCAACTAAAGTCAGGACCTCTCCAAACCCACTTTTATCAAAAATTTCATAAGATTGAACACTTTCCAAAGTAGTGGGATCATTATTACCTAAAGTTTATGCACTACCAAACCCACTTTTAATAGTATTGCAAATTATATTATCAATAACATATTCATCATGAGGCTTAAATAAATTTTCAAGATCATAAGAAGCATTATCACCCCAATCATGATCATTGCAATAAGTAGTGGACATAACAAAATTATCATCCCCAAGCTTGTAGTTTTGCATATTATTAGCACAATTCACATTAATAGAATTTACAGTAACATCATTGCAATCGTGCTTTTCATTCAAGGAGCTATCAAGCATGGGTGTTATAGCAATAATTTCATTTTTAACATAAGGAACTATAACAAATTCATCTCTATAAGCATCATTAATATTGGCATCATGGTCATAAGAATAGCAAGCATCACATTCATCAATAGGGGATATTTTAATCGAATCAACGGAATCATAATTATCTGTGGATTCATGCATATTATTATTTTCTTCCAAAGTAGCAGACATTCTCTCAATAAATTCATTAACATAGGCATTAGGAGCATAGTTTTCATAGCAATATTTAAGTATGTCAAAAATTTCAGATTTGTAGAGAGTAATATCATACTTTTCAATCAAAGAAGCAACTTCATAAGCACCCTTAAAAGCAACAAATTCTACAATTTGTTCGATATCATAGTAACTATAAACACCCTTGGCATAAGAAGATAAGATTTCATTATCATTAAACTCACATAGGTAGGGAAGGTGTTTTTTAGGGTTCTTAGAGCAACAAGTAAAATCATAAATTTCACATAGATTCCAGGCATAACATAGCAAACAATTCATTTGACACCATAAGAGTCTCCCTTTTTCAGACAAACGGTGACGCACAAAATGAGCATGCTCATCTAATGATTTTCCCTCAACTAAACTAGTTGGGGTTTCAGCACGAGCACAAATGGATCGAAGATGACCCAAGTAGAAAACTTTAAGTGGATCCATAGTTTCTTATATTTTTGCTTTTACTTTCTGTTCTTGTGTGTTTGACATGAAGGCAATAAAAGCAAGCAAGCAAGTAAAGAAGCAAACAAGAAAAAGGCAAACAGAAAATATTTTTGTATTTTTGTAAAAAAAATTAGAAGTGGGGGAGATGAAAATGAGAGGCAAATAAAATAAATGTAAGGATATGAGAGTTTATGCGAAGGTACTAGATAGATGTGGATGATGTCTCCCCGGCAACGGTGCTAGAAATTCTTCCTGCTACTTGTAGCTTGCGTTGGTATTTTCCCCGAAGAGGAAGGGATGATGCATCACAGTAGAGGTAAGTATTTCCCTCAATTATGAAACCAAGGTTATCAATCCAGTAGGAGAACCATGCAACACCTCGTTAGCAGTACCTGCACACAAACAACAAATCCTTGCACCCAACGCAAACGAGGGGTTGTCAATCCCTCGGCGGTCAATTGCAAGATTAAATTGTATGGTGATAGATAGATAGATTAAACAAAAATACAAAATAAAATAAATAAAGAAAAAGTGCGGCAAAGTATTTTTAGGGTTTTTAATATATGATTTAGGTAGACCCGGGGGCCATAGTTTTCACTAGAGTCTTCTCTCAAGAAAATAGCATACGGTGGGTAGAAATTACTGTTGGGCAATTGATAGAAAAGCAAATAATCATGACGATATCCAAGGCAATGATCATGTATATAGGCATCATGTCCGAGACAAGTAGACCGACTCCTGCCTGCATCTACTACTATTAATCCACCCATCGACTGCTATCCAGCATGCATCTAGAGTATTAAATTCATAAGGAACGGAGTAGTCTTAAGCAAGATGACATGATGTAGACAAATTAAACTCACGCATGAATAAACTCCATCTTTTTACCCTTAATAGCAACAATACATACATGTCATGTCCCTTTCTGTCACTGGGATTGAGCACCGCAAGATCGAACCCATTACAAAGCACCTCTTCCCATGGCAAGATAAATCAATCTAGTTGGCCAAACCAAATCAATAGATCGGAGAAAAATATATGAAGCTATAATAATCATGCATAAAAGAGATCAGAGAAGACTCAAATAATATTCATGGCTAAGTTGATCATAAACTCACAATTCATCGGATCCCAACAAACACACCGCAAAAAGTGATTACATCGGATAGAACTCCAAGAACATCGAGGAGAACATTGTATTGAAGATCAAAAAGAGAGAAGAAGCCATCTAGCTACTAACTATGGACCCGAAGGTCTGTGGTAAACTACTCATGCATCATCGGAAGGGCAGCAAGGTTGATGTAGAGCCCCTCCATGATCGATTCCCCCTCCGGCGGAGAGCCGGAAAAGGCCGCCAGAAGGGATCTCTCGAGAACAGAAGCTTGCGGTGGCGGAAAAATTATTTCGTGGACTCCCCTGTTGGTTTCCCGATTTTTGGGAATTTATAGTGGTGTAATTAGGTCAAAAGAGGCAGAGGTGGGCCCACAAGGCACCAGGGTGCGCCTGCCCCCCCTAGGCGCACCCTGGTGGCTCGTGGCCACCTCCTGAGGCTTCTGTCCTTCTCCCGAAGCTTCTAGTGTTGGTTATGTCCAGAAAAAAAATCTCCAAAAAGTTTCGTGGCATTTGGACTTCGTTTGGTATTGATATTCTGTAAAACCAAAAACATGCAGAAAACAGCAACTGGCACTGGCACTAAGTTAATAGGTTAGTCCCAAAAAAATGATATATAATTGCTGTAAATGTATATAAAAACATCCAAGATTGATAATATAATAGCATGGAACAATCAAAAATTATAGATACATTGGAGACGTATCATTGCTTCTAAATGGTCAATATACTTTACCTTCGTTATAGAATTCGCCACAGTAACTTGTTTGAAACAATTCCAACTTACTGTGCCACCATATCGTGTATTACAGAAAACCCTTAACTTAAATCAAAAATCGCATAGAGCATTGATGAAGACTGTATTGATGTAACTTCTTACAACGAGCACTTCATAATCTCCGCTTGCAAGAAAACATGTCATCAGTGCTACTTTAGTACTCAATGACATTTTTCGCTGCTGTCCTATGATCAATATTTTGATCACTTTGGTATCTTTACTCGCAACTGCTTGGGAGTACTAGACATATTTGGTTGTTTTACATACCATGGAATACATGATTAATCCAAACACAAATGTGTGTGGAATCTCCATCATGTATTTTGCTCATCAGTGTTTTAGGACACCGAGTCTTGCTAAAACTCCTTCCATGTGACTTCGGCAAGAATCACTCCTTGGCGTTCTTATGCTAAACTATTTTAGCATCTTGTCAATATGCATTTTGGCTTAGCCCCTTTAGGTAACTCTATCTCCATAGATAATTATGCCTAATATCGAGGCTACCTAGCCCAGGCACTTCATCGAAAAACTATTTCTCATTGAAGTCCTAATTCGTGTCAAGAAATTTATATTTATTTCCAATCAACAATGTGTCAAGCACACAAGGTTTTTAGAAATATTATTATGCTCCCACTTACTTTCTTGTTACCACAAGCATCTTCGCTTTCCATTAATGAAATCAAATTCTTTTGACTATTTCATCGAAACAAAGATTCCAACTCCATTATGCTCTCTTCTGTCCATTTCTGAAACTCTGAAGTTTGCACACTCACTGGCATCCTCTGGATTGACAAAATACTTTGGACTGTATCACATGCAAGTCCTAGGTTGCATTTCCATCTCATGGAAATCCCTTTTGGCATCCATGTATCATATCACATGATTGAAATATGTATTAATTGCTAGTTTAACCCGAACCGACTTTAAGCATCACTACAGTGAGACAATCTCACCGTAGTTAATTCCTTGAAATTGTTATAAGCAACAAGTCGAGCTTTATGGATAAAACATTTTTATCCGTATCAGTTAATAGTTCCATTAATGTTCGTTAGACTCTAAGTCTTCCAAAGGGTGTATCAAGATCTAATCTTGAATTATTTATATGGATACTATCTCAGATTATATTGGCATTTAGCCAATTCCGGAGTCAGGGCCCATCAACGCTTCCTTGTGTATCGTAGGTATACTGTTGTCTAACAACAATATCTCGTTTGCGCACTTGAGAGGTTTGCACGAGTTTTGCCTATGTGGTTCAGGTGCAAGTTTGACCGAAGTCCATACATCTCATGTAGAGGCTTCCGTCTCAGTCGCAGTAGGAAACTCTGGAATTACTTCCAAGGTTTCCTTCCTATGAACTGACGATGAAGATTATCTCATCAGGTTGCACTGTCGTCCCCCTCACCCTTTTGCAAGAAACATTTTCTTCAAAATCATACCGCTCTTTGTGGCAAACCTTTTTCCTCGGTATAGTGATGGAGGAATTTCCAATAATTTGGGATAATCTACAAAGTAGCACTTGTCTGATTTGGAATAGGTTTGTAAACATTTTACACAAGCCCCATATTCCAAATGTTAAGAAAAGACATCATGGTTGGGTGTACTATACCATGGCGTCATTTCAACAGATCTGATGGTGCTCATTTCAGTGTAAAAGCCGCAGTCTCTAAAGCATTACTTTAAAAGGGATAATGGCAAATTGATTTATGTCATCTTTGATATTACCATGTCATAAATGGTTTAATTACATCTTCACGGAAATTCCACTCACAGTGGTGTTCCGGGAGGTGTAAGTTATGAAACTCTTTTCACAACTCATCAGACATTCGCTAAACTTGTAACTCAAATATTCCTTTTCACAATCTAATTGCAGAAACATAATTTTCTTGTTACAATAATTTGTACTTCATATTGAAGACCTTTTGAATGATTTCAAAAGATCCAGACTTATGTCTCATTAAGTAAATATCCATATATCTACTTTTGTCATTTCTGAAGATAGAAAAATCCACTGCTAGCAACAACATTTTTCGGACTACACACATCAAAATGTATGATCACCAATAAGTTCGTTGCTCGTTCTTTATGGCCTGTGAATGGTATTTTAGTCACTTCACCTTTTGGATGAATGTTGCAAGTGTCAGATGATTCATTATCAAATGACCTCAAAATCCATCATAATGGAATTTCTCCATGCAGGTTTCTCCAATGTGACCAAATGCAGTGCCACACATATGTGGTATTCTTTTAGTCTCATGACATTTAGCATCAGTGTTACGGATGTATTATATTATCAATATTCATAACATACATCCTATTCATAATGGGAGCATGGACCTTATATTATTCAGAACATCGAATAACAATTGTTCTCTCATGAACAACCTTCTTGCAACAAACATTATGCAATGGGCTAGAGTGAATAAAACTCTAAAATGAATTATGAGAATAAATACAGAGGTAATATGCCGATGGAAGGTGTAGTAACTTTTATTATTTTCCCAGCGCGTATCTAAATCTCATTACTGGCAAGTCTTTTAGGCCGTAGTAGTTCTTGTATCGAGTTGCAAGAGAATGCAATCGAACGTGTATTCCTGTGATCAACTTTTAATCACAATGCCCCAGAATCAGTGACTAACATGTTTAATCATAATTCCCAAGAAATATATCTTTGACCAACCTTCTATACATCAATAACTTGTATGACATTCATACATGAGCTGGACAATCTAGTCTTCATTCTTTTTGCCTTTATACTTCGAACAGTTTTACTTCCAATATTTCTCTTACTCTTAGAAGAAGCACCCAACTTCAAGAGTGGCGTCAGCCCCGGACTTCCTAGGCATGTAAGTCTTACTAACACCCTTCGGACTTTTCCTTTCTCTTTAAGTTGTTGTTTTATTCACCATCATCATATGACAGGCATTCTTCTGGATCCCTTTCTTATCAGTCTAATGCATAGTAAATAATTTACTAATACTTTGCAAACAAACATTGCTTTGGGTATCTCATATCTTTTAGCCTTTGTTTGTATCTGAAAACAATTTTCAGTTCCATGAATATCACATAACTATCCCAAACTTTTGAAGTTTGGGTCTCATGAAAACAAACATATTGCACTTGACCATAACGGAATTCTAACTTTTGGATCGAAGGACGAGAGTCACATCATCCATAGCATTAGCGGGAGAATACCGAAAGAATGCGACAGGACAAAGTCCTTCTCAGCACTCTTGAGGATAATCCTCACATTACATTACCAACCATAAAGTTTTAACCTGATATTTAATAGCTATTCAATTTTAATAGGGTAGGTGGAAACACGGGCCATTATTCTACAACTGTTATGCAAATCACACTTAGACTATGTTCATAATTAATTGCACTAGCATTTAAACAATTCAATCCTAAAGTGTGTACCCACTCAAATCAATATTTTCATATTAGATTGTGAGTGATTCAAGACCCATGTCTTGATTGTTCGCCACGATGGTAGCATCACAGAAGACGAAAATCTCAACCAGTAGGCCAACTTGCCAATCACATCACTATGTGACTCTTTCGATTTGCACTTACGCTTCGTTTGGATGTCTGTATTGGAGTGCTCCGTATTGAATTGGCTGGAAAACCAATTCGACAAGGAAACTGAAATGAGCATGAATACGAATTCGCTTGTTTGGTTGTTCACTGAATTGGCTCATGGAATCCAAATGAGGTTTCAATACCAAATCATGTTTGGACGACAAACTCTGAAATTGGATAGTTACATGAAATAAATTTAATCAATGTGCCTAGGAACAAAATGGATCGAATGTAAGATAATACTTGGATGATCATATAGCAGTAAGAATGTTCAGATAACAACAACATTAATTCTGCAGATCAACGAACACCTAGTAATCTGTAGAAATGTAAACAACAGATTAACTAGTTGATACATGAGATTTACAGAGAGGAGGTCTACGGACACCTCAGTAATCTGCACAATAGGTATACAAAAGATTAACTAGTTACCTGACCAGATCCACCATGGATTCAAGAAGAGGTCGCTGGCCTCCATAGGAGCCGATCTGGTGGAGCTGGCCATCTGGGAGGGGAAGGAGTAGGAGGACACGAGGGAAAGCACACCTGAGCCCTGTAGAGCCGCTGGTCGCTTCCACACCTGAGCCACGTAGAGTTCCCGCTGGCCTCCATTGGAGCCGGTCTGGTGGTGCTGGCCGTCGGGACATGCGGCAGCGAACTAGTGAAGAGAAGTTGCGGGATGGGGACGCGACGGACAGATGGAGCGGGTTGTGCGTGCGTCGGCCGTCGTAAAGCTTCTCAGTCGTTCCGTCGTTGCCGACGCGCTTCAGCCCGTGCGGCACCTGACAATCGCCCTTGGCGCCGGCGCCGGCGCCGTTTGAGGCCCAAGAATAGTCTGCCGCCTACTTTCTTTCTTTCGTGGACGAAGCAGTACATTTTGCGGGAGTTGAGAAGAGAGGGCGATTTCAGAGGAATACAGAGCGTGGGGGGTCCGATTTGTTTCGTGAAGGTGCCAGTGTTGCTCAATACCGGTTGGTATTGAGATTAGTTTCCGTGTCTCAATTCAGAAGTCATCCAAACAGCTGTATTGGAAAGGCCTAGTACCAATTCCGATTCCGGGGCTTCAATACATACATCCAAACGGGGTGTTAGTGATTAAACATTTTAATTTTAAAGCACACTCCCACTCAAATCAATATCTCTGATAATTGATTGTGAGTGATTCAAGACCCGTGTCTCGATTTCTTGCCATGATGGTAGCATCACAGATGACAAAAATCTCAACCGGTAGGCCAACTTGCCAATCACATCTCTATGTGACTCTTGTTCATCTTTTGATGCACGTGTTCCGAGCTCAGGACTTTCCTGCCAGAACGTCAAGATAACCAAGTGATCTCGCAGTGAGGTCTGACCTCACCCGCCTTACACTTTCCAGTCGTTCGTACCCATGGTAGCATGTGGCACCCCAAAAGGATACATGCTGTGATGGTGCTATACTTGGGAGAACACTAACTACTTGATATTTTAAGTGAGAGATCACCCTAATAAAAGTGACTACCATGCAATCAAAAAGGGTGCAATAAAAGGGATAAACATCTCAGGCAATTCATAATAGCATGACATGGTATAGCTCTTTCTGATGGAGAAGTCTTTATTTTCTTCGTCTTCGGCATTTGCTTCAGTGTCCACCTTCGCGAAGTTTACCACCACCTTGTCAATGCACCAGATAATATTGCTATCTCTATAGCTAATAAAATAAATGCATTACATAAGGTTGACACGCAGGTCATTAAAGTGACAATCATATGGCTCCAGCCATCATGCCGAATCATGACACGCAGGTCATGTTAATTAATTTACATCATATAGTCATCTCATACATAATCAAATTAAATATGACGAAGACTATACCATATCTCATGCACATACATCCTGCAAAACCAAATTAGACGCCTCTAACCGGTTCATGCAAAATTTTATTTTACGTGGTTTCTATGGTTTTGAAACAAACCGAAGCTACCAATGTTTATCATCAAGTATAATTATTCAAGTCGCTAGATTAACTTTGCGGGGCATATAAAACACGAGATAAAAATCCCGAGCCCCATACTGAACTTCGTCATATGCAAGAACCCCGTGCAGATCATATCTGCATTGCCCTTTCGTCTGTGAAACATCCATCTTTCTTTAACTATGGTGGAACCCAAAGACACTAAAGCACTTCGTTGATCTTTCAATCGGCATACTCAGGAGCAGCATGAAAGGATCGCAGATTGCCAAAACTTTGTAAGATTCCACCATGCCGTCAAGATCAGTACTACACAAATTCAAGGGAAGCAACAAGAACACTGGGTAATAGATTTCATCTACTACCCGCACAAATAATTTTCAGCAATAGAACTCATCTACTACAAAATTATATTGTGCAATACCCATACATCTCATTTATTCTAGATTGTAACTTGCATCTATGCATAGCATGGCTCTTGATGCCACTATAGGGTCACGCGACAAAAAACAAAAAAATTCTGACCTACGCACTAGCTCGGGACCACTATGAAGATCGCATACAAGGTTTTGATCTGATCGTTACCGACTCATAGCGCAGCG
This sequence comes from Elymus sibiricus, assembly GCA_039707655.1. Taxonomy (NCBI): domain Eukaryota; kingdom Viridiplantae; phylum Streptophyta; class Magnoliopsida; order Poales; family Poaceae; genus Elymus; species Elymus sibiricus. The sequence continues at coordinate 19,280,178 of CM077672.1, read as the reverse complement.
GAAGTAGAGTCGATGAAGATCGTCGGTGCAGATCCCCGCAGCTAGGATTTACAACCTCCCAACCGCGAGGATGTACTCCCTCGTCCGCTCCTCGGATAGCCCTTCGGGAGGCTGTCGGACAGTCCCTCGGACAGTGTCACCTATAGCCCTTCGGGAGGACCCTCGAACAGCCCCTCGGGCAAAAGATCGAACCTATGACCTCTCTACGGGGTTGCACACATACGGTGTCAGCTATCCGGCAGGGCTTCGTTGTCCAGAACTAGTTCCCACCGGAATCCAGACAGCCTTTCGGCTCTATGAAACTATTTTATGGGAGGGAGAGAAGAATGGCAGATCATGCATGCCATTTGGTGAGAGAGTTGGAGTGAGTTGGAGAGCTCCTCTCCTCCTCCTTATATAGTGGTGGAAGGGATAGAGGGGGGCTGAAATTTCATCCCACAAAACATGCACCCACCAAATAAGGGGAAAACATATTCCCTTGTCCATGGTGCCCCAACATGGGGCCCCACCCCCTCCCAACCAGCTCCACCATTTGTGGGGGCTTCCCCCCACTATGGGCCCCCCCAAAACCTTTGTCCAGTCACAAGGGGCTGCCCCCTAAAAGGGGGCGCCCCCAAAACAGCCCAAAAACAGCCCCCACGAATCGTGGGATCTTGCCCCCTCACGCTGGGACAAGATGTTTTCCATGACTATTACTTCTAAAAAATTCTGGAAGGTGCCAGAACATTTTTGGGACCCTCTAATATTATTTTGGACACTCTCCGGAACATTTCCGGTATGATGGTTTTATTCTGAAACATTTTCGTTTTCTCCGAAACAATTTCGGTAGCTCCGAAACACTTCCGGTTTTCTCTCCGGAACTTTTCCGTCGTCTCCGAAACTTTTCCGGTGAGTATTCAGCAGATAGATGACCCTTAAGCGTGTGACCCTATAGGTTTGGTGAAGTATAGACATGACCGGAAAACTTTTCGATCAATGATCAATAGCGGAACCGTGGACACCCATGTTGACCCCTATACCCACACGAATAAATATTCGAGTGAACCTCTAGTTGCCGTGTGCTATTCCTGTTGCTTCGCGATATGTTACAAATACCCGAGGTGAGATTTATCGGCATCCCCGTGGGTCAACAACTTTTGTCCACTATGCCAGTTACCTCGTTACTGGTTTTTGTTCTCTTTTCTCGTTCCCACATTCCGGTATCCCTGTGATCAAATCACGCAGTGTCTGGCCAGACGATGATGGATACCGTAACACCGAGAGGGCCCAAAGAATATCTCTCCATCATCGAAGGAGCGAATTCCAATCTTGAGCTATCAAGTCCCTTGTCATACTTTTCCATGAACCCGTAAGCCGTCGTAGTAGCCACCCTTTTACGGATGACGTTTAACAAACCCCAAAGTTCATGAAGCAAGCATGAAGAAACTTGATACTCTCATGGTCTAAGGAATTATGCAAACGTTAACTTTCTCTGTGTTATTAACCATTAACTTGTGATGAATGTATCTCATAGCATAACATCAAATTGGGTCGATTCAACACAAGTGTTCTTCTAACATTGTGTCCTCAAAGTTGCCGGCAAAGTCATGCCCATGATCAGGAAAACAGAACTATCATGCAACACTTGAGCTAGTCTTAGAGGCATGACTAGGAATACATTTTACCATTTATTATTCCACACGTCCATATGAGTCTTCCTCCGAGCCTCGTGGTTATTGCAGACTCGAGAACCATAGCAGTTATAGTACGGAATATAAACATAATTATGAACATGGAGATAAATAATAACATTTATTATTACCTCTAGGGCATATCTGCTACACACGGCACAATGACACTGACACTAAGCACTTCACTTCTTGTATGTTTGATTGTATTGTATGGTTGTTTATAATTGCTCTTACTTATGATAGATTGTACAGAGAGCGAAGAGTAACTGGATCGATGTTGTGAGATTGAAGAATCATTAATACCAGGCAAGTGGAACCTTTGATCATTATGGCCTATTGATTTACTTGCATGTAGCATTTCCTAATTATGAATGCATGACTAGGATTGCACACCATGTTACATGAACCCAGTTGTTGAAAGCTTAGGTCCATTCTACCCTGGCCATGTAACCAATCAAGTAGTTCTGCTTAGCTGCTATAACGTGGATTGGGAAACATCAATTATCTCATTTAAAATTTCAACCTCACAGTTGACTACTTAACTACAACTTAATTAATGAATCATCTGGGCGGTGCTTCGATATTGCTTGGTGGTCGACAGTTGTGTGGCCGACCGCCCAGGAACAAAGGGATTGTATGAGTTCAAAGTTGAGTAGCTTCCATGTGCAACAGTGAGTCAATATGGGCTCTGTCTTGTCCAAGTAAGTTCTGGGAACCCTCCCCAGCATGACCAACAAATGTAGTTAGTGGTAGGTTAGACTGGGTCTACCTTTGGGAGAGGGCTACTGCTTCCCAAAAGTCTCGTCTTGATTTACCTAGCTACTTCACAAGTGAAATTTAGTAGCAGGAAGGTGTGATCGGGAATCACGGGCAAAGTACACAAACCTCTGCAGAGTGTATAAAACTGATCATGATTAGCCGTGTCCCCGGTTACGAACAACTTTTGAGCAACTCATCAGAGAATTGTCAGCTTGATCTCATCACCTCTTCTAATAAAATTTATGGGTTGAACCAAAGGGGAGTATGGACCCGATCTCAGAGAACTGGGGATAGTCCAGGGTCTCCGGAGATTGGCTTAGGGCAACTGCAGGATGCAAGAACCCACATACTCATTTGCATTATGGACGATCGTGTGGTGCGATTTGTCCAGGACTACTGAGTGAAGGTATGTCCAGCTATTAGAGTAGACCACTATTACAAAAGTAGGATAAAACTATTTTCTGCAAAGAGCCTTAAACTCCACTTACCCCAAATGCATAATTTAGTTTGGCCTACTACCTGGTGAAGCTTTCCAATACATTCAATGTATTGACCCTTGTGGCTGCAACGTATCATGTTGTAGGTTTACCGTGTCGAAGGAAAGGTACGAAGTAGGGTCACAACGTTATACTCAACTCTTGCCTATGAATGGATGGACACCACAAGACTAGAATATTGTCTTCGCTGCACGATTATATACTAAGCTAGCCCATGAGCTAGGCAGGTGTGTATTGTAAAGCACTGGATCTACGATGTAATACTATGACATGTGATGTATTCTTGGAATTTCATCGTCGACTGTGCGTGTCAGCTATTGATCCAGGGACTGACACAGAAAGTGCAGAGATTCGGGGCCCCTCTCGGGACCGGGTCATGACAGATGGTATCAGAGCACATGTTGTCTATAGGACGTGACCCTAGGAAATGGAAAGCCCATAGGAACACAACTTATTTTGTATATAGTCTTGTATCTTCTTACCCCATTCGTTTCTCAACCTATCCTTTTCAAAAACTTAGAATACCAATCTCCTGGAGATAGTCAATAAGTGACCACTAATGAGTATGAATTGGAGTTAAGAGTGAGATCCCAAGAGCATTAAGGATGTCAGAATAAGAATGGGACTTAGAGGACAAGGATCATAAGGATTCATAGTCATGAATGAAGGCCAAGAGAAAGTTGGAAGATGCAACTACATCTGAGTATAAGGATGATGACCACTAATGAATAAGGAAAGATTCAGAGAAAAAAAATGCTCAACACCCAGTAGTACCTCAAGGAAATGAGTGGAAGGAATAGAAGCACCCGAGGAGGAGTTGAAGAAGATGAAGTGCATAAGTGACACTGAGGAATGAAGCAATAAGGAGAAATCAACCATGTGGATCATGTAGTTAGATAGCTAAGCTGTCATGAAGCTTAGACTTGACCACCACTACTATGTTAACCTGAAGTAGAACGATTCGCATGTACCACTACTATGTCAATCTGACATGGTGCTGTACCAGTAGTTGGATGAGATCATATCGGATGCAGTATGACCTTACTTAGGAGTTGCTTGTGTGAATTGATTGTCATGATTGCTGGATGAAATCTGTTTACTTTGATATGTGTGAAGTGTGAACTACGTTGAACGTAAGTAGAGACCCCCAATGGATACCGGAAGTTAGAAGAATGCCACTGAAGGAGTTAAGAGGACAACAGTGGAAACGTAGGAGACTTCAAAAGAAGTGAGTACATAGGACCAGACCATACGAACAGACCTTAGGTGTGAACGTTATCTATGTGTTATACTAATAGCCATACGAGGCTATAAATAATGCTAGTGGGATTAGCGTAAGGGTATCTATCTCTATGTTCTTATCCTAACCCAGACCACCCAAAACCCCGAGTCGACAGCATGGATTTTGAGAGACTCATTTTGTCTGGAACCCATTTGATGCATGGACCATGAGAAAGTGAGATTTTCAACACTCATGCTAGAAGGACTTGCCGAAGGAATGGTGGGATAAGTATAAAGCCACTCACCCCATTAGGGAAGTGATGTGGACAACCTTTCGTTCAGATTTTCGTGCAGCCCATATCCTATTGAACAGAGACAAACCAAGGTTAGAGATGGAACAACCTGGTAAAGTCAAGGAATGTTTTCAGGAGAACCTAGAGGATTGCCCCTTATGGAAGGAAGGAAACCTAAGGAAGGATCACTCCACAGGAGAGATTTCATATCTCTTATGTAATGGCACGACCTTAGAAGGAGATAGTAGAGAAGACCTTAATGGATTTTAGGAAACCTGAGGATGGAAGGGATAACACTGATGTTACTCGAGAAAACCCAGAGCATCAAGTGGACGGATACCCCAAGAGGGGGGAGACACTACGTGTCCAGATGGGAGTAGTCTAGGGAACCTTACCAGAGGAGAAGGATGGTAAGGAGAATGAACCAGCCTTGGCACATGGGAATTCTGAGTACCTAACCGAGGAAGTCTTGGAGAAAGGAGAAGCAATACCCAGTATGAAAGGAGGAGACCTAACCTTAATTAGCTAAGAAGAATGAGGAACCAACTCAGAAGGAAGAGGCGAACCGATGTAGGAAGGAGTTGGATTTAACCTCATAGGAGGAACGCCCACCCTGTAATCGCAGGCATTGTGGAGAAGGAAGTAAAGCAAACCCTCATAGGAAGAAGCGTAAAGGAATGGGTGATGTGTATGAGGTAGAATACGACTAGAATATGACTTGGTAGAAATGAAGAAGCAACTTATAGAGCAGTTGGATAAAGGATTTTTAAGGCATTAGTTGCTCACCACAGGAAGCACCAGTACTGTTTGTAATGAAGAAGGATGGAATTTCCGGATGTGTGTGGTTATAGGGACTTAGATGAAGTCACTATCAAGCACAAGTATCCTACACCCAGGAATAACGATCCTTCCGATCAATTGAAAGGAGATAGAGTGTCTCAAGGATCGATATGAGGTCTGTGAGGGAGTCCCGGACTAGGGGGTACTCGGGCTGCCGGCCTATCTCTCATGGGCCGGGCTAGTGGGCCGCCCTCTACTCGTCGATGGAAGGCCGGACTGTGGGCGATCCCGTGTATCAGAAGGAAACCTCCGAAGACTTGGCTTCTCCTCCAAGGAATAACTGGCATGGCTGGGAATGTTTATCCCCTGATGGTAACAGACCATATGTAACCCTAGGACCTTCTGGTGTCTATATAAACCGGAAGGCTTAGTCCATAGAGGATCATCATATCCATTGCCTAGGGTTTAGTCCATCCGATCTCGAGGTAGATCAACTCTATAACCTTCATACAAGCACATCAATACAATCTAGCAGGACGTAGGGTATTACCTCTTCGAGAGGGCCCGAACCTGGGTAAATCGACGTCTCTACGTTCTCCGTTACCCATTGATTCCTAGACCCACAGTTCGGACCCCCAACCCGAGATCTGCCGGTTTTGGTACCAACATTGGTGCTTTCATTGAGAGTTCCGCCGTGGGTCACCAAGGATCAATGGCTCGCTTAATCATCAGCAACAGCGCTAGCCGCAGGGACACTTTCGTTCCCGGCCAGCTCTTCTCATTCGGCAGCGTCATGCTACACGCCGATCCGGCTGGTCGCCTCAGCCGGGTCGACAGCTTCACCCCCGACCAGGAGATCAGGTTCGGAAACTTAGAGTTCGTCGCCGACTCCCGGGGAGATCTTATCCTCACGGGGTCCTTAGCCTCGCCTGAAGGACCCGAAAATCCTGAAGCACCGACTTCGAGTACGGCCGATCCCACTACCGAGACGGCCGCCACTGCAGATCCAGCCTTGAGCCCGGACTTAATCTCCACGCTCGGCTGCCAAAGATCAACCTCGGCCGAACATGACTGCGGGGCGAATTCAGACGCCCCTGTCAGGACCATACTGCGGGTTGACCCCGTAAACTGCCAGAACTTGGAGCCGACGGATCTCTCGTTATTAAACGGGATACTAGATCGGATCCAGGCCCTGGGAATCACCGATGGCCAATCCTCGGTCTACGATCAGATCGGGCTTAAAACCGACGACAGGGAAATTCACGCCCCTGCCACCACCCACTTGGTCGCCACTATCGAAGGCCCCACGGAGGGCTCACCCCTTCCCCCAGAACCGAAAGCGCATGGGGTGCAAGTTTCTGACCAGCAGGCTTCATCCTCTAGCTCGGCAGCCGAATTCCGCTCCGGAGAGGGTTTAGAGCCGAAGTCTGGTTCAGCACGCAATTCCGGGTCCACGCACCCGCGCCCAGCCAACTATCTAGAGCTTGGCGCATCAGATTCCATGTCAATCCAGGACGTGGTCGCCAAAACCCCGGGCTCACACTCCGCTGGGATCAAATTTTTTATCCCGCCCACCCCCCACATTGAGTACTGTCCAGATAATTCAGGACGGCCCGACATATGGGACCTAATGTACGTAAAGCAGCAGCCCGGAGAGACAGTTCGACACTTTTGGGCCAGATTCCTTATCGTCAAAAACAAGATGACGGATGGCTGCAACAAGGAAATTCTGGAGATCTTCCGACAGAACTGCCAAGACGAGGGCGTCTTAAACGCCCTCGCCCGCCGCCACATCCAAAATTTCTCTGATTTATCGGATCTGGTGTCCAAATACTGTGCCATGGAGTATGCTTGGCAGGCTCAGCTCGAGGAAACGGAGTCAATACATACAGAGGAACCAAACCGAGCTTGGGCAAAACGCGCACACCCTCGCCGGACACCCCAATACGAGCCATTCGAGAAAAGGATGAAACCCATGACAAGATCCAGAACGGTCCTTGACGAACTACTGGATAAACCATGCCCCATACACTCCGTCCTCCTCAACACAAACCCAACCCACAACCTTCGAGCTTGCTGGGTGGTCAGGGAAGTCACCAAGAGCGGCGAAGTCATCCTAGGAGGCCCGTACTCAAATAAATGTCTAGCTATGCCCTTTAATGACGACATCGAGATCTTAACAATCTACGAGACATATTCCTTGAATAATCAGAGGAAGAGAGCCCTTCAAGAGCTCGCTCAAATTAACCATGTATCAGCGACAGACTCATGGACAGACACACCCATCACTTTCAGTGAACAAGACCAGCCGAGGTCCCGCCCTACTCGAGCTGCTGCCGCCCTTGTCCTTGATCCCATAGTGGATGGATTCTGACTCCAAAAGGTGTTAATGGACGGCGGTAGCGGGGTAAGCCTTATTTACGAGGACACCTTGGACAAAATGCAGTTTGATAGATCCCGCATCGAGCAAAGTTACACCACCTTTCGAGGGATCATCCCCGGAAAGGAGGCACGTTGTAGTGGCCGAGTTGCTCTTGATGTGGTCTTCGGAACTCCTGAGAACTACCGATCCGAAGAACTGCTTTTCCACATCGTGCCCTTTCGCAGTGGCTACCATGCCTTATTAGGGCGCGATGCCTTCGCACGATTCCATGCCATCCCACACTACGGGTACATGAAGCTTAAAATGCCAGGGCCAAACGGTGTGATCACAGTAATAAGTGATCCGGACAGAGCTCTTCGGGCCGAGAACAAAACAGCATCCCTCGCCCTCGAAGCGTTGTCCGAAGCCCTCGCAGCTGAAGAACTAACCGCGCTCCGCTCAATGGTGGATAAGGACGACGTAATCCTCGACAAAAGGCCCAAATCCACGTCCTTCAAACCAGCGGATGAAATCATCAAATTCCAAGTGCACCCAACAGATCCCAACAAGACGGCGTCCATTGGAGCTTAGCTGGACCCCACGGTCGATGAAGAGCTGCGCAAATTTTTGTGGGCAAACTGGGATATCTTCGCCTGGCACCCATCAGACATGCCAGGGATCCCGCGTAGATTAGCCGAGCATAGCTTGAACATCATTAAGGGTTTCAAGCCAGTCAAACAGCCTCCACGTCGGTTTTCCGAACCCAAGCGTCAGGCTATGGGCGAGGAATTGGCAAAGTTGCTCAAAGCCGGATTCATCCGGGACATCAAACATCCCGAGTGGCTGGCCAATCTGGTCATGGTACCAAAGAAGGATAAGTCCTGGCGGTTGTGTGTCGATTTCAAGGATTTAAACAAGGCCTGCCCCAAGTATCCTTTCCCCTTGCCCCGCATAGACCAGATCATAGACGCCACTGCCGGGCATGACTCACCGTGTTTCCTCGATGCTTACTCCGGATACCATCAAATTAAAATGAAGGAGTCCGACCAAGAGGCCACTGCATTCATCACTCCTTATGGACCATTCTGTTTCAACACAATGCCCTTCGGATTAAAGAATGCAGGGGCTACATACCAGTGCATGATTCAAACATGTTTGGAAAAACAAATCGGCAAGACAGTCGAAGCATATGTGGACGACGTGCTTGTCAAAACCAAACACGTCAGCCAGCTGGTGGACGATCTCCGGCAAACCTTTGATAGTCTTCGGACTTTCGATATACGGCTTAATCCAGAAAAGTGCGTCTTCGGAGTGTCGGCCGGTAAGCTGTTCAGATTCATCATTTCCCATAGAGGAATAGAAGCCAACCCAGCGAAAATACGGGCACTGTCCGAGCTGGCGATCCCCATAGAGCTCAAACACGTCCAGAAACTGGCCGACACTGTCGCAGCCCTAAGCCGCTTCATCTCACGCCTCAGAGAAAAGGCCTTACCGCTATATAAATTGCTCAAACGGACGAAGAACTTCGAATGGACCAGTGAAGCGGCGGAAGCACTCGAAGAAATAAAAACTCTACTGGCCAGCAACCCGACCTTGACAGCACCCAGTCCGGGCGAGCCAATGCTGCTATATATCTCGGCCACGAATCAGGTGGTCAGCGTGGTTCTCGTCGTCGAACGAGAGATAGAGGGTCACAAGCTCCAGGTGCAGAAACCTGTGTACTACGTATCCGAAGTGCTCACCCCATGTAAAACGAGGTACCCGCATTATCAGAAGATCGCCTACACAGTTTTCATGGCATCCCGAAAGCTCCGCCACTATTTCCAGGAGTGCTCGGTTATGGTGGCATCTGAAGTACCACTGAATGACATAATCAACAATCGAGATGCCACCGGCCGTATAGCCAAATGGGCTATAGAACACCTCCCCTTCGAAATCATATATCGACCACGCCGAGCTATTAAATCTCAGGTTTTGGCTGATTTCATTGCAGAATGGACGGAAGCCGAACTCCCTAGGGAATACAGTACATACTCCCATTGGACGATGTAATTCGACAGCTCCAAAATGCTCGCCGGGCTGGGGGCTGGAGTGGTCCTCACATCCCCCACTGGCGATAATATTCGGTACATACTCCAGATCATGTACACCGACTCCAACAATGCAGCCGAATACGAAGCCTTGTTGCATGGACTTCGGATTGCGGTGTCAATGGGCATACAGCGGCTCGAGGTACGGGAAGATTCTAATCTCGCCATCACTCAAGTCAACGGCGAATTCGACGCAAAAGACCCAAAAATGTTAGCATACCGCAATGCCGTCCTAAAAATCTCTGCCCGTTTCGAAGGACTAGAGTTTCACCATATACCTAGAGACAACAATCAAGCTGCGGGCATTTTTGCTCCAATGGGCGCCAAGCGCGACCGTCTCCCTGAAAACACCTTTTTGGAACAACTCTTCAAGCCGTCCGTGGTATGGCAGGAGGATGCCCAGGGCTCGGAAACCAATAGCTCAGGAGAACTTGTCCCTCCGCCTATCGACCCAGACGAAGGAATTGTCGGGGGCTGGACCGTCAAAATGACGTCTTCGGCTCACGAAGGCATGGCGGTAATTGCGTCATGGACCGAGCCTTTCCTCGCCTACCTCCTCCGTCAAGAACTACCGGATGACCAGACTGAGGCAAGGCGTATCATTCGACGATCTAAAGCCTATAAAGTCCACGAGGGAGAACTATATAAAAAAAGCACTACTGGCGTCCTCCAAAGATGTATATCCGAAGAGGAGGGAAGGCAGCTCCTGGCCAAGATTCACGCTGGCATGGGCGGTCACCACGCGGCAGCTCGGGCCCTGGTTGGCAAGGCTTTCCGAGCAGGGTTCTTCTGGCCCATTGCCCGAACAGACGCCCAAACATTGGTCCAACATTGTGTTGGATGCCAGCTCTTTCCAAATCAGAGCCATATGCCCCCCACAGCCCTTCGGACGATACCGATCACTTGGCCTTTCGCGGTCTGGGGGCTGGACATGGTCGGACCACTTAAAGGGGGGACCAAGAAAAAGAAATATCTACTCGTCATGGTAGACAAATTTACTAATTGGATTGAGGCAAAACCGGTAACTTCCGCCAAGTCTAAACCGGCCATCGACTTTATATCCGGCGTCATGCACCGTTACGGCGTCCCCCATAGCATAATAACGGACAATGCATGGATCCAATTTTACCGCCTAGGAAGTTAAAGACTGGTGCGCTAATCTGGGCATTAAGCTCGACTATGCCTTAGTATATCACCCACAGTCTAATGGACAGGCCGAGAGAGCTAATGGACTGCTTTTGAGCGGCATCAAGCCCCGTTTGGTCCGATCTCTAAAAGAATTTGACTGCCATTGGGTCGAGGAGCTCGACTCCGTCTTGTGGGGCCTGCGCACCACTCCTAATCGATCCATGGGCTACACACCGTTCTTCATGGTGTATGGGGCAGAAGCCGTCCTCCCCAGCGATCTTATTCACGACGCACCTCAGGTATGTATGTATGAAGAAAAGGAGGCCGAGCTGGATCGGCAAGATGACCTGGACGCCTTGGAGGGCGAGCGCGACATAGCACGGGCTTGTTCCGCTTTTTATCAGCAGTAGGCCAGTCGTTATTAGAGCAGGGAAGTACGGGCAAAGGCCTACAACGTCGGTGATCTAGTCTTGCGCCTCCCGAAGAAGCAGAAGCATAAGCTGTCGCCCAAATGGGAGGGGCCCTTCATAATCGATCAAGTACTCGCGGGCGGAGCATATCGTGTCCGCGACCCAAAGGACGATCGCCTCGAACCAAACCCATGGAACGTAGCTCAGCTACGACGTTTCTACGGCTCACTGTGCGACCTTACCTTGTTCGGTTCATCCTTTTAGGATTTATATATTTCTAGTCAATAGTCTTTCCCGGGTTGTGTTCGGATATGCCGAATTACGTTAAGTTTTTCTTCGGCAAACATCTTTGAATGTACCACATGCTGTTACCTGGGGGCTTCTTTTACGGAGCCATTCATATTTTATTTATGCAACTATCCATCTTTTAGGAGTTTGCAACCTTCCTGCATCGTTTTAAAGCCACTATATGCATCAATTTGACTTAAGATTTGGCCAAGCTGGGTTGCCTCGCTCCTGTGTTTACCCCCTACGTGCCCGATTGTTCGGCTAGGGAGTAAAGGGAGCACCTCTATGATTGTTACGTCCGGATTTCCCAGGTACGTACCTCAGACGGGTGAAGCCAAAAGCTAGCGTTCTTAAGAACACAGTTGGTCGGCCACGGGGGAAGTGAAAATAATTGGTAACTATCACCAAGTTTCCGGGGTATTTTCCCGAAGTAACCATCCCCATCTACTTCGGGTATTCGGTTATCCATCCACGGCTAACGTGGTAACCCGGAGAAAGGGACCCATAGAGGAACTATTTTTGTTGGAAGATGTTTCTTACGTTAAACAGTAATATAACATAACTCCCCGAGCACGTTTTTGTCTGTTTGCACCAAATGGCCGGATTGCCTAGTACTCCGAAGTGTTTTTCGATGTTTTTGGATCACATAGTAGGAAACACTCCTTGGCTCCTGGTCGAGGAGGCGGAAGCCGATGGCTGGTTAAGACAACGTTTTATGCGCGGTTTGGAGACTTCTTGATGTAAAGTACATAGATACATAGAATCAAACTATTAATCTTGATCAAGACCATCTATTACGGTCTCCAGAGCACAATCTGCTTGGGACAGCTAAGCTCCGGCATAACCTGGTCATATACCAGATGCACAGGCACTTCCTACCCATCTGGCCCTACTGGCCCAACCCTAGCTAAATGCTCCGGTTCCAGCTTGGTGAAACGGGTCTTGATCATCACCCAAGCCTCCCGTGCTCCCTCACAACAAGATGACATCTTCCATAACTCAAAGCGGCGCCGAGCTCCTTTGAATCAATTTGTGAGTTCGGCCATCCCTTCCGGAGCCACCTCACCAGGCCACAGTGCTTTGAACATGCTCTTCATGGCCTTTCGGGCACGCTCGTGCACGGCGGATAGCTCCTTCAGCAGGTCTCGCCCAAAAGAGCCGGCCTCCTCTTCGGGGCGCCCGGTCAGAAGAACTACAATGAGATGCGGCATTGTTCATATTGCTGTCTAATACGTATAGTTTTTGAACTGAAAAAACTGGGTCGCACTCACCAAACATGCTCGCTTTCAGTCTCTCGTTCTCCTCTTGGGATTGGGCCAGTTGAGCTTTTAAGCTTTTGATTTCTTGGGCCTGTTGTTCGCCTTCCGCCTTAAGCTTATCCCTCTCCTTATGACTTTGGGAAAGCACCCGGTAGCCAGCCACTTGCTGCGACTCCGCATACCTTTGAGCTTCCCTGGCAATCTCTAGATGTTTCTGTAGCTGATTTATCGACTCGGCTGCTATGGAATCATCTTTCATTAGCAAAGGTGTTCCATCAAATTTTTCTTAAACAACTTTAAGTTCGGCGCTTACCATGTGCCTCTCTGGTGAATTTCTTCATACCCTCTAGCTCGGCTTTCACAGACTCTAACTCTGTTCGCGCCAGCTTGAGGTCCTCGGACAGCTTTTTGTTTTGCTCCTGAACAGTCTACACACTGGCATGGCATTATAAATATCAGACCCTTAACTCGGCCGTCCCGCCCAAATTAAGGCTCGGGGGCTACTGGGTTAGATACTAGTTGTCAAAACCAATACCATACCTGCACATTAGTAGACATGAGCTTCACGTCCCCTTCAAGTCCTGCTCGGGCAGCGCCGAGTTACGCATCTAACGAACTAAGGGTATTAAAGTCCTGATCGAAAAACGCGGAGTGCCGAAGTGATGCCTTATGCCACCGATGATTCATCACACTTTCAACCTCGGAGTTAGTGACCGAGACGCCTCCTGAGTCCTCGGGATGTTGGTCCTCGATAGGGACCCCCGGAGTAACTCCGGTTACAGCTGGCGACCTTGGGTTCGAGTCACCCCTCGGCACCTCTTCAACATCCTCAGCTGAGGGCGGTTCCACATATCGTCTATAGGGCACCGTGGAGAAAATTATTGGCATATTCGGTGGATGTCGAAGATAGAGGCTATGTCGGTACGGCGGATGTGTTACCTCTTCGGGCGGGGCGCAGAGGATGTGGCTCCCGTTGGGGCCGCGCGTCTGGTCACCCCACGGCTACTCGTCGCTGGGGCCGCTGGTGCCGCTCTTGCGGCTGTCCGGCGCGTCGTACGGTGGCCCTTGGGAGTAGGTGTCAGTGTATTTGGAGCAGCAGTGACTGAGTGTTTCTTTCGAGAGGAAGCCCGTTGGCCACTTACAGCGCAGGCGGGAAGCGCCCCGGGATGATTGGCCAAAAGGGCCACCTTAGATCCATCAAGGCTCTCCTGGTAGAAGACCCCCTCCTCGAAATTAATTGATGTTTCAGGGTCATCATGGAACCCAGGATCATCGTCACGAGAGTAATCCTCCGGTTGAGGAGCAGGGCAGCTCACTGTCTCGATCCAGCGCCTCCAGTTCTGTTCGGACATAATATAAATCTGGTTAAGAAAAATTTGGGGTGCCTTTTGAACTATAAAACGTGGTCGGACTCACCATTTCAATGGGTTTGTAGCTCGAGAAGCCTTCCTTGGGCCTTAACCGAGCAAATTCTTGCTCTTCTCCCTTGAAGAGATCCGCTAGTATGGCTGCCATCGCCACGTGGTCGTCAGGTCCCATCCGTGTGTACCAGGTTGCATCATCTTCCCCGTTGTAGCACCAAAGCGGGTGCATTCTCTGTTGGAGAGGTTGGATGCACCGAGCAATGGCTGCGGCCATCACGTCGATAATGGTTAACCCATTGTGGGCTAGCCACCTCACTTGGGCGGCCAGCCAAGTTACTTCGGCACTCTCTTCTTGGGAAGGACTCTTCGGGCGCCAGTTGAACCGCTTCTTCGGCGGGACCAATGAGAATTCGGGCACCTCCTCTGGACTGGATCGAATAGGGGGACGTCTTCGATATAAAACCATTCCGAAGTCCACTCTTCGGCATCTTTCTTCGGAGTCCCTACGGGGTATCCAGTTTCGGTGATGCGCCATACTTCAGCCCCGCCGACCTCGTAGATTGTTCCTCCTTGGGTATGGGGGACAAGGCATAAGAACTTCCTCCACAACTCGAAGTGGGCCTCGCAGCCCAGGAACATCTCACAAAGAGTGACGAAGCCCGCTATATGAAGAATCAATCCTGGGGTAAGGTGGTGGAGTTGGATCCCGTAAAACTCTAGTAGACCCCTCAAGAAAGGATGAATGGGCAAACCCAGCCCTCGCAAGAGGAAGGGCACGAAGCACACCCTTTCCTCCCCGTGGGGGGAAGGAAAGTTCTCTGCGAGGACCTCCCCGTCTGCGGAAGTTAATCCGAGACGAGTGGATGCGAGATCTGAAGCTGGGAGATATCCCTGCGTCTCGAGGCTGCGTAATCGCATGCGGGATACGGAGTAGCTCGCCCAATCACCCTGATGGGGGCCGTGAGGGCATGAGGAAGAACCTGGGACGCTCGCCATTGTTTGCTGAACGCGACCTCGCAGAGATGTGAGGAAGAATGGCTGGGGGTGGGGTACGTTAGCCTCCTTGCCCATAGCCTATTAAAAGGGCACTGTCTCCCCCCTCCAAACGAGGGGCATTTTTGGAAAAACCCATCGGGCCACTCGCATTCCTTCGATGCGTAGGAATCGAGGGTCGTCATTTAATTCTAGGCGGAGAGAAGCGGTATGGCGGGCCCCATGAAGCCCCGCCCATCGGGGGATTCTTCGGCAACCGAGCTATTGGTGGCCGAATTATTGTTAAATCAAATACAGGTAAAGGGAGGAACTCGCCACCCAAGCCGAAGACCTTTGAAGGATGAAGCTGCCGAAGACTGTCAACCTCGGCACTGGAGGCTAGTTCGGGGGCTACTGAGGGTGTCTCGGACTAGGGGGTACTCGGACTGCCGGCCTATCTCTCGTGGGCCGGGCTGGTGGGCCGCCCTCTACTCGTCGATGGAAGGCCGGACTGTGGGCGATCCCGTGTATCAGAAGGAAACCTCCGAAGACTTGGCGTCTCCTCCATGGAATAACTGGCGTGGCTGGGAATGTTTATCTCCTGATGGTAACCAACCATATGTAACCCTAGGACCTTCTGGTGTCTATATAAACCAGAAGGCTTAGTCCGTAGAGGATCATGATATCCATTGCCTAGGGTTTAGTCCATCCGATCTCGAGGTAGATCAACTCTGTAACCTTCATACAATCACATCAATACAATCTAGCAGGACATAGGGTATTACCTCTTCGAGAGGGGCCGAACCTGGGTAAATCGCCGTCTCAACGTTCTCTGTTACCCATTGATTCCTAGACCCACAGTTCCGACCCCCTACCCGAGATCTGCCGGTTTTGGTACCGACAGTCTGGAATTTTTCCAGTTAAAGATTCGAGGAACCGACATACCTAAAATGGATTTTACCATAAGGTATGGTCTGTATAAGTACACCGTCATGTCTTTTGGACTGACAAATGCTCCAGCATATTTCATGAATATGACGAAGAAGGTATTCATGGAGTATTTGGATAAATTTGTAGACGTGTTCATTGATGATATCCTGATATGATCCAAAATTGAGGAAGAGCATGCAGAGCAACTCAAGTTGATTCTGCAGAAGTCAAGGGAGCATCAGCTCTATGCCAAATTCTACAAATGAGAATTCTGGCTAAAGGAAGTTAGCTTCCTAGGGCATAACACATCAGGAGAAGGATTAGCAGTAGACCATTCTAAAGTGGTAGCTATTAATAAATGGACGTCACCCAAGATTGTCATTGAGATTCGTAGTTTTCTCGGGACGGCTGGTTATTACCATAAATTCATTGAGAATTTCTCAAAGATAGCCAAACCCATGACTGACTTGCTTAAGAAGAAGAAGTTTTGTTGGACGAAAACCCGTGAAGAGAGTTTCCAGGAGTTGAAGAAGAGACTAGTGACCGCCCAGGTCCTATGTTTGCACGACATCGAGAAACCCTTTCAAATCTATTGTGACGCCTCACACCAGGGACTTGTATGTGTCTTGATGCAAGAAGGTAGAGTAGTGGCATACGCCTCGAGGCAATTGAACAAGCATGATGTTAACTACCCGGCCCATGATTTGGAATTGGCATCGGTAGTCCATGCTTTGAAGCAATGGAGGAACTACCTATTGGGCAAGACTTGTGACATTTTCACGAATCACAAGAGTTTGGAGTACATTTTCACTCCAAAGGAGTGGAACATGAGGCAGAGAAGTTGGTTGGAGATACTCAAGGATTGTACCCTGAATTTGCAGTACCACCTTGGAAAGGCAAACATGGTTGCTGATGCTCTGAGCCGCAAGGCATACGGAAATAGATGACCACGGGAAAATTGCCACCAGAGTTGTGTAAGGAATTCAAGGAATTAGGCAACCGGAGAATGGTGCTAAGTAGTGGGACATAACCCACACACACCACGATGAAAATGGATATGCCTAATCAGCTTAGTATATTTGGAGTAGAGAATCAGATGATCATGGAAGTAGTAACCCCATGGAACCAAGGAGAGACTGTGTAAGCATTGTCTGAATAGGTGGGAAGTAACCTCACACATTTGTCAAAGGAACCTTTTGCAACAGGGAAGAAGATTGCCAGAGAACCAACAAATTTCCAGCTAACACTTTACGAGTTTTTTTTTAAAAAACCGAGAGCCGTAAGATAGTTAGATGTTGATGCTTGTGGAACCAATGGATTTAACCGAACTTAGTTCGTGAACAAGAAAGACTTCTGCAACGATTGTGAGAGCCTGAGTGTCTAGATACGAGATTCACTGGACCATATGCAAGTAATGATTTGGGTGTGACATGGATTGGTCCCCATGACGACTACTCTTATTATTTGCTTTGTTATATGAGAAAGTAAGTCTGTAGAAAGAGAGCCGATGTTTTGACAAAACCTAATAGGAAGACCATGTGGAAGACTTTAGAGAAAACCATTGAATCGCCTGATTACGGTGAGGATAGCCAAGAGCCAATTACTGCAGGAACCCCAAGAGGATTTTGACTGACCACCATGAGAGTAATGATAGGTATTTTAAAATTTTGGCGCCATACCTATCAACTGGAAAGGATCCATATATCGGAAGACCACTCCCTGATAAGGAATTTAAGAGACAGGGGTGGAAGTAAAGGGCTAGTAGGAATCCCAGGAGATATCTGCCTGATGAACACAGTTGGTATTAAAGTACTATAGGTAGCACCGAAAAAGGATATGAAAGTTGGTAGGCGAGTATGATAGATGGTACAGACAAAAATTTGCCATAGATAGGAGGATGACAGATGGTAAGACCACAAATGGCACATGATAGTGGTAAGATCATTAATGGCACAAAAAGGGAATTTTAGATGGTAAGACCATAGATGACACATAAAGGAGATTACGATGGTAAGAGCACGAGTGGCACATCGAAGGAATCATAGATGTATGACACAGATGGAATTGGAAGACCAGTGATGAGCACTGAAACAGAAGGAGAAACAGATATACCAAGCAGGTAGATGATATCCTAATTATAGAACTTGAAGGAGTGTCAGCATTAGCACCTAAGGAGTAAGAAGTCATAGGAGACCCCAACCTTAAAATCTTTTAAGGGTGGTAGCAACTTGGAACATAAGGATACAAGTATAGTTCAAGGAGGCATCAGGAACCCCACCAGACCCCAGTTACAGGAAAGCCTTGAGAAGTAGAGCTACCAGTCACCGAATTATCTTGAGTACATTATAGACTGCCAAGGATTGAAGGACCAAGGACCCAAGGATACAAGTGATATTGTCATTGCTCAGACAACAGAAGCAGACATACAGATTGAATTTAAGAGAAACCCCAAACCCTCACTTTTCTTTCTAGCCTCTCTAGATCTCGGGGACGAGATCTCTTTTAAGGGTGGTAGTCTGTCACATCCCAGCGCCCGCGCCTCTCTCTCTCTTCTCTCCCACTGAACAGTGGACCCCAATGGTCAGGTCTTCCATAACCTCCCGATGTCCACGCGCGCGCTCACGACCGCAACCGCCGGCCACGATCTCCACCTCCTGTGCATCCCCGACGCCGTGGACCTGCCCTATAAAAACCCCAGGACCTCCTCTACCTTTCCCCTCTGCCTCCCCTCAGCATCGCCACAATGCTATCATGAATCGACGCCGCCATTACTCCCACTGCCGATGACTTCGTCGCTCGATTCTGATGAGCTCGAGCACCTCCTCGCCACGCCATTCCACCACCACATCGCACACGCTCCCATGCATCCTTTTGACATGGAGCACACACCGAGGCACACCCGGAGCACGCCCCTGTCGTCAACCGAGCCACACTGCCGCTACGGCCAAGACTTCGGCGAGGTAAGCTCAGCATTGGCCCTGCCACCATGTCCATCGTGTTTGCCTTGCTCGTCCTCATCTCGCTGACCCATCCACTTGTACAGAACCGCAGTGGAACACCGCTCGCATCACCACCCGAGGAGCTCCACCGCTGTGCAACTCTGGCGAGCCCCGCAGACGTCGTTCCCATCATCCCCGGCGATGACCACGACCACGAGGAGACCAAGCATGTCGATACGCACCCCCTCGACCACTCCGTTGACTCCGGCGACCTCCAGAACAGCGGACCCATCAGGACCAAGCCACAGTGCGGCCGTCTTCAACGTCTTCGGCGACCTTCCGGTGACCTAGCCGCTCGGTGATCTCCAGATCCACTCTACACCGTCCGATCACACGTGCACGACCACGATTAGAACACAGCGAACCGGTACGAGCAAATCAGATCACGCCACGTCATTAAGTCCCCGAAGTAGTACCAGCCAACCACAGCCTGCCACGTCACCAACATTATCCAAAACATTATCTACTCATTTTCTGTTAATTTAGTTAAAATGACAGTTTTACAGAAACCCTCCTAGAACTTCAAACACTCACACCTTTTTATCTCTAAATCCAAATTGAGTGATTCTTTTTGCAAAATGATCCTTATCAAATATACTTTCACCTAGGCAAATAAAATTTGGAATTTGAAATGTTTAAAATTCAAATTCAAACAGAATCAATTCAAATTCAAACAGAATGAATTCAAATTTAAATAGGGCATAACTTGCATTTTAGAAATCCAATTAAATTGATTCATTTGGGAAAATGAATCTAGTTAAATATAGTTTCAACATAGCTATTGTAGTTCAATTTTATATAATTTAAAATTTGAATTGAATATAGTTTAAAAAGGAGCTATAATTCAAACTGTATTTAAACCTAAATCTAGTTTAACCTTGAAATAAAAGAATGTTATTAGAATAGTTATGTTGCAACTAAGTTTCAAAAACTCAAAATAAACCTTAGAAAATAATTTTGGATTATTATTTGACTTTAGGGAATTTAATTAATTTGAATTAAATTCAAACCTAGTTCGGATATAACTTTTGAAACCACAGGATTAATTTGAATAAACCTTTGCAATATAATTGAGGAATTTAAATTAAACTTAGGAGTTGTTCGGAGTTATAATTGACTTTAGGAGTTTAAACTAAATTTGACTTTGGTATAACTGAAACTCAGTAAGTGACTTTGGATTTAAACTTGACTTTAGGGATTTAAACTTGACTGAACTTAGTGAATAACTTTGGATTTAAACATGACTTTAGTTCAAACTTTAATAAGGGTTAAATAATAACCTTAGCAAGTGATTTTGGATTTATATTTGACTTTAGTTTAAAACTTGAATATAATAAATAAACTTTAGTAATTATATTGGATTTGTATTTGACTTTAGGGAAAACAATAAATATAATTGGGTTGGGCTTGAACAGACTTAGTCAATTATGAAATCATTAATAATTCAAATTTAACTTGGTAAGCTTAAACTTAGTGGAACCAAATCAAATTGTGAACTTCATTCAATTTAAATTCAAATATGATAAACCATATTTGAAATTCAAATTTAATTGGAAGTCAAACCAAGTTGATGAACTCAGAATGAAACCTAGACACTTGTGTGTATTCAAACTCATGAAAGGTCAACAAGTTTGAATCGTCATTCAAACTTGAACATGAACTTGATTTGTCCATTGTTCATAGACCATGACTCCTGTTGCAAGATTCTTTTGAATGAGTCTGGCAACCACAACTTGACATCATATAATCCTTATGTGATGAACCCTTTATTTGAAACCTGCATGTGGACCCTTATGTCACATGTATTCTAATTAACAACCACTATGTTGTTCCCAAACTCTTATGAGTTAACATGACACATGATCTCACATCACAATGACACTAACACCAAGCACTGCACTTATTGTCTGTTTGATTCTATTATATGGTTGTTTATGATTGCTCTTACTTACGATAGATTGTACGGAGAGCGAAGAGTAACTTGATCAAGGTTGTGAGATTGAAGAATTGTCAATACCAGGCAAGTGGAACCTTTGATCATTATCGCCTACTGTTTTACTTGCATGTAGTATTTCCTAATTAGGAATGCATGACTAGGATTGCACATCATGTTGCGTGAACCCAGTAGTTGAAAGCTTAGGTCCATTCTACCCTGACATTGTAACCAATCGAGTACTTCTGCTTACATGCTATAACATGGATTGGGAAACATCAATTATCTGCTTTAAAATTTCAACCTCACGGTTGACTACTTAACTACAACTTAATTAATCAATCATCTAGACAGTGCTTCGGTATTGCTTGGTGGTCGACAGTTGTGTGTACGACCGCCCCGGCTCAAAGGGATTGTACGAGTTCAAAGTTGAGTAGCTTCCATGTGTAATCGTGAGTCAATATGGGCTCTGTCTTGACCAAGTAAGTTGTGGGAACCCTCCCCGGCATGACCAGCAGATGTAGTTAGTGGTAGGTTGGACGGGGTCTGCCTTTGGTAGAGGGCTACTGCTTCCCGAAAGTTACGTCTTGATCTACCTAGCTACTTCACAAGTGAAGTTTAGTAGCAGGAAGGTGTGATCGGGAATCACGGGTAAAGTACACAAATCTCTACAGAGTGTATAATAAAATTTATGGGTTGAACCAAAGGGGAATATGGACCCGATCTCAGAGAACTGGGGATGGACCAGGGTCTCTGGAGATTGGTTTAGGGCAACTGCAGGACGCAGGAACCCACATACTCATTTGCATTATGGATGATCACGTGGTGTGATTTGTCGAGGACTACTGAGTGAAGGTATGTCCAGCTATTAGAGTAGACCACTATTACAAAAGTAGGATAAAATATTTTCTGCAAAGAGCCTTAAACTACACTTACCCCAAATGCATATTTGAGTTTGGCCTACTACCTGGTGAAGCTTGCTAATACATTCAATGTATTGACCCTTGTGGCTGCAACGTATCATGTTGCAGGGTTACCATATCGAAGGAAAGGTACGAAGTAGGGTCACGACGCTATACTCAACTCTTGCTTGTGAGTGGATGGATGCCACAAGACTAGAATATTATCTCCGCTGCACGATTGTATACTAAGCTAGCCCATGAGCTAAGCAGATGTCTATTGTAAAGCACTGGATCTACTAATAGTACTATGACATGTGATGTATTCTTGGTATTTCATCATCGACTGTGCGTGTCAGGTATTGAACCAGGGACTCACACAGAATGCGTAGAGATTCGGGGCCCCTCTCAGGACCGGGTCGTGACATCTACCTTCACTGCCACTAGTGCGATAGTAAACGGGCATAAAATAGCAAGGTAGCAAATAGTAAACGGGCATAAAAACGGTATTGCAATGCTTAGAAACAAGGCCTAGGGTTCATACTTTCACTAGTGCGATCTCCCAACATTGTTGACATAGTTGAATCATATGTAAATCCCTCACGTGCGACAAAGAGTTCACTCCAAAGTCACAAATAGCGGAGAACAAACGAAGAAATTGTTGTAGGGTACGAAACCACCTCAAAGTTATCCTTCCCGATCAATCTTATGAGCCATCCCCATTAATTGTCACGAACAGCCCTAGAGTTCGTACTAGAATAACACCTTAAAATACACATCAACCAAAACCCTAATGTTGTCTAGGCACTCCAATGTCACCACAAGTACCCATGGGTTTGATTATACGATATGCATCACACAATCTCAGATTCATCTATTCAAACCAACACAAAGAACTTCAAAGAGTGTCCCAAAGTTTCTACCGGAAAGTCAAGACGAAAACATGTGCCAACCCTTATGCATAGATCCCCAAGTTCACGGAACCCGCAAGTTGATCACCAAAACATACATCAAGTGACTCAAGTGAATATCCCATTGTCACCACAGATATTCCATATGCCAGACATACATCAAGTGTTCTCAAATCCTTAAAGACTCAATCCGAGAAGAAAACTTCAAAGGGAAAACTAAATTCATCACAAGAAGATAGAGAGGGGAAAACTCCATATGATTCATCTATATCAACAAAGCTCGCGATACATCAAGATCGTGCCATCTCAAGAACACGAGAGAGAGAGATCAAACACATAGCTACTCGTACAAACCCTCAGCCCCGAGGGTGAACTACTCCCTCCTCATCAAGGAGACCACCGGGATGATGAAGATGGCCTCCCGTGATGCCTTCCCGCCTCCGGCAGGGTGCCGGAAAATAGCTGTAGATGGGATCTCTCTGGTACAGAGGCTTGCGGTGGCGTAAAAACTCATCTAGGTTAACTTTCGGGGGTTTCTGAATATATATGATTTTTCAGCGTTGGAGTCACGCGAAACGGAGCCACGTGGGCCCCACGAGGTACCAGGGCGCGCCTGGGGGGGTGGCGCGCCCTGGTGCCTCGTGGGCACTGGGTGGCCCCCCTCAAGTGGGTCTTGGTGCCAATATTTTTTATTTGTAAAATAAAAAATCTCCAAAAAGTTTCAGCTCATTCGGAAAACTTTCATTTCTGCACAAAAAACAACACCACGGTAGTTCTGCTGAAAACAGCGTCAGTCCGGGTGAGTTCTAATCAAATCATATCAAAACCATATAGAATTGTTATAAATATGGCATGAATACTGCATAAATTATAGATACGTTGGAGACGTATCAGCATCCCCAAGCTTAATTCCTACTCGTCCTCGAGTAGGTAAATGATAAAAGAAATAATTTAAGAAGTGTGAATGCTAGCATAGTGCATAAGTTTGATCAATGATAATTTCAATCACTTTTCCTAGCATCATAACAGCAACTTTCTCTCATAAAAGTCATCATGATAAAGTAGCAATTAAAAACAAATTTTTTGATGTGGAATGCTACCTATCATTATCATCATATAATCTTTTCTTTTGTTGCATGGACATTGGTGTTGAATGATTCAAAGCAAGATCATTATTATAACAGCAATATTTATTATCATAAAACTTTTCATGAGCAAGTAACAATTCATCACAACAATAAAGTATAAGGCATAAACTTTCTTGGAAACTAACAAACTATTCTAGTCAACAATGCAATTGCAATTCATCATATTTTCACGAAGGGTCTCATGTAGGAGCTTTTTAGCAAGTCCACATACTCAACCATCATTTAGTCTTCTATGATTGCTAACACTCACGACATATATATGGAGCAAAAGTTTCAGCCAGACACATAGAAAGATAGGGGCTTGTGATATCGCCTCCCAACTTATTCACCTCAAGGGTGATGTCAACAATAATAACTCATGATCACTCATATCCAACTGGATATATGTGCCTAGATCTTTCCCCACCACATGATGCTTGCAAAAGAGAAAAATAAAAATGAAGTAGAGGAGAACACTATTGACTCTTGCATAAAAAACAAATTCATAAAAGTAAATGCATAAAAGTAAAAGATAGGCCCTTCGCAGAGGGAAGCAGAGGTTGTCATGTGCTTTTTTATTTTTGGATGCACAAGCTCTTAATGCAAAGGAACATCACGTTATATTGCCCCTTGTGATAGCAACCTTTATTATGCAGTCCGTCGCTTTTATTTCTTTACCATCACAAGTTCGTACAACGCTTATTTCCCTTACAATAAAAGATCATACATATTTTCAGAGCAATTTTTATTGCTTTTTGCACCAATGACAACTTACTTGAAGGATCTTATTCAATCCATAGGTAGATATGGTGGACACTCATGAGATGAAACTGGGTTTAAGGGTTTTGGATGCACAAGTAGTATCTCTACTTGGTGCGGATTTTTGGCTAGCAAAGATATTGGATAAGCACCACATGTTGGAGGATCTATAACAATATAACTTCTATGTGAATATGAACAAACATAATTCATTACGTTGTCTTCCTTGTCCAACGTCAACACTTTGACATAAAATACTTAATGGGGGCTCACAATCATAAAAGATGTCCAAGATAGTTTGTTTGCATGTGAATCTTCTCTTCCCTTATTAACTTTTTCATGAATTGCATCATTGACTAATGCTATGCTTGTTAACCTCCAATAAATTTTACCACTTATACTTTTCTTTATGTAATGTCATTACCTTCCATAAGATTAGCATATGATCTCTTTATTTTCATTGCAAGGAATCACACTTATCATATCCAATGATCTATGTGAAAGTTTTATTATATCCCTCTTGAATATTCATATCTTGTGCAAATTACCATTACTATTATTAACTCTCAAAAAGATATAAGTGAAGCATGAGAATTAAAGACAAACTACTCCAAAATATATAAGCGAAGATCAATGAGTAGTGAAACAATTAAGTAGCTATGTAAGGACTCTCTCTCATTTAAAAATTTCAGGTCTTATTATTTTATTCAAACAGCAAAGAAAAAATAAAAATAAAATGACATTCCAAGAATAGCTCATATCATGTGAAGAAGCAAAAACATAGGCTCAACCGAAACTGACCGATAATTGTTGATGAAGAAAGGTGGGATGCCTACCGGGGCATCCCCAAGCTTAGATGCTTGAGACTTCTTGAAATATTATATTGGGACGCCTTGGGCATCCCCAAGCTTGATCTTTTGTGTCTCCTTAATTCCTCTCATATCACGGTTTCTATAAATCTTAAAAACTTCATCCACACAAAACTCAACAAGAACTCGTGAGGTAAGTTAGTATAAATCAACTCAAAACCTTAACATTCTCTACTGTAGCAGATCAAAAAAATTATAATTAAACATTGCATACTAAATGCCTCTGTATATTTAATACTCCTATCCTCAAATAGAAACATAAACACACAAGCATATGCAAACAATGCAACTATAACAGCAATCTGCCAAAACAGAACAGTCTGTAAAAGGTGAATAAGAATCCGTACTTCCCTAACTCCAAAAATTCTGAAAAATTACCACGTGATAGAGAACTCATTCATGCTTACTCTGTAAAAATTTCAGATTTTTATCATGTTCTGACTATTCAGGAATATTCTGGACATAACAGAAAACTTTCTGTTTTCAAACAGCAACACATATACTTGCAAACTTAGCATAGTAAAGGCTATAAATGGCATTTTATTGAACTAAAAGATTCAAAACATGATTATTGATAACACCAAGTGAATATCAACAGAATAAAATGACGCTCCAAGCAAAACTCATATTATGTGACGAATAAAAATATAGCTTCAAGTGAGGTTACCGATAATGTTGAAGACGAAAGAGGGGATGCCTTCCGGGGCATCCCCAAGCTTAGTTGCTTGGGTATTCCTTGAATATTACCTTGGGGTGCCTTGGGCATCCCCAAGCTTAGGGTCTTGCCGCTCCTTATTCTCCTCATATCGATATCTCACCCAAAACTTGAAAACTTCAATCACACAAAACTTAACGGAACTTCGTGAGAACGGTTAGTATGATAAAGAATAAACCATCACTTCGGTACTTTCCAAGACAAGATTCAAAATTGTTCCCATATAATACCTACTGTATTCTATCATTTCCACAATTTATATCTCATAATATAAGCTATGGAAACATTAAAACAAGAAAACTATGCATTGAAAACAGAATCTGTCAAAAACAGAACAGTCTGTAATGATCTGAGCAAGTACCATATTTCTGGAACTCTAAAAATTATGAAAAATTAGGACAACGTAAAAAAATTTGTAATCCAATTCCGTGTAAAAATTTCAGAATTTTTTGACGCTCCAGTAAAATCTGGGAAATTAAACACTGGAGGAAAAAGTTTCTGTTTTTGCACAGAATTGAATCAACATGTATCGACACTATCCCAAAGGTTTTACTTGGAACTTTATTGAAAGAAAACATATAAAACATGATTACTACAGTAGCTTAATCATGTGAACACACTAAAACAGAGGATATATATTGGGTTGTCTCCCAACAAGCGCTTTTCTTTAATGCCTTTTAGCTAGGCATGATGATTTCAATTATGCTCGCCTAAAAGTAAAGAATTGAAACGTAAAGGGAGCATCATGAGAAATATATCAAACACATT
This sequence comes from Elymus sibiricus, assembly GCA_039707655.1. NCBI lineage: Eukaryota > Viridiplantae > Streptophyta > Magnoliopsida > Poales > Poaceae > Elymus > Elymus sibiricus. The sequence continues at coordinate 19,253,175 of CM077672.1, read as the reverse complement.
TAAGCCTAACCCACTTCCTATGCATAGGGATTTTGTGAGCAAATAGTTTATGGGAGCAAGAATCAACTAGCATAGGAAGGCAAAACAAGCATGACTTCAAAACTTTCAACACATAGAGAGGAAACTTGATATTATTAAAATATGTTGAAGCATATATTCCTCTCTCAAAATAATTTTCAGTAGCATCATGAAGAAATTCAACAATATATCCATCACACAAAGCATTCTTGTCATGATACATAAGCATAGAAATCTTACTACTCTCCACATAAGCAATTTTATTCTCATTCAAAATAGTGGAATCATCACTAAATAAACTCATGACCTCTCCAATTCCACTTTCATCAATATAATCATCATAAATAGGAGGCATGAAATCATCATAATAAATTTTCTCATCAAACCTTGGGGGAGTAAAAATATCATCTTCATAAAACATAGCATCCCCAAGCTTGTAGTTTTGCATATCATTAGCATCATGGATATTCAAAGAATTCATACTAGCATCATTGCAATCATGCTTATCATTCAAACATTTTATACCAAACATTTTATTGAATTCTTCTTCTATCAATTGAGCACAATTTTCCTTTCCATCATTTTCACGAAAGATATGATAAAGATGAATAATATGAGGTAACCTCAATTCCATTTTTTGTAGTTTTCTTTTATAAGCCAAACTAGTGATAAACAAGAAACTAAAAGATTCGATTGCAAGATCTAAAGATATACCTTCAAGCACTCACCTCCCCGGCAACGGCGCCAGAAAAGAGCTTGATGTCTACTACACAACTTATTCTTGTAGACTCATGTTGGGCCTCCAAGCGCAGAGTTTTGTAGGACAGTAGCAATTTTCCCTCAAGTGGATGACCTAAGGTTTATCAATCCGTGGGAGGCGTAGGTTGAAGATGGTATCTCTCAAACAACCCTGCAACCAAATACAAGAAATCTCTTGTGTCCCCAACACCCCCAATACAATGGTAAATTGTATAGGTGCACTAGTTCGACAAAGAGATGGTGATAAAAGTGTAATATGGATAGTAGATATAGGTTTTTGTAATCTGAAAATATAAAAACAGCAAGGTAGAAAATAGTAAATGGGCATAAAAACAGTATTGCAATGCTTAGAAACAAGGCCTAGGGTTCATACTTTCACTAGTGCGATCTCCCAACATTGTTGACATAGTTGAATCATATGTAAATCCCTCACACGCGACAAAGAGTTCACTCCAAAGTCACAAATAGCGGAGAACAAACGAAGAAATTGTTGTAGGTTACGAAACCACCTCAAAGTTATCCTTCCCGATCAATCTTATGAGCCATCCCCATTAATTGTCACGAACAGCCCTAGAGTTCGTACTAGAATAACACCTTAAGATACACATCAACCAAAACCCTAATGTCACCTAGGCACTCCAATGTCACCACGAGTACCCACGGGTTTGATTATACGATATGCATCGCACAATCTCAGATTCATCTATTCAAACCAACACAAAGAACTTCAAAGAGTGCCCCAAAGTTTCTACCGGAAAGTCAAGACGAAAACGTGTGCCAACCCTTATGCATAGATCCCCAAGGTCACGGAACCCGCAAGTTGATCACCAAAACATACATCAAGTGACTCAAGTGAATATCCCGTTGTCACCACAGATATTCCATATGCAAGACATACATCAAGTGTTCTCAAATCCTTAAAGACTCAATCCGATAAGAAAACTTCAAAGGGAAAACTCAATTCATCACAAGAAGATAGAGAGGGGAAAACTCCATATGATTCATCTATATCAACAAAGCTCGCGATACATCAAGATCGTGCCATCTCAAGAACACGAGAGAGAGAGATCAAACACATAGCTACTGGTACAAACCCTCAGCCCCGAGGGTGAACTACTCCCGCCTCATCAAGGAGACCGCCGAGATGATGAAGATGGCCTCCCGTGATGCCTTCCCCCCTCCGGCAGGGTGCCGGAAAAGGGCTGTAGATGGGATCTCTCTGGTACAGAGGCTTGCGGCGGCGTAAAAACTCATATAGGTTAACTTTCGGGGGTTTCTGAATATATATGATTTTTCAGCGTTGGAGTCACGCGAAACGGAGCCACGTGGGCCCCACGAGGTACCAGGGCGTGCCTGGGGGGGTGGCGCGACCTGGTGCCTCGTGGGCACTGGGTGGCCCCCCTCTAGTGGGTCTTGGTGCCAATATTTTTTATTTGTCCAATAAAAAATCTCCAAAAAGTTTCAGCTCATTTGGAAAACTTTCATTTCTGCACAAAAAACAACACCACGGTAGTTCTGCTGAAAACAGCGTCAGTCCGGGTTAGTTCTAATCAAATCATATCAAAACCATATAGAATTGTTATAAATATGGCATGAATACTTTATAAATTATAGATACGTTGGAGACGTATCAACCTCCATGGGAAGAGGTCCATGAAGGAGATGCAGTCCATCCTCTTTAGGGGGAAGGCCGAGACCTTCAAGGACGACGTGGACGACATCGGCTACTGGGAGCATCAGCGGCCCAGAAAGGTATGACAATGCATTCCTCCTTTATTCCCGAGGTGTTGGATAAAATTCTATTAGTCAAGCTACCCAAATCCTTCTATCTCGGTCTGGTGCAGAAGTGGTTTTCCTTCTCGATCGAGGTCCAGTCTCCTGCTCCCTAGCCCGAGGACCTGATTGGTCCTGTGATGGCTGAGCTCTTGTCCGTGGATAAGCCCTCAGGCCCAGTTCGGTCCAAGCGCTCAAGGGCTTCCACTAGCGTGGTCATCCGGACAGCAGCGCGGAGCCCGTCAGCCAGGCCTTGGATGCTGGATCCAGTAATGGGGATCAACATGCCGAGGTCAGCGGTCCCTTGCCTCAACCGGATGCCAGAGCGATGGGCATGACATCAATATCGGATGCTGATGAGCCGTGATGAGGGCACGTACTAGGGATCGGGTAACAGGCCTGACCTAAAGACCCTACCCTAGGAAACAATATGCCTTATACTGGGCCCCAGGGCCAGAGCAGCAGTCAGATATTCTGCAGAGTGACGTTCACTCGGAAGGCAATAGACCACTCGGAGGACAAGTCTCCACTCGATCGGCTGGTCCCACTCGGAGTACCTGTCGTCACTCGGTCAGAGAAGACCAGGGGACTCTCCAGGAACGCAACGGTCAGGACGTGCGTCCACCTTCATCAATTGTAATCAATGCGCCCGTTACCAATAGCTGGCACCCTTAAACCCCCTCTTTAACCCTTGGTTATGGAGGCATTCATGGGGGCCTGGCGGAATCTATATATGCCGCACCCCAGCTCCATAACAAGGGTTCGCAATCTTTTGTAATCCATACACTCAAGTCAGTCAAGCTCCAGAGCACCGAGACGTAGGGCTATTACCTCCACCGCTGAGGGGCCTGAACTCGTAAATCCGAGTGTAACAACTGCGCCGTAGCTGGGCTCTGCCCTCCAATTCGTACCCCGATACACTACTATTAGGCTTATACCCATGATAGTTGGCGCCCACTGTGGGGCAGGCGTCTAGCGACTTCCAGCATAGTTGTGATTTTCCCATCATCATCATGGTTTCCGGCGGCGGACTGACACTCGGCGGCGAGATCCGTTTCGGCGTCCTCAGTTTCATCGCCGACGATTCGGCGTGGCTTCAGGAAGCCCCGCTGGATGTCGAGCTGTTGCCCTTCCGCGGCGCAGCGCACTTCTGCGCAAGTACCTTCGGCGTTCTTCTTCGACAACCTTTGACTCCGTACCAGTCGGCGTCTCCTCACTTCACCAGCCGCCGTCGCAAGCGTTCCGGACGCTCACGGCTTCAACGCTGGATCAAGCACGCGGTGGACCTTCAGGCTGCGGCCCCGCAAGTCGCGGCAGTTGAGCCCGATGAGCCCGTCTTCGATTTGTTCGCCTCCTTGCATGGGCACTCGGAAAGCTTATCCGAGTGCGATAACAGCGATCCCGCTGCAGAGGTGCTGATGGCCGATTCCCTGCCCAGTCCGCCTGGGTACGGCCGCGGCGGTGCGGAGACCAGCGACCCGTCACGCACTGATCTTGACGATGGTAGAGACCGTCACGACGACGAGTACTACCCCCGATGTCTCACTCGGCAGCAGAGGGAGGAACAGCAGCGCAGAAACAAGCAGGCCCTCCAGACGCCCATCGTTGGGACGACCCCCGAGGCTCAGGCTTTGGAGGCCGCGCGCCAGGCCAATTTGGCTGAGCACAGTCGTCTGGAGGTGCTCCGGAAATCACTCAATGATCGTGCCCAGCGACAACATCAGAACAGTTCCAGTCGACGGCAGCGGCAGTTGTTCTCAAATGATCAGCAGCAGAACTTCCAAGTATTTCGCACTCCTGTTCAGAACTTGGCGGCGGCCACTCGGATAGCAGATTCCATTGAGCCGTCTTGTTCTGAGGCGGGAGAGGGCTTACGGCAGATCCGGGCCTTACTTAAGGTAGCTGAGGAGCAGAATTCGGCGGTGTCCCAATCGCGCAACAGGATTCACAACAGATCCGTCAGAGCTGACACCGTTCAGTCGGCCCACAGCCTGGTGACCCCGAGAAGAAACAGACACTCGCCTCCACGGCGAAACGACCAAGACCGCCACCGAGACCAGTACTCGGGGCAGGGTTGCAGTCAGAATATGCCTCTGTGGCATCAAGATGATTGTCGTCGTATGCAGACGCCCCCTCCGCGGGATGGCTCGTACGCGCCTCGGCCGTACGACGCCAGGCGTCCTTACGGCAATGATCGGAGGGCCAGCCCTCCCCGCCATGGTGACGGTTATCGCCAGAGAGAACCAGTCAACCTTCCCGACCCGCAGTTCAACGCGAGATCCATACTCGCTCAGAACCTGGTCGACAGAGGCAGAGCTCTTAGATAGAGTTTGGACAGAGATCATCCGAGTGGAAGTGGAGCCTTCATCTCCGGACCCGAGTGTTTCAGTAGAGCAATCAGGGCCGCAGAGATTCCGCCCAACTTCAGGTTGGCGGCTGGAGTAAGTAAATTCACCGGTGAGTCCAAGCCAGAAACTTGGTTAGAGGATTACCGAGTGGCTGTGCAGATTGGAGGAGGTAATGACTATGTGGCTATGAAGCATTTGCCCTTGATGCTGGAAGGGTCCGCCCGAGCCTGTCTCAACCAACTCACTTCGGCTAGCATCTACTGCTGGGAAGATTTGGCTCGAGTGTTCATCAAAACATTCGGGGGCATGTGCAAATGCCCGGCCGGATTGACTGAGTTGCAGCATTGTGCGCAGAAGCTGAATGAAACCTTGAGGGAATACATTCAGCGGTGGACAACCTTGCATCATGTGGTTGAGAGAACGTCATGGAGCACCAAGCCATCTGCGCCTTCAAGGCAGGAGTCAGATATAGGGAGCTCATCCTGAAATTTGGCCGGTCCGGATCTTTGACCATGAGCCGAATGATGGAGATCGCCACTCGGTATGCTAACAGATAAGATGAAGACCGTCTCCGTAACGGCAAGGGGAAAGCTAGTGAGCCAATCCTTGGAAACAATAACCCCAGTCGGAAGCCAAAATGCAAAGCTGATGGATCAGCCCAGGCCGAGGCTGCAGCACTGGCTAGTCAAGCCAAAAACAAAGGGAAGGCCAAAGAAAAGTGGGTCCTGAGGAAGAAGAAGGATCAGTCGGGCCAAGATGTCCTCGATTTGCCGTGCCACATTCACACCAGAAAGGATGAAGAGGGCAATGTGATATTGCCCAGGCATACCACTCGACAGTGCAGATTGCTGATATAGCAGTTTCGAGAGGGTCAGCCGAGTGAGAAAAGTCCGGACGATGCTGATGACGAAGACAAAGATGAAGCTTATCCTACTGTCAATGCAACTCTGATGATCTTTGCGGACATTGAGAGCAAGAGCCGGTTGAAGGTTATCAACCGAGAAGTGAACATGGCTATGCCGGTGACGATGAAGTTTCTAGACTGGTCGAAGACTCCGATCACCTTTGATCAGTCGGACCACCCGGCCTACATCGCCACCCCTGGGCGGCAGGCGCTGGTGGTCGATCCGGTCGTGGGAGGCGTTCGGTTGCGAAAGGTCCTCATGGACGGTGGAAGTGGACTGAACATACTCTACGCTGATACCCTGAAGGGGATGGGCATCCTGATGTCCCGTCTCAGTGAGAGCAGTATGCAGTTCCACGAGTGATCCCTGGCAAGAAAGAAAAGTCACTCGGACAGATTGCCCTGGATGTAGTCTTTGGAGAAAACAAGAACTTCAGGAAGGAAAGGCTGACCTTCGAAGTGGTCGACTTCCGCAGCACCTATCATGCCATCCTTGGTCGGCCAGCCTACGCACGCTTCATGGCCCGCCCATGTTATGTGTACCTTAAGCTGAAGATGCCCGGCCCCAAAGGCGTGATCACAGTCACTGGCAGTCGGCAGCGCGTGGAAGAATGTTTGCAGTAGGGGTCCAAGATTGCTGATGAGCAGATGGCTATGCTGGAGTTGGAAGAATACAAGAAAAACGCTGATCCGAGTGATCTGCTACGCTCCAAGAAACCAGCTGCAGAGTCTACGTTCTAGTCGGCCGGCGAGACAAAGCCTGTGCACATGCATCCAGATGATCCCAATGCTGCTCCCACCAACATCTCAACGACACTCGACAGCAAATAGGAAGAAGCGCTAATCCAGTTCCTCCATGAGAACTGGGACATCTTCACATGGAAGCCATCCGACATGTCGGGTGTACCCAGGGAACTGGCTGAGCACCGTTTGCAAGTCGACCCAAAAGCAAAACCTGTGAAGGAACATCTTTGTCACTCTGCTACACAGAAGAGGAAGGCCATTGATGAAGAAGTTGCTTGCCTCCTAGCAGCCGAGTTCATCCATGAGGTGTACCACTCCGAGTGGCTCCCCAATGTCATCATGGTTCCTAAGAAGGATAAATCTCTCCGGATGTGCATCGATTTCAAGCACATCAATCGGGTCTGTCCCAAGGATCATTTTCCGCTCCCCCGCATAGATCAAATCATAGATTCCACCGCGGGTTGTGAGCGATTGTCTTTTCTGGATGCGTACTCGGGGTACCACCAGATCCGACTGTATGGGCCAGATGAAATAAAAACAGCTTTTATCACCCCATTCGGGTGTTTCTGCTATATCACCATGCCATTCAGTCTTAAAAATGCCGGTGCCACTTTCATGCGCATGGTTCAAAAGTGTTTGCACACGCAAATCAGTCGGAACATCGAGGCGTACATGGATGACATAGTGGTCAAGTCCAGAAAAGGTTCCGACCTGCTGGTTGACCTAGCTGAGACCTTCGGAAATCTGCGAAAGTACGATATCAAGCTGAATCCAGCAAAATGCACTTTCGGAGTACCAGTGGTCAAGTTACTTGGTTTCCTCGTTTCCTAACGAGGGATAGATGCCAATCCTGAGAAGATCGGGGCGATTGTACGAATGAAACGTCCCGAACGGCTTCATGATGTACAGAAGCTCACAGGTTGCCTCGCAGCTCTGAGCCGATTCATCTCCCGTCACGGTGAGAAGGCACTGCCCCTGTACCGATTGATGAAAAAGTCTGATTCATTCGAGTGGACTGCTGAAGCACAAGCAGCGTTTGTTGAGCTCAAAGCCCTGCTTTCCACCCAGCCGGTGCTCGCTGCTTTGAACAGCAACGACCCGTTGCTCTTGTACATCGTGGCCACTGGTCAAGTTGTTAGTACTGTCCTCACCGTCGAACGAGAAGAACAGGGCAAAACTTATAAAGTTCAGCGCCCAGTCTATTACATTTCTGAAGTTCTGACTCCTTCCAAGCAGAGGTATCCTCATTATCTGAAGCTCGTCTATGGCATCTACCTGACTGCAAAGAAAGTTGCCCATTACTTCTAAGAGCACATCATGTCAGTCATCAGCGACGCCCCGTTGTCTGAGATCATGAACAATCGGGATGCGACTGGTCGAGTGGCGAAGTGGGCTATCGAGCTACTGCCCCTGGACATCAAGTTCGAGGTGAAAAAGGCGATCAAGTCCCAAGCATTAGCTGATTTCTTAGCCGAATGGACAGAACAGCAGCAACCGACTCAGAGTCACCCGGAACACTGGACCATGTTCTTCGACGGTTCCAAGATGCTGAATGGTTCAGGAGCCGGAGTAGTGCTGGTGTCTCCAAAAGGCGATCGACTCAGTTATGTTTTGCAGATTCACTTTGATTCCTCCAACAATGAGGCCGAGTATGAAGCGCTCCTTTATGGTCCGCGTATGGCCATCTCACTCGGCGTCCGACGCCTGATGGTCTACAGAGACTCAGATCTAGTTGTGAATCAAGTAATGAAGGAGTGGGACATCAGGAGCCCTGCTATGATGGGATATTGCAATGCAGTAAGAAAGTTGGAGAAGAAATACGAGGGACTGGAGCTCCACCACATCCCCTGAGCCAAGAATCAAGCGGCAACCGATCTGGCAAAGATCGGGTCCACTCGGAAACCTATACCCAGCAATGTGTTCCTTGAGCATTTGCATTCCCCAATGGTGAAAGAAGATCCCTTCACTAAAGAGCCCCCGCAAGTGGTCAGTCCCTCCGATTCTACTGAAATCGAGGTCCCAGCAGTCATTGACTTGGTCATGGAAGTTCTGGCGATCACGCCCGATTGGACGGTGCCGTACATTGCGTACCTGCTCAGACAGGAGCTTCGAGAGGATGAAGTCGAGGCCCACCAGATTGTTCGCAGGTCCAAGGCCTTTACAGTGATGGGCGATCAGTTGTACAGAAAGAGCGTCACTGGTGTGACCCAACGCTGCATCTGTCCGGAGGAGGGACGACTGATCTTGGAGGAAATTCACTCGGGAACTTGTGGACACCACGCGTCCTCTCGTACAATCGCGGCTAAGGCTTACCGAGCCGGCTTCTTTTGGCCGCGTGCCAATGAAGCTGCATAGGAGGTAGTCCAACACTGCGCCGGGTGTCAATTCTATGCAAACTTATCACACAAGCCCGCGTCCGCCCTGAAGACGATCCCACTCATCTGGCCATTCGCAGTCTGGGGACTCGACATGGTGGGGCCCCTTCGGACACGGGCGAGTGGATTCACCCACTTGCTGGTTGCAGTTGACAGGTTCACTAAGTGGATTGAAGCCAAACCCATCAAGAAGCTAGAATCTCGTACAGCGATCAAGTTCTTGAAAGAGATAATCTTCAAATACGGCATGCCCCATAGCATCATCACTGACAACGGCTCAAACTTTGACTCCGAAGAGTTCAGAGCGTTCTGTGCCGCCCAAGGCACTCGGGTCGACTATGCATCCGTGGCTCACCCATAGTCGAATGGACAAGCCGAGAGAACGAATGGACTGATCCTTCAAGGGCTAAAGCCGTGACTTATGTGAGATTTGGAGCATGCAGCCGGAGCCTGGGTCACTAAATTACCGTCAATTCTGTGGGGCCTGAGGATGACCCCCAATCGGTCTACCAATCGCACTCCCTTCTTCATGGTGTACGGAGCTGAAGCTATCCTGCCGAGTGACCTGCTCCACAATTCACCCCGAGTGGAACTATACTCCGAAGCTGAAGCAGAGCAGGCGTGGCAAGACGCCGTTGATCTCTTGGAGGAGGAGAGGGAGATGGCTCTTATCCGTTCAGCCACCTATCAGCAGGACCTACGATGTTTTCACGACAGGCACATCAGGGGTCGGGCCTTTCAGGAAGGCGATCTTGTGCTCCGAGTGGATCAGCAGCGAACTCACAAGCTGACTCTTGCGTGGGAAGGTCCTTTTGTCGTTTCAAAAGTTCTGCATAACGGGGCATACCACCTGTACAACCTTCTGAAGCAAGCAGACGAGCCCCGCGCTTGGAATGCAGATTTGCTTCGACGATTTTATACTTGATATTGAGATGTAATAAAGGCACTCGAGTGATGTTCGATGAATAAAAGCATGACTTTTCCAGTACTACATTGAGTTCACTCGTATGCATTCTCTGGCTTACGACCCCCAGTGGGTGTATGCCCCTTAGCTTAGCTGCGAACCAGCTTTCGCCTAAGTTAAAAAAAAACGACCCCGAGTGAAGAGCGTCCCTCTCACTCGGGGGGCTTAGCTGCGAACCAACTTTCGACTAAATTAAAAAAACGACTCCGAGTGAAGAGCGTCCCTCTCACTCGGGGGCTTAGCTACGAACCAGCTTTCGCCTAAGTTAAAAAACGACTCCGAGTGAAGAGCGTCCCTCTCACTCGGGGGCTTAGCTGTGAACCAGCTTTTGCCTAAGTTAAAACATGACTCCGAGTGAAGAGCGTCCCTCTCACTCGGGGGCTTAGCTGCGAACTAGCTTTCGCCTAAGTTAAAAAACAACTCCGAGTGAAGAGCATCCCTCTCACTCGGGGGCTTAGCTGCGAACCAGCTTTCGCCTAAGTTAAAACATCACAACGAGTGAAGAGCGTCCCTCTCACTCGGGGGCTTAGCTGCGAACCAGCTTTCGCCTATTAAAAAATGACTCCGAGTGAAGAGTGTCCTCTCACTCGGGGGCTTAGCTGCGAACCAGCTTTCGCCTAAGTTAAAAAAAATGACTCCGAGTGAAGAGCGTCCCTCTCACTCGGGGGCTTAGCTGCGAACCAGCTTTCGCCTAAGTTAAAAAACTACTCCGAGTGAAGAGTGTCCCTCTCACTCGGAGGCTTGGCGGGGAGCCAGCTTTCGCCCAAGTTAAAAAACCACTCCGAGTGGCGAGCATCCCTCTCACTCGGGGACTTGGCCGCGAACCAGCTTTCGCCAAAGTTAAAACCCACTCTCAGTGAAGAGCGTCCCTCTCACTCAGGGGCTTAGCTATGAACCAGCTTTCGCCTAAGTTAAAACATGACTCCGAGTGAAGACCGTCCCTCTCACTCGGGGGCTTAGCTGCGAACTAGCTTTCGCCTAAGTTAAAAAACGACTCCGAGTGAAGAGCATCCCTCTCACTCGGGGGCTTAGCTGCGAACCAGCTTTCGCCTAAGTTAAAACATCACTCCTAGTGAAGAGCGTCCCTCTCACTCGGGGGCTTAGCTGCAAACCAGCTTTCGCCTAAGTTAAAAAATGACTCCGAGTGAAGAGCGTCCTCTCACTCGGGGGCTTAGCTGTGAACCAGCTTTCGCCTAAGTTAAAAAAAAATGTCTCCGAGTGAAGAGCGTCCCTCTCACTCGGGGGCTTAGCTGCGAACCAGCTTTCGCCTAAGTTAAAAAACTACTCCGAGTGAAGAGCGTCCCTCTCACTCGGAGGCTTGGCGGCGAGCCAGCTTTCGCCCAAGTTAAAAAACCACTCCGAGTGGCGAGCATCCCTCTCACTCGGGGACTTGGTCGCGAACCAGCTTTCGCCCAAGTTAAAACCCACTCTGAGTGAAGAGCGTCCATCTCACTCGGAGGCTTAGCTGCGAACCAGCTTTCGCCTAAGTCAAAAACCCACTCCAAAGACTTGAAAGACCCAAAGGAAAGCATTCGAATAACTCCAGAAGTTCAAAAGCAAATGCGAGTACGCGGGCCCAAAGCCCGAAAGAGTTTAATGGATACATATCCAATCGGCATACGGAGGCAAATGGGTAAAGCTTAAAGTTTTTTCTCACGCCCCAGAGGGGCTGGCTGGCTCGATGAAGGCGTCCAGGTCGATGCCATCCGCGATCCGAGTGGCGGCCTCTATGAATGTCTCCATGAAGTCTTCAAACTTGAGCTTCTTCGTGTTGGTGACCCGGAGAGACTTCAGCTTCTCTTCCTTTGCATCCTTGCAGCGTACACGGACAAGGGAGAGGGCCACGTCGGCTCTGCAGCGGGTAGCTGACTTCTTCCATGCTTGCACTTGGCTTGGGATCTCGTTGAGATGAGCCATCATCGCCTCCAGATCGGTCTCAAGCGTGTCTTCTGGACACCGCTCCTTGTCGATCCTTCTGAGTGCACCCTGCAGACGAATGATGTACCCCAGGACGTCTTCAATGTGAGATTCTAGTCGCAAGATGCCTAGGGCAACCTTATCACCGACGAGTGACCTGGAGGGATCCAGATCCATCTCGATTCTATCAGTCTCCAGCTTGAAGTCCCGACAGTACTCTGTTAACAAGTAAGAATATCAGCATGCATGAAATTCACTCGGAAACAAGTTAAAACTCACTCGGATGTTACAAGTTACCTACAAGCTTGGTGTACATCTCCTCCGCGAAGTCTTCTATATACTTTTCCAGAGAATTCTTCTTTTCGGTGAGCTGGGCAATCTTCTCGCTCAGAGTCTTCTTCTCTTGCTCGTGAGCATTCGCTTGAGCCTCGAGCTTGCTGTCCCACTCGGTCTTCTGCTTCTTGAGCTCGGCCACTTCCTTCTTCGCCTCCTTGACGGCGGCCTTCAGCAACTTGTTCTCTCCTTCAAGCTTGTCGAGTGAGGCCAATTTCTCTTCGGCGGCCTTGGTCTTCTCTCTCGCCACCTTCTGTGCCCCCGCCAACTCATTGTCCTTGTTTTCGACTGCCTGCTTCATAGTTTCTAAAGAGACAGAGGTTCTGAGCCGCACTAGGAGTCTATGGTTTTCACTAAGCACATCTATTCGAGTGAAGTAACCCGGTTCGAAGAATGGAAAGAGGTGAAAATAGAACGCTTAGTAATCAAAGCTTACCTCCCATGGCCTTGAGCTCCGCTTGGGCGCGAGCCACGTTCCTCTTCTCCACCTCCAAGTCCAGTCGAAGTTGGATCGTCTCCTTCTCCAGCGACGCATACTGAGTCCCAAGCTCACAAGTTTTCTGAAGCATAAGAGAGAGCAGACCAGTTAATGATAAGGAATATTCTGAGTGCCCAGAGTCCAGCACTGCTGGGAGGAACAAGCTTGACCAATACCAGATCCTGAAGTACCCTTTGTTAGGGAAGGACAAGCTTGACCAGTACCAGATTCTGAAGTACCCTCTAAAGCAGGTTCTAAGTTCTAAGACTCCCACCGACTGCCCGCAGTCGACGACAGTCTCGGGGACTACACCCAGTGGGTGCACTCAGCGTGCCCCACTGGAATGGTATCCACTCGGAACGGTCCGCCCGATCCGAGTGACGGCCAAACAACAACAAAAAAAACAACAAAACAGGTTCTAAGTACTAAGACTCCCACCGACTGCCCGCAGTCGATGGCAATCTTGGGGACTACACCCAGTGGGTGCACTCAGCGTGCCCCCACTGGAATGGTATCCACTCGGAATAGTCCGCCCGATCCGAGTGATGGCCAAACAACAACAACAAAATAAAAAAAATCAAGTTCTAAGACTCCCGCCGACTGCCTACAGTGGACGGCAGTCTCGGGGACTACACCTAGTGGGTGCACTCAGCGTGCCCCCACAGGTCGACACACCCCCAGTGGGTGGACCGAAAAATTTACCGACTGAAACTCGTTTAGAAGAAAAATGAATTGGAGATCAACTTACAAGAGCACTTACTCGAACGTTCTCCTGGAGAGCAGCACTGGCATCGTACGCCAACTTGCCAGCTGCACACATCTCCTTCAGCCGCTGGGTCATCAGATTCGCCTGGATCATCGGCTCCTCGGTGGCTCCGGTTTGGTCCTCTGACACTTTATACAGACTGAATATGTTGACGGGAGGAGTCGGAGCCGAGACCAGAGCAGTCAACGAGGCTAAGATGGGGCCAACACCGTCTTGAGAAGAGCCTTGCCCCAGAGGCATGGTCACGTTAGGCGCAAGGAGAACTTGAGGTGCTTTGCCTGGCGGTACCCTCTATGTGGTGGTCCGAGAGGCAGTCGGAGCTGCGGTCTCCTTCTCGGTGTCCTTCTGTGGCGGTCCTTCATCGTCGTCTGCGACGTGGATGATCTCTGCAAGCGCTACATCCACTCGACACAATCAGTCGCAATACGCAATTCAGTCGGATGGAGACAATTCAATCGGATCATAGATCAAAGTAAAAAATGGAATCATTGCTACTTTTCTGAGAAGTGGCCGCGTCCGTCGACCCGGCTTCGACGCGGTCTTCGTCGATCTGCATGGGGGACGTCGTCGAGGTTGCAGCTCTGGTTCATAAATTTCACTCGGTCAGAAAAGTCCAGAAGTTCACAGAAACAAAAAAGAAAGGCGTGACACTCACATTGAGGCGACAGGCACGGTGACCTTGATCCTGGGTAGAGCCTTCCGGGGCTTGGGGGAAGCGATGTTGAGCTGCTTGGCAGTCTTCTCTGTTGGCTCCGGCGTCGATGTTTGAGTGCGCTTCTGAGTCTTAGCACTCGGAGCCGCCGTCTTCTCCGAGCCAGCACGCGGATCATGAGTCTGCTTAGAGCGGCGCTCAGAGCGCAACTCTAGGGATTGGGAAGACTCGACCTCGTCGCTCCCTTCTGAGCTGTTGCTTTCCTCCTCGCTATCCTCCAGATAGCTGCCCTCGACACTGCCATGATCGCTTTCCACGTCCCCGACAAGGTGTTCTCCATTCGGCACTAGCGAGAGCATCTTCTGGAAATCCTACAAGACACGAAGAACATAGACAGTCAGTTCAGTTAGTTCACTCGGATCATTCAGTCACTCGGATAATTTGCGCGTAAATAATTCTCTCGGAAATGTGCGTCTTACCTCTGACGGTTGGTGCGCGTCGTCGTAGGGCGGGATCCGTCTCGACCCTCGCGGATTGTCGCGTGCGCCAGTGATGCATCTGATCCACTGTTCCACCCTTTCCTCATCAACATCCTCCGGGTGCACTCGGGTCGGGTCGTTGGCTCTGGTGTACAGCCACATGGGGTGAGCCCGCTCCTGTAGCGGCTGGATCCGCCGACTGAGGAAGACCTCCAGAAGATCCAGGCCCGTCACTCCCCCCTGAATCAGACCGACCATGGCACTCACCAAGATCCCCACTTCAGTCTTCTCCTCCTTAGCAATCGTCAGCGAGGGAGGAGTCTTGACTCTCTCAGACATGAAGGGAGGAAGAACAGTCGACGAACCGGTGCAAGGAAGGTCGTTGCAGTAGAACCAGGTCGACTGCCAACCTCTAACCGAATCTGGGAAAGACATGGTGCGGAATGCACTCTTACCCCTCATCAAGACACCTAAGCCGCCGCACATCTGGGTCACATGGGTCTTCTCACCATCGGGGTCAGCCTTTTTAACCGACTGAGAGTGACTTGTGAAGATATGTTTGAACAGCCCCCAGTGCGGCTGGCAGCCTAAGAAGTTCTCACACATGGAAATGAATGCATCGAGATACACTATGGCATTTGGAGGAAGATGATGAAGCTGGGTACCGAAAAAGTTCAAGAAACCGCGGAAGAAACTGTGGGGTGGCATGGAGAAACCTCTCTCCACGTGAGTGGTGAGGAGCACGCGCTCCCAGGGGCGCGACGCGGGCTTGATCTGCGCCTCCTCCAGCAGCCTCCAGGTCCCGTCGCGCACCAGCCCGTGCACGATGAGCCCACTAATGTCATCCACCGTGGTGGTCGGTGGGAGCCAATCGCCCTGGATCCACCCGCGCGGGGACGCGACCCTAGAGCTCGATGCCTTCTTCCCCTTCGCCGCCTTCTTCGCCCGCTCCAGTTTTGCCATCTTGTCCTTTGCCATCGCCACAGAGAACTCCGACGCCGAAAGGGATTCGCGCAGAGTGGGTTGCGGGAGAGAAGATTGGGTGGCTGGAGGAGATGGGGAAAAGGGGATCTGTTCTCCTTCCCCCTCCGATGCGGCTGCCTTTTATACCGTCGCCCGCTCTGCTCGCCAATCCCGTTCAGTGATTCATGGGCCCGCAGATCCCCTCAAATCTCGCTGGCAGAGATGCAGCGGTACGTGGCGAAAAGCAGGGCGAAAATCGAGGTGTCACACCCCACTTTCCCCACTCGCTGCACTGCAGCCATTCGCGCGCGCTCGAATCTGATTTCAAATCCCGCAAGATCCGTAGTCCAGCAATCCGATTGCTCGCCCTTTAAAGACATTCCAAAAATGCTCGGACCCGATCCATCACTCGACACATGATGGTTCATTTCACTCGGGTGAAGGCACCCCTCGCTCAGCTCGGGATTGCAATTAGATTTTCACTCGGGCTCTATACGTTCCAGAATCCGTCAAGGCATCGTGCGAAGACAAGGCCGTCTAATGACCAGTGGGAGTTCCCGAGCGCCTCCGTAGCGCCTGACTCACCTGGGAATTCGCCTTGACTCGACCCGTTTAACCTCGACCGATTCTGGGGCTAATGACGAGGGCACGTACTAGGGATAGGGTAATAGGCCTGACCTACAGACCCTACCCTAGGAAACCATACGCCTTATACTGGGCCCCAGGGCCAGAGCAGCAGTCAGATATTCTGCAGAGTGACATTCACTCGGAAGACAATAGACCACTCGGAGGACAACTCTGCACTCGACCGGCTGGTCCCACTCAGAGTACCTGTCGTCACTCGGTCAGAGAAGACCAAGGGACTCTCCAGGAATGCAATGGTTAGGATGTGCATCCACCCTCATCAATTGTAATCAATGCACCCGTTACCAATAGCTGGCACCCTGAAACCCCCTCTTTAACCCTTGGTTATGGCGGCATTCATGGGGGCCTGGCGGACTCAATATAAGCCGCACCCCAGCTCCATAACAAGGGTTCGCAATCTTTTGTAATTCATACACTCAAGTCAATCAAGCTCCAGAGCATTGAGACATAGGGCTATTACCTCCACCGCTGAGGGGCCTGAACTCGTAAATCCAAGTGTAACAACTGCGCCATAGCTGGGCTCGGCCCTCCAATTCGTACCCCCATACACTACTGTCAGGCTTATACCCACGACAAGCCGCCCGCCCCAGCTAAGGCGGCCAAATGTCAGAAAACGCAAGACGATCCGGCTCCAAGCTAGGCCACGGCACACATCGACCAGGCTCCCTTTTCACCCCGGGAGTCCTCGGAAGATTCATGGCCTTCAGACCGATCACCTCGGGCCAAGCCCGCACCACGAAAGTAAGTTCTTTACCAATCTTATTCTCATGATGTATCTCGGTTCTAGTATTGCCTTAACATCCTCGGCACATTTTTACAGGCCATGTCATTCTATCGAGGACGAGGTGCCATCTCCCGGTGCGAGTATCACCCTTCGTGGTAGCACGGGGGTTCCCCTTACCATTCTAGTGGTAACGGCTGCTCCCTCCCTTATCCAATCCGGGATAGGGGAAGGCGGGCCCAATCCCCTACCATCAACATCTAATGTTGGTGGCGAGGCTGACACCCCTATGGCCGCAGTCGACGCCTTGGCAGGGGGTGACGAAGATGTCGACCGGAGAGAGTATCACTCTCCGGTTTTGAAGAAAGATCGAAGGACACCCCGGCCTCCCCTTCTCATGTGATCCCTGAGAAGCATACTCAACTAGCCATCTCCCCGTCTTTAGCGGCCGGCAATGGTGCGCCTGACTCCTCGGGGCTGGCCTTGGCAATTCTGAGGCCTAACTGGTGGAGTGGCACCAGGAGGTGGAAGTGTATCTAGCGATCCTGGCCCTCCTTCCCGAACAGCGCACCTGCTTTCACGCCGCCTCGAGCCGATTTCGATCTCTCGAGGTCGGGGTGATGGAGATGTTCCTCATCTTCACCAAAGGCATGGAGGTATGACTATTTTCTCATTAACCACCTCATTTTGTTTTGATCATGTCAGTATACACAATAGCCCTCAAGGAGTTTCTCGGTTTCAAATATCTGAGGACACCATTTGAGTAGTGAAGTCGTAGGCTGGTACTTTCAACCGAGGAGTAGTTTTAGTAGAGAAAGATGATAAACTGCAGGTCGAGCCCTTTTTTAAAGAAAACCTGATACATCTCCAACGTATCTATAATTTATGAAGTATTCATGCCATGTTTACAACAATTTTATATGGTTTTGGTATGATTTGATTAGAACTAACTCGGACTAACACTGTTTTTAGCAGAACTACCGTGGTGTTGTTATTTTGTGCAGAAATAAAAGTTCTCGGATTGGGCTGAAAATTTACGGAGATTTTTTGTGGACCAAAACAGACCCCCGAAGCTTTGAGGATAGACCAGAAGCCTCACGAGGAAGCAATAAGCCTGGGGGGCACACCCTCCCCCCAGGGTGCGCCTACCGAGCTTGTCGCACCCTCGTGGGCCCCCTTGGCATAAATCCAACGCTGAAAAATCCTATAAATAGTGAAAACTCCGAAAAGAAACCTAGAACTCCCACGCCGCCACCGCAGGCCTCTGTACCGAAGCGATCTCATCTGGAGCCCTGTTCCGGCACTCTGCCGGAGGGGGAAATCATCGCCGGAGGCCATCTTCATCATCCCGACGGTTTCCATGACGAGGAGGGAGTAGTTCACCCTCGGGGCTGAGGGTGTGTACCAGTAGCTATGTGTTTGATCTCTCTCTCGTGTTCTTGATTTGGCATGATCTTGATGTACCACGAGCTTTGATAATATAGTTGGATCATATGGTATTCTTCCCTCTCTATCTTGTTGTGATGAATTGAGTCTTTCCCTTTGAGGTTTCATTGTTATCGGATTGAATACTTTGGGTTTGAGAACACTTGATGTATGTCTTGCATGTGGATACCCGTGGTGACAATGGGGTATTCTATTGAGTCACTTGATGTATGTTTTGGTAATCAACTTGGGGATTCCCGTGACCTTGGGGTAATCTAGGCATATGGGTTGGTACATGTTTTCATCCTACTTTCTCCGATAGAAACTTTGGGGTACTCGTTGAAGTTCTTTGTGTGGATTGAATATTATGAATCTGAAATTGTTTGATGCATATCGAATAATCAACTCACGGATACTTGTGGTGACATTGGAGTATCTAGGTGACATTAGAGTTGGTTGATACATATCATATGGTGTTATTTTAGTACGAACTCTAGGGCTGTTTGTGACACTTATAGGAACGGCTCAATAGATTGATCGGAAAGGATAACTTTGAGGTGGTTTTGTACCCTACAACAATTTCTTCTTATGTTCTCTGCTAGATAAGAACTTTGGGAGTGATTCTTTGTCGCACGTTGAGGGATTGTTATATGATCCAATTATGTTAGCACAATTGAGAGATTGCACTAGTGAAAGTATGAACCCTAGGCCTTGTTTCCAAGCATTGCAATACCATTTGTGCTCACTTTTATCACTTGCTACCTTGCTGTTTTTATTATTTCAGATTACAAAAACCTATATCTACTATCCATACTACACTTGTATCACCATCTCTTCGCCAAACTAGTGCACCTATACAATTTACCATTGTATTGGGTGTGTTGGGGACACAAGAGATTCTTTGTATTTGATCGCAGGGTTGTTTGAGAGAGACCATCTTCATCCTATGCCTCCCATGGATTGATAAACCTTAGGTCATCCACTTGAGGGAAAATTGCTACTGTCCTACAAAACTCTGTGCTTGGAGGCCCAACAGAGTCTACAAGAAATAAAAGTTGCGTAGTAGACATCAAGCTCTTTTGTGGCGCTGTTACCGGGGAGGTGAGTGCTTGAAGGTATATCTTTAGATCTTGCAATCGAATCTTTTAGTTTCTTGTTTTATCACTAGTTTGGTTTTATAAAGGAAAAGTACAAAAAAATATGGAATTGAGGTTGCCTCAAATGCTTTACCTTTATGATGTCTTTCTTGAAAATAAGGATTCCGATAATTGTGCTCGACTATTAGAGGAAGAATTTAATAAAATGTTTAATGTGAGTCCTTTGAATGATGAGCATGATTGCAATGTTGTTAGTATGAATTCTATGAATATCCATGATGCTAATGATATGCAAAGCCATAAGCTTGGGGATGATATGTTTGATGAAGATAATATTTTTAGCACCCCAAGTTTTGATGAGAAAATTTATTATGATGATTGCATGCCTCCTATTTATGATGATTATATTGATGAAAGTGGATTTGGAGAGGTCATGACCCTATTTAATGATGATTCCACTATTTCGGAAGAGGTTTCAATTGATTATGACAAAAAAGTTGCTATCTATGATGATTATGGTGATGACATGTATGCTATAAACAGTAATGATAACCATGAAACTTGTCATCATGATTTTAATGTTCAATTTGATTATGTCAATCAAGTATCTCATGATAGTTATTTTGTTGAGTTTGCTCCCACTACTATTGACGAGAATAAATTTGCTTATGTGGGGAGTAACAAAAAATTTATGCTTGTGGATCATGAAAAGAATGCTTTATGTGATAGTTATATTTTTCAATTCATTCATGATGCTACTGAAAATTATTATGAGAGATTAACATATGCTTGTAGGCTTCTCAATAATATCAAGTTTCCTCTCTTCATGTTGAAAGTTTTGAAGTTATGCTTGTTTTGCCTTCCTATGCTAGTTGATTCTTGCTCCCATAAGTTGTTTGCTCACAAAATACCTATGCATAGGAAGTGGTTTAGGCTTAAATATGCTAGTCATATGCTTCATGATGCTCCCGTTATGTTTCAATTCTTTACTTTTATGTGAGCATCATTGAAATCATCATGCCTAGCTAAAAAGGCGTTAAAGAAAAGCGCTTGTTAGGAGACAACCCAATATTTATACCTACTGTTTTTGTGCTTGTTCACATTATTAAGATACTTTATTAATCATGTTTTATAGCTTTTGTTTCAATAATGTGCCAAGTAAAGCCTTTGGGATAGTGTGGATGATAGTTGACTTGATTCTGTGCAAAAACAAAAACTTTTGCGTCCAGTGCAGAAATTCCTATAATTTACTGGAGTGTAAAAACCTTCTGAAATTTTTACACATGATTTATATACAAATTACCTACTTTTTCCTAATGTTTCAGAATTTTTGGAGGTGCATAAGTATGGTGTTTGTTCAGATCATTACAGACTGTTCTGTTTTTGACAAATTCTGTTTTCGATGTATAGTTTGCTTGATTTATAGTTTCTGTGACTTATATTGGTTAATATAAATTGTGGAAGTGATATATTACAGTAGGCATTATTTCAGAATAATTATGAATCTTGTCTTGACAGTACCAAAGTGAATGATTTATCCATTATCATACTAACCCATCTCACGAAGTTCCGTTAAATTTTGTGTGATTGAAGTTTTCAAGTTTTGGGTGAGATATCGATATGAGAAGAATAATGAGTGGAAATATCCTAATCTTGGGGATTCCCAAGTCACCCCAAGGTAATATTCAAGGAATACCCAAGCAACTAAGCTTGGGGATGCCCCGGAAGGCATCCCCTCTTTCGTCTTCAACATTATCGGTAACCTTACTTGGAGCTATATTTTTATTCATCACATGATATGTGTTTTGCTTGGAGCGTCATTTTATTTTGTTGAGATTTTATTTCTGTTATTTATAATAATGTTTGTATCTTTTATTTCAATAAAAGTGGCAAGTATAGCCTTACCATGCTCAGTTTGTAAGTCTATATGTTGCTGTTTGAAAACAGAAAGTTTTCTGTTATGTCTTGAATATTCCTGAATAGTCAGAACATGATAAAATCTTGAAATTTTTAGACAGTAAGATATGATAAATTTTCTACAGTTTGGTAATTTTTCAGAATTTTTGGAGTTAAATAAGTATGGATTCAACTTCATCCTTTACAGACTTTCCTATTTAGACAGATTGCTGTTATATTTGCATTGTTTGCATATGTTTCTTTGTTTAATAGTTCTATTTGAGAATAGGATTATTAAATATGCAGAGGCATTTAGTATGCAATGTTTAATTATAATTTTAGTAATTTGTTACAGTAGAGAATGATAAGGTTTTGCATTGATTCATACTAACTTATCTCACGAGTTCTTGTTGAGTTTTGTGTGGATGCCGTTTTTAAGGATTAGGGAAACCATGATATGAGGGGAATTAGGGAGACACAAGAGATCAAGCTTGGGGATTCCCAAGGCATCCCAATTTAATATTCCAATAATTCTCAAGCATCTAAGCTTGGGGATGCCCCGGTAGGCATCCCACCTTTCTTCATCAACAATTATCGGTTAGTCTCGGTTGAGCCTAAGTTTTTTTGCTTCTTCGCATGATATGTGCTATTCTTGGAATGTCATTTTATTTTCATTTTGCTTTCTGTTTTAATAAAACCCTTGGATGTGAAATCTTGAATGAGAGAGAGTCCTCACATAGCTACTTAATTGTTTGCCTACTCATTGATCTTCACTTATATCTTTTGGAGTAGTTTGTCATTCATTCTCGTGCTTCACTTATATCCTAAGAGAAAATGTTTGAATGATTTTAATAGCATAAATCTCAAATTGTACTTTCCATATGCTTAGTAATATTTCACATTTGGTTTAGAAAGTAAAATCTATTGAAGTTTGACAATCACAATATTAGTCATACAAGCAATTCATGAAAGATATTATATGGAAGAGAAATTTCACATACAAATATATTATCTTGGACATCTTTTATGATTATGAATACCCATTAATTATTTTATAACTTGAGAAAATTAGTTGAAGTCAGACAAGGAAGACAATGTAATGAGTCATGGTTGGGTATATTTGCATCGAAGTTATATTGTTATGGATCCTCCAAAATGTGGTGCTTGTTTAGAATCTTTTGCTAGCCAAAAATTTCTGTACTAAGCGGGAATACTGCTTGTGCATCCAAAATCCTTGAGCCAAGTTTCTTCCATGAGTGTCCACCATATCTACCTATATACGGTATTACCCTGCCGTTCCAAGTAAATTTGCATGTGCCATCTCTAAAATCTTCAAATAAACATTTTGTGTGCCCGTATCGCTCATGGAGCGACGGGGCTGTCAGTATCTTCCATGCTAAGTAGGTTATTCTCATGATGGGTGTTTATTCACTTCTCCGTGCACAAGAGAGGCTGGTAATCGGGATGCCCGGTCCCTTAAACAAAAAGTAAATATATGTAATAAAACAAAGGCTCCCCATGGAAAGTTGAAAGTTTGGAGGGCACCCGTGAATTCGGCTAGCCATGGCCTATGTTTGAATGGTTAAGGGGGAGTTAAACTTTTCATTTCTGCATGGGAACCGGCCATAATGTGTTTAGTATGGGAGATATTGAAATCCATAGTCGTGACACTAACAGGAAAAGCACACCACTCAAAATGTATTCATCTCTGTGTTAAGCAATGAGCTCTGGCACCTCTGCAAATCCATGCTTCCCTCTGTGAAGGGCTTATCTTTTACTTTTTCTGTCAATTTTATTTTTGTTGAGTCAATTTCTTATTCCAACCTATTCTTTAGTTGGCAAGCATCATGTGGTGGGGAAAGATCCAAGCACATATATCCATTCAAATATATTTGATCATGAATTATTATTGTTAACAAATATACCTATGATAAATGAGTTGGGAGGCAAAACTTTAAGCCCCTATCTTTATTTGTGTTAGATGGATGCCATTTGTTCTAAAAATATGCTTTGAGTACTAGCAATCATAGAAGACTATATGATAATTGAGTGTGTGGAGCTCTTACTTAAACTTTGCTGAAAATAATATGCATTGTAATTGTTTGGTGACTAAGAACATAGGTTGTTAAGTTTCAAGAGAATGCATTGTTTGAACTATAACATGTGAATAGCTTGCTACTTGATCATGAGAAGTTTTATGAGATGAGCTACTGTTTATGATATATAATGATGCTGGCAAAAGTGATTGGAATTATCATTGATCAAACTTATGCACTATGCTAGCATTCACACTTCATAAATTATTTCTTTTATCATTTACCTACTCGAGGACGAGCAGGAATTAAGCTTGGGGATGCTGATATGTCTCCAACATATCTATAATTTATGAAGTATTCATGCCATGTTTACAACAATTTTATATTGTTTTGGTATGATTTGATTAGAACTAACCCGGACTTACGCTGTTTTTAGCAGAACTACCGTGGTGTTGTTTTTTTGTATAGAAATAAAAGTTCTCGGATTGGGATGAAAATTTACGATGATTTTTTGTGGACCAAAAGAGACCCCTGAAGCTTCGAGGAAGGACCAGAAGCCTCACGAGGAAGCGACAAGCCTGGGGGGCGCGCCCTCCCCCCAGGGCGCGCCTACCGATCTTGTCGCTCCCTCGTGGGCCCCCCTGGCGTAAATCCAACGCTGAAAAATCCTATAAATAGTGAAAACTCCGAAAAGAAACCTGGAACTCCCACGCCACCACTGCAAGCGTTTGTACCGAAGTGATCTCATCCGGAGCCATGTTCCGGCACTCTACCAGAGGGGGAAATCATCGCCGGAGGCCATCTTCATCATCCCAGCGGTTTCCATGACAAGGAAGGAGTAGTTCACCCTCGGGGCTGAGGGTATGTACCAGTAGCTATGTGTTTGATCTCTCTCTCGTGTTCTTGATTTGGCATAATCTTGATGTACCACGAGCTTTGATAATATAGTTGGATCATATGGTGTTCTTCCCTCTCTATCTTGTTGTGATGAATTGAGTCTTTCCCTTTGAGGTTTCATTGTTATCGGATTGAATACTTTGGGTTTGAGAACACTTGATGTATGTCTTGCATGTGGATACCCGTGGTGACAATGGGGTATTCTATTTAGTCACTTGATGTACATTTTGGTAATCAACTTGCAGATTCCCGTGACCTTGGGTTAATCTAGGCATATGGGTTGGTACACGTTTTCATCCTACTTTCTCCGATAGAAACTTTGGGGTACTCTTTGAAGTTCTTTGTGTGGATTGAATATTATGAATCTGAAATTGTTTGATGCATATCGAATAATCAACTCACGGATACTTGTGGTGACATTGGAGTATCTAGGTGACATTAGAGTTGGTTGATGCGTATCATATGGTGTTATTTTAGTACGAACTCTAGGGCTGTTTGTGATACTTATAGGAACGGCTCAATAGATTGATCGGAAAGGATAACTTTGAGGTGGTTTTGTACCCTACAACAATTTCTTCTTATGTTCTCCGCTAGATAACAACTTTGGGAGTGATTCTTTGTCACACGTTGAGGGATTGTTATATGATCCAATTATGTTAGCACTATTGAGAGATTGCACTAGTGAAATTATGAACCCTAGGCCTTGTTTCCAAGCATTGCAATACCATTTGTGCTCAGTTTTATCACTTGCTACCTTGCTGTTTTTATTATTTCACATTACAAAAACCTATATCTACTATCCGTACTACACTTGTATCACCATCTCTTCGCCGAACTAGTGCACCTATACAATTTACCATTGTATTGGGTGTGTTGGGGACACAAGAGATTCTTTGTATTTGATTGCAGGGTTGTTTGAGAGAGACCATCTTCATCCTACGCCTCCCACGGATTGATAAACCTTAGGTCATCCACTTGAGGGAAAATTGCTACTGTCCTACAAAACTCTGCACTTGGAGGCCCAGCAGAGTCTACAAGAAATAAAAGTTGCGTAGTAGACATCAAAACCGTGGTTCACAGTAGCCCCCGAGCCTTAAGTTAGTTAACAAACTAACTTGAGAGTCGATATGTTATCTCATTCTCGATGCAAAAACTTTTGAAAAGAAAGTTTTAATGCTGTATCCAGTTGCCCCCGATTCTCGTGTTGGTTTCGAGAAAACCATCGTGTGGATCGAATTTCATCAACCCAAGAACATCATAGGAAAAAAAATGCACTTTGATGTTGTGCAGAGCACCTCGTCCAGCCTCCAGATGAGGTCATCGAAACTAGAGGAGACCAAGAGCTGGCTTGCACAACTCAAGCTTGAGGTCCAGCGGCTCAAGGGTAGCCTCGAAGCGACCCCTGGTAAGTGACCAGCGTATTTTTGTTCATATTCTTTCTATGCGGGCTTATGCACTTATGCCATTGTTCTCCATTTTGGCTTTGCAGACATGGAGCAGCGCATGGTTGCCATGAAAGTCGAGCATGACAATGCTTGCGCCGAGGTGCAGGGCCTGCGGGAGAAGGCAAGTGAGGATGCCGATTAGCTCCGCAAGGAGCAGGAGACGTGTAAGGCCGCCCTGTTAAGGGTGGTTGTTGCTGAGGAGGACCTCACAAAGCGCGTCACGGAGTGCAACGCGCTGAAGGCTAATAAGGACACCGCTGCTACCGAGGTCAAGCGGGTCGGCCGGGACCTCTAGGAGGCCAAGTTCTAGGTGACGTCGGCGAAAGAAGAGCTGAAGCAGGCCTCGAAAACTGTCTTCGATAATGTAACATCCCAAAATTCTAAATTTTGGAATATTATATTAATTAAATAAATATGTTTGATTGTTTGTTTGATTGATTGACTGAAAGTGAGTGAAATTTGAAACTTTTTGAAAGTTTAATGAGAGGGAATGAAATGACCTTGCCAAAACTTTCACTTTGCAATTTGAACCCAGTGAATTCAAATTCATTTCAATACAAAACCCTGGAGTGAAGATGACATGACTTCTTCCATTTAAATGAAAAGGGTTTTGAAAGAATTTGAATTCCATTTGAAAATATTTCAAGTTCAGAAACTTTATGCAACTCAATGATTTTCTTGAGAGAAGATAAAATGACTTCTTCAAATTATAAGAAAGATGAGTTGGATGATTTTATTCAAATTATTTTTCTCCTAAAAATAAATATATGGAAATAAGGGTAAAATGATCCCCTTCAATGAACAATTGGGAGAAAATAAATTTGGAATCATTTTGGTATTTAAAAAAAATGAATTTTATTGGTTTTTATTGCAACAGTAGCGCTGTTTGATTTTTATGATTTTTTGTGGATTTTATTTGACTCTGAAAAATAGTTCATGTTTTAGGAAATATTTTTCTGAAAATTTTGATATATTATATGTCTATATAATATTTTTATTTTATTCGTTATATTTTACTTCGCGGGATTTTCTTTTCTGTTTTTATTTTTAAAAGAAAAAAATGGCCGAAGCCCAACCGCTAGGCCAGCGCTGGCCGCCGGCCCAGCTCGCCGAAAACGGCCCAATGCCGCTCTCCCTCGCGAAATCCCATCCGCTCGGTCGCCCGTTCCTCTCCCGTCGCCCCCACCCGCTGACGCGTGGCCCCCACGCCTTCTCTTTCCTTTCCCCTTCTCCATGCCAGGGCAGAGCCCGAGCCGAACACGCCCGACACCGCCGCCGCGCCCGATCTTCTCGGGATCACGCTCCCGAGCTTTCCCCTCGCGCACGCCTATGTCCTATAAATACCCTAGGGCCTCCTCTCTCTATTCCCCCTTAAACCATTGCCCAAGTCCACCCGTATACGCTGTAACACCCTGGTTTTCGCTCCTTGTTTTTTTTCCTTCGCGGGATTTGACTCCTGTCTTTTTTGATGTTGTCGGATTTTCTCTCGCTCTTGGGTATATGAAGATGGTCATTTACTCTTGCCTTTCCTATCCAACCAGAGACTCTCTCCAACCCAACCTTGCTACCCCGGATTTATTCTCAGGATTTTGCCGCCAAAACCCTACCTTCTGAGTTATCGGAAGGGAAACCCTAATTCCGGCAGTTACAAAGGAACCCCAATTTTATTTGCTCTGTTGCCTCCCAAATTTTCCCCAGTGATCATCCTATCTTTTTAAACCCTGGATATGCAAAAATATTTCCAAGTCATTTGCAATATTTTTCATTTAAAATTAATTCCTTTTTCTGCCAGTTAAAGGAATTAAATCCAGGAAAATATCTATCCATCTCCAAAGTTCATGAAAACTTGTGGAGATATTCTCTGTGATCATATTGAGCTCCCATAAAAATATTGGCCATAATTAAATAAGGGAAATTACATTTTCCTATTTTATGCCAATATTTCATTTTGGGCACTTTCCATAGGAACTACCATTTTGGTAGCCAGGAACAAATCCCAAATAATTTGTGGAGCTTCTCCTATCCATATCTTCAGCATTTTCATCAAGAACCCAAGTTCCATAGTTCATATTTTGAGCACATCATCGATTTCTTATTTCTGGACTTATTTTGAGGTTGTGAAGCAACTATATTTTATATTGCTTCAAAAATCTTGAAATTAATCCCGGACCTCAAATTCCATATATGATGTGAGTATGCCAAAATTCACATCATTTTACCTAGCCAATTTCTCCCAAAAATTCCATCTAGTTTCTGTCCAGCAGGAAGCTCTGTGAAGGAAGTACCACTTTGGAATTTCCAAATGAGCTGAAATTTGTCCAGTACCTCCATGCACCCAAATCACCTCCCCCCACCAAAATTAAGCTCATTCCATCAAGCCATTTGAGAACAACATCAAGATTTAGTTTCTGGACAAGATTTGGCATTCCAAAGGAAGTGCATGCAAAACTGGTCCAAATGGCTTCAAATTTGGCAAGCAGCTACCCGTTCTTACCAGATTTCATTATGACAAAGATCCAGCTCCTTTCCTTCATCCATTTATCCAGAAATGTCCATCCAAAGTTGCTGTCAGAATATGTTTTAGCAAGTTTTTCTCACCTCTCAGCCTCCTAGTGGATTCCAACTACTTCTAGCATCTATTTGACCTCTGAGTCACGCAATAGACAAGGTGTTGGGTCTAGTCGTGCGCCAGAGAGCATTTTGGCGTGGTGACCACACGGACAGCGAGCAGAAGCGCGTGCTCTGAGCACGGCACCTTTCGTGAGGTCAACTCCGGCCGGCCTCCGCTTGTCCGAGTGTGTCAAACGGCTCCGCGGCGTCCACCTGCCCCTCCCTAGACCCTTCTCCCCTCCAGTTTCCTCCTCCTCATGCCACGGCGAGTGCCGCCATGGCCACTATCGCACTGTGATCCGCCGTCGTCTTTCTCTCTGCTGGCTGCTTCGTCCTCGAGCTGTCGCCTCCGTTTGGCGCCGTCAGGTTGGCACCGCGCGCGTTCAACGCAAGCTCACCGCGAGCTCCAGTGCGCGGCTAAGGATGCCACGGCGGCCATCCCTATCTCCCCACCTCCTCGGGCTATAAATAGGCCACGCCCGTGGCCTCTCGAGCTCACTCCACCATCTCCTCTCCCTCCTAGACCCTCTAGCCCACTCCCGCAACCGCGCCCGGTCGAACCCCTCGCCGGAGCCCTCCCATGGCCGAAACTCTGCCGCCGGCCCTCTGCTCAAATTCGGGCACCCCGGCCATTCTCGGCTCCGTCCGAGCTCACCAGCGAGCGCGCTATACTCCGGGGAGCTCGCCCACCACCTCATTCAACCCATCGAGCCACCCGAGCTCCTCCCTCGCCGCGGGGCGCCGACCTCTGCCACTCCACGCAACCGCGTCACCGGCCATCCTTGGCACTCGTGGAGCCATCTCCTGGATGCGCCGCTCCACGGCAAGCATTCCGATGGTCGGGGCCTCGCCGGAGGTGACCTAGGTCGCCGGAACGAGCGCCGGCGCGGCGCGGCCTCGCCTCTACCTCTGTCGTCGCGGGGGAGAAGAAGGGAGAGCGGGAGGAGAGAGAGGACGGGGTGGGACCCGCCTGTAAGCTTCACAAGGGCTGGTCCAGTCAGCTAAGTGGAGGCGCCCGGCGGCCAGTACGTTTTCCCCATTGGGAAACGTATTTCCTCAAAGTGCGCTTTCAGTTTTCAGCTCAGCGCCGAAACCTCTAGTTAGTGAACGTTCGCCCGTTAAGAGCTACTTTGGACACAATTCTGTCCACTTCTCTGCCTAACGAACGAACGGCCCTCACTTCGCGATCATAACTCCGATTGAGGTAAATCCAACACCCACGTTCTCAGTTCGTCGAGCCCGTTCCGATGACATCACTTTCATGATGTTTGCACTTTCTGAAAATGCCCATTTTTCCCCTGCCCTATATTCAGCCCCTTTGAGAGGGAATCCTTTCCGGCGAATTTTTCCGCGAGGTGATCGCACTTCTCTCCGGTGAATCCATCGACCCCCAGGCAAGCCGACCATCTGATATATGCCCTAAAGCATTGCTCTGGGTTATTCTTGCGTGTTTAATTAATGAATATGCCTGTGTTAGAAATAATTAAACTCCTGCTAGTTGCATTTGCTATTTACATTACCTGCTAATGTTTATCATATGATCGCACTAGTGACTCGTAAGTGACATTATGGAGATAGGTTGTTATGTTTTCATCGTGCATTACTGCTGCTATTGCAATGATTAAGAATATGACTTAATAATGACAACCTCCTCCGTCGGCTGGATCGAGTCATAGTGCCACCGAACCGAGCTCATCAGTGCAGCCACATTTGCCTTTATGGGAAGGCCCTGGCTTGGTCTATTGTCGTGCCTCTTGTCGGTACCACCAAAGAGGGGGGATTATGCGTGCGTGCTACCCTGGCCCGGTAGGCGGCGATAATCCTGTGAGCCCTGTTTATGGTTATGTGCACAGGTCCCCGTTTGGGACAGTTTTGTTTGGCCACGACGGTGGCAGGTATCACGGGGTGACACAGGGGCCACCCAGGACTTGACCCTGGGAGGGTATGATTGTCAGTGGGGCCGTAAGAGTGCCATGCAATAGACAAGTTTTGTTGGAGTAGCACCGGTCCACCCGAATGGGAGCACGAGGCCAGGAGCTCCATAGTGTGGGTAAAGTGCGCAACCTCTGCAGAGTGTAAATCTATTCAAACAGCCGCGTCCTCGGTCATGGGACACAGTTCGTACTAGGTCACACTATTTGGTCTGTGTCGAGTCTGGAGGAACAAACTATATAATGTTATTGCTAAGGCTGAACCAGAGAATGGTAAGGTTTGTCAGACTTGCAGTACGGATGCATGGACATCAGATGATGTTAGGGGTATGAATGATAGCCATGTGATGGCTATGAGCTAAAGGGTCGGATGACCACAAGACTTGGATTGGACTGGGATCGGATTTGGTTTGGATCATGACATATTCGGAGTATGGATTATTTACTTCATATGTTTTACTTTAGTAGTTATCATGCTAGATAATCCTGTTATAACATGGTAATTAATATTGCTAGATAGGTGTGCTATGCCATGATATTAAATATTACTCTAATATCAAATGCATGCTTGAATGCCATGGATTGCTTTGCTTGGTGTATATGTTGGTTTGGTTTGCTTGCGAGTACATTCAAAAGTACTCAGCGGCCTTCAATGTGGCCAGGTTCACCTAAGGATCCGTCGAGGAGCCGGAGCGTTCGCGAGCTAGAAGAGTAACCCAGTCAGATCCCTGTGGATTGGAGCCGCACCAAGACCATCCTGCCTTAGATAGAGCTTTTCCGCTGCCATCACCTTTGTAAAACATTTCATGTAAGACTTATATATCCATTAATAGAAATGCATGTGTTCATGATACTTGTTGTAAACGCGCATGCCAGAGTGATTTCCTGGGCTAGTATGTGCAGCGACCGTCTGGCAACAGTGGTATTCAGGCGGGGCGACACATACGCCGCCGTCTCCATTTGGATCTCCGCCACTGAAGCTCTTTCCGCCGTCGCGTACATCGTCGGTGAGCTCCCCCTCGACCCCTCCTTCTGCCAATCGACTCCCCTCATCCGTGCGCTATTATTTGACATCTTCTCTTTGCCCAGAGACCACCGGAGTCAGTGCCACGAGCTCACCCGAGCCCGCCGGAGCACGCAGAGCACCCGAGGATCGCCGAGCTCGCCCCGCTCTCCACGGACATCCCCGAGCTCCACCAACTCCACCACCTGACGCGCCACCCTTCGCCGCGCCTCCCCGACCTCTCCGCCACCACCGAAGCCCACCGGAGCCGCCGCCTCGCTGTCGTCCTCTTCACTGCCGACGCCATCCCCGTCACTGTAAGCCCGGCCGCTCCCCTCTCCATTAGATCTTTAATCTATGGCTTAGATTAAACCAACGACTAGGTTTTATTTTATTAGATTGGTTTGGTTTTATTTATCCGGTTAGATCAAACCGAGGCAGCCGGTTTTCTTTTAATTAGCCGCAGCCACCGAATCCACTAAGTATCGGCCGTTCGCCCCTATGCTCTGCAGCAAACAGCCCATAGCCATCCACGTTCTGCCACGTGGCCACTGGCCGATCCGAAGTTTTGTCTTTATTTTGGTTTCTGTTTTAAAAACAGAAATAGTTTCAATCTTAGATTGCTTATATCTTTTAGGTTTTTAATCCAAATTGAGTGATTCTTTTTGCATTGGATTAAGAATTTCATCTAGTTTCTGTAGAATATCAATTTTGGCCATGTTTGAAAATTTTAAATCTGAGTTTGCATGAATTTTCTTCAAACCTTGTTTTGTGAATATCTTCAGTTTAAAAATAGCTATTTATTTAATTTTTTTTGCTAGTGATCACTTGATCTTTTGTCTAAACAGTAGGCTTTTGCAAATTAGTTTTTGTTTATTTTAAATTAGGCTTTTTGGCGAAACAGTACTGTTTTACATAGTTTATTGTTATTTTCTTTTCCCTTAGTATTTAATTGTTTTTAACTAAAACCTATATGTTTTTTTTGGACAAATTTAGTTTTGTTTCTGTTGGATACCACTAGACAATTTTATTTTATTTAAAAGTTTTATTTTCTTTAGTTTTGTAGTAAAACTTGCATAGGTCATAAATAGAGTTTATACAAGCTTGTTAATTGTGTCTTTTTGCTACTAAAAGTTTATGAAAAATCATTTCTGTTGTTTTACCTTTTCTTTTCTGTTAATTTACTAGTTTAGTATTTTTCTTTGTTGTTAAGTTTCACTTAGAACAAAACTATTTTGTAGTTAAGTCAAAAGGTTTTCCTAGTAGGTTCTTTATAGTTTTACTATTAGTTTTCTTTGAAGTTTTCTCCTTGGACTTTTGTTTGGTTTTTCCTATTGATTTTATTTATTGATTTTATTTGATGAACTGTTAATTTTGAGTGCTAGAATTGCTTGCTAGACTGTTTGCTTATATGATTGCCATGTCTGTTTAATATAGATTTTCAACGGAGTGACGAATTGTTCTACCAAGTTCATTTGCTGAGAGCGATAATATCTTCATCAACTTACCAGGCAAGTTCACTTTGACCATCGGTTTTTACCAAGTTTTATTTGCATGTAGTATCACCTTTTCAGCACTTCCTCTAGTAGTGTTATTGAATCTTGTAGTTGAGTAGAATGCATGAGGTAGGAACCCATCTCCCCTGTTACCAAGCCCGGGACGTTGTTTAGTTTTAAAGCTACGCTATAGTAGAGAGGGTTGGTATGAGTGCTCGGGAGTGGTGTGAGAATGGAGGACTCTACGTTAACGACGATAACTTCATGATGGCAATTTCAAGACCGGTATCCTTCAAGGCCTGCATCTACAAGACCTCAAGATTTCGAGGCTCGAGACAAGATTTCAATACACACTACTGGGTGAAGAATTGATTTTATGGGCACCCTGGAGCAACCGGTGGATGGCTGGGATGCATGGAGAAGCGCCATGACATCTTGCGGAAAGC
This sequence comes from Elymus sibiricus, assembly GCA_039707655.1. NCBI lineage: Eukaryota > Viridiplantae > Streptophyta > Magnoliopsida > Poales > Poaceae > Elymus > Elymus sibiricus. The sequence goes on along the minus strand of CM077672.1, from coordinate 19,220,054 downwards.
TTCACCCAGACACAAAGAGACGGAAGAATACTTCATGCCCGGAAGCTTACCTGTGCAACCGCAAGTCATTATGGGCTCTGGCTTGGTTGACCTTAGTTGTGCCTCTAGCTGGGACGGTGCTAGCAGATGTAGAACTACGGTAGGATTGGATGAGCACCGGACAGTGGCCAGAGGAACTCTTCAGAAGACCATGTTTCGGTCGTCTTGTTCTCAAACACCCTGAAGTGCAAGAACATAAAAAGAGGGATCGAATCTTGTGGGTAAAGTGCACAACACTCTGCAGAGTTAAAACCTAATCGATTAGCCATGTCCCCTGTTATGGACAATTTGAGCATCTGGACTTGGATCTATCTCTGAACTCTCAACACCGGACTGATAACTAATTGTGGGCAACTTATGATACTTGTGGGATATGAGACAGCGGTTGGCGGAACCATGTCATAGTAGATAACTCTATAGTAAAGACTCCTGTTATTCCTTTGATGTAGGGAAAATAAAAACCAGCTTTTATGCAAAAACTCAGACACAGAGCCACAAAGCCATATTGCATATAGAATAGTTTCATCATCTGTTTTTCTTATTGTGATCTTGCCGGTACATTCAATGTACTGACCTACGCGGCTGCAACGTATCATGTTGCAGGATTTTTCTACGACGAGTGAGTTTCATTGTAGGGTTATGGCTACACTCAACTTGCCAATGGCGTTGATGGGACTCCACACCCGTTTGTTTGTTTCCGCTGAGACTTATGAGGTATATATCAGTATTACGTTATTTATACATGTGATTGCACTTTGATATATACGTTGATGTACTGTGTGTGCCAGTATACTGATCCAGGGATGGCACAGATACACAGAGGCTTGACTATTTGAGGTCGGGTCACTACAGAGATGGTATCAAAGCACATGTTGACTATAGGACGTGACCCTAGAAAATGACGTAGTAATAGGAAGACCTTGATAGGAACAACTTTTATTTTATATTACTCTCGTAACCCTAGAATTTCTTTTACTGAACTTTCCTTATTTCAAATTATAGATGGAGAGCTACATTCTGAATGAAAGGGAACACTATGAGAATGTTCTTGGAGGCCCATTCCTAGTAGAACTAGTCGGACTGCTGAAGCTGCCGATACCTGAGATCAAGGCGTATAAAAGGAAGTCTGGATCATGGGGCGTCAAGACTCAAGTTTTCGGACATAAAGAAGACCCCAAGACTGGAGACATCACCTTTGGAATGCTAAATTCTGACTGTGATATGGGCATTAACACTGCCGTCCATGATGCTATCGCATGCTTGTGCTATCACCATCGAGCTGCGCTAAGCAAGCATTACTTTGGAAAGGTTGGATAGCAGAAGGTTGATGGAGCCACTATTGCCCTGACAAATGCACATCAGATGAAGTTTGCATCTCTGTTGGTGCATAACCAGGATCTGGAGCAGTATGTCAAGAATCTTGAGATGAACCTTCTGGAAGCCTTATTTGACAAGGAAGCACGTCGTGAAGAGCTCAGGATCCAGAAGCTGAAGGTAGCCAAGCTGGAGGAGGAGAATCTCAAGATTCCAAAGATACGTCAGGAACTGAAGGGCAGCAGGACCATGGCTCATGCCAAAGATGTTGAGATTCAGAAGCTCAAGGAACAACTCCAGGAAATACAAGGACGTCACAAGAAACTCCGAGTCAACAGGGATAATCTAGCAGAAGAACCTGAAGAGATCAAGTCCACACATAAGAAGCCCAGGGGAGACAAGGATCAAGTCCAGGATAACTAGCTTAGTAGTAGCCCCACCATGAGAGAATAAATATGAATGTTTTTGCGATTAAAGTATCTGACCATACCGACTTATGTGGGTGGCGATACTATAGGATTGTTTGAATAAGTGGATGTTTGGTTGTTATGGTTGGTGTTTATTGAGTGGTTGGATAGATACGTATTCGTAGGTTTGTATTTATTTCAACCTTGACAGACGTAAGTTACAGAAGAATAACAGAGGACTTCATATGGGAGAAGTGTCAGGAATTGGAAGACTCCCGAGCATTGAAGACCTGAAGAAATGAAGACTTCGTAACGAAACCGTAGTGAACCAGCCCATTACAAATGGTAGAAACTTTGAGTTGAGATTTTGTTGCTGAATGCTTGTGTGAGTATCTTTCTTCCTCTCTATTCTCATCCCAATACCCTCTTACTCAATAGATGATGAAGGAAGATGAACTCGTATTCTCTGGACTGATGACTCAGTTGGAGGTAGAGCTATGGATTGAAAACATGGAGAATCATTTCGGAAGCAATTTGGTTGTAAGGAAGTATGAGGTTCAATACGCTCTTCAGTACTTTGCAGAAAGTGCCGCAACCTTGTGGAAAATGCATCAAGCCATACAAGGATGTAATGGAGCAAAAAAAACTTGGGAGGAATTCAAGAAGACTCTGCTAAGATCCCGTCTCATCCGGAAGCATTATGATAACCCGATGAAGAAACCTTGTGCCTGCAAGATATGTGGAGAAATAGGACTCATCCAGGAAGAACACAAGGATGGATGGCCTCATTGTGTTGGAAATCACGAGGCAGAAGAATGCCCGACTGGGCAGGTTACATGTTTCTTGTGTGGAGGAACTACTCATTACTCGGCTCAGTGCCACATTTACCCCATGGTGCTAGCTATTTCCAAACAGCACAAGGAAGCAATGAAGGAAGCCCTCATGGAAGCTTTAGAAGAACCTGTGATGAAGACAGTTGTTGAAGACCCTGATGGAGAAGGCCTAACCAGATTTTTCTCCAATGCTTGCTATTCATGTGGACAAGAAGGACATTTTTCGCAGTATTGCACGAAGGAAAGCCAATTGTATTTGGGAGACTTCCCCACAGAAGAAGTGAAGTATGACCCACAGGAAATAGAAGCTTTAATCAGAACGAAGAAGTCCAAGAAGAGGAACCAAAGACATTCCCAGAACAACTCAATTTCTACTGAGAAATACCTGAGTCATATCACATGTTTCAAGTGCAAGAATTCAGGGCACTATTTCCATGAATGTCCAGAAAAGAAGCTAAAAATCGAAGGAGCCTACATAATCACAAAGAAGCCCCGAAACATGTCGGAAGTCATTTGTTTTCACTGCAAGGAAGCAGGACATTTTGCTATGGAATGTTCAGATCAGAAGAAAGCTGGAGCTGAGTAGTTGAGATTTTCATATTCGTAATAAGTGTAATAGGAAGCAATTTTATTTTCATAAGAATGTGGAGTTGAGTTATGTAATGGAAGTCTCCGAGATTGTAAAGATTCATGAATCAATAAAGTTAATGTGTCATGATTTCATATGTTGAATTGTATGAGTTGTTACTCTATGAACCAAGATTTTGACCATTTTCGAGGATATGAGAAATATGGTCGGTGTATGGATTGTGCAGTACATTTTAAGGGTAGTAATACCCTGTGTAAACACTAGACCAATGGAAAGGAAAATGTTGGAGTTTTGACAAAATAAGTTGGAGTTTTGTTTTCATTATTATGGTTACCCCAAGAATATGAAGGAATGAAGTATTATTAGATTTAAAGGAGGTGTAATGTTGGAATATGGAACATTTGTAACTCCAAGGATGAGTTAAAGCTGTACAAGTATTGAAGTGGGCCCATAAACCACAGGTCCCAGGATTTGCTAAGGAAAACAAGCCCAATCTTGTTGAAGAAGGAAGCCTGAAGAAGCTACGATATCATCAGCAGACGTTTCATAGGAGGTTACGTAAACCCCGAGAGTTGTGAAGAAACGATAGATGTATGTTTGGCTAGCAGAACCAATGGATTTACCCGAACCCAGTTTGAGGGCAAGAGAAATTCTGCAATGCTTGTGAGAATGCCCGAGTGTTAGAATTACGAGATTCGCTAGACCTTATACAGGGTAATGATCTGGGTGCGGAATGGATTGATCACCATACCAACTTACTCTTATCATTCGCTCTCGTTATTTTGTATGGTAAATCTAGAGTGACATACCTATAATAGAGAGACGACGATGTCAAAACCTTGTTTAAACCTTAGAATGGCAAGACGATGGAACCATGTACATGCAACCGTTGCCAATCATAGGATATACGGTGAGATTCAACCCAGACCCATTTACTGCAGGAAAACCAAAAATGGTTGACCATCATGAGAATTCTGATGGTAGTTAGTATTGACGATAGACCTATCAGCTAAGAAGACTCAGTCTCGAGAACAACCCTATTTTGATGGAAGGACACATGATTATGAGCAAAGAGGTTATGCCCTTATCGGAAGGGCATCAAAGAAGGAATTATCCCGAAGATATGAGAAGACTGACATTGTCAACCCAAAAGGTGGAAGACCGGAGTTTGAAGGAACCATGACTCTGATTTGAAGTGTGGTAGCACCCCAGACCTTTCCGAACAATGGATTTGCTAGAAGACCCCCCAACACTAACCTTTTCTTGCTAGCCTCTCCGAATCTCGAGGACGAGATTCATTTTAAGTGTGGTAGGTTTGTAACATCCCAAAATTCTAAATTTTGGAATGTTATATTAATTAAATTAATATGATTGATTGTTTGATTGTTTGTTTGATTGATTGACTGAAAGTGAGTGAAGTTTGAAACTTTTTGAAAGTTTAATGAGAGGGAATGAAATGACCTTGCCAAAACTTTCACTTTGCAATTTGAACCCAGTGAATTCAAATTCATTTCAATACAAAACCCTGGAGTGAAGATGACATGACTTCATCCATTTTAATGAAAAGGGTTTTGAAAGAATTTGAATTCCATTTGAAAATATTTCAAGTTCAGAAACTTTATGCAACTCAATGATTTTCTTGAGAGAAGATAAAATGACTTCTTCAAATTATAAGAAAGATGAGTTGGAAGATTTTATTCAAATTATTTTTCTCCTAAAAATAAATATATGGAAATAAGGGTAAAATGATCCCCTTCAATGAACAATTGGGAGAAAATAAATTTGGAATCATTTTGGTATTTAAAAAAATGAATTTTATTGGTTTTTATTGCAACAGTAGCGCTGTTTGATTTTTATGAATTTTTGTTGATTTTATTTGACTCTAAAAAATAGTTCATGTTTTAGGAAATCTTTTTCTGACAATTTTGATATATTATATGTCTATATTATATTTTTATTTTATTCGTTATATTTTACTTTTGTTTTCTGTTTTTATTTTTAAAAGAAAAAAATGGCCGAAGCCCAACCGCTAGGCCAGCGCTAGCCGCCGGCCCAGCTCGCCGAAAACGGCCCAATGCTGCGCTCCCGTCGCCCCCACCCGCTGACGCGTGGCCCCCACGCCTTCTCTTTTCTTTCCCCTTTTCCACGCCAGGGCAGAGCCCGAGCCGAACATGCCCGACACCGCCGCCACGCCCGATCTTCTCGGGATCGCGCTCCCGAGCTTTCCCCTCGCGCACGCCTATGTCCTATAAATACCCTAGGTCCTCCTCTCTCTATTCCCCTTAAACCCTCGCCCAAGTCCACCCGTATGCGCCGCCGTCTCCGTTTGGATCTCCGCCACCGAAGCTCTTTCCGCCGTCTCGTACGTCATCGGTGAGCTCCCCCTCGACCCCTCCTTCTGCCAATCAACTCCCCTCGTCCGTGCGCTATGATTTGACATCTTCTCGATGCCTAGAGACCACCGGAGTCAGTGCCACGAGCTCACCCGAGCCCGCCGGAGCACACAGAGCACCCGAGGATCGCCGAGCTCGCCCCGCTCTCCACGGACGTCCCCGAGCTCCACCAACACCAACACCTGACGCGCCACCCTTCGCCGTGCCTCCCCGACCTCTCCACCACTGCCGAAGCCCACCGGAGGCGCCGCCTCGCCGTCGTGCTCTTCACTACCGACGCCGTCCCCGTCACTGTAAGCCCAGCCGCTCGCCTCTCCGTTAGATCTTTAATCTACGGCTTAGATTAAACAAACGATTAGGTTTTATTTTATTAGATCGGTTCGGTTTTATTTATCCGGTTAGATCAAACCGAGGCAGCCGGTTTTCTTTTAATTGGCCGCAGCCACCGAATCCACTAAGTATCGGCCATCCGCCCCTATGCTCTGCAGCAAACAGCCCATAGCCATCCACGTTCTGCCATGTGGCCACTGGCCGATCCGAAGTTTTGTCTTTATTTTAGTTTCTGTTTTAAAAACAGAAATAGTTTCAATCTTAGATGGCTTATATCGTTTAGGTTTTTAATCCAAATTGAGTGATTCTTTTTTGCATTGGATTAAGAATTTCATCTAGTTTCTGTAGAATACCAAGTTTGGCCATGTTTGAAAATTCTAAATTTGAGTTTGCATGAATTTTCTTCAAACCTTGTTTTGTGAATATCTTGAGTTTAAAAATAGCTATTTAGTTAATTCTTTTTGCTAGTGATCACTTGATCTTTTGTCTAAACAGTAGGCTTTTGCAAATTAGTTTTTGTTTATTTTAAATTAGGGATTTATGCGAAACAATACTGTTTTACATAGTTTAGTGTTATTTTCTTTTCCCTTAGTATTTAATTGTTTTTAACTAAAACCTATATGTTTTTTTTTGAGAAATTTAGTTTTTTTTCTGTTGGATAATAGTAGACAATTTTATTTTATTCAAATTTTTTATTTTCTTTAGTTTTGTAGTAATACTTGCATAGGTCATAAATAGAGTTTTATAAAAGCTTGTTAATTGTTTCTTTTTGCTACTAAAAGTTTATGAAAAATACTTTCTGTTGTTTTACCTTTTCTTTTCTGTTAATTTACTACTTTAGTATTTTTCTTTGTTGCTAAGTTTCACTTAGAACAAAACTATTTTGTAGTTAAGTCAAAAGGTTTTCCTAGTAGGTTCTTTATAGTTTTACTATTAGTTTTCTTTGAAGTTTTCTCTTCGGACTTTTGTTTGGTTTTTCCTATTGATTTTCTTTATTGATTTATTTGATGAACTGGTAATTTTCAGTGCTAGAATTGTTTGCTAGACTGTTTGCTTATATGATTGCCATGTCTATTTAATATAGATTTTCAATGGAGTGATGAATAGTTCTACCAAGTTCATTTTCTGAGAGCGGTAATATCTTCATCAACTTACCAGGCAAGTTCACTTTGACCATCGGTTTTTACAAAGTTTTATTTGCTTGTAGTATCACCTTTTCAGCACTTCCTCTAGTAGTGTTATTGAATCTTGTAGTTGAGTAGAATGCATGAGGTAGGAACCCATCTCCCTGTTACCAAGCCCGGGACGTTGTTTAGTTTTAAAGCTACGCTATAGTAGATGGGGTTGGTATGAGTGCTCGGGAGTGGTGTGAGAATAGAGGACTCTACGTCAATGACGACAACTTCATGATGGCAATTTCAAGACCGGTATCCTTCAAGGCCTACATCTACAAGACCTCAAGATTTCAAGGCTCGAGACAATATTTCAATACACACTACTGGGTGAAGGATGGATTTGATGGGCACCCTGGAGCAAGTAGTGGATGGCCGGGATGCATGGAGAAGCGCCATGATATCTTGCGGAAAGCTTCACCTAGACTCATAGAGATGGAAGAATACTTCATGCCCGGAAGCTTACCTGTGCAATCGCAAGTCATTATGGGCTCTGGCTTGGTTTACCTTAGTTGTGCCTCTGGCTGGGACGGTGCTAGAAGATGTAGAACTATGGTAGGATTGGATGAGCATCGGACAGTGGTCAGAGGAACTCTTCGGAAGACCATGTTTCGGTCGTCTTGTTCTCAAACACCCTGAAGTGCAAGAACGTAAAAAGAGGGATCAAATCTTGTGGGTAAAGTGCACAACACTCTGTAGAGTTAAAACCTAATCGATTAGCCGTGTCCCCGGCTATGGACAATTTGAGCCTCTGGACTTGGATCTATCTCTGAACTCTCAACACCGGACTGATAACTCATTGTGGGCAACTTATGATACTTGTGGGATATGAGACAGCGGTTGGCGGAACCATGTCATAGTAGATAACTCTATAGTAGAGACTCCTGTTATTCCTTTGATGTAGGGAAAATAAAAACCAGCTTTTACGCAAAACTTAGACATAGAGCCACAAAGCCATATTGCATATAGAATAGTTTCATCATCTATTTTTCTTATTGGGATCTTTTCGGTACATTCAATGTACTGACCTACACGGCTGCAACGTATCAGGTTGCAGGATTTTTCTACAACGAGTGAGTTTCGTTGTAGGGTTACGGTCTACACTCAACCTGCCGATGGTGTTGATGGGACTCCACACCCTTTTGTTTGTTTCCGCTGAGACTTATGAGGTATATATCAGTATTACATTATTTATACATGTGATTGCACTTTGATATATACATTGATGTACTGTGTGTGCCAGCATATTGATCCAGGGATGGCAAAGATACACAGAGGCTTGACCGTTTGTGGTCAGATCACTACAGATAAGCCGTATCTTCTGCAGTGTATCTTCAAGAGACGAGCTTCCTATGAGCTGACGCAAGTGTGGCGTTCTCCAGCTGCTTTTCCTGATCTGGCTCTTAGTGCTGAGCAGGCTTGCCACTTTTATAGTGGGAGTCATGATGAGGCTCATGAACAGGTGTGGCTGTTCTGGCGTTAATTCCAGGATTCAACATGTAGTGTTTTCCTCAGAGAGAAGCTGAAGCAGATCAAGGAGCTGCAGAAATTGGTGCGGCCGGCGATGGAGCAGACCATCAAGGCCTTATGGCGTGAGGAGGCCTCCCTACCAGCTACTTCGAGTTATCCTGGCGTCTTCAAGAGGTGCATGCTCGGATCCGGGCTTGGCAGGTGTTAGCCTGCCGGGAAGGAGCTCGGCAGGCACGGGCAATGGTGTAGACACACTTTCCGAACCTGAACCTCAAGCCGGTCGCTAGTGTGGGTCCCGAAGACAGTGATGGTCAGGAGGACAAGCCGGATATCAACTTCAAGAAGGTGACGCCTTATGCTCGGCTTTCCGAGAAGGATTGCCGCCTGAAGAAGATAATAGATTAAATTTGCTGGCTATTTACCCTCGGTATGCCAAGGAGGGAGGTTGTATAAAAATATATTAAGTTCAACAAGCTACTTGGTTTTATATTGCTTTTGCTAGGAAAATTGAATTTGCTTTTTCAAAATTTTGATTTTGACTCAATCTTGACATTTTAACATGTAGTTAACCAGTCTTCGGCTTCTACCTCCAAGTTAACTTAGAGTGTTTTCCTGATACCAGCCGTTAGCCGATGTCTCAGTGCTCGATGGCGGCTAAACCAGAAAACGAGGCAATCCAACCTATAAGGCCTAAACTTACGCTTGCCAGATAGCATTTCTTTGATGGGCGAATAAATAGCTCCCCGGTTAAGGCTCTTCTAGACCGTGGTCCTCCTTATACCAGTGTTTGATCATGGCTGTGATAGCCAAGCTACTTTTCTATTGTGACCTCAGACATGCCAAGCACCATTATGAAAGCGATCATGGTGACTTATCGAAAAGCCCTTGTTAACACAAGTGACTTTTATGGTTTGGCTGTGTTCCGTCTTCCGACCTGCCGATTTTGTGACAGTCAGCTTTCGGCTTCTCCCACCTAAGGTACTTTACTGCTTTACCTAGAAGTAGCAATTGGAGAGGTGCTCCCGGTACATCCTTAGCCAAATGCGCGGAAACGTAAGGGGTAAACATAGGAGCCCGGCAATCCAGCATTTAACCCAAGACACAAGTCAAAATTGATGCTTATAATGGCGTAAGGTTCGAGGAAGTTGTCGTCAGCTCTGTGGAGTGCCTCGACGTTCGTGATTGGAGCTACTTTGCAGCCCTCGGGTGTGACCTGTGGCCCCACTTTGTGGCGTCCAACGAGGTGTGTGACCCGAGGATGATGGATAGCTATATTGATCATGATTGCATAAAGCACAATGCACTAGGAGCATGTTCGAGGCCCAAATTTGGGGCTTGTCTTTATTCAATCAAACTAAGGTCAAGCCTAATGATCGAGCTAAACAATAATTAAGGAAAAATGCTAAATATTTGTACAAATCGTCATAGCAGAGATAGTGTTCCAAGGTCCAAACTTCCGGCTTCATGTCCAGCGTCATCGTGTCGACCCGCATTCTCCACCTTCTTCCAGCCCTTGTGTGGCACCCCGGCTCAGAGGGACCGGAACGCCCCGTATTCCAGCCCAGAAATCCAGTCTTCTAGAATACGGCACTGCTTGGCATAAAACAAATCAGCTCTCATTACAAATGATAAAGGTACAAAGGTCTGCTATTATAAAGATTACAATGGCACGGCGACACTACGCCTGCTAAGGTAGCTCTATGCTAGCAGCGGAATAACTCGTAGCAGCGGAACGACGACGACGTGGTGAACTCCACTCCGCAGGGACTCTAGCTGGGACACGGTCTAGCTCACACGAACGGAATCCTCGACAAGCAATAAATCACGGCATCACCTGCATTCTGGCATCACACGCTAGGTGAGTACTTTGAATGTACTCGCAAGCTCACAACAACCAAAGCATCAAGGCAAAACAACAACATAGTATTAACAAGTTATCTTATTACCAACTCCTAAAAGGTGAAAGTAAAAATTACTTAGGGTAGTATGGTAAGACTAGAATCACTGACGAACCATCATTATGGGTCACATGGACCATCACACTCTTGGCTATCCGACCAAGCAATATATCATCTCGACCACCTTGTGATCAATCACTACTGGAATCAGAACATTTGCCGTCTGCCAGGTCTTTGCCGTCTGCTGGCAGACGGCAAAGAGGCTGTTTGCCGTCTGTCTTGCCAAAGCAGACGGCAAAGAAACAACTGATGGCAAAGAGGGTCTTTGCCATCTGCACTTCTTTGCCGTCTGCTGGCAGACGGCAAAGAACTCTTTGCCGTCTGCCAGCAGACGGCAAAGACCAAAGTGGGCCCCACGGGGCACGACACTGGCTAGGTCAAGCTCTTTGCCATCTGCCACTTCTTTGCCGTCTGCTGGCAGACGGCAAAGAGGTGAGGGTGGGGCCCACAATGTCACGGCGGGGGCGGGCTAACGGTTACCCTCTTTGCCGTCTGCTGGCAGACGGCAAAGAGGTCTTTGCCGTCTGCCAGCAGACGGCAAAGAAATGAACTTAACTTTCGGCCCCGCGCCTCTCTCTCTCTCTCACATCTCTTTCTCCCTCTCTCTCTCTCAGCGCCGCCGCCCCGCCCTCCCGCCGCCGCCCCCTCCCCGCAGCCCTCCTCCACCACCGCCCCCTCACTGCGGCCCTTCTCCACCACCGCCGGAGCCAGGCCGCGGCGCCGCCAGCCCCCTCCCCGCGGCCTTCCTCCACCACCTCGGCCCCGTCGCCCCCGCCGCCCCCTGCCCCGCCGCTCCGCCGCGTCGGGTCGCCGGCGAGCAGGCACCCCCGATGACCCAGCTCCGCCCCTCCCCCTCCGCCGCCCCGCGCCGCCGCCTAGACCCCCCTCCGGTGAGCTCCACCCTCCCCCCTATTTATGTTTTTTTTCTGTTTTTATTAGTTCATATTAGTTAGTTTATATTAGTTAGTTATTAGTTCATATTAGTTAGTATATATTAGGTAGAAAAAATTTATATAGAAAAGAAGAAAAGAAAAAACCTAGAAGAAAAAAAAGAAGAAAAGAAGAAGAAAAAAAAGGAAAAATAAAAAAGGAAAAGAACAAAAAATAAGAAGAAGAAGAAGAAACAGAAGAAGAGGAGGAGGAGAAGTAAAAAGAAGAAGAAGAAGAAGAAGAAAAAAAGAGGAGAGGAGGAGAAGAAGAACAGGAAAAAAGGAAAGGAAGAAGAAGAAGAGGAGGAGGAGGAGAAGAAAAAAGAAGAAGAGGTAGAAGAAGAAGAAAAAAGAGGAGAGGAGGAGAAGAAGAAGAGGAAAAAGGAAAGGAGGAAGAAGAAGAAGAAGAAGGAAAAAAAAGGAAGAAAATGAAGAAAAGGAAGAAGAGGAAGAAGAAGAAAAGAAAAAAAGAGGAAAAACCCCGACCCCGACCCCGACCCGAGACCCCGACCCCGACCCCGACCCCGACCAGACACCCCGACCCCGACACGACACCCCGACCCCGACCCCGCACCGCCCCCCGCCCCCCGGAGCCCGCCCCGTCGCCGGCCGCCCCGCCCAGCGGACCCAGGCCGCGGCGGCCGCCCTGCCCCGCCCCATCGCCCGAGCCGCGCCGCGTCGCGTCGCCCCGGCCCGCCGCCAGAGCCGCACCGTCGCCGGCGCCAGCTCCCCCCCACCCGCAGCCATCCTCCTCCCCGAGCCACCTCCCCCCCACCCGCAGCCACCGGAAGGTAAGCCCCCCTCCTCCCCTGTTCTTTTTTTTGTATTAGTTAGATAAACCTGGTGCCATGCTTATTTCATGTAGCACACAGTGAGAGCTTAGTATTTGGTGGATTGAAGACCAATTGGGTTCACAATTTTTAACTTGTAGGATTTGAGATTTATTTTGGTTTTAATACTTGGAAGCCTGTGATTCATCTTGTTCACGGATAAAACGATACATCCCCAGGTCGATTTGCTAGGTTCAACACCTTTAATCTAATATAGGTTTTATATTTGTCTTCCTCAGAACATAGAGCATTTATTGTTTATTATTGCAGCATATATTCTTTACTTTTTTTTCTTCCTATTTTTACAAAGATAATAGTATCATGAAACACCACAATATTATTTTGGGGTGGCGTCGAGGAGGCAAGGACCCACTATCTTGATGACAAAGGGAGGGGGCAAACTGTCTCCGCCCTTATCCCCTTAGAGGGAGAGGTTAGGAGAGAGCAAACCATGTCTTATAGCCTTAGAGAGAGAGTTTAGGAGAGAGCAAACCATGTCTTATAGCCTTAGAGAGAGAGGTTAGGAGAGAGCAAATCAATTCTTCTTCACAAGACGTGCGGTGCACGTGCACGTTTACTAGTTTAGGTAATAGGAGTAAGATTTAGGAGAAGAAAAAGGAAAGAAGAAGAGAAGAAGAAAAAGGAAAGAAGAAGAAGTAGAACAAAGATAGCAAATAAAAGAAAAGGACACCCCGACACCCCGACACCCCGACCCCGACCCGACACCCCGACCCCGACACGGCACCCCGACCCCGACACCCCGAGCCCGACACGGCACCCCGACACCCCGACACCCCCGACACCCCGACACCCCGACCCCGACACGACACCCCGACCACGACCCGACACCCCGACCCCGACACGGCACCCCGACACCACGACACCCCGACCCGACACCCCGACCCTGACACGACACCCCGACACCCCGACCCCGACACGACACCCCGACACCACGACGCCGACACCCCGACACTTAAATTAAGTATTCAATTTTTTAGGTATTCAATTTTTTATTATGTTCATGATGATGATACACTTAAATTATATACATATTATTCATGTCAGGTATTCATTCTTTTTATGTTGTACTAATTTCGTTTACTCTTTGTCATTGCAGGTGTTGACAGATGGTGGGCGCGGGTCGAGAGCGCTCCGAGGCTCCTACCTCGGCGCGTGGTGGGAGGGGTAGTTCCATTCCACCCCATAGCCTCCGGAGAGCGCTGGATCTCAGTATGCAGACACCACCGGCGGTCGCTTCTTCTTCGGCCGGGAGAGGTCGGGGGGGGAAGAAGGCTGGTAGAGGTGGACGTGGCGGCGGGAGAGGTAGGAAGGCTGCTACTACGCCTTCCTCGCCGCCACCCCCAGCTGATTCACCCGACCACAGGAGTGCTCCGTCTGAGATGGAGCCGCCTGAGGTGGACCCGTCTCGGACTCCGGTCCACGAGCCTCGGGCCGACGAGCCTATGGCAGACGCGCCTACGGCCGACGAGCCTCGGGCCGACGAGCCTTCGTCCCACGAGACTCCTTCCCACGAGACTCCGGAGCTCAGCAGGGATCACGCTGAGTCGCAGCGGAACCCATGGGCGGACTCGACGTAGTCGAGTGGCCGTGCTGAGGGTGGCTATAGTTCTGATAGCTATAGCGAGGGTGATTGGGTTGAGGGGCGCAAAGTCTACCAGCGTGGTGGTACAAAGCTCCCGCCCACCCCGGCGACCCTCGACCAGAGGTGGTTGATTGTGCCTAACGGGGACAAGTAAGTGCATTTACCCTTTTTTAACCTTTTGCCTTCACGTTTCTTCGAATATCTAATGCGTTGGCCTTGTCATACTACAGGTCTTGGACACACGAGCCTCAAGTCCGCAGGCCCAACAGTGTCCTTGGTGTGATTTGTCGCCAGAGCTTCCCGGGGTGGGTCACGTTGCCTGGTGAGGGCCGGGTTCGAGAGCTAGGAATGACCTGGGAGCACTACTTGGCTGCCCCGGCCCCGCCGGGGCATAGGATCGGCGATGTCGAGTGCCACAAGGTGGCCGACATTGTGATCCAGACGTTTTGGGTAATTTCTCCTTTGCCGTCCACGTTGTGTTTCCTTCTTTGATTGGCAACCCTAGTGATTGTACTAATCCGTGTTTTCTTGTTTTATTGCAGACCTTCTACAGGTGTGCTGAGGGACAGGAGGAGGCCGCGGCTCGGGTTATCGACAACGAGTGCAGGCGCCTACTTCAAAACTTTCGGCACGAGGCTCGGACGCAGGCAGTTCGAGACTACTTGGCCTCGGCTGGTATTAGGAGGAAAAGAGAGAAGTGCCGCGTCAAGTTTCTGAGTAAGGAGAAGTACATGAAGGTAATTACCTATTCTTAAGGCCTTGTACTTAGTTTCCTTGATTTGATTCGTAGGCGTAGCGCTCAAATTTCTCTTGCTTAACTTAGGTGCCCCCGAGATGGTGTGCGGATAGGATGGACTGTTGGGAGGCGTTGGTGGATGAGTGGTGCTCTACCCAATGGCGCTCCACCCACGACACTGCAAAGGACAAGCGTGGCAAAATGAAAGGTGTCCCACACCATCTAGGCAGCGTCAACCTACATCAGTACGGGGAAAACTGGGTATGTGGTTTGCTTCATTATTCATGCAAATTTATTCTTCATGCTAGCTTGAGCCCTCAACTAATAATCTGTTCCTCTCATTTAGGCGCGAGAGAACAAGGCTCCAGTGCCACAGCTGTTCGACCTCTATGCCATGTCCAATACTGCCTCGTACAAGAAGGCCAAGGCATTCTCTGAGTCTGACCTCGATGATCCAGATAAATTCAGCAACTGCGCCTCCCACCTCAAGCTTGTGAGGTACAGAGATGAGGGGAAGGCGAGGAAAGGGCCGGACTTTAACCCGAGCCAGCAACCTCTTGATCCAGAGCTGGTGATGATATCTGGTGGTGGGAGGCAGCATGGCTCGTTAGCCATTGGGAATGGACTGATACGTTGTAGTAGCACTCTCCCGCAGATCAAGAAGCGCCAGACCAGATCCGATCCTGAGATATTGCCTCGTGCACGGCCAGTGGAGCTCGAATTCAAGGTTAGTTATACGGACTCAGATACCTTTCCTTCATTACATTGTGTGTGCGGCCGTCGATGATTACAATGCTAACGAGTGGTGTTGCAGGCTGCTATTGAGGCAGAGAGAGCAAAGACCCAGGCGCTTCTAGAGGAGAGGGACCGGCAGGCGGCGGAGAGGGAGAGGGAGCTTGAGGACAGGACGGCTAATGCGTTGGAGGAGGAGAGGAACCGGAACATGATAGCTAACCGGGACGTATACGAGATGTTCGTGGTAAGTTTCTTCTGCATATTAGCCAAATCATGCACATAATGTTCCTTACAGTAGTATCTAATATGACTGACTCGTCAAAACCAAATGTGCAGACCCTGTGTGAGAAGAACGGCACGACCCCTCCGCCGATGCCAGTCATTGCTCCGGCGGGCACGGTGAGTTTCATTTGAATTGTTATTAGTTACTAGTCTTCACATTTGAGTTGCATCATGCTAACGATACATTGGAAATGATCTTTGGTGCAGCATAACTCCCGACAAGCATCGACCGATCCTCCTCCGTCAGCCACTGGCGCGACCGGTCCTACAACTACACCTACAACTACACCTCCGTGATGACGGTAAGTTTTCGCTAGTGTTTAGCATAACAAATGCGTACTTAGCTTAAGAAATGACCTATTTATCTCCAAAATGCCGTATACTTAGCTTAGTTTCCTCGAAAATGACATTATAACCTTACTTAGCTCCAAAATGACCAATTTTACCATCGATAGCTCTCAAATGACCTATACTTAGCTTAGCTTAAGAAATGACATATTTAGCTCTAAAATGACCTGTACTTAGCATTATTTCCTCCAAAATGACATAATAACCTTAATTAGCTCCAAAATGACCAATTTTACCACGGATAGCTCTAAATTGACCTATACTTAGCTTAGCTTAAGAAATCACCTATTTAGCTCCAAAATGACCTATTTAACCTAGGAAAGCTCTAAAATGACATATACTTAGCATTTATTCCTCCAAAAATGAATTTATATGGTTAGCTAGCTCAAAAATGACATAATAACCTTAATTAGCTCACAAATGACTTATTTAACCTAGGATAGCTCTAAAGTGACCTATACGTAGCATTTATTCCTCCGAAATGACTCAATATGCTTAGCTAGCTCAAAAATGACATAATATGCTTACGAAATGACCTATTTAGCTCCAAAATGACTTAATATGCTTAATTAGCTCAAAAATGGCATAATTACCTAGGTTAGCTCTGAAATGACCTATACTTAGCTTATTTAGTTCATTTATGACATACCTAGCATATTTAGGTCAAAAATGGCCTATTTAACTAGGTTAGCTCTAAAATGACACAAGTAAGCAATAAGAAGAAAAAAAAGAAAGAGAAGAAACATTCTTCTTCTTCTTCTTCTTCTTCTTCTTCTTCTTTTTCTTCTTCTTCTTCTAGTCTTCTTCTTCTTCTTTTTCTTCTTCTTCTTCTAGTCTTCTTCTTCTTCTAACTTTCTTCTTTCCCATTTTGCAGATTGGCTTCAGATCACGAAAGCTTGCGTTGGAGTCTACTCTTCTCCTTGTCCTTCCTTTTTGTTGTGATTTTGTAGGATGAACAATGTGAAACTTGCTACCAATATATGTATGTATGGATGAAACTATATGGACCTTTTGCTTAATTGTTGGATATGTTGGACTTTTCATTTGGTGTATATATGTGTTGGATGATCGTATCCATATGGCAGGGATATGTTGGCTATATGTACTTGTTGAAATATTTTGAAATGAATATATATATATATCTGTGAAATTGATTGAATTTAAGAAAAGAAAAAACAGCGGGAATATAGCCACTTTGCCGTCTGCTAGCAGACGGCAAAGGTCTTCGCCGTCTGCCAGCAGACGGCAAAGAGGCCACGTGGCAGCAGCCTGTGCAACCTGGGCTGGCCTATTTGGCCTCTTTGCCGTCTGCTGGCAGACGGCAAAGAGCCTGCGTTGGCCCAGCTGACGCATGACGTCAGCTTCAGCTCTTTGCCGTCTGCTGGCCGATGGCAAAGAGCGCCGTTAGCCCCCTAACGGGGTTGGCACCTTTTGTCTGCCGTCCAGGTGCTTTGCCGACTGCCAGCAGACGGCAAAGAGCTTTGCTTCTATGCCGTCTGCCAGCAGACGGCAAAGAGCTTTGCTTCTATGCCGTCTGCCAGCAGACGGCAAAGAGGCCTTTGCCGGCAGACGTTCAGCCGGAGTGTTGGTCGTCTGCTGGTAGACGGCAAAGGCTTTGCCGTCCGTAAAGTATGCCTTTGCCGTCTGCTATGGCAGACGGCAAAGAAGCTGATTCCTGTAGTGAATACATCCTTGTGATCACCGCGTGATCACAGTACCATCCGATGATCATCCTCAAGATCATCTCGATGTCATCAACGACCTCTTGCCAAACTGATACTTGCCAACAAACAACTATAAACCATAATATAAGTCATTCCGTCATTGTGACTGTTGATCGAACGGTGTGACCTACAACGAACTGTGTCCATGACCGAGGACGCGGCTATCGATAGATTATACAGTTTGCAGAGGTTACTACACTGTACCCACACCATGGAACTCATGGCCTCGTGCTCCCATCTGGGTGGACTAACGACATTCCGACAAAACCAATCTATTGCATGACACTCTCCTGGCCACTCCCGACAAACTCCCCTTTTGGGCTATGTCCTGGGTGGCCCCGATGTCATCTCGTGACATCCGCCACCTCTGTGGCTGCCACCGTCGTGGCCAAACATAAACAAACTCGTCCCAAACAGGGACACCTGGGTACAACACAACTCGGGTACAACCTAACTCGTGCGTCCTTTTTCCTTTGTATATTGTTCCCTTAGAATTTCCTATGATCGGACTTTCTGCCTCTGAGATGGATTGCTTCACTTTAGTTGAATTTCTGATGGGTCTTGCCACACATGTCAAACCTTATGCTGACTTGGATGGGTTCAACGTCTGCCGGTAATATCTTGAGAATAAATTTCTAGTCACCACGAAACCTTTGTATTTCTTCCATTGGTTTGCTCAAATCGATATGTGTCTTCCAGGTTCAAACAATGTTGAGAATCATTGTTGTTCTCTTAACGAGATCCGACTGCCCGTGGATGATATTGGGGCATCGGGATTTGTTTCCCTGTCCTGAGCTTGCGATTTCAAAACGTAGCCTCGCGAGTCTGGACTGACAATTGCACTGCCGGGAGAATATTTCTCATGACAGGTTGCCCTAGTATTCATGTCCATCAGTGAGAGCACCTGATCTGAGCTAGGTGCTCGACTTCATGCTGTCGGTATTGTCATCGGTGTTAATAGGCCGCGAGATAATGTAACACGATTACTGGAGTCAACATGCGGGAATGACTATGGAATCTTGCGTCAGATGCGTTTGACTGGGATAGTTCACACTTACCCTTCTAAACATGTGTAACCAGACAAACTGGTTAACGTGACCTGAGATCCTTATGGAATAGGATAGACCCCTGAATGTATGCTCATGTAGATCTTTATGGTCCCAACCTGACTTGGGTACCCGGACCCTGTCGGTCGTGCAGTAATCATCATATGTTTGCTGTTAGACTTACTCCTTGATTGTCAGTACTTTCTTTGTCTGAATCCCTTGCGGAAATGGTTGGCCTCATTTATTTATCAGTTCTTCTTGCGACCATAGTTATTGTTGGTGCAATATTTCATTATCATACCTTGTGCTTGCGCACGAAACAAGTCCTCATAATCATACCATATAGTTGGTACAGCGTGCGTGATTCGAGCTGATCAGACAAGGTTGTAACAAGAGTCTGTGATACCACCCTTTCCGGTGCTGAAAAACTGACCTTTGTAGTTACTGTCAAAACAGTGGTTTCAAGCTTATCTGCTTCACCATTTGTGGATTCACATGATATATACATCTGACTTTGCTTCCTCTGGCACGAATTATAGAGTTGTTGCATCCTGGCCTTCTTTTGGTAGATTTATTTGAACATATCTGTATCTTGGTATGAGTAACTTGCATGATCTGGGATGCACGCTACCCATTCATATGAAAATCCAAAGTTAAATACAAGATTTCCCGGAACAGACCTATGTTCTGACAGATTTCTGCCAAAACTGTTGCGGACCTGATTCTGAAGTTGCCCTGTCATAAACGGTCAACTTACTGTGTATTGTCTTGTAGCTGTATTGTGGACGGGGTGTAATGCGGTACTGAGGGTGACTGGATTGCTTGCTGAATAAGGCTGGATACCTTGCGCTCGAAGCTTTAGTCATGGTAGCGTGCTGGAGAAGGCTGGGTTCCATGCCTGAGAAGCTTCTCCGCTGGTTGCTTACTGAGGAAGATCCATTTCCTTATGCCGGGAGCTCTTATCGAGATATCTTGCTGTGGAAGATTGGGTATCTTGGGCAGGAAGCTGTCCATGTGTCATACAGAGGAAACTTGAGGAGCCTTGCTTCATAAGCTTCTTCCGGTACCGTGTGGAGGAAAGCTGAGCTCCTTACACCAGAAGCTTTGTACTGTGATCCGCGGACTGAATGCTGTATACATACCCATAACATTTTTATGTTGGCTATGTGTGTGAAAAGAATTGCCTGACTGTCTTTCTGGTTGAAGGTTGAACTCATAACCCCTTCTGTCTTTCTTTTGTAGTATAACATTTTTCAAATTCCACCCGTGGCTGAAATAAAACTTTATATATATCCATACCTTTGATGGAAAATATATTATTAGCGTTGCACCTATCTTGTCTTCCTGCCGGTTTGATCATTACTGCGGTAAGGTTGCACAACTGATGTAGACTTAATGTTGATAAATCCAAGCTATCATTTATATTCCCAATATAATGCAATCAACTGAGAGTGCCATACCGTTTAGCTGAGCTTCCAAATAACTGAGATACTCATTGCTTCTTCGGGTCCGATGGTGATTGATGAGCAACTTTCATCAGAGGGGAAATAAGGTAACACGAAAGGCTCAAAAGAAACAGCAAAGAAAACAACTCAATAGAACAATGGCACACGACAGGCACACAAGCATCCAAAAACGATACTACATCCATTACTACTCAACACCCATCACAACATGCGTGCTACTACAACTGATGCAACATGAGCTTTATGGATACTACTGCACTATGAACAAGCTAAGGCTGAGTAGCTGACAAAGCAGCTGGTGGAGGTGTAGGTGGAGCCATTGATGCTGGAGGTGCAGAAGTCAATGAAGAAGGCCGTGGGGGTGGAGCCATTGCGGCACCGAGCAATCTCCTGGCCCGGGTCGCGTCTCGGACTAGCTCAGCAATCAGCATATACTCGGCCGTCATGAAGCGGGACATGGACGGAATGGCCACATCATCATTAGGGCAAGTAGGAGTAAGCACGGTTTTCTTGCATCACCAACTCTTGATGACGAAGACCCGTAATTCCTGCCAGGGCTACGAGTTGAACTGCGTGATCTGGGGTGGCACCATATCCGCCATGGAATCTATAGGTACATCTTCCAATAGGGATCCTGGCATCTAGAAAGACATGGGCAACATACTCCAGTAATCTGCCTCCAAGCGGAACCTCAAACACTTGGTATCGCGGCGTCTCTCCATTGGGATAGAGGCTATGCCACACATCACGAAGTAGGGATGCGAAGCTGAGCGGTGCAGGGGCTGCGTTGAATTCAATAGGGATGGCGGCCATCTGCACTCATGGAATAGATGGTCAGAAGAAAGACAGAATCTATATGCATGCTATGCAACAACCAAGTGCAGAATTCAAATGCAACAAACAATCAGGATGCTATACTACCGGTTTCTATCGCTCGTGTTAACTAGGGCGTCCTACAGCCAGACCTGCTCTGATACCAACAGTTGTGGCACCCCGGCTCAGAGGGACCGGAACGCCCCGTATTCCAGCCCAGAAATCGAGTCTTCTGGAATACGGCACTGCTTGGCATAAAACAAATCAGCTCTCATTACAAATGATAAAGGTACAAAGGTTTGCTATTACAAAGAGTACAACGGCACGGCGACACTACACCTGCTAAGGTAGCTCTATGCTAGCAGCAGAATAACTCGTAGCAGCGGAATGACGACGATGGTGGTGAACTCCACTCCACAGGGACTCTGGCTGGGACTTGGTCTAGCTTGGACGAACGGAATCCTCGACAAGCAATAAATCATGGTATCACCTGCAATCTGGCATGACACGCCAGGTGAGTACTTTGAATGTACTCGCAAGCTCACAACAACCAAAAGCATCAAGGCAAAACAATAACATAGTATTAACAAGTTAACTTCTTACCAACTCCTATAAGGTGAAAGTAAAAATTACTTAGGTTAATATGGTAAGACTAGAATCACTGACAAACCATCATTGTGGGTCACATGGACCATCACTCTTGGCTATCCGACCAAGCAATATATCATCTTGATCACCTTGTGATCAATACATCCTTGTGATCTCCGCGTGATCACATTACCATCCGATGATCATCCTCAAGATCATCTCAATGTCATCAATGACCTCCTGCCAAACTGATACTTGCCCACAAACAACTATACACCATAATATAAGTCATTCCGTCATTGTGAGTGTTGATCGAACGGTGTGACCTACAACGAACTGTGTCCATGACCGAGGACACGACTATCGATAGATTATACACTCTGCAGAGGTTAGTACACTGTACCCACACCACGGAACTCATGGCCTCGTGCTCCCATTTGGGTGGACCAATGACATTCCGACAAAACCAATCTATTGCATGACACTCTCCCGGCCACTCCCGACAAACTCCCCTTTTGGGCTATGTCCTGGGTGGCCCCGATGTCATCTCGTGACATCCGCCACCTCTGTGGCTGCCACCGTCATGGCCAAACATAAACAAACTCGTCCCAAATGGGGACACCTGGGTACAACACAACTCGGGCACACAAGGTTATGACCGCCTACCGGGCCAGGGCAGCGCGAGCACATAACCTTCCCTAGTTGGAGGCACTATCGAGAGGCATGATAATAGACCGAATTAGGGCCTCCCATCCAGGAAAGTGTGGCTGCACTGGTGAGCTCGATTCGGTGGCACCTGACCAACGGAATGACAGAATTGATCCCCAAGATATATTCGTGATAGAATTATTATTCCACTGTTACATATTAAAATGTGATTCAAAACATAGCAATACCCATCCAAAATCCAAAGCATAAGATACCCATATCATTAGTATGAACTCCAGTAACATAATATTACATATGACCAAGAATAAAGCATGACTACTGCTACTAGAAATCCCGAAGTAACATGCCATCCTCAATCTACAAAACATTAGTCCAAGAGATCCAAGCATCATCATGGCAGTAGCATACTCACATATTATCCAATCATAATACAATGAATAAATCATTTCTAAATAATGCACTATTAAGCAATTTGATTTAAATAATCCATGACATTGCATTGCAATCATGCGAATGGAGGGTGTGGCTTGCCTTGCTCCAAAAGGGAGGGGAAGAGCTCCTGGTCTTCACCAACACACCACAAACACTCTGAAAACATTTTTGCAAGCATTTATAAATATCACATAATGCAAATACTTCTGTCCAGAAATTCTAGACAGAAGAGAAAAATACCAAATTCTACCAGAAAATAAAGGAGATCAGAAGAAAAATAATGCAAAAAGAATCAGTTCATTTGGACTTGTAGTTTAGGAGATATTCAAGGTCAAAGTTTGGTCAAATCTAGATTAAAATAGATTTAGAAATGAATTTCTGGAATTTCCACCAGAGGCCACGTCAAAGGTGTAGTTTGGGTCTACGCTTTCACTTAGAAAACGTTTCGGCGCGGCCGGAGTCACTGACCAGTGGGCCCCTTCGGTCAGATTTAATGGGCGAAAGAGAGAGGCAGGGGCGGCGGGCTCATCGGCGTTGAAACGGCGGCAAGGAGGCCACGACGATACTGGGAGTTGGCGGAGATGTATCGGGCGGACCGAGGCGGAGCTGCTCATACCCGTGGTTCCCTGAGAGATGGCCGGACGGCGTCGGCATCTTCGTCTCAGGCGGCTGCAAGCTACGGGTGCTGGCGAGATCGATGACTCTGGCGACCAATGGCTCGGGATAGAGGCTGAGGTGGACTAAGGGAGTGATAGGAGCTCGATGGTGACCTTGGCTCGTCCGGAGATGCACCGGAGCAAGCTGACCAAGGAAGAGGCCGAGCGGCGGAGCTCTGACTAGAGAGGAAGAAGAAGGGCTCTGGGGCTCGGCTGGATGGCGCTGGGGGTCGATTAGGTGAGGAGAAGGTCGAGTAGTGAGGTAAGCTGTGGCCGGGGACGGCTTATATAGGCGGATGGAGATGCCCGAGCTCGGGCGCCGCCACGGGCAAGATGGCCGGAGCTCTGGCAAACCACGGACGTGTGGCGCAAGGGCGAGCTCGGACGGCGACGTGAGCGAGCTAGTGGAGGCGCAGTAGGAGCAGACGCGGGATAAGCACGCGCGGTCGGCCACTAGGGCACTGTACACGCGCATGCGGCGATGACAGAGCCGCCGTGGCACGAGGAGAGGGAAAGTAGGAGGGGGGACAGGGCTAGGCGGCCAGGTGGACGACGGAGAGGAGGTGCGGCACCAGCAGACGCACGAATGCGGCCGAGAAGAAGAAGCCCGCAGCTCAGCGACACCCAGAGCGCGCTCTCTGCACACAGAGCACGCACACACACGTGACCATAGTGTGGCCACCACGTGCATGGCCACGGAGAGGGCACGTAGGCCTGGTGAACAATGTCCATTGCGTAGTCAATCCCTCCTACAGCCTCTCTGATGAGATGGATCGATCAAAGGGACTGTGGGCAGATGGGATGCATCAGAGGATTGTTGCTGTAGTCAACTAGGGTTAAAAGTTGTGGTCAAGTTACATAACCAATGGACCAGAGAGGATGTCTCCAGGGTTTAGGGTAGGAAGGATTACAGTCCTGTGAATTTTGAGATGAATTGGACAAGTTTTGAAGATAGTTGCTATGCAACTGCCGAAAACACCACAGAAACTAGATCAGGAAGATGCACTCACATGGAGTGTGAAATTGAGCTAAAATTTGGTGGAGAGCTGTGATTTAGGACCCGGTAGGCACTGGCAAAAGTTCATGCCATTTGGAAATACCTAGATGGTACTTCCTTCACAAAGGTCCTTTCTGCACAGAATCTTGGGAGAATATTATAGAGCAAATGGAGTGGAAAACTAATGTGAAATTTGGCATGCTCAAAGGATATAGGGGTATTTAGGTTCTGGATTAATTTCAGAATTTTTGAAGCAATATAAAATGTAGTTGCTTCATACACTGAAAATTTGACCAGAACCAAAGATTGGAAGGTGTGCTCACATAGATGGTTGGATGGAGCTAGAATTTTGTATAGGGGAATCATTTGAGCATATGAATAACCTGCCAAGATTTCAGCTCAAGTAGATACTCCTAGCTAGTACTTCCTTCACAAAGCTTCTTTCTGGACAGAAACTTTGGGAATTTGCTGAGGAAGATTCACTAGGCAAATGGAGCTGAATTTTGTCATGTGCTAATAATATGGATAGGAGAGTGTGCTAAAAAAGTTTGAGAGCCCTCAGGAAAATACAAATAGCACTTCCTTCACAAAGTGCCATACTGAATAGAATGGAAAAATGAATATTCCTGAATTATTTTTGAACTGGGCAAGGAAAGATTTGGACATATCTGGGGAATATATGATCCAAAGAATTTATGAGAATTATTTGGGAATTTTTGGAATGACATAAATATAGGTTGGTTCACAACCTAGGTCAAATAGGGTTATTCCTTTAATAAGAAAAAGGAATATTCCCTAAGAAAAGATTTTTGGAGTTGGGCTAGAATAAAGATTCCATGACCTAGGGAAAGATACATGGATGATATACTACTTGGAAGAAGAAGAAATGATGATCTCCCAGGTTTCAAGTCCATAGAACTGCTCTAAAAAGAAAACCAGAGCAAAAGCCAAATAGAACCAAAAGAAAAAGAAAGGGCCAAAAATCGGGGTGTTACACCTTGTCTATCTAGGGGTGGTGACGTCTGCACCTTCAAGCGTAGAGAGGTTCCCTACTCGTCATCTAAACCGAGAAGTGTGACACATCGGGACTAATAATTGTCGATAATGATCCGCTGCGTTCTGCAGTCCGAAGGGTGCTGCTCGGATAAGAATTT
The DNA here is from genome assembly GCA_039707655.1 of Elymus sibiricus. NCBI lineage: Eukaryota > Viridiplantae > Streptophyta > Magnoliopsida > Poales > Poaceae > Elymus > Elymus sibiricus. Next base: position 19,194,541 of record CM077672.1, on the reverse strand, counting down.
GGCCGTAAGAGGCCGAGGTTTGGGCCAGCCCCCAGTCAGGCTCAGCTAGATTATCCTGTCGATACTCGCGACGAGCATCCGGGGGTCCGAGAAGATAGTGACCGTATTGTGGGGCGGCCTCTTGGCCATGGTGCCTTCAGGTTATAAACCTTCGTGGGGAGTACCATGCATGTGCCCATGGCGCGTGGGTACATTGACTTTTACCTGATTGATGCCAGATGTAGGTTTGATACCTCGTCTGGGTCTTGATATCTTGGAATGCCGCCAAAGCTTGATGCCTAGTTTCTGAAGAGATCAATGTTGCCGGTTTACCCAAATTGGGGTTGTAACACCCTTGTAATTAAGCTACAGTGATCCACCCATGATTAGCCCAATTCATCAATGTTTTGCAAAGCTTAATTGCCACTTGTATCCAAATTCAACTCAAAATTTCAATTTAAGTTGCAAGTCAAATTTTTTTTTCAAACAGTGGAACAAAAATGTTGGTAAAATTTCAAATAATCCCTAAGTAATTGTGTTAAGGAAAACAACATCACTTGAATCACTAATTTGACCCCAACAACTAATTAACAGGACCAACATCATTAAGTTGAACCATTTAAATTCAAACATAATTTCAATCGTCTCAAAATGGCCTCAAACTTTGTTGATAGCTCCAGAATATTGCAAAGTATTTATGCGTAAAGTTTCAAGTTTAACAAAATTCATTTAGTGACCCAAAGAAATAGAAAACAGAGACAAAAGAAAGAAACAGAAAATAGAAAAGAAAAAGAGAGAAAAGCTCACTGTGCACCTAGGCCTCTAGTGCACAGGAAGAGGCCTAGCCCACCTGGAGGTCTTCTCCTTCCTCCCGTCGCCGTGCCGGCCGTGCACGCACCCGCGCTGTGGATGCGCACGCGTTGGCCATCCCCCGTCACTGCCGGCGCCCTGGAGGGGATAAGGAGGCCGCCCCGCACCCCAGGGACGAACCCTAGATCCCTCTTCCCCTTCTCCCTCGTGTCGCCATCGTCCTCACCACACGCTGTGAAGTCGCCGTCGCCATGACCAACCTCGCCCGTGTGCTCCCTGTTGCCCCCGCGGATTAGGAGCTTGTCCATGAGCTCCGCCTGCCTCCGCTATGTCATCTATGAGTACCATCTCGAGCCCGGGAGCACCAACACTGTCGCCCACGTTGTCTTCTTCCTCAAACTACCACCAGCGATCTTCTTTGATTCCGGCTGCCCTGCAGCTCCTAAGCCTTCACCGAGCCCCCTTGTGCCTTCATGGTGAGCCCCTGTCCAAAAGCCCTCTTCCCACGCCTCGATTCAGTGCCCGTAGCCGCTGCTGTCACCTTGGCGGACGCTCGCCGTCACTGTTTGCATAACCACTGTAGCCCCCACATGCAAAGCTCGTGCCCGAGCTTTGCATCGTGCTCCAGGCATCCCTAGGAAGCCAACGATGCCCTCAGCGCCCTTGTCATGCCCCGCAACGTCGAATCCATCCATGTCCGATTTCGGCCACCGCTGCACGTCGTCACTGCCGTCGATATAGGTCACCTTCGATTGAGCCAGTGCAACCGTTAGACGCGGCTCATCGCCCGGTTTTGAACGCGCCCTCCCGTGCGTCAAATGGTCGCCGGAGGACAAACCCCGACGCCCTCCACTGTTTCTATGGTCGCTAGAGCTTCGCCGCCGGTGCGCCACCGTTTAAACCACTGCCGCAGTCACTGCCATGTGGGTCCCGCACGATTAACCCGCTAATTAAGCCCTAAGCAGCCACTGACATGTGGGACCCCCTTCACTGTAGCAATTAGATTACACTAAATAAACGCAGTTAATTAACTCAGCCAATGATAGTAGGCCCCTGATGTCTACTATGCAACTTTCTTCTTGTACACTATGTTGGGCCTCCAAGCGCAGAGTTTTGTAGGACAGTAGCAAATTTCCCTCAAGTGGATGACCTAAGGTTTATCAATCCGTGAGAGTAATAGGATGAAGATGGTCTCTCTCAAACAAACCAGCAATCAAATACAAGAAATCTCTTCTGTCCCCAATACACCCAATACAATGGCTAATTGTGTAGGTGCACTAGTTCGGCGAAGAGATGGTGATAAGTAGATATAGGTTTTTGTAACCTGAAATAATAAAAACAGAAAGGTAGCAAGTAACAAAAGTGAGCACAAACAGCATTGCAATGCTTGAAAACAAGGCCTAGGGTTCATACTTTCACTAGTGCAATCATTCAACAGTGCTAACATAATTGAATCATATAACAATCCCTCAACGTGCGACAAAGAATCACTCCAAATTTCTTATCTAGAGGAGAACATAAGATGAAATTATTGTAGGGTACGAAACCACCTCAAAGTTATCTTTTCCGATCATTCTATTGAGCCATCCCTATAAGTGTCACAAACAGCCCTAGAGTTCGTACTAAAATAACACCATATGATACGCATCAACCAACTCTAATGTCACCTAGATACTCCAATGTCACCACAAGTCTCCGTGAGTTGATTATTCGATATGCATCAAACAATTTCAGATTCATAATATTCAATCCACACAAAGAACTTCAAAGAGTACCCCAAAGTTTCTATCGGAGAAAGAAGGATGAAAATGTGTACCAACCCATATGCCTAGATTACCCCAAGGTCACAGGAATCCGCAAGTTGATTACCAAAACATACATCAAGTGACTCAATAGAATACCCCATTGTCACCACGGGTATCCACATGCAAGACATACATAAAGTGTTCTCAAATCCCAAGATATTCGATACGATAATAATGAAACCTTAGAGGGAAAGACTCAATTCATCACAACAAGATAGAGAGGGAAGAACACCATATGATCCAACTATATTAACAAAGCTCGCGGTACATCAAGATCATGCCAAATCAAGAACACGAGAGAGATAGATCAAACACATAGCTACTGGTACATACCCTCAGCCCCGAGGGTGAACTACTACCTCCTCGTCATGGAGACCGCCGGGATGATGAAGATGGCCTCCGGTGATGATTCCCCCCCCCCCGGCAGAGTGCCAGAGAGGGCCTTCAGATGAGATCGCAGAAGAACAGAGGCTTGCGGCGGTGACACGGGAGTTCTAGGTTTCTTTTCGGCGTTTCCACTATTTATATTATTTTTTAGCGTTGGATTCACGCCGGGGGCCCACGAGAGAGCGACAAGCTCGGTAGGCGCGCCCTGGGGGGAGGGCGCGCCCCTAGGCATGTCGCTTCCTCGTGAGGCTTCTTGTCCTTCCTTGAAGCTTCGGGGGTCTCTTTTGGTCCACAAAAAATCACCGTAAATTTTCAGCCCAATCCGAGAACATTTATTTCTGCACAAAAAACAACACCATAGTAGTTCTGCTGAAAACAGCGTCAGTCCGGGTTAGTTCTAATCAAATCAAACCAAAACCATATGAAATTGTTGTAAACATGGCATGAATACTTCATAAATTATAGATATGTTGGAGACGTACCAGCATCCCCAAGCTTAATTCCTGCTCGTCCTCGTGTATGTAAATGATAAAAGAAATAATTTATGAAGTGTGAATGCTAGCATAGTGCATAAGTTTGATCAATGATAATTTCAGTCACTTTTTGTAGCATCATTATATATCATAAACAGTAGCTCATCTCATAAAACTTCTCATGATCAAGTAACAAGCTATTCACATGCTAAAGTATAGATCATAAACTTTCTTGAAAACTAACAAACTATGTTCTCAGTCATCAAACAATTGCAATTCGTCTTATTTTCAGGAAGGGTCTATGTAAGAGCTCTGATTTAGCAAATTCCATATACTCAACTATCATATAGTCTTCCATGATTGCTGACACTCAAAGCATATTTTTAGAATAAACCGTTTCAGTCAAACACATAGGAAGATAGGGGCTTAATGTTTTGCCTCCCAACATATTTATCTCACACTATTGGAATCAGGCACTTTGCCGTCTGCTATAGCAGACGGCAAAGGCATGCTTGGCGGACGGCAAAGGCTTTGCCGTCAGCCAGCAGACGGCAAACACTCCGGCTGAACGGCTGCCGGCAAAGGCCGCTTTGCCGTTTGCTGGCAGACGGCAAAGAACTTTCCTTCTTTGCCGTCTGCCAGCAGACGGCAAAGAGCGTGGACGGCACAGAAAAGGTTCCATCCCCGTTAGGTGGCTAACGGCGCTCTTTGCCGTCTGCTGGCAGACGGCAAAGAGCTGTAGATGACGTCAGCTGACGTCAGGCTTCAGCTGGGCCCAGGCAGGCTCTTTGCCGTCTGCTGGCAGACGGCAAAGAATTTTCCTTCTTTGCCGTCTGCCAGCAGACGGCAAAGAGCTGTAGATGACGTCAGCTGACGTCAGGCTTCAGCTGGGCCCAGGCAGGCTCTTTGCCGTCTGCCAGCAGACGACAAAGAGGCCACATAGGCCAGCCTAGGTTGCACAGGCTGCTGCCACGTGGCCTCTTTGCCGTCTGCCAGCAGACGGCAAAGTGGCTATATAGCCCCTGTTTTTTCTGTTTTTTGTTATATCAATTCATTTTCACAGAAATTCAAACACACACATATATATATATATATATATATATATATTCAGAATCACATAGTTTCAAACATCAAACATCATACATCAAACGTAGTTTCAAACATCAAACATAGTTTCACCATCGTCATCAAACATCATACATCCAATTCATATATACATAGTTTCACAAACATCTAATATGTAAACAGTGGCATTCTGCCCTTCCATGAAGTGAATCAAACCTGCAAAAATGGGAGTAAGAAATTAGAAGAAGAAGAAGAAGACTAGAAGAAGAGGAAGAAAAAGAAGAAGAAGAAGAAGAAGAAGAAGAAGAAGACTAGAAGAAGAAGAAGAAAAAGAAGAAGAAGAAGAAGAAGAAGAAGAAGAAGAAGAAGAAGGAGAAGAAGGAGAAGGAGAAGAAGAAGAAGGAGAAGGAGAAGAAGGAGAAGAAGAAGAGGAAGAAGAAGAAGGAGAAGAAGAAGAAGAAGAAGAAGAAGAAGAAGAAGAAGAAGAAGGAATAGAGGAGAAGAAGAAGAAGAAGAAGAAGAAGAAGAAGGAGAAGAAGAAGGAGAAGAAGGAGAAGAAGAAGGAGAAGAAGGAGAAGGAGAAGAAGGAGAAGGAGAAGGAGAAGGAGAAGGAGAAGGAGAAGAAGAATTAGAAGAAGAAGAAGGAGAAGAAGAAGAAGAAGAAGAAGGAATAGAGGAGAAGAAGGAGAAGAAGAAGAAGAAGAAGAAGAAGAAGGAGAAGAAGAAGAAGAAGAAGAAGAAGAAGGAGCTAAATAGGTCATATTAAGTCATTTTGGAGCTAAATAGGTCATTTTGGAGCATATTAAGTCATTTTGGAGCTAAATAGGTTATTTTGGAGCTAATTAAGGTTATTATATCATTTTTGAGCTAGCTAAGCATATAAATCCATTTTTCGAGGAATAAATGCTAAGTATAGGTCATTTTAGAGCTATCCTAGGTTAAATAGGTCATTTTGGAACTAATTAAGGTTGTTATGTCATTTTTTAGCTAGCTAAGCATATTAAAGTCATTTTGGAGAAATAAATGCTAAGTTTAGGTCATTTTAGAGCTATCCTAGGTTAAATAGGTCATTTTTGAGCTAATTAAGGTTATTATGTCATTTTTGAGCTAGCTAAGCATATTAAGTGATTTTGGAGGAATAAATGCTAAGAAGTAGAAGAAGAAGAAGATGATGATGAAGAAGATGAAGAAGAAGAAGAAGAAGAGGAGCTCTTCTTCTTCTTCCTCCTATTCCTTCTTTTCCTCCTCTTCCTTGTTTTTCTTTCATCTTATTCATTATTTGGAGAAATAAATGCTAAGTATACGTCATTTTAGAGCTATCCTAGGTTAAATAGGTCATTTTGGAGCTAATTAATGTTGTTATGTCATTTTTTAGCTAGCTAAGCATATTGAGTCATTTTGTTAAGCTAAACACTTGGGAAAACTTACCGTCATCACTTAGATGTAGGTGAAGGACCGGTCGCGCCAGTGGCAGACGGAGAAGCATCGGTCGATGCTTGTCGGGAGTTATGCTGCACCAAAGATCATTTGCAGTGTATCGTTAGCATGATGCAACTCAAATGTGAAGACTAGTAACTAATGACCATTCAAATGAAACTCACCGTGCCCGCCGGAGCAATGACTGGCATCGGCGGAGGGGTCGTGCCATTCTTTTCGCACATGCTCTGCACATTTGGTTTTCTCGAGTCAGTCATATTAGTTAGTAATGAAAGGAACATTACGTGCATGATTTGGCTAATATGCAGAAGAAACTTACCACGAAGAGCTCGTATAGGGCCCGTTGACCCGCCACGTTCCGGTTCCTCTCCTCCTCCAATAGCTTAGCCGTCCTCTCCTCCGCCTCCCTCTCCCTCGCCGCCGCCTGCCGTCTCTCTTCCTCTAGAAGCGCCTGGGTCCTCGCTTCTGCTTCCTCAAGAGCAGCCTAGGTCTTCGCTCTCTCTGCCTCAATAGCAGCCTGTAACACCACTCGTTAGCATTATAATCATCGACGGCCGCACACACAATGTAATGGAGGAAAGGTATCTGAGTCCGTATAACTAACCTGGAATTCGAGCTCCATTGGCAGTGTATCGTTAGCATGATGCAACTCATAGAAGGCCTTTGCAGATTCCTCCATCTCATCGTCCGAATCCCGAGCATCATCAAAGTCTTGCACCATGTCTTCGATCCCGGTACCATGCTCGTCGGTGCGACGACGAACCACCTCAGCTCTGGCACGTTGGGCAGACTCACCATGAAATCTCCACACCGTATAATCAGTCGTAAAACCCCACTTCTGCAAGTGTTTACCCATTGCATCCCGTGTCCACTTTCTATGGTTGTCGCACCGGACACAGGGGCACCAGGTTATATCCTGGCCATTTGCAAATGCGGCGCTCAGAAACCCCTTGGTTTTTGTTAACCATTCAATGGTCATTTCTTTCTGACTAGGGTGACCGGTGTACATCCAAGCACGATCACTCATCTTGCCTACCTACTAAACACACAAGAAATATATACATAATTCAGCAAACCATATTCATCAGTTAATAGAGTTTGTCAGTTTTATTACGTCCATGCAACCTAGACGCTAGTAGGTAAAGATAGGTCCTAATCCCACCCGAGTATGTGTAGATTGGGTTCGTTTTCCCATGCTCTGCTCCGGATCCGACGCAAAATTTCGGCAGCACCTCCCCGCTGTTCTCCTGATACACGTCTCGGCAATAAGCAGAGAGGATGTGTACCCGGAGAACAACAGGGAGGCACTGACGAAATTCTGCATCGGATCCGGAGCAGAGCATATGGGAAAACGAACCCAATCTACACATACTCGGGCTGTCCATGGATAACGTAGGACAATTCGAAAGAATCACGGTTATAAATATGCAAATGCATGTATATTTATAGATGTAACCCTTTCGAACGGGAGACGCATAGTGGTCACGCATACTGATGATTGACACCTATAGCTAGCAAGTTTCATCGGCACGAAGACCGGAACAGAGCAAATGAAGGGGGGAGGAGGAGATGTCATTTGTGCTCACCCACGAACGCAGGGGCGGAGCTCGTCGAACGCACGGGGAGGTCGTCGAACACCAGACCCTCGCAGGCCCGAAAGAACTGCACATTTAAATCCACCCGATCAACACAAATATATATGATGTTTTTCTTAACAAAATCGGGAAATATACTTCCTAACTCATAATTCACAAATATATGACCCCATCGGCCTCTGGAAGGCCGAAGAGCACCTTTTCGGTCAACAGGAGGCCGAAGAGGTGTCGGGGGTCGGGGGTGTTGTGTCTGGGTGGCGTGGTGTCGGGGTGTCGGGGTGTCGTGTCGGGGTCGGGGTGTCGGGGGGTGTCGTGTCTGGGTGTCGTGGTGTCAGGGGTGTCGGGGTGTCGGGGTCGGGGTCGGGGTCGGGGTGTCGGGGGGTGTCGTGTCTGGGTGTCGTGGTGTCGCGGTGTCAGGGGTGTCGGGGTCGGGGTGCCGTGTCGGGGTCGGGGTGTCGGGTCGGGGTCGGGGTGCCGTGTCGGTGTCGGGGTGTCGGGTTGGGGTCGGTGTCGGGGTGCCGTGCCGGGGTCGGTGTCGGGGTCGGGGTGTCGGGTCGGGGTCGGGTTGTCGGGTCGGGGTCGGGGTGCCGTGTCGGGGTCGGGATCGAGGTCGGGGTGTCGGGGTCGGCGTGTCGGGTCAGGGTCGGGTTGTCGGGTCGGGGTCGAGGTGCCGTGTCGGGGTCGGGGTTTTTTCTCTTTTTTTCTTTTCTTCTTCTTCCTCTTCTTTCTTTTCTTCCTTTTCTTCCTTTTTTTTTCCTTCTTCTTCTTCTTCTTCCTCCTTTCCTTTTTCCTCTTCTTCTTCTCCTCCTCTCCTCTTTTTTCTTCTTCTTCTTCCTCTTCTTCTTTTTTCTTCTCCTCCTCCTCCTCTTCTTCTTCTTCCTTTCCTTTTTTCCTCTTCTTCTTCTCCTCCTCTCCTCTTTTTTTCTTCTTCTTCTTCTTCTTTTTTCTCCTCCTCCTCCTCTTCTTCTGTTTCTTCTTCTTATTATTATTTTTTGTTCTTTTTCTTTTTTATTTTTCCTTTTTTTTCATCTTGTTTTCTTCTTTTTTTTCTTCTAGGTTTTTTTTCTACCTAAATGTCTAAATATTTTTTCCTATTTACCCAAACACCTAAACAACTATTTGCAAAACATCTAAAAACAGAAAACTAAAAATCTAATTAGAAAAACAGAAAAAAAAATTAAAAGGGAGGCAGGGGAAGCTCGCCAGAGAGGGGCAGGGGGCAGGGCGGCCGGCGGCGAGGAGAGGAGGCCGCCGGGGAGGGGGCGGCGGCGGCAGGAGGGCCGTGAGGAGGGGGCGGCGCCGCGGTGGTGGAGGTGCGCCACGGGGAGGGGGGCAGGCGGTGGTGGAGGGCGGGGAGGGGGCGGCGGCGGCGGTGAGAGAGGGGGGGAGGGGGCGGCGGCGAGAGGACGGGGAGGGGGCGGCGAGAGGGCGGGGAGGGGGTGGCGGCGGCGGCGGCGGTGAGAGAGGGGAACGGGCGCGGGTGTGGGAGAGAGAGAGGTGAGAGAAAGAGAGAGAGGCGGGAGGCGCGGGGGGATGGCGAAAATTAAGCCCCCTCTTTGCCGTCTGCTGGCAGACCGCAAAGAGGGGGGCCGTTAGCCCGTCCCAGCCGTTACACTGTGGGCCCCCCCCCCCCCTCACCTCTTTGCCGTCTGCTGATAGACGGCAAAGAGTTCTTTGCCGTCTGCCAGCAGACGGCAAAGAAGTGGCCCGTGTGACCTGGCAAGTGCAATACCAAGTGGGGCCCACTTTGTTCTTTGCCGTCTGCTGGCAGACGGCAAAGAACTCTTTGCCGTCTGCCAGCAGACCGCAAAGAAGTGCAAATGGCAAAGAGCCTCTTTGCCATCAGCATGTTCTTTGCCGTCTCCTTTATAAAAGCAGACGGCAAATATCCTCTTTGCCATCTGCCAGCAGACGGCAAAGAGCTGGCAGATGGCAAAGTCCCTGATTCCAGTAGTGTCAGGGATAATGTTAACAATAATAACTCATGATCACCTATATTCAACTGGATATATGTGCCTCAATCTTTCCCTGCCACATGATGCTTGCCAAGAGAGAAAATAAAAATGGAATAGAGAAGAACACTATTGAATCTTGCATAAAAGTAAATACATAAAGTAAAAGATAGGCCCTTTGCAGAGGGAAGCAGAGGTTGTCATGCGCTTTTTATTTTTGGATGTGCAAGCTCTTAATGTAAAGGAACATCACTTTATATTGCCCCTTGGGATAGCAACCTTTATTATGCAGTCCATCGCTTTTATTTCTTCACCATCACAAGTTCGTACAAAGATTATTTTCCCTTACAATAAAAGATCATACATATTTAGGAGAAATTTTTATTGCTTTAACACCGATGAAAACTTACTTGAAGGATCTTATCCAATCCATAGGTAGATATAGTGCACTCTCATGGCAAGAAACTGGGTTTAAGGGTTTTTGGATGCACAAGTAGTATCTCTACTTAGTACGAAATTTTGGCTAGCAAAAGATTATGGGCAAGCACCACATGTTAGAGGTTCCATGACAATATAACTTCTATGTGAATATAAACAAACATAACCCATTACGTTGTCTTCCTTGTCCAACATCAACTACTTGATTAACTTTGAAAATAATTAATGGGGGCTCACAATCATCGAATATGTCCAAGATAGTATATTTATATGTGAAATCTCTCTTCCTTCAATATTCTTTCATGAATTGTTCAAGTGACCAATGTTGTGTTTGCTAACTTTCAATAAATTTTACAACTTATACTTTTTGTATATGAAGTCACTACTCCCCATGGGACAAGCATATGAAGCACATATAATTTGAGATTTGTGATATTCAATTCATTCACCAATTTATTCTTAGGATATAAGTGAGGCACAAGAGTAAATGACAAACTACTCCAAAAATATATAAGTGAAGATCAAATGAGTAGTTAAATAATTAAGTAGCTATGTGACGACTCTCTCTCATTCAAGATTTCAGATCCAAGAATTTTATTCAAACATCAAACAAAATCAAATAAAATGACATTCCAAGAATAGCACATCTCATGCGAAGAAGCAAAAACATAGGCTCAACCGAGACTAACCGGTAATTGTTGATGAAGAAAGGTGGGATGCCTACCGGGGCATCCCCAAGATTAGATGCTTGAGACTTCTTGGAATATTAACTTGGGATGCCTTGGGCATCCCCAAGCTTGATCTCTTGTGTCTCCTTAATTCCTCTTGTATCACGGTTTCCCTAATCCTTAAAAACTTCATCCGCACAAAACTCAACAAGAACTCATGAGATAAGTTAGTATAAATCAATGCAAAACCTTGTCATTCTCTACTGTAAAAAATGAATAAAATTATAATTTAACATTTCATATTAAATGCTTTTGCATATTTAATACTCCTATCCTCAAATAGAACCAATAAACAAGCCAACATATGCAAACAATGCAAACATAACAGCAATCTGTCTAACCAGAACAGTCTGTAAGGGATGAAGCAAAATTCATACTTACTTCACTCCAAAAATTCTGAAAACTTACTACACTGTAGAAAATTTATCATATATTACTGTGTAAAAATTTCAAGATTTTATCATGTTCTGACTATTCAGGAATATTCAAGACATAACAGAAAACTATCTGTTTTCAAACAGCAACATATAGACTTGCAAATTGAGCATGGTAAAGGCTATACTTGTCACTTTTATTGAAATAAAAGATACCATCATGATTATTAATAACAGAAAGAAAATCTCAACAAAAGAGAATGACTCTCCAAGCAAAACACATATGATGTGACGAATAAAAATATAGTGCCGAGTGAGGTTACTGATAATGTTGAAGACGAAAGAGGGGATGCCTTCCGGGGCATCCCCAAGCTTAGTTGCTTGGGTAATCCTTGAATATTACCTTGCTGTGCCTTGGGCATCCCCAAGCTTAGGGTCTTGCCACTCCTTATTCCGCTCATATCGATATCTCACCAAAAAAACTTGAAAACTTCAATCACACAAAACATAACGGAACTTCGTGAGATGGGTTAGTATGATAATGGATAAATCATTCACTTTGGTAATGTGAAGGCAAGATTCATAATTGTTCTCACATAATTACTACTGTACTCTATCATTTCTACAATTTATATTAACCAATATAAGCCATAGAAACCATAAATCAAGCAAATTATGCATTGAAAAATAGAATCAGTCAAAAACAGAATAGTCTGTAATGATTGGAACAAACACCATACTTATGCAACTCCAAAAATTCTGAACAATTAGAAAAACGTAGAAAATTTGTATATAAATCATGTGTAAAAATTTCAGAAGGTTTTTACGCTCCAGTAAATTACAGGAATTTCTTCACTGGATGCAAAAGTTTCTGTTTTTGCATAGAATCAAGTCAACTATCATCCACAATATCCCAAAGGCTTTACTTGGCACATTATTGAAACAAAAGCTATAAAACATGATTAATACAGTCGCTTAATCATGTGAACACTCAAAAACAGTAGGTACAAATATTGGGTTGTCTCTCAACAAGCGCTTTTCTTTAATGCCTTTTTAGCTAGGCATGATGATTCCAATGATGCTCACATAAAAGTAAAGGATTGAAACATAACGGGAGCATCATGAAGCATATGACTAGCATATTTAAGCGTAACCCACTTCCTATGCATTGGGATTTTGTGAGCAAACAATTTGTGGGAGCAAGAATCAACTAGCATAGGAAGGCAAAACAAGTATTACTTCGAAACTTTCAACACATAGAGAGGAAACTTGATATTATTGCATATCTTCCCCTCTCATAATAATTTTCAGTAGCATCTTGAATGAATTCAACAATATAACTATCACATAAAGCATTCTTTTCATGATCCACAAGCATAATTTTTTTGTTACTCTCCACATAAGCAAATTTATTCTCATCAATAGTAGTGTTAGCAAACTCAACAAAATAAATATCATGAGGTACTTGATTGACATTACCAAATTGAATATTGAAATCATGATGACAAAATTCATGGTTATCATTATTATTTATAGCATACATGTCATCACCATAATCATCATAGATAGCAACTTTGTTGTCATAATCAATTGAAACCTCTTCCAAAATAGTGGAATCATCATTAAATAAAGTCACGACCTCTCCAAATCCACTTTCATAATTATTACAATAAGATTCAACACCCTCCAAAATAGTGGGATCATTAGTACCTAGAGATGACACTCTTCCAAACCCACTTTCATCAATATAATCATCATAAATATGAGGCATGCTTTCATCATAATAAATTTTCTCATCAAAACTTGGGGGACTAAAAATATCATCTTCATCAAACCACTACTAGAAAAAGGGCTATCCCTAATATCAACATTAGTGGCGCACTATAGATGTGGTGCGCCACTGCTATATAGCAATGGCGCACCAGTTGTAGGTGCTCCATTGCTATTTTTTTACTAATGGTGCACCAAAGAAGGAGTGCGCCATTGCTATTTTTTTCCTGGATCCACCCCCCTCCCCAGGCTTAGCAGTGGTGCACTATTGCCAGGTGCGCCACTGCTATTTTAGGTAACAGTGGCGCACCGACGCGAAGTGCGCCATTGCTATCTATACGTATGGCGCACCCCTACCAGTGCGCCATTGCTATCACCCCTTATCCCCTCCCTCTCGTCACGTTCTCTCCCCTCCCCTTCCTCCTGACACACCCACCCACCTCCCTCGTCTTCGATCTAGATCGGGAAGCCCCGGCCGCCCGCCTCTTCCTCTCCCTCCCGACCACGGCGAGCCCCCTTCCCCCCTCGCCGGAGCCTGATCTCGCACCGCTCATGCCCTAGATCCCGCCGACCAGAGCTTCGGATGCCATGCAGGCAGCGCTGCTCACCGGCGACCTCGACCACGCCGCTCCGGCAAGGTAAACCCCGCGCCGCGCCCTCTCTCCTCTCCTCCCTTCCTCTCCCTTTCTCTAATGTCCTCCCTTCCTCTCCCTTGATCTCCTGCTGCTCGCCCGCCTCCAGCAGCGCTAGGGTTTCGGGCGTGGGGCGCCTCGGTCACCGGCGCGGCTCCGGCGACTCCAGCATGGGCGGACACCGGCCGTTCTGTGGTGCGCGTTGGACTAATGCGGCTGCCGGCGGCAAGCGGTGGCATCCGGGGGAATCGCGCGCGGCCGCCTTGGTGAGGAGCCCAAGGCCAGGCGGAAGAACCACCCCCACGTACGCCCCCTCCCTCTCGATTTCACTCCCTGCCTTCCCTAACCTGTTGTTGTTCCTGATCTGTTCCAGTGCTGCCACTGTTGTATACATACCAAGGTTGAACGGACATGGGTAATAATCAACAAAAGGTTCATCTCCTCTTATGTTAGGCAAGAAACACAAATTTATGTAGATGAACTGCTCTGAATCTGTTAGCCCACGTACTCTGATTTTTTTTGATAGGCAAGCAATCCAAATCTCTGTAGATAAAATGCTCGGAATCCTGCTAGCTAATACTCTGAATTTTCTGTAGGCAAGCTCATATGTTGTAGAAAAGCCACCGCTCCCCGGTCTTCTTGCCTGCTCGCCTGCTCCCCGGCCTGCTAGCTGCTCTGTCTCCTCACGAGGGCGACACAGCCGCCTCCCCGGCATCTTCTCTGGCCTCCGCCACGGCCGCCGGCGCCGGCCTACTGCTGCTCCGCGCCATCGATGACGTAAGTACCAATGCATGGAAGCACGGTCGCCTGTTTCCTGCTGTGCATGAGACATTGATGATTGACCCTTAGCACAACATACTTGTCCCCGACTCAATCTAGTGAATTGTCTGAACCATGTAAATTTTGCAGCTGCGAATTATTGCTTTGGGAATGATAGCAAAATGCATTACTTGTAGATGAGTGAATTGTTATTGCCAATAGGTTGTTTGGATATCTACTGAGTTTGCATGTGCAAAACATCTAAATGCTGTAAGTTTTTTGTTGCATGCCATCCTGCAGACACCCGAAGCACTGTGATCACGGACACCACTCCTGACTCGACCTTCACATCCTCCATGCCCACCATGAGCCAGCAAAATCAATCATGAGGCAAGCTCTCTGCCTGATCTTGTTGTCTGTTTTATGCAATGAGTCAGATTGTTTACCCATGATAAATTGATGTCCGGATTAGCATGTATGTATGGAGCTGTGCTGGTCGATTTATTTCCTGATGCTTGCTAGTTGCTATTTGTGAGAGAGATTGAGATAGAGGTCTTGCTGTGAGAGTTTGTTTCTGTGCTGCTCTGAGAGAGATTTAGATATAGTCCAGGATGTGAGAGAGATTAGTGTAGAGAACAGAGGAGAAATAGCATAGGTGTGTGTGTTATTTGCACAGATAAGATGGTTCTATTGCTCTATATATATTTTATCATTTTACTTGTGTTGAAGTGAAATATTATACATATCCCAACATACTCTTGACTAGAATGTAAACTTTTCATAATTTACTGTTCTTTGTTTCAATAGGACATTTATTTCAACTATCTTATTGAAGATCTGGTATAGTCACATATACCAAGTGACTCATGCTCTAATCAACCACGATAGATATTCAACCAACCAACTCATTGTTAATATTCATATTTGATTTCTATCTGTGTGATTCTAAGACGTCCATATGTGTTCTTTTTTGCATGATTTCCAAATATATTTCTTCTTGCTCCTAAAATGTGCATTTTGACTGAAAAATGCAATGTTGTTGTGTATTGTTCCTTGTTTTTGTCATCTTATTGCTGGTGAGCTAATTATTGTCATTTTAAATAAAGGTTTGACAGCATGTTCTTCCCATAATTCATTCCTCATGTAGATTTGTTCTCACAATATGTCTTCTGATATTCTTTTGCACGTAATTGAGATAGAACATAAGATACTACACTGAGTTTGGTTTAGAAGGGTTACTACACTTGAGATGGAACACATTTCTCAAGACAGCGTCTGCACTACTTCAACAGCGTCTCCACTACTTCTAATATTGTTTTTCAGTAGCTTTTTTCTGCACCTTTTTCTTTCAGTTCTTAGTGCTGCTGCCCCATGAACACATTTTTTTTAATTTGACTGTACATTCAAATGAAACCTTTGTTAAGTATACTCTCCAAAATTCAGTTAACAGTAGCCTAACTGAATTTTCTATTTCTGAATTTATAAACTCACTTTATATTCAGTTTATAAATTAACAGTAGCTCCAAAATTAAGTATCATTCGCATGGATCAACTGTTATTTTATTTTTTGGAGGATAAAGTTCAGATCATGAATAATGGCATCACAAAGGGCATATGGGTGGTAATGGGCAAAAATCACTCACATGAAGGCTCATAGATGAATTCATATCTTAGGCTGCAACCAGCTCATGGAGCAGATGGGAAGAGTGCAGGAAACATACAAGATTTCTAAGTTTAGAAATAGAAGAGCTTACACTGTAGCATACCATTACAAGTGAACTTGGCACAATTACACATGTCCTGAACCTCATAGAATCTGACACTAGCAAGTCTTCCTTCATTGAGATGCAAGTACTACTTTTACATTGTCATGACAGGAACAATTAATGATAGATACTCATCGAAAGTGGGCTCCTATCAAAATTCATTTCCATTATAATCTTACTCATACAATATTCACACCATGTAATTCTGGAAATATATGCTCATATCTAGTTCTGCATCAAAAATGACAATATTGACATGTTATAAATAGTTTGTTTGTCTTTCTGTTTATTTTGTTACATTTTGCAGGGATAAAGTGAAGAAAAAGAAGAAAAGATTACTAGAAGATTAGTTTTAGGATTTTCTTTTATTTCCTTGCAATTTCCCTTTTATTGGATACTTGTAAAGACATTGTAATATTCGTACTATAATAAAAATTATGATTCTATTTCATTTTTTGTTTTTAAATTATTTTTCCTTATAGGTTGTTTTCTGTAAATTTGGATTTTTTTTGTTTTCCAAATACATTAGTAGTGGCGCATTTCATCCCTTATTAGTGGCGCACCTTCATTTATTACTAGTGGCGCACCTATAAGGCTATTAGTGGCGCACCTGGAGGGAATACCAGTGGAGCACCTAAGGGTTAGTAATGGCGCACCATGTGGTGCGCCACTGGTATTTGGATTACCAATGGCGCACCAAAGGTGCGCCATTACTAACAATTACTAGTGGCGTGTTAATAGTGGCGCACCTATAGTGCGCCATTAATAGGAAAAATGGGTGCGCCACTAATAGCCTTTTTTCTAGTAGTGAACATAGCATCCCCAAGATTATGGGTTTGCATATCATTAGCATCATGGATATTCATAGAAAGCATACTAGCAACATTCCAATCATGCTCATCATTCAAAGGACTCACATTAAACATTTTATTGAATTCTTCCTCTAACAATTGAGTACAATTATCAGAATCCTTATTTTCAAGAAAGACATCATAAAAGTAAAGCATTTGATGGAACTTCAATTCCATTTTTTTGTAGTTTTATTTTATAAGCCAAACTAGTGATAAACAAGAAACTAAAAGATTCAATTGCAAGATCTAAAGATATACCTTCAAGCACTCACCTCCCCGGCAACGGCACCAGAAATGAGCTTGATGTCTACTATGCAACTTTCTTCTTGTAGACTCTGTTGGGCCTCCAAGCGCAGAGTTTTGTAGGACAGTAGCAAATTTCCCCCAAGTGGATGACCTAAGGTTTATCAATCCGTGGGAGGTGTAGGATGAAGATGGTCTCTCTTAAACAACCCTGTAATCAAGTACAAGAAATCTCTTGTGTCCCCAATATACCCAATACAATGGCAAACTGTATAGGTGCACTAGTTCAGTGAAGAGATGGTGATACATGTGTAGTATGGATTGTAGCTATAGGTTTTTATAATCTGAAATAATAAAAACAACTAGGTAGCCAGTAACAAAAGTGAGCACAAACGGTATTGCAATGCTTGAAAACAAGGCCTAGGGTTCATACTTTCACTAGTGCAATCTCTCAACAATGCAAACATAATTGAATCATATAACAACCCCTCAACGTGTGACAAAGAATCCCTCCAAAGTTCTTATCTAGCAGAGAACATAAGATGAAATTGTTGTAGGGTATGAAACCACCTCAAAGTTATCTTTTCCGATCAATCTATTGAGACATCCCTATAAGTGTCACAAACAGCCCTAGAGTTCATACTAAAATAACACCATATGATACACATCAACCAACTCTAATGTCACCTAGATACTCCAATGTCACCACAAGTATCCATGAGTTGATTATTTGATATGCATCAAACAATTTCAGATTCGTAATATTCAATCCACACAAAGAACTTCAAAGAGTACCCCAAAGTTTCTATCGAAGAAAGAAGGATGAAAACGTGCACCAACCCATATGCCTAGATTACCCCAAGGTCACGGGTATCCGAAAGTTGATTACCAAAATATACATCAAGTGACTCAATAGAATATCCCATTGTCACCACGGGTATCCACATGCAAGACATACATCAAGCGTTCTCAAATCGCAAGATATTCAATCCGATAATAATGAAACCTCGGAGGGAAACACTCAATTCATCACAATAAGATAGAGAGGGAAGAACACCATATGATCCAACTATACTAACAAAGCTCACGGTACATCAAGATCGTGCCAAATCAAGAACACGAGAGAGAGAGAGAGAGATCAAACACATAGCTACTGGTACATACCCTCAGCCCCGAGGGTGAACTACTCCCTCCTCGTCATGGAAACCGCCGGGATGATGAAGATGGCCTCTGGTGATGATTCCCCCTCCGGTAGAGTGCCAGAGAGGGCGTCCAGATGAGATCGTGGAAGAACAGAGGCTTGCGGCGGTGACACGGGAGTTCTAGGTTTCTATTCGGGGTTTTCACTATTTAAAAGATTTTTCAGCATTGGATTCATGCTAGGGGGGCCACGAGGGAGTGACAAGCTCGGTAGGCGCGCCCTGGGGGGAGGGCATGCTCCCCAGGCATGTCGCGTCCTCATGAGGCTTCTGGTCCTTCCTCGAAGCTTCGGGGGTCTCTTTTGGTCCAAAAAAATCACCATAAATTTTCAACCCAATCCGAGAACTTTTATTTCTGCACAAAAAACAACACCACGGTAGTTCTGCTAAAAACAGCGTCAGTCCGGGTTAGTTCTAATCAAATCATACCAAAACCATATGAAATTGTTGTAAACATGGCATGCATACTTCATAAATACTAGATACGTTGGAGACGTATCAGCCCCACTCGGCTAATTAACTTAATTAGTTTAATAAAACCCAATTAATACAAACAGTCAATGACTGCTGGGACACCCACTAATTAACCTATTTAAATTAACTCTAATTCTGTCTTAGTCAATGATAGGTGGGACCCCCTGGTCAGTTTGACCAGTCAAAGTCCAGAGTTGACTGCTGAATGGGCAGTCAATCGGGCCCCACTGCCAGTCTCACCTGCACAATGCTGGGTACACTTCTGTGCACCCATACCAATTTAGCTATTTAATAATTCAAATTAAATAAATCCTGAAATTCTTGAAAATACTTAAAACTTTGGAAATTCATATAAAATTATCCGTAACTCGGATGAAAATAATTTATATATGAAAAATGATCAGAAAAATATAACGAATCCGAATATGCCATCTATATGCATGACAAACATCATTATCATAATGAACATTGAACTTCTGCACCAGGATCAATATAGAAAATAATACCTGGAGTCAGGAAAATATTCCAAATATTTCCCCCCTTCCAATTAAAATGCTTAGTAATACATTAGAGCACATCATGATCACAATTGTCATGCCATGCATCTGTGTTCCATTTGTATGCCTGTTATTTATTTGTTTCTGCTCCTCTGCTTTTCTAGGTAGACCCCGAGACTGCCGTAGACCCTGAGTACGACTACACCACTGACGATCCGTCCTTCTCAGTAGAGCTTCCAAGCAAGCAAACCCCCTTGATCATTTCGATATCGCCCATTCTTTCCCTCTACTTCTTGCATTAGTGTATTGATACAATTGTTGATTTATTGGTAGATCCTATTCTGATGCATAGCGTGATGTTGTTAACTGTTGTTGATACTTTACCTGCTATCCTATCATGCTTAGATTAGTTATTCTAGAGTCCCATCAGTGTCCCTACACCCTTGTCCGTTTTCCATGCTATATTATCGGGCCATGGTCCCTCTGGGCGATGATCACGGATATACTTTATACTGTTACACTATACCTGCTTTATACTAAAGCCGGGTCGGCTCGGAGAGCACCCGCGAGTGTTTCACTATGGCAGAATGACAGGGCAAGTAGAGACCATCTAGGAGAGAGGTGGGCCTGGCCCAGGTCGGTGTCAACGGTTACTTAACAATAACACGCTAATGAGTTTTGGGTATTTGATCTGAGATTGCCACCGGCATATATGCACTAACCGCCATGTGGGATAATGTTATGGGGCCCTCGGCGTCGTCAGTTCCTCCTGAAAGCTACCCAGATGTCACAGTTCAGAATTGCAGGTTGATTGTTGGGGCGAGCGGATACTGCCTGCTGCTCATGCAGAGATGGGCTTGGTCCCCGGCCGGCCACATAACGTGCCAGGAGCGCTTAGGGGGAGCGGCCGAACAACCCTTCATGCTTAGGATTAGACCGGCGGGTAACCTCTCTGGAGAGCTGAGGTAGGACTTCGGCATGTCAATCATCTGAGGCTGGGCAGACCCGTGGAAAAGTGTGTCCGGCCATAGGGTAATCGAGTGTGTCGGGCTATGTGGTGCACTCCTGCAGGGAAGACAAAACTATTCGAATAGCCGTGTCCACGGTAACAGGACGACTTGGAAATGTATCCTGAGCTTTACAACTTAAACTGGATACTTGTTAAAATACACCAAGATAATAGATAGGAATACCCGGTGATCACTTTCTCGCAGGGAGTCGAGGGAGGATCTCAGGTTATGTTGTTGCATTATGATTACAAGTTGGTATCATTTACGCTACTCTTTTCAATTGCTGCAAGATGCTAGTAGTCTTCATTAAGTTGAGCTTCTCCCCCATATTGTGGCATTTCTACAGTATAGTCCAAAGATATAGCCCCATTCCTTTGATACCAATGCATATGTAGCACAGATCTGACGTAAGTCTTGCGAGTACTTTGGATGAGTACTTATGGTTGCTTTGCTATCTTTTTCTTCCACCCAGTTGCTGCGTTCAGATGATAGCACCTTGGAGCCCGAGGATCCCGATGCTGGATAATATTTGGAGTACGACGGTCGGGGGGATGACCCCCGGGTAGGCTCAGGGAGACAAGTCAACATTTCAAAGAATCGAGATGGCCCACCTCCCTCAAACCGGCTGGCCCCTCGGCCGGCTACCCCCGCTCTAAGTTGGCTAGACGGGCGGCCTGCCCGGCTGGCTTGCGGCAGCCGACAGCCGACGGGGTCAGCGCCCATCACATCCAACCATACCAAGTACAAACACAAGACCCCCCCACGATGTGGGGGCGTGGCTACAGCGATGTCAGAACCGCTGACCGCGGCACCCTACGTCCGGGCAGCCCGGCGCTGTGGAGGCGATGCGCCACCCACTCCGTGACGCCATGGCCTGCAGGTTACAGGGCCGCGCAGCCGACGGGCCCCGCGGCCAACAGGGCCCCCCAACTGGCAGGTCCCACTGGGGGCCGGAGACGCTGGCAGCGGGGGCCCTCCCCTCTTTCTCAAACATTTTGTAACCTAGGAGGCCCAAGTATAAGGCCTCCCAGGAGCCCCCCGAGGCGGGGGTCGGCTCATTTTCTTTCCATGATGCCCACACTCGCGAGGGAGAGAGCAGAGCTAGAGCCTCTTCTTCCTCCTCTGATACAGCTCTAGGAGCAACCATGTACACCTAGTGCTCATCCATCGATCCTTGCATTACTAGGGGTGTTACCTCCATCGGAGGGACCAGAACCTGGGTATGTCTCTGTAGCCATTAGTGCTCGTGCCTAATCCCGCATCCGAACACCGTCGGTGTCCATCGGCCCCTGACCACACGAGATAAGCCATCCCATGGTATCTACCGTGCAAACACCACGACAGTTGGTGCCCACCGTGGGGCCTCCCGCGGCGCCGATCGGAGTCACGTTCCGGACGGGACCCTTCACTCTCTCTGGCGAGCGCGTCGCGCATGGCCTTGTCAGCAGGCTCGGAGCATTTGACTATGTCAACGACAACGCGGTGTGTTTCGCAGATGCCGCCTTCCCTGAGGGCGGCTCCATCGTCCCTTTTGGCGAGCACCGCGTCTACATCGCGGTCATCTTTGACGAGTACCCTCGCGAGGTGCTCACCTTCACCGACTTGCCACTCGCTGCTTGCTGTGGCATCTCCAGCGACGTCGCAGACCTTTGCACTCGCATGGTGGTGCTAACCACCGGCTCCAGCGTTGGCACCGGCCGCCGCAAGCGCCCTGTTTTGGGACGGAACCCGGCTAGAGCGGGGACGACCCACGCCGGCCAGACAAACCCATTGCACGCAGCAGTGCAGAACCTGTGCATGCCCATCACATTCGCCACTGATCCCAACGCTGCCGCGGCCGAGCTCGAGGAAGCGCGCAAGCGCCTGCTCGACGAGGCCACGGGGCTCGCCGCCGCGCAGCGCCAGATGGACGCCCTGCAGCGCGAGTACAACACCGCCCATGGCTTCACCCTCACTGCCAATGGGCCCAGCTGGCTGGGAGATGTGCAGCGTCGGGGCAGGGCCGTCGGCCAGATGTTGGGCGTGAACCGGCCCACCTATAGGTCCCCCGTCAAGAACATGAGAGCGACGGAGGCAGCCGTGACCGAACTGGAACACATGGAGGGCGAGGAGCTGCAGCAGCAGCAGCAGCCCGTTCACAGACTTCTGGCTGCTACGAACCAGCAGCAGGCACAATTGGAGCCGCCCCAGCCGGTCGCTTCCGGCTCCAGGTCACCCCTCTCCAGCTGGCCAACCGTCAGCCGGGGCAGGGGTCTTCCCCGCACAACAACGGCCGCCGCGGGAGCCGGCTGCAGGGCAGCCGGGGCAGGCGGAACCACGACCCACCGGCTGTCAGCAACCGGGCGGGCCGGCTGACGGTGCCTGCCGCCAGCCGGCACGGCAACACCCGACCACGGGGCGGGACCGGCCGGCATCCGTAGTCCCAACTGCGTGGCCTGCGATGAGTGAACGCCTGGGGCCTCGTGTTCTCCTCGATGGGCAGGATGCTCGCCACCGCATCGACCGGCTGGCGTGGTCCCTAGCCTTGGAGAAGGAAAGCTATGCCGGCCCGGCATGCTTTGGGTCGCGCATCCGCGGGAAGCCTTTTCCCAATGGTTTCACGCTGGCCCGCAACACCCCCAAAGACGGCGGGGCCATCAAGCCAGAAGACTGGCTGACCGACGACACGACCGCCGTCGGCATCGCCAATGGTAACAAGCATGTGGCGGTGCGCTACATGCCCCTCATGCTGCTCGGCTCGGCCAAGACGTGGCTGAACAGCTTGCCGACCGATAGCATCAACACCTGGCTGGACTTTGAGGAGGCGTTCATGCGCAACTTCACCGGCACTTACAAGGGCCCTGGCCGGCCACGCCAGCTCTCCCTCTGCGTCCAGGACAAGGACGAGTCCCTCTGCGACTACCTCACGCGGTGGACGGAGTTGCGCAACTCTTGTGAAGGGGTCCATGAGGTACAGGCAATCCAGTACTTCACCGAGGGTTGGAGAGACAGCACCATGCTTAAGCATAAGCTTATGCGCATGGAGCCAGCGACAATGGCGGAGCTCATGGCCATAGCAGACAAGTATGCTATGGCCGACTCCACGATGCAGGTGCCGATCCAGCTCGACGCAGCCGGCAAGGCAATCCAAGACCGGCCGGCTGGAGACGGCTGCTCCGGCTCCTCGAGACGGCGCCAGAACGACAACACCAAGCAGAAGGATGAGCAGCCGGACAGCTGCTACGGCAGCCGGCAAGTCGCAGCCGTGGAGGAGGAGCAACCGGCCAGCGCGGGCGGCAGCAGGCGCCAGCGAGCCGGGCCAAAGTGGCAGCCCAAGCTCATCTTCGAGGATATGCTTGACGCGCCATGCAAGCACCACAGCGGTGCGAAGCCGGCCACGCACACCACCCATTAGTGCAGCTGGACTCAGCGCCTGATGCGGGGCGACGCTCGGCTGGCCCCGCCTCCTCCGCCGTCGCTGGCTCCAGCAGCCGGAGCCGGCCGTGATGACTACCCCCGCCAGGACGAGCCTCCCCAAGCTTAATTCCTGCTCGTCCTCGAGTAGGTAAATGATAAAAACAGAATTTTTGATGTGGAATGCTGCCTATCATATTCATCATATATTCTTTTCTTTTATAGCATGGACATTGGACTTGAATGATTCAAAGCAATAGTCTATAATTTGACATGAAGATATAAATACTCAAGCATGCTAACAAGCAACCATGCCTTTCAAAATATCAACGCCAAAGAAAGTTATCCCTAGCCCGTTATGTTCAATCATTGATCCATTCATGAAACACACTCAAATACTAGCAACACACAATGCACAAGTATGACAATAGTGCTCTCTAGTTGGTGCTTTATAAGAGAAGATGGAGACTCACGAAAATAAAAATTGCATAAAAGTAAATAGATAGGCCCTTCGCAGAGGGAAGCAGAGATTTGCTAATGTGCTAGAGCTCAAAGCTTATATTAGAGAGATAAAATTTTTGGGAGGCATGCTTTTCCTGTCAACGAAAATGAACGAGAATTCCCAATATCTTCCATGCTAGATACATTATAGGCGGTTCCCAAACAGAAAATAAAGTTTATTCCTTTTCCACCATTCTTTCACAATCCATGGCTAGCCGTATCCACGGGTGCCCTCCATACCAACACTTTCCAAGGAATTTATTATTACCATCATATAAGATTTTTTATTTCATTTCATTTCATTTCGGGACTGGGCATCCCTATTACCTGCCACACTCTCGTGCAATGACAAGTGAATAAACAATCATCGTGAGAATAACCCACCTAGCATGGAAAATATTGGCCACCCCCTTCCGCCTCATGAGCGGTACGGGCACACAAAACGGAAAAATTATTTTGAAAATTAGAGTTGGCACACGCAAATTTACTTGGAACGGCATTGAAATACCCCATATAGGTAGATATGGTGGACTCATTTGGCACAACTTCGGTTTAAGGAGTTTGGATGCACAAGCAGTACTTCCGCTTAGTACAAATGAAGGCTAGCAAATAGATTGAGAAGCAACCAACCAAAAAGCGAAAACGATCATAAACATGCATTGAACATAACTAACACCAAATAATGCACCATAAGTAGGATATAATTTCATTGCATAACTATTGACTTGATGTGCATGCATAGGGAATCACAAACCTTAACACCAATATTCTTACTAAATCAGAATTACTCACTAACATGACTAACATATCATCATCTCCATATCGCAAAACTATTGCAAGGAATCACACTTGTCATATCCAATGATCTATATGAAAGTTTTTATTATATCCCTCTTGAATATTCATCACTTTGGGACCAAATTCATATCTTGTGCAAATTACCATTACTATCATCAACTCTCAAAACGATTTAAGTGAAGCATGAGAGTGCAAATATTTCTTCAAAATTTCAATCTTATCAACTCTCAAAATAATATAAGTGAAGCATGACAGTTTATTTCTTAAAAAATTTAAACTTGTCAACTCTCAAAATAATATAAGTGAAGCATGAGAGTTCATTTCTTCAAAATATAGCCACCACCGTGCTCAAAATGATTTAAGTGAAGCACTAGAGCAACTGCCTAGCTCAAAAAATTTAAGTGAAGCACATAGAGTATTCTAGCAAATTATGATGAACCTGTGGCTCTCTGAAAATAGGTGTGTTCAGCAAGAATGATTGTGACAAACTAAAAAGCAAACAAAGCAAAGACTCATATAATACACGACGCTCCAAGTAAAACACATATCATGTGATGAATAAAAATATAGCTCCAAGTAAAATTACCGATGGTTGGTAGAAGAAAGAGGGGATGCCTTCCGGGGCATCCCCAAGCTTAGACGCTTGAGTCTTCCTTGAATATTACCTTGGGGTGCCATGGGAATCCCCAAGCTTAGGCTCTTAACACTCCTTATTCCTTCATCCATCGTGATCTCACCCAAAACTTGAAAACTTCAATCACACAAAACTCAACAAAACCTTCGTGAGATCCGTTAGTATAACTAATAAATCACAACTTTAAGTATTGTTGCAAACCCATTCATATTTTATTTTTACATTATACCTACTGTATTCTAACTTCCCCATGGCTTATACCCCCCAATGCAATCCATAGTTTCATCAAAACAAGCAAGCAACACATCAAAAATAGAATCTGTCAAAAACAGAACAGTCTGTAGCAATCTATTTAAAATCCATACTTCTGTAACTCCAAAAATTCTAAAACATTAGGACAACGTGGGCAATTCATATACCAATACTGTGTAAATATTTCAGATTTTTGTGACGTTCCAGTACAGAACCAAAATTCTAGCACTGGACGCAAAACTTTCTGTTTTCCAAACAGCATCAATTATACTATCTTCCAAATCATCCTAAAGGCTTTACTTGGCACAAACACTAATTAAGAACACAGAAACACAATCATAACAGTAGCATAAATATGAAATCACACAATAACAGGAGCAAAAAGATAAAAAATTATTTTATTCATTGGGTTGCCTCCCAACAAGCGCTATTGTTTTATGCGCCTAGCTAGGCATAATGCATAGTTTCAAGTATTGTCATCCTTCTTCTTCTTATCCAAAGATGTATTTTTATCAGAGGGTTTTTAAAAGGTAATATTAAACACATCATCCAAAGAAATTTTAGCATTAGCAAGTTGTCCATCTGTAAATCCCTCTTAATTACTGACTACAATCCAAGAGTATTGTCTATTAACACTATTGAAAACTTGTTGGATTATATTCAAAGGAGGAACTTCCTTTTTAATATTTTCATCAAAGATGTGGTCATTGCGGAACAAATATTTCAACAAGTAATCATTATTATAAAGGATCTCATCTATTGCTGGTTTTTCATGGTTCATACCATAATAATCAAAGATTTCCCTCGCTTCTCGCACTATGTGATCAAATTCATTCATGAGGACAAGAGTGGCAATTTTCTTAGCTCTAGGATCTTTCTAACTGGTAGCTCATAAAACAATCTTTGCAAAGTAGGATGGGTGCGAATAAATCTTCTTTCAAGTTTAAGAATAAGTGCGGAAATAGCATCGGCATAATTCTTAGTTTCTTTAAGTATAGGAGCATCATCAAAAGCCAAGGTCCCAATGCAATTAAAGAATTCTTGGATGACATTTTTTCCTATAACATTACCATGTCCCAACACAAAAGTTTTAGCATCAAGATTGGTATAACTTCCCATCTTAGGAGTTCTACCATCATCAGTTTCTGCCATGCAAAAATCAGTCATGAAAACAACTCCAAGCAAGCAAAGAAGCAAACAAGAAAAAGACAATCGGAAAATATTTTTGTATTTTTGTAAAAACTTTTTAGAATTGGGGGAGATGAAAACGAGAGGCAAATAAAATAAATGCAAGGAGATAATAGTTTATGCAAAGGTACTTGATAGATGTTGATGATGTCTCCCCGACAACGGCGCCATAAATTCTTCCTGCTACTTGTATCTTGCGTTGGTATTTTCCCCGAAGGGGAAGGGATGATGCAGCACAGTAGAGGTAAGTATTTCCCTCAGTTATGAAACCAAGGTTATCAATCCATTAGGAGAACCACGCAACACCTCGTTAGCAGTACCTGCACACAAACAACAAATCCTT
Source organism: Elymus sibiricus (assembly GCA_039707655.1). NCBI lineage: Eukaryota > Viridiplantae > Streptophyta > Magnoliopsida > Poales > Poaceae > Elymus > Elymus sibiricus. The sequence goes on along the minus strand of CM077672.1, from coordinate 19,167,188 downwards.
GCACCCAACGCAAACGAGGGGTTGTCAATCCCTCGGCGGTCAATTGCAAGATTAAATTGTATGGTGATAGATAGATGGATTGAAACAAAAATACAAAAATAAATAAATAAAAGAAAAGTGCAGCAAGGTTTTTTTAGGGTTTTTAATATATGATTTAGATAGACCCGGGGGCCATAGTTTTCACTAGAGGCTTCTCTCAAGAAAATAGCATACGGTGGGTAGACAAATTACTGTTGGGCAATTGATAGAAAAGCAAATAATCATGACGATATCCAAGGCAATGATCATGTATATAGGCATTATGTCCGAGACAAGTAGACCGACTCCTGCCTGCATCTACTACTATTACTCCACACATCAACCATTATCCAGCATGCATCTAGTGTATTAAGTCCATAAAGAACGGAGTAACGCCTTAAGAAAGATGACATGATGTAGACAAAGTAAACTATGGACCCGAAGGTCTGTCGTAAACTACTCACGCATCATCAGAAGGGCAGCAAGGTTGATGTAGAGCCCCTCTGTGATCGATTCCCCCTCTGGCGGAGTGCTGGAAAAGGCCTCCAGATGGGTCTCTCGAGAACAGAAACTTGCGGCGGCAGAAAAAGTATTTCGTGAACTCCCTTGTTGGTTTCCCGATTTTTGGGAATTTGTAGTGGTGGAATTAGGTCAAAAGAGGTAGAGGTGGGCCCATGAGGCACCAGGGCGCGCCTGCCTCCCCCCCCAGGCTTCTGGCCTTCTCCCAAAGCTTCTAGTGTTGGTTATGTCTAGAAAAAAAATCTATAAAAAGTTTCATGGCATTTGGACTTCATTTGATATTCATATTCTGTAAATCCAAAAACAGGCAGAAAACAGCAACTGGCACTGGGCAATAAGTTAATAGGTTAGTCCCAAAAAATGATATATAATTGCTGTAAATGTATATAAAAACATCCAAGATTGATAATATAACAACATGGAACGATAAAAAAATATAGATATATTGGAGACGTATCATCGCCCGCTTGCACCTCGGCTATGAAAGCTGCGGTTTGCTCCACCGTTCGGAGGGACCGCTCTGTGTTGCCATTCACCGTTATGATGCCCTTGGGGCCCGGCATATTTAGCTTTAAGTAAGCATAGTGCGGATGGCATGGAAACGGGAGAAGGCCATTCTCCCGAGGAGTGCGTGGTAGCCACTCCGGAAGGGAACGATGTCAAAGCTAATGTCTTCAATGCGGTAGTTATCAAGCATACCGAATACTACATCCAGGGTGACCCTGCCCGAGCATTGTGCCTCAACGCCAGGTATTATACCCTTGAATTTGGTATTTACTTGGGTGGATTCATGCTGGGTCAACACGCATCTTCTTGACAGTCTCAGCGTATATGAGGTTGAGGCTGCTGCCCCCGTCCATAAGGACTCGGGTTAGATGGAAGCCATCATCGATGGGGTCAAGGACCAGAGCCGCCATTCCGCCATGGCGGACGCTCATCGGGTGATCCCACCGATCAAATGAGATCGGCATTTCCGACCATGGGTTGTATTTGGGTTCTGCGGGCTCCACGGCATATACTTTGTGGAGTGCATGCTTCCTCTCCTTCCTAGTGATGTGGGTGGCGTAGATCATGTTTACGTCCTTTACCACATGAGGAAATTGTTTTTGGCCAGGCCCGGGCTGATCTCTATCCCCGTTATTATTATTGCGGGGCTGGTTCCTGCCCTGGTTCTCGGCCGCGACCTTCCTGGCTTGTTTGATCACCCAGCAATTCCGGTTGGTGTGAGTGGCCAGCTTCTCGGGATTCCCGTGGATGGCACAGGGCTGGTCCAATATCTTGTCAAGCTGCGAGCTACTGCCTTTTCCTCCTTGGAAAGGTTTTCCCTTATTGCTGCCGCCCTGGCGATGATTTCTGAATCCGGCGTTAACTTCGCCATCCTCGGGGTCGCTGACGCTTTGGTTGTGACGTTTATTCTTTCGATTGCGCCGTGGCTTCTCGTTTCTGTCCCGTACCTCGGACATACCGGGATCACCATTCCGGCCTCGGTTCCTTGCCAGCCAGTTATCTTCGCTGGTGCAAAATTTGGTCATCAGCTGAGTGTGGTCCGCCATTGTTCTTTGTTTGACGTGCCCTAGCTCTCGGGCCAACCACTAGTCGCTGACATTGGTTTGAAATGCCGAGATGGCCTCCGTGTCGGTACAGTCGACTATCTTGTTCTTTTTTGTTAGGAAGTGATTCCAGAATTTGCGTACAGATTCACCTTGCTTCTGTACGGTATGGGCCAAATCATCGACATCCAGAGGCTTGACATACGTGCCTTGGAAGTTAGCCATAAATTCGACCTCGAGGGAAACTGTTGAGCCAGTGCCTAGCTGAGCCCTTCAATTTTAATTGTAAGTATTTTATAGCGTGGATATTGTCTCCACCTGCTATTTGGACTGCGAGGAGGAAATCCTCGATCATACCAAGGGATACATAGTCCCATCTGACTGCTCAATGTTTGTGGCCTTGAATCCCTCTGGGAACTAATGCTTCATTACCTCATCCGTAAAATAGGTAGGGTGAGCAGCTCTTCAGACACGTGTGACGGAATGCTGCACATCTGACATGCACACACTGCGATTCCTGGTGTAATCACGCACGTCGACGTTTCTGGCCAGCCAACCTAACTGCCCCGCCTGTCCAGCAGGTGAGTGTTGTCTGGATTGGTAAATCGACCGAGGAGGTAGGTTCTCAGGCTGTTTAGGCCTTTTATCCTGAGGGTTCGGTCTCAAGCCCCTCGGTGGGGGATTATGTCCACTTCTGCGCATTGGCACCTCGGGAGTGCGCCAGCCCGTACTGGCATGTCGTTCTATAATGCGAAGAGGTCGGTTTTTGGTGGGCTGATCGAGGTTTTTGGCCCATTTGCGCCAGGATATGGCGCTGTCATCGGCTGCCGCGTCCATCTCTTTGACGAGATTTTTGCGGAGGTGCGGTGTGTTGTTACTGGCCTCTATCTTCCACAACTTTGCCTTGAGTGCCTCCTCGGCTTGAAGGAGCTCTCCATCGATCGTTTAGATAGTGCTCTTCGTCTCGAAGACGCTGAGACATATTTTTAATTCTTTTGGGAGTGCTAACCAGCCTTAGACTTAGCTCATCGTAGATGGGGTTGCCCAGGGAGTCCTTTATGTTGTCCTCATCCTTGGGGCCGAGGCTTTTATCTGCGTTGTCATCGGGGTTATAATCTTCCCCATCATCGTCGCTGCCTCCTCCCCAGTTGTTACTGCCATCACTGCCACCGCCATTGTGAGGACCACCGCCCCCTATACTGGGGCTGTCTCCTCCCCCATTCTTGGGGGTGTCCACCATGTAGACATCGTATGTGGAGGTTGCGGTCCATCGGCATGTGGGTGCGGCAGCCGGTGGTGGGTTGTCCGAAGACTGTGACACCCTGGTTTTCGCTCCCCGATTGCTTCCTTCGCGGGAGTTGACTCCCGTCTTTTTTTTCCGATGTTATTGGATTTTCTCTCGCTCTTGGGTATATAAAGGTGGTCATTTAGCCTTGCCTTTCCTATCCAACCAGAGATTCTCTCCAACTCAACCTTGCCACTCAAACTATATTCTCAGGGTTTTGCCGCCGAAACCCTACCTTCTGAATTGCAGGAAGGGAAACCCTGACTCCTGCATTTACAAAGGAACCCCAATTTCCTTTGATCTGTTGCCTCCCAAACTTTTCCCAGTGATCATCCCACATCTATAAACCCTGGATATGCAAAAATATTTCCAAGTCATTTGCAATATTTTTCATTTAAAATTAATTCCTTTTTCTGCCCTAAGAAGGAATTAAATCCAGGAAAATATCTATCCATCTCCAAAGGTCATGAAAACTTGTGCAGATATTCTTTGTGATTATATTGAGCTCCCATAAAAATATTGGCCATAATTAAATAAGGAAAATTGCATTTTCCTATTTAAAGCCAATATTGCATTTTGGACACTTTCCAAAGGAGCTACCATTTTCGTAGCCACGAAAAATCCCAAATAATTTGTGGAGCTTCTCCTATCCATATCTTCCCTATTTCCATCAATAACTCAAGTCCCATAGTTCAAATTTTGAGCACATCATCCAATTCTAGTTTTTGGACCGATTTTGAGATTGTGAAGCAACTATATTTTAGATTGCTCCATAGTTCTTGAAATAAATCCAGGACCTCACATTCCCTATATGATGAGAGCATACAAAAATTCACATCATTTTATTTAGCCAATTTCTCCCAAAAATTCCATCTAGCTTCTATCCAGCAGAAAGCATTGTGAAGGAAGTACCTTCATAGTGCATCCAAATGAGCTGAAATTTTACCAGTACATTCTCACCCCCAAATCATCTCCCTACACCAAATTTCAGCCCAATCCATTCATCCATTTGAGAACAGCTTCAAAATCCATTTTCTGGATCAAATTTTGCATTGTGAAGGAAGTGCATGCAAACAAGGTTCAAATGACCTCAAATTTTGTCAGCATCTACACCTTCCTACCACATTTCATTATGACAAAGGTTTAGCTCCATTCCTCTAGCCATTTCTCCACAAAAGTCCATCCAAGCTTCATGTCGGAACCTGTTTTTGTAAACACCGCCCACCTTAGAGCCACCTAGCTCATTCCAGCCACTCCTAGGATCTATCCGACCATTGAGTCATGCTAGGGACAAGGTTTTGGATCAAGATGTGCGCCAGAGCGAGTTTTGGCATGGTGACCACGCGGCGGCCGCGCGAGGACGGCTCTCTAGGCGCCAGCAGCGTCTGGTCGCGTCTGCTAGGCCACCTCCGGCCAACTCCGGCTTGTCCGAGCGTGTCTAACGGCTCCACGGAGACCACACGCCCCCTCTCCAGCCCCTTCCCCCTCCTCCTTCTTCTTCCTCATGCCACGGCCGCTCCGCCACAGCCACTGTCCCGAGCATGAACCCCACCGTCCCCACCTCTCTTGGCCCCTTCCTCCCGAGTTGTCGCCTCCCTCTGCACCTCGTCAGGTCAGCCGCCCCGCCACACGAGCTAGCCGCCACCGCCCCGCGTCCGGGCACTGGAGCTCCGGCCAGCTCAACGTGGTGGCCGAGCTCATCCACCTGCCTCGGCCGGCTATAAAAGCCGCGGCCCTGAGCCCCCCCCCCCCCCAATCACCCACACCACCCCAGCACCCTCCTCTCCCTCCTAGCTCTTCCCCTGCTCGTAGGTGCACACTCCAGTGCCCAAGTTCGCCTCCCTGGTCGCCATGACCGCCAGGGTCTACGCTCGAATTCGAGCGAGCCGGAGCATCCCTCTCCCCCATTTCTTCACCTGTAGGACCGCCAGAACCAGGCCGAGCTCCTCATCTCTCCATTTGTCCTCGGCACACCCGAGCGCTCAAAACCTCCGGCGGCCGAAGGCCTCCTCCGCGGATGCCCATGCTGCTCTCACTCCGACCTTCCCCGAGGTCCGTGCCCTACTGGAGCGGATGCGCCTCATTGCGCTGGTCACGCCGGTAGGCGGGGCGTCGCCGGAGACGGCCTGCATATCCGGCAATCGCCGCTGGGAGCTGCCCCTTCCCTCAGTCGGGCGCGTGCGTGGGAGGGAGACGGTGGACCTGCAGGTGGGGCCCGGTCGGCAGTGGCTCCACCTCCCTCTTTTTTTTCTCTCGAGCCGTGGCAACAGTTGGGCCGGCCCGATGGAGCAGCAGGAGCGGCGGTGAGATTCAGCCAGAGGTAGCCCAGCTGCGGAGTGACCTTTTTCTTTTATTCGCAGAAAATCAGTCAAGGGCCCCGAAGTAAATACTATATTTTCAGAAAGGTCCTTCTACTTCAATCGTTCATATCTTCTCACTCACAACTACGATTTAGGTGATCCCAAAGCCCACCTTCTCTGTTCACCGAGCCCGTTCTAATGGTACAACTTACACCATGTCGACACATTCTAAAAATGACCATATTACCCCTGCCCTTTATTCAGCCCCTCCGAGAGAGAAACCTTTCCGGCGATCCTTCCGCAAAGTGATCGCACTTCTCCCCGGTGAATCCATCGACTCCCAGGCAAGCCGACCATCTGATATATGCCCTAAAGCATTGCTTCTGTGTTATTCTTGTGTGTTTAATTAATGAATATGCATGAGTGCATAGTGGTGAGCTGTATGTGACGCTGAGGAACCCTTGCTTGCGTTTCTTTGGTGATGGCACCACGCCTGTGTTCTGAGCTGCTTTCGACGTCCGGGGTGGATGCTGACTTTAGGTTTCTCTTTTCAATGACTGGCCCATGTTCTGAGCTGCTTTTCGGCCATCTCGGGCAGCTGTTGAATTCATTTCTGTAGGAGTGACCCTATGCTCTGAGTTGTTCTTCGGCCGTCTTAGGGAACTGCTACCTTCTTTTTATCAACACCGTCTCATGCTCTGAGCTGCTTTTCAGCCATCTTGAGCTGGGGTTGAGTTATCCTAGTAACATCCCAGATCTGAGTTGTAAAGACCATTCTGGTGGCTACTGGTTTATTTGCCGGTTTCATGCAAGGGTTCAGATGGTCATAACTTACAGCTGGAACTTGTAAGGTGATAAATTTTTTATCTAGCCATTGTTTCACTAATGACTTATTGTAATGCATATGGAGATAGGTTGTTATGTTTTCATAGTTGTTGCCTCATGCATTATTACTGTTATTGCAATGATAACGAATGTGATTTAATAACGACAACCTCCTTCATCGGCTGGATCGAGTCATAGTGCCACTGAACCGAGCTCATTAGTGCAGCCACACTCGCCTTTGTGGGAAGGCCCTAGCTTGGTCTATTGTCTTGCCTCTTGTCGGTACCTCCAAAGAGGGGAGGTTATGCGTGTGTGCTACCCTGGCCCGGTAGGCGGAATAACCTTGTGAGCCCAGGTTATTTGAGCTCAGGTCCCCGTTTGGGACAGTTTAGTTTGGCCACGACGGTGGCACGTGTCGAGAGTGACACAGGGGCCACCCAGGGCATGACCCGGAAAGGGGGATGATTGTCGGTGGGACCGTAAGAGTGCCAGGCAATAGACAAGTTTTGTTGGAGCAGCACCGGTCCACCCGAATGGGAGCATGTACTGAAGTATGAGGCCAGGAGCTCCATAGTGTGGGTAAAGTGCGCAACCTATGCAGAGTGTAAATCTATTGGAATATCCGCATCCTCGGTCTTGGACAGTTCATACTAGGTCACACTATTTGGTCTGCGTCGAGTCTGGAGGAGTTAACCGAATGATTGCTAAGAACGAACCAGTCAAGGTAAGAATTGTCAGGTTTACAGCACAGATGCCTGGACATCAGATGATGTCAGGAAGTTGAGATGTTAGCCATGGGATGGCTATGAAAGAGATGATCGGATGACCATGAGAACCCGGATGCTTTACCTCATTGCATTCACTCTAGTAATTATCCTGCTAGATAATCCTGCCATAAAATGACAGCTAATGTTATTAAGATAACAAATGCATGCTTGAATGCCGTGGATTGCTTTGCTTGGTGTATATGTTATTTGGTTTGCTTGCGAGTACATTCAAAAGTACTCAGCGGCCTTCAATGTGGCCAGGTTCACCTAAGGATCCGACGTCCATTAGCGAGGAGCCGGAGCCTTCCCGGGCTAGAAGAGTAACCCAGTCAGATCCCTGTGGATTGTAGCTGCACCAAGACCTTGCTGCCTTAGATAGAGCTTTTCCACTGCCTTCACCCTTGTAAAATATCATGTAAGACTTATACATCCATTAATAGAAATGCCTGTGTTCATGATACTTGTTGTAAACGCGCATGCCAGAGTGATTTCCTGGGCTGGTATGTGCGGCGACCGTCTGACTACAGTGGTATTCAGGCGGGGCGCCACAAATGATGGTATCAGAGCCGCCAGGCTGAATGTAGGTTACCCTAGCTAGACTTCATTGCCTCTTGCTTACTGGAAAGCCCAGATGGATTTCAGCCATCTTTGCCCAACCGGCACGGCTACTATTGATCAAAAGGCAATTCCGTAGGTTTTTGCCCCGAGCAGACCTCAACTCTCGTGGCCTTTGCCTCTCTTGTGAAATGTCTGCACCAGGCAATGACCCATGAGCCCTGAACCCTTAGGTAAACCATATATCCCTACCTTGCTTGCTAACCATGGCATTTCTCTCCTCAAATCCAGTTTCCTTTGGGAAACGCCTATAAATTCCATCTTTCCCCGACAACCCTAGGATCGTTGACTAAGCCATTTTGGCTATGCTCATGCATCGAGTTTGATGTTCCCTAAGGAAGTAGGAGGAGGTTGACACCAATTGCTACCAGGAGCATTGTGCAGTTTTGCTTCTAAATCCTTAGATGTGCATCTAGTGCGTTATAATAGTTATACTAGTGAATCTTCGGCAACATGTGTAAGGTCCGCAAAATTTGAGCTTTATGTGCTTTTTGGTTTTCGCAATTCTTGCTTCTTTTCTTGATTCCGTTCTTTTGCCTCGACCGGATCCATCCGCAAGAGCTACCAAGGAAGACCAACACACAACGTGGATAACACCCAATAATCCAAATTCAGTAAGAGTCAAGCCAAGCCAACTGCCGGATATCTAGAACATTATCCCCAGAACTGCCAGGAATAAAGGATGGGTCAGAAGCAGAATCGGTGTGCTACAGACAAGGCTAGAATATACCTGGGAGAGTTTGCCTCAGAACAGATCACACCTAAGGAATAGTCGGATGAGCTATCAGTAATGAACACTAGTAGGGACAAGTGATTCCGTCCTCGACACAAGGATTATTTCTGTCAGTGGGGTCAACCTTGAGTCTTTTCTCAATGGACTCAAGAATCATTTATTACCCACAGAAGACATATTTCGGGAAGGTAAAGATGCTGAGAGCAACAACAAAACTCTGGTATGTCGATACAAGTTGCAAAGCATATTTTGGAGTCCACCGGTGCATACACAAAATTTCCGGGCAGCGTGAACAAGGTTTCGAAACATATGGATAAGTCCACGGCTATAAAAAAACAATGAGAATTTCATATGCCTGGAAGTTCAGCCAAATCGAATGGAATTATCCGCCAACTGCTTACTGTCGGTACACATCTGGATTAATTATCAACATGAAGTCTGCATCAGCTGTGCAACCCCAATGATCAGACCAGCAGTAGGACAAGCGGTGTGCCCGACCAACAGGATATCTTCAGACCAGGTAAGGCCTATACCAAGTTTTGGCTCTGCTATGGGTAAATTCCGGATACTTCGGAAGGGAGCCAAAACAAGTCACAGGGCCGACTGCATATCACAGCGAAAGACTTCTGGTATAAGAAACCCAGCCTTCCTCCGCAAGCTATCAAGAAGAGCTTACGACGCAAGACTCCCAATCTTCCTCGCTACACTACTAAAGGGAAAATCTTCTAGGGTACGGCACTGCCATTCTCCTCAGCCGCTACCGCGGAAAGCTTCCAGCATAAGGCAGCCTACCTTCCCCAGTAAGCAACCAGAGGGAAGGCTACAGGGGTACGATACCCAGCCTTCTTCAGCACACTACCCAGGCAAAAGCTTCGGGCGTAAGGAATTCAGCCTTCTTCAACACGCCATCGTACCCACAACAATCTTGTCAGAAGCACAAACTAGTCTGAACACACGCCCGCCTCAGAACTCAGCAATTATGGAAGGATTTATCCTACCCCTGCATATGTTGTGAGCATGCAGTCCAGTGGATCAATTCATGCAAGCCACTCGTACACGGGAATGACGGTGTTCAGAGAAACATTGGCCCCACACTTCAAAGAAGGATATGAACGCAGCAGTCCCTACGGGATATGCAAGAGTAAGTTAGGATACGACCAAGGAGCTATGTTGGCCGGTCATGATAGCTCCCCATACAGGAACCCTCAAGAATAAAGAAGTTCCGGATAAACAACCTCCATGACAGCTAACAAAATGATCTTTCATAGACAAGGTACTATTACCAATCCTTGTCAGACTCTTGCATATGCGGCCACAACAATGCACTACTTGCAGTTACAAGTGAGCTTGCCGCACTCATCATGAATATGGGCCATCAACCAGATAAGAGGCTATGATCTGAAAGATACCCAAAATAGTAGCCATACGTTATTCAGCTCAGTGGTCACAGTAAGGACTATAGAGGCCATATATGGCAGAGCCACCTCAGTTATGGACAACGTCTGACAGTCTGAATTCACTTGGAAACAAGACATTCAGATAGAATAGCCGAAACCACATGCACATCAGCATTGACAGTTTGTAGATGCCATGATAAGAGATTACCGTCTATGATTACTTTGTGATCATGCTTGACATGTCAGTTGGGGTATAGTAGTAACAACTAGGTCATGTTGTTCCTTGGATTATGGATCACCGAGATACTGGAGTAACGGTTGTGACAGGATATACTTTGGAGAAAATTTATGCAAGAGGTGTGCAGAAGAAATATGCTGTTCCCATTACCAACAGGGATGAATATCATAAGGGATAGTAGACAACAACGCCGCAGCAATCCCAGTGCATTCTTTGGGAACATAGTTGTTGGTCACATGAGGACAAAGTTTGAATGCATGAAACGGAAGAAAGCATCCGTACAGAACTGCTACTTGTGATCTACGTTGGTTTTTCCCAGAAGAGGAACGGATGATGCTGTATAGTAGAGATAAGTATTTCCCTCAGCTATGAAACCAAGGTTATCAATCCAGTAGGAGAATCATGCAACAACTCGTTAGCAGTACCTGCACACAAAATAACAAATCCTTGCACCCAACGCGAACAAGGGGTTGCCAATCCCTTGGTGGTCAATTGGAAGCTTAAATTGTATGGTGATAGATAGATAGATCGAACAAAAATAGAAAATAAAATAAATAAAGTAAAATTTCAGCAACGTATTTTTAGGATTTTTAATATATGATAAAGTAGACCCGGGGGCCATAGGTTTCACTAGAGGCTTCTCTCCTGAAAATAGCATACGGTGGGTCAACAAATTATTGTTGAGCAATTGATAGAAAAGCAAATAATCATGACGATATCCAAGGCAATGATCATGTATATAGGCATCACGTCCGAGACAAGTAGACCAAAACGATTCTGCATCTACTACTATTACTCCACACATCGACCGCTATCCAGCATGCATCTAGAGTATTAAGTTCATAAAGAACGGAGTAACGCCTTAAGCAAGATGACATGATGTAGACAGAGTAAACTCATGCATGAATGAACCCCATCTTTTTACCCTTAATAGCAACGATACATACGTGTCATGTCCCTTTCTGTCACTGGGATTGAGCACCGCAAGATCGAACCCATTACAAAGCACCTCTCCCATTGCAAGATAAATCAATCTAGTTGGCCAAACCAAATTAATAGATCAGAGAGAAATACGAAGCTATAATAATCATGCATAAAAGAGTTCAAAAAAGACTCAAATAATATTCATGGATAATCTAATCATAAACTCACAATTCATCGGATCCCAACAAGCGCACCGCAAAAAGTGATTATATCGGATAGAACTCCAAGAACATCAAGGAGAACATTGTATTGAAGACCAAAAAGAGAGAGAAGAAGGCATCTAGCTACTAACTATGGACCCGAAGGTCTGTGATAAACTACTCATGCATCATCGGAAGGGCAGCAAGGTTGATGTAGAGCCCCTCCGTGATCGAATCCCCCTCCGGCGGAGTACCGAAAAAGGCCTCCAGATGGGATCTCTCGAGAACAGGAACTTGCGGCGGCGGAAAAAGTATTTCATGGACTCCTCTATTGGTTTCCTAATTTTAGAGAATTTATAGAGGTGGAATTAGGTCAAACGGAGCAGAGGTGGGCCCACGAGGCACCAGGGCGCGCCTGCCCCCCAGGCGCGCCCTGGAGGCTCGTGGCCACCTCCTCTGTCTTCTGGCCTTCTCCCGAAGCTTCTAGTGTCTCTTTTGTCCAGAAAAAAATCTCCAAAAAGTTTCGTGGCATTTGGACTTTGTTTGGTACTGATATTCTGGAAAACCAAAAAGAGGCAAAAAACAGCAACTGTCACTGGGCACTAAGTTAATAGGTTAGTCCCAAAAAATGATATATAATTTCTTGTAAGTGTAAGTAAAACATCCAAGATTGATACTATAATAGCATGTAACAATCAAAAATTATAGATACGTTGGAGACGTATGAAGCATCCCCAAGCTTAATTCCTGCTCGTCTTCAAGTAGGTAAATGATAAAAACAGAATTTTTGATGTGGAATGCTACCTATCATATTCATCATATACTCTTTTTCTTTTGTAGCATGAACATTTGGACTTGAATGATTCAAAGCAATAGTCTATAATTTCACATGATGACATAAATACTCAAGCATACTAACAAGCAACCATGCCTTTCAAAATATCAATGGTAAAGAAAGTTATCCCTAGCCCATTATGCTCAATCATTGATCCATTCATGAAACACACTCAATATTAGATACACACAATGCACAAGTATGACAATAGTGCTCTCTAGTTCGTGCTTTGTAAGATAAGATGGAGACTCAAAATAAAAATAAAAATTGCATAAAAGTAAATAGATAGGCCCTTCGCAGAGGGAAGCAGAGATTTGCAGAGGTGACAGAGCTCAAGGTTTAAATTAGAGAGATAAAAATTGTTTTGAGAGGCATGCTTTTCCTGTCAACAAAAACGACTGAGAATTCCCAATATCTTCCATGCTAGACACATTATAGGCAGTTCCCAAACAGAAAATAAAGTTTATTTCCTTTCCTCCATTCTTTCACAATCCATGGCTAGCCGTATCCACGGGTGCCTTCCATACCAACACTTTCCAAGGAATTTATTATTATCATCATATTAATTTTTTTTTCATTTCAGGACTGGGCATGCCTATTACCTGCCACACTCTCATGAAATGACAAGTGAATAAACACTCATCGTGAGAATAACACACCTAGCATGGAAAATATTGGCCACCCCCTACCGCTTCATGAGCGGTATGGGCACACAAAACGGAAAAATTATTTTGAAAAATTAGAGTTGGCACATGCAAATTTACTTGGAACGGCATGGAAATACCGCATATAGGTAGGTATGGTGGCTCATTTGGCACAACTTTGGGTTTAAGGAGTTGGATGCACAAGGAGCATTCCCGCTTAGTACAAATGAAGGCTAGCAAATAGATTGAGAAGCAACCAACCAAAAAGGGAAAATGGTCAAAAAATGCATTGAACATAACTAACACTGAATAATGCACCATAAGTAGGATATAATTTAATTGCATAACTATTGACTTAATGTGCATGCATAGGGAATCACAAACCTTAACACCAATATTCTTACTAAATCACAATTACTCACTAACATGACTCACATATTATCATCTCCATATTGCAAAACTATTGCAAGGAATCAAACTTATCATATCCAATGATCTTTATGAAAGTTTTTATTATATCCCTCTTGAATATTCATCACTACGGGATGAAATTCATATCTCATGCAAATTACCATTACTATTATCAACTCTCAAAATAATATAAGTGAAGCATGAGAGAAAATATTTCTTCAAAATTTTAATCTTATCAACTCTCAAAATAATATAAGTGAAGCACGAGAGTTCAAACATTTCTTCAAAATATAGCCACCGCCGTGCTCAAAAAGATTTAAGTGAAGCACTAGAGCAACTGCCTAGCTCAAAAAATTTAAGTGAAGCACATAGAGTATTCTAACAAATCATGATAAACGTGTGGCTCTCTCAAATGGGTGTGTCCAGCAAAGATGATTGTGACAAACTAAAAAGCAAACAAAGCAAAGACTCATATAATAGATGACACTCCAAGTAAAACACATATCATGTGATGAATAAAAATATAGCTCCAAGTAAAATTACCGATAGTTGGTAGAAGAAAGAGGGGATGCCTTCCGAGGCATCCCCAAGCTTAGTTGCTTGAGTCTTCCTTGAATATTACCTTGGGGTGCCTTGAGCATCCCCAAGCATAGGCTCTTGCTACTCCTTATTCCTTCATCCATCGTGATCTCACCCAAAACTTGAAAACTTCAATCACACAAAACTCAACAAAACCTTCGTGAGATCCGTTAGTATAACAAATAAATGACTACTTTAAGTACTGTTGCAAACCCATTCATATTTTATTTTTGCATTATACCTACTCTATTCTAACTTCTCCATGGCTTATACCCCCCGATACAATCCATAGTTCCATCAAAACAAGCAAAACAATGCATCAAAAACAGAATCTGTCAAAAACAGAACAGTCTGTAGAAATCTATTTAAAATCCATACTTCTGTAACTCCAAACATTCTGAAAAATTAGGACAACGTGGGAAATTCATATACCAATACTGTGTAAAAATTTCAGATTTTTCTGATGCTCCAGTACAGAACTAAAATTCCAACACTGGACACAAAACTTTCTGTTTTCCAAACAGCATCAATTATACTATCTTCCAAATCATCCCAAAGGCTTTACTTGGCACAAACACTAATTAAAACCTAAAAACACAATAATAACAGTGCAATAATTGTGTAAACACACAAGACCATAAATAAAAAGCAAAAATTTATTTTATTCATTGGGTTGCCTCCCAACAAGCGCTATTGTTTTATGCCCCTAGCTAGGCATAATGCATAGTTTCAAGTATTGTCATCTTTCAAGTTGATTCCATAGGTGGCCCTCATAATGGATTCATAAGGTGCTTTAATTCTCTTCCTAGGGAAGTGTTCCTTACCCTTCTTTAATGGAAACTGAAATTTAATATTACCGTCTTTCATATCAATAATAGCACCGATAGTTCGAAGAAAATGCCTACCAAGTATTATGGGGCAAGAAGGATTGCATTCAATGTCAAGAACGATAAAGTTCATGGGTACATAATTCTATTTGCAAGAATAAGAACATCATTAATTCTACCCAAAGGCATTTTAATAGTAGAATCCGCCAAGTGCAAATTAAGAGAACATTCATCTATATTGGTAAAACCTAGCACATCACATAGAGATTTTGGAATTGTGGAAACGCTAGCACCCAAATCACATAGAGCATTGCACTCATAATTTTTAATTTTAACTTTAATGGTGGGTTCCCACTCATCATATAATTTTCTAGGAATTGAAATTTCTAGTTCTAGCTTTTCTTCTAACGCTTTCATCATCGCTTCTACGATGTGTTTAGTAAAAGCCATATTTTGTTCATAAGCATTGGGTGAATTTAGCATGGATTGTAACAAACAAATACATTCAATCAATGAACAACTATCATAATTAAAATCTTTGTAATCCAAGAGAGTGGGCACATCGCTATTAAAGTTTTTACCTCTCCAAATCCACTTTTATCAATTTTTTATCAAGATTCTCACCCTCTGAATTATGGGGACGCCTTCGAGGTAAAGTTGACTCTTCTTCAGTCCCCTTTTCATCAAGTTTTATATTGCTAAACAAGGAATAAATAGATGAAACACCAATCATTTTAATATCCTCATCATTACTATGATGAAAACCGGGAGGAATCGCTTTTTCTAAAAATTCTCTTTTAGCTTTTAGCATAGCGGTTATTTTCTTACTCTCATCCATGGAGACATATAAAGCTTTAATTGATTCATTAATGTCAATTTTGGGTGGCAAAATTTTAGTCTTAAGATTTTCCACATCATGAATAATTCTATCCATGCTCCTAGACATATCATCAAGTTTACTCAATTTTTCTTCTATCGTAGTGATGAAAACTTTTTGAGCATTAATAAATTCTTTAATATTACTTTCAAGATCAGAGGGCATCCTATTATTATTATTGTAAGAATTACCATAGGGATTGCCATAATTATTAGAGGAATTTCCAGGAAACGGCCTAGGAATAAAATTACCTCTATAAGCATTACTATTGAAATTGTTTCGCGAGACAAAATTCACATCTACGGGATCAATATTTTGCTCAATCAAAGTGGATAAAGGCACATCATTAGGATCAATAGGAGTATTTTTGCTAGCAACCAATTTCATCAGCGCATCAACTTTATCACTCAAAATACTAATTTCATAAGCGCACGGCGTGGCGGGGCCCAGCCCCCTCTCCGGGCTGCACGTGGCACGCGGCTGGCCCATGGCGGCGCACGAATCAATGCGCCTGCCGGGCGCGAGCCGGTCGGGCGGTTCGACTTCGGCGCCGGCTATGCGGCGGCTAGGCCGGCCGCAGGCAACCGGCGTCCCTTACGTCTGGTCGGTCACCGGCGGGGAACCTCACGCCAGCCAGGCCCGTCTTCGTGAAGACTTGCGATCACCGTCTACAACCTATCTTTGGGGGAAACCTGCAGAGTTCCTCTGCTCGAGATCGCATGGCCTCAACAACTTCGGGGGCTACTGTTGGGGGGAAGACCCCCGGGTAGGCTCAGGGAGACAAGTGAACATTTCAAAGCATCGAGACGGCCCACCTCCCTTAAACCAGCTGGCCCCTTGGCCGCCCCCCCCCCCCCCCGCTGGAAGCCGGCTGGACGGGCGGCATGCCCGGGCCAGCTGGCGACAGTCGGCGGGGTCAACGCCCGTCACATCCAACCATACCAAGTACAGAGATAAGACACCCCAACGAAGCGGGCGCGTGGCTACAGCACCGTCAGAATCGCTGACCGCGGCAGCCTACGTCAGTGCAGCCCGGCGCTGTGGAGGCAACGCGCCACCCACACCGTGACACCATGGCCAGCAGGCTACAGGGCCGCGCAGCCGGCGGGCCCCGCAGCCAGCGGGTCCCACTAGGGGCCGTAGACACTGGCAGCGGGGGCCCACCCCTCTTTCTCAAACATTTTGTAACCTGGGAGGCCCAAGTATAAGGCCTCCCAGGAGCCCCCCGAGGCGGGGGTCAACTCATTTTCTTTCCATGACGCCCACACTCACGAGGGCGAGAGCAGAGCTAGAGCCTCTTCTTCCTCCTCTGATACAGCTCTAGGAGCAACCATGTACACCTAGTGCTCATCCAGCGATCCTTGCAGGACAAGGGGTGTTACCTCCATCGGAGGACCGCGAACCTGGGTACGTCTCTGTGTCCATCAGTGCTCATGCCTTATCCCGCATCCGAACACCGTCGGCATCCATCGACCCCTAACCACACGAGATAAGCCATCCCATGGCATCTGCCATGCAAACACCACGACAAAGACGTCATCGACAAGTAGTTCAGAGGTCCCAGGCAGGAGGCCTGCGCAGTTTTAGTCTAGAGTTGCTGTTATGCTCAGCCTTCTTAAGGCAAAACTTGTTTAACTTGTCTGTACCCAGACATAATTGCTATATGTACTGATGTATTCGGGTCCACGTAACCCTGGTTTGTAGTATAAAGATTTATGTTGATTTTGAGTCATAGAGTTGTGTTGTGATATTAACGTGGAGTCACCGTTCGTGGTCGTGCAAGATGTGTGTATGATTGGAGCACGATTATGAATGGGGGTGTCACAGGGGTGGATTGCCCTGTATGGCATGTACTCCACTAGCCCCTAGGGAATTTTCGGCGCAAAATTGTTGTGTCGAGTAACGTCGTCCTCGGGAGCACGCTGGGGGTAACGGAGCGCGTATCCCTATTTAGGGTCTTGGTCACCAGGCTCCGAGGTGGTGTCCATATGGTCCACGAGGGGTGTCTGGCGTACGCCGAAGTCATTATCAGATGCGCCCTGAATGGAGCTATGGCGCTTTGCGGGATCGAGGTCACTTGATCTGACCTTGACCCTTGAGGCCTCCTCGGCCGCTTGCACCTCGGCTGCGAAAGCTGCGGTTTGCTCCTCCGTTCGGAGGGACCGCTCTGTGTTGCTGTTCACCGTTATGATGCCCTTGGGTCCCGGCATCTTTAGCTTTAAGTAAGCGTAGTGCGGAACGGCATGGAAACGGGCAAAGGCCATTCTCCCGAGGAGTGATAGCCACTCCGGAAGGGAACGATGTCGAAGCTGATGTCTTCAATGCGGTAGTTATCAAGCGTACCGAATACTACAACCAGGGTGACCCTGCCCGAGCATTGTGCCTCAACGCCAGGTATTATACCCTTGAATTTCGTATTTACTTGGGTGGATTCGTGCTGGGTCGATACGCATCTTCTTGACAGTGTCAGCGTATATGAGGTTGAGGCTGCTGCCCCCGTCCATAAGGACTCAGGTTAGATGGAAGCCATCATAGATGGGGTCGAGGACCAGAGCCGCTGTTCCGCCATGGCAGACACTCATCGGGTGATCCCACCGATCAAATGTGATCGGCATTTCCGACCATGGGTTGTATTTGGGTTCTGCGGGCTCCATGGCATATACTTCGTGGAGCGCATGCGTCCTCTCCTTCCTGGTGATGTGGGTGGCGTAGATCATGTTTACGTCCTTTACCACGGGAGGAAATTGTTTTTGGCCGGGCCCGGGCTGATCTCCGTCCCCGTTATTATTATTGTGGGGCTGGTTCCTACCCTGGTTATCGGCCGCGACCTTCCTGGCTTGTTTGATCACCCAGCAATTCGGGTTGGTGTGAGTGGCCGGCTTCTCGGGATTCCCGTGGATGGCGCAGGGCTGGTCCAATATCTTGTCAAGCTGCGAGCTACCGCCTTTTCCTCCTTGGAAAGGTTTTCTCTTATTGCTGCCGCCCTGGCGATGATTTCTGAATCCGGCGTTAACTTCGCCATCCTCGGGGTCGCTGATGCTCTGGTTGTGACGTTTATTCTTTCGATTGTGCCGTGGCTTCCCGTTTCTGTCCCGTACCTTGGACGTACTGGGATCACCATTCCGGCCTCGGTTCCTTGCCAGCCAGTTATCTTCGTTGGTGCAAAATTAGGTCATCAGCTTAGTGTGGTCCGCCATTGTTCTTGGTTTGACGTGCCCTAGCTCTCGGGCCAACCACTCGTCGCCGACATTGGTTTGAAATGCCGAGATGGCCTCCGTGTCGGTACAGTCGACTATTTGGTTCTTTTTTGTTAGGAAGTGATTCCAGAATTTGCGTACAGATTCACCTTGCTTCTGTAAGGTATGGGCCAAATCATCGGCATCCAGAGGCTTGACATACATGCCTTGGAAGTTAGCCATAAATTCGACCTCGAGGTCGTCCCATATGCCTATCGAATCTAGCGGGAAACTGTTGAGCCAGTGTCTGGCTGAGCCCTTCAGTTTTAATGGTAAGTATTTATAGCGTGGATATTGTCTCCACCTGCTATGTGGACTGCGAGGAGGAAATCCTTGATCCATACCAAGGGATCCGTAGTCCCATCGTCCTGCTCAATGTTTGTGGGTTTGAATCCCTCTAGGAACTAATGCTTCATTACCTCATCCGTAAAATAGGCAGGGTGAGTAGCTCCTCAGAAATGTGTGATGGCGTGCTGCACATCTGACATGCACACACCGCGATTCCTGGTGTAATCACGCACGTCGCTGTTTCTGGCCAGCCAAGCTAACTACCCC
This sequence comes from Elymus sibiricus, assembly GCA_039707655.1. Lineage (NCBI taxonomy): Eukaryota > Viridiplantae > Streptophyta > Magnoliopsida > Poales > Poaceae > Elymus > Elymus sibiricus. The sequence continues at coordinate 19,147,853 of CM077672.1, read as the reverse complement.
GCCTGTCCAGCAGGTGGGCATTGTCTGGACTGGTAAATTGACCGAGGAGGTGGGTTCTCAGGCCGTTTAGGCTTTTTATCCTGAGGGTTCGGTCTCAAGCCCACCGGTGGGGGATTACGTCCACATCTAAGAACTAGCACCTCGGGAGCGCTCCTGCCCATACCGGCCTGTCGTTCTATAATGCGAAGAGGTCGGTTTTTGGTGGGTCGATCGAGGTTTTCGGCCCACTTGCGCCAGATATGGCGTTGTCATCAGCTGCCGCGTCCATCTCTTCGAGGAGATTTCTGCGGAGGTGCGGTGTGTTGTTATTGGCCTCTATCTACCACAACTTAGTCTTGAGTGCCTCCTCGGCTTGAAGGAGCTCTCCACCGGTCGTTTAGATAGTTTTCTTCATCTCGAAGACGCTGAGACGTGTTTTTAATTCTTTTGGCGGCGCTAAACAGCCTTAGACTTAGCTCATCGTAGTTGGGGTTGCCCAGGGAGTCGTTTAGGTTGTCCTCATCCTTGGGGCCGAGGCTTTTATCTGCGTTGTCATCGGGGTTATAATCTTCCCCATCATCGTCGCTGCCTCCTCCCCAGATGTTACTGCCATCGCTGTCGACGCCATTATGAAGACCACCGCCCCCTATACTGGGGCTGTCTCCTCCCCCGTTCTTGGGGGTGTCCACCATGTAGACATTGTATGTGGAGGTTGAGGTCCATCGGCCTGCGGGTGCGGCAGCCGATGGTGGGTTGTCCGAAGACTGTGACACCCTGGTTTTCGCTCCCCGATTTCTTCCTTCGCGGGAGTTGACTCCCGTCTTTTTTTCCGGTGTTATTGGATTTTCTCTCGCTCTTGGGTATATAAAGGTGTCATTTAGCCTTGCCTTTCCTATCCAACCAGAGATTCTCTCCAGCTCAACCTTGCCACTCAAAATAATTTGTGGACCTTCTCCTATCCATATCTTCACCATTTCCATCAATAACTCAAGTTCCATAGTTCAAATTTTGAGCACATCATCCAATTCTAGTTTCTGGACCTATTTTAAGATTGTGAAGCAACTATATTTTAGATTGCTCCATAGTTCTAAAAATAAATCTAGGACCTCACATTCCCTATATGATGTGAGCATGCAAAAATTGACATCATTTTATCTAGCCAATTTCTCCCAAAAATTCCATCTAGCTTCTGTCCAGCAGAAAGCATTGTGAAGGAAGTACCTTCATAGTGCATCCAAATGAGCTGAAATTTTACCAGTACATTCTCACCCCCAAATCACCTCCCTACACCAAATTTCAGCCTAATCCATTCAGCCATTTGAGCACAGCTTCAAAATCCATTTTCGGGACTAAATTTAGCATTGTGAAGGAAGTGCATGCAAACAAGGTTCAAATGACCTCAAATTTTGTCAGCATCTACACCTTCATACCACATTTCATTATGACAAAGGTTCAGCTCCATTCCTCTAGCCATTTCTCCACAAGAGTCCATCCAAGCTTCATGTCAGAACCTGTTTTTGCAAATACCGCCCACCTCAGAGCCACCTAGCTCATTCCAGCCACTCCTAGGATCTATCGGACCACTGAGTCATGCTGGGGACAAGGTTTTGGATCAAGATGTGCGCCTGAGCGTGCTTTGGCATGGTGACCACACGACGGCCGCGCGAGAACGACGCTCTGGGCGCCAGCAGCGTCTGGTCGCGTCTGCTAGGCCACCTCCGGCCAACTCCGGCTTATCCAAGCGTGTCTAACGGCTCCGAGGAGTCCATGCGCCCCCTCTCCAGCCCCTTCCCCCTCCTCCTTCTTCTTTCTCATGCCACGGCAGCTCCGCCACGGCCACTGTACCGAGGGTGAACCCCGCCATCCCCACCTCTCTTGGCCCCTTCCTCCTGAGCTGTCGCCTCCCTCTGCACCTCGTCAGGTCGGCCGCCCCACGACACGAGCTAGCCGCCACCGCCCCGCGTCCAGGCACTAGAGCTCCGGCTAGCTCAACGCGGTGGCCGAGCTCATCCGCCCGCCTCGGCAGGCTATAAAACCCGCGGCCCAGAGCCCCCACCCCCGAGCACCCACACAACCCCAGCACCCTCCTCTCCCTCCTTGCTCTTCCCTTTCCTGCAGGTGCACACTCCAGTGCCCAAGTTCGCCTCCCTCGTCGCCATGACCGCCAGGGTCTCCGCTCGAATTCGAGCGAGCCGGAGCATCCCTCTCCCTCATTTCTTCACCTGTAGGACCGCCAGAACCAGGCCAAGCTCCTCATCTCTCCATTTGTCCTTGGCACGCCAGAGCGATTGAAACCACCGCCGGCCGATGGCCACCTTTGTGGACTCCCATGCTGCTCTCACTCCGACCTTCCCCGAGGTCGGTGCCCTACCGGAGCGGATGCGCCTCGTTGCGCTGGTCCCGCTAGTAGGCGGGGCGTCGCTGGAGACGGCCTGCAGCTCCGGCAATCGCCGCCGGGAGCTGCCCCTTCCCTCAGTCGGGCGCGTGCGCGGGAGGGAGACGATGGACCTACAGGTGGGGCCCGGTCGGCAGTGCCTCCACCTCCGTCTTTTTTTTCTCTCGAGCCGCGGCAGCAGATGGGCCGGCCCGATGGAGCAGCAGGGGCGGCGGTGAGATTCAGCACGAGCCGGCCCAGCTGCGGAGTGACCTTTTTCTTTTATTCGCAGAAAATCAGTCAGGGGCCCAGAAGTAAATACTATATTTATAGAAAGGTCCTTCTACTTCAATCACTCATATCTTCTCACTCACAACTCCGATTCAGGTGATCCCAAAGCCCACCTTCTCTGTTCGCCGAGCCCGTTCTAATGGTATCACTTTCACCATGTTGACACATTCTGAAAATGGCCATATTACCCCTGCCCTTTATTCAGCCCCTCCGAGAGAGAAACCTTTCCGGCAAATCCCTCCGCAAAGTGATCGCACTTCTCCTTGGTGAATCCATCGACCCCCAGGCAAGCCAACCATCTGATATATGCCGTAAAGCATTGCTTCTATTTTATTCTTGTGTGTTTAATTAATGAATATGCCCGGGTGCATAGTGGTGAGCTGTATGTGACACTGAGGAACCCTTGCTTGCCTTTCCATGGTGATGGCACCACGCCTGTGTTCTGAGCAGCTTTCGGCCGTCTGGGGTGGATGCCGACTTTATGTTTCTCTTTTCAACAACTGGCCCGTGTTCTGAGCTGCTTTTCGGCCATCTCGGGCAGCTGTTGAATTCCTTTCTGTAGCAGTGACCCTATGCTCTGGGCTGCTCTCCGGCCATCTTAGGGAACTGCTACCTTCTTTTTATCAACACCGTCTCTTGCTCTGAACTGCTTTTCAGGCGTCTTGAGCCGGGGTTGAGTTATCCCAGTAATGTCCCAGATCTGAGTTGTAAAGACCGTTCTTGTGGCTACTGGTTTATTTGCCGGTTTCATGCAAGGGTTCAGATGGTCATAACTTACAGCTGGAACTTGTAAGGTGATAAATTTGTTATCTAGCCATTGTTTCATTAATGACTTGTTGTAATGCATATGGAGATAGGTTGTTATGTTTTCATAGTTGTTGCCTCATGCATTATTACTGTTGTTGCAATGATAACGAATGTCATTTAATAATGACAACCTCCTTCGTTGGCTGGATCGAGTCATAGTGCCACTGAGCCGAGCTCATTAGTGCAGCCACACTCACCTTTGTGGGAAGGCCCTAGCTTCGTTTATTGTCTTGCCTCTTGTCGGTACCTCCAAAGAGGGGACGTTATGCGTGTGTGCTACCCTGGCCCGGTAGGCGGCAATAACCTTGTGAGCCCAGGTTATTTGAGCTCAGGTCCCCGTTTGGGATAGTTTAGTTTGGCCACGACGGTGGCAGGTGTCGAGAATGACACACGGGCCACCCAGGGCATGACCCGGAAAGGGGGATGATTGTCGGTAGGACCGTAAGAGTGCCAGGCAATAGACAAGTTTTGTTGGAGCAGCACCGGTCCACCCGAATGGGAGCATGTACTGAAGTATGAGGCCAGGAGCTCCATAGTGTGGGTAAAGTGTGCAACCTCTGCAGAGTGTAAATCTATTCGAATAGCCGCGTCCTCGGCCATGGACAGTTCGTACTAGGTCACACTATTTTGTCTATGTCAAGTCTGGAGGAGTTAACCGAGTGATTGCTAAGAACGAACCAGTCAAGGTAAGAATTGTCAGGTTTACAACACAGATGCCTGGACATCAGATGATGTCAGAAAGTTGAGATGTTAGCCATGGGATGGCTATGAAAGAGATGATCGGATGACCATGAGAACCCTGATGCGATTCGGAGGGATCACGAGATCAAACTTGCTTAAGTACCTTTATTGTTATGATTTACCTCATTGCATCCACTCTAGTAATTATCCTGCTAGATAATCCTGCCATAACATGATAGGTAATGTTGTTAAGACAACAAATGCATGCTTGAATGCCATGGATTGCTTTGCTTGGTGTATATGTTATTTGGTTTGTTTGTGAGTACATTCAAAAGTACTCAACGGCCTTCAATGTGGCTAGGTTCACCTAAGGATCTGATGTCCAATAGCGAGGAGCCGGAGCGTTCGCGGGCTAGAAGAGTAACCCAGTCAGATCCCTATGGATTGGAGCCACACCAAGACCTTGCTGGCTTAGATAGAGCTTTTCCGCTGCCATCACCCTTGTAAAATATCATGTAAGACTTATACATCCATTAATAGAAATGCCTGTGTTCATGATACTTGTTGTAAACGCGCATGCCAGAGGGATTTCCTGGGCTGGTATGTGCGGCGACCGTCTGACTACAGTGGTATTCAGGCGGGGTGCCACAACGGATGGTATCAGAGCCGCCAGGCTGACTGTAGGTTACCCTAGCTAGACTTCATTGCCTCTTGCTCAGTGGAAAGCCCAGATGGATTTCAGCCATCTTTGCCCAACTGGCACGGCTACTATTGATCAAAAGCCAATCCCATAGGTTTTTGCCCCGATCAGACCTCAACTCTCGTGGCCTTTGCCTCACGTGTGAAATATCCGCACCAGGCAATGACCTGTGAGCCCTGAACCCTTAGGTAAACCATATATCCCTACCTTTCTTGCTAACCATGGCATTTCTCTCCTCAAATCCAGTTTCCTTTGGGAAACGCCTATAAATTCAATCTTTCCCTGACAACCCTAGGACCGTTGACTAAGCCATTTTGGCTATGGTCATGCGTCGAGTTTGATGTTCCCTAAGGAAGTAGTAGGAGCTTGACACCAATTGCTACCAGGAGCATTGTGCGGTTTTGCTTCTAAATCCTTAGAGGTGCATCTAGTGCACTATAATAGTTATACTAGTGAATCTTCGGTCACATGTGTAAGGTCCGCAAAATTTGAGCTTTATGTGCTTTTTGGTTTTCGCAATTCTTGCTTCTTTTCTTGATTCCGTTCTTTTGCCTCGACTGGATCCATCCGCAAGAGCTACCAAGGAAGACCAACACACAACTTGGATAACACCCAATAATCCAAATTTAGTAAGAGTCAAGCCAAGCCAACTACCCGATATCCAGAACATTATCCTCAGAACTGCCAGGAAGAAAGGATGGGTCAGAAGCAGAATCAGCGTGCTACAGACAAGGCCAGAATATACCTGGGAGAGTTTGCCTCAGAACATATCACACCTATGGAATAGTCAGATGAGCTAGCAGTAATGAACACCAGTAGGGACAAGTGATTCCGTCCTCGACACAAGGATTATTTCTATCAGTGGGGTGAACCTTGAGTCTTTTCACAATGGACTCAAGAATCATTTATTACCCATAGAAGACATATTTCAGGAAGGTAAAGATGCTGAGAGCAATAACAAAACTCTGGTATGTCAATACAAGTTGCAAAGCATATTTTGGAGTCCACCGGTGCATACACAAAAATATCCGGGCACCATGAACAAGGTTTGCGAAACATATGGATAAGTCCACGGCTATCCAGAATCAATGAGAATTTCACATGCCTGGAAGTTCAGCCAAATCGAATGGAATTATCCGCCAACTGCTTACTGTCGGCACACATCTAGCTTAATTATCAACATGAAGTCTGCATCAGCTGTGCAACCCCAATGATCAGACCAGCAGTAGGACAAGCGGTGTGCTCGACCAACAGGATATCTTCAGACCAGGTATAGCCTATACCAAGTTTTGGATCCGCTATGGGTAAATTCCGGATACTTCGGAAGCGAGCCAGAACCGGTCACAGGACCGACTGCGTATCACGGCGAAAGACTTCTGGTATAAGAAACCGAGCCTTCCTCCGCAAGCTATTGAGAAGAGCTTACGACGCAAGACACCCAATCTTCCTCGCTACACTACTAAAGGGAAAATCTTCTGGGGTACAGCTCTCCCATCCTCCTCAGCCGCTACCGCGGAAAGCTTCCAGCATAAGGCACCCTACCTTCCCCAGTAAGCAACCTGAGGGAAAGCTTCGGGGGTACGATACCCAGCCTTCTTCAGCACACTACCCTGGCAAAAGCTTCGGGCGTAAGGAATTCAGCCTTCTTCAACACGCCATCGTACCCACAACAATCTTGTCAAAAGCACAAACTAGTCTGAACACACGCCCACCTCAGAACTCAGCAATTATGAAAGGATTTATCCTACCCCTTCATATGTTGTGAGCATGAAGTCCAGTGGATCAGTTCATGCGAGCCACTCATACACGGGAATGACGGTGTTCAGAGAAACATTGGCCCCACACTTCAAAGAAGGATATGAACGCAGCAGTCCCTACGGGATATGCAAGAGTAAGTTAGGATACGACCAGGAGCTGTGTTGGCCGGTCATGACAGCTCCACATACAGGAACCCTCAAGAATAAAGAAGTTCCGGATAAACAACCTCTATGACGGCTATCAAATTGAAGTTTCATAGACAAGGAATTATTACCAATCCTTGTCAGACTCTTGCATATGCGGCCACAACAATGCACTACTTGCGGTTACAAGTGAGCTTGCCGCACTCATCATGAATATGGGCCATCAACCAGATAAGAGGCTAAGCTCCGAAAGCTACCCAAAATAGTAGCCATACGTAGTTCAGCTCAGTGGTCACTGTAAGGACTATAGAGGCCATATATGGCAGAGCCACCTTAGTTTTGGACAACGTCTAACAGTCTGAATTCACTTGGAAACAAGACATTCAGACAGAATAGCTGAAAGCACATGCACATCAGCATTGACAGTTTTTAGATGCCATGATAAGAGTTTACTGTGTATGATTACTTTGTGATCATGCCTGACATGTCAGTTGGGGTATAGTAGTAGCAGCTTGGTCATGTTGTTCCTTGGATTATGGATCACCGAGATACTGGAGTAACGGTTGTGACAGGATATACTTTGGAGAAAATTTATGCAAGAGGTGTGTAGAAGAAATATGCTGTTCCCATTGCCAACAGGGACGAATATCATAAGGGATACCAGACAACAACACCATAGCAATCCCAGTGCATTCTCTGGGAACATAGTTGTTGGTCACATGAGCACAAAGTTTGAATGCATGAAACGGAAGAAAGCATCCGTACAGAACTGCTACTTGTGATCTGCGTTGGTTTTTCCCCGAAGAGGAAGTGATGATGCAGTACAGTAGAGATAAGTATTTCCCTCAGTTATGAAACCAAGGTTATCAATCCAGTAGGAGAATCACGCAACAACTCATTAGCAGTACCTGCACACAAAATAACAAATCCTTGCACCCAACGCGAACAAGGGGTTGTCAATCCCTTGGCGGTCAATTGCAAGATTAAATTATATTGTGATCGATAGATAGATCAAACAAAAATACAAAATAAAATAAATAAAGTAAAATTGCTGCAAGGTATTTTTAGGATTTTTAATATATGATAAAGTAGACCCGGGGGCCATAGGTTTCGCTAGAGGCTCTCTCTTGAAAATAACATACGGTGGGTAAACAAATTACTGTTGGGCAATTGATAGAAAAGCAAATAATCATGACGATATCCAAGGCAATGATCATGTATATAGGCATCATGTCAGAGACAAGTAGACCAAAACGATTCTGCATCTACTACTATTACTCCACACATCGACCGATATCCAGCATGCATCTACAGTATTAAGTTCATAAAGAACGGAGTAACGCCTTAAGCAAGATGACATGATGTAGATAAAAGTAAACTCACGCATGAATAAACCCCATCTTTTTACCCTTAATAGCAACGATACATATGTGTCATTTCCCTTTCTGTCACTGGGATTGAGCACCGCAAGATTGAAACCATTACAAAGCACCTCTCCCATTGCAAGATAAATCAATCTAGTTGGCCAAACCAAATTAATAGATCGGAGAGAAATACGAAGCTATAATAATCATGCTTAAAAGAGTTCAGAAAAGACTCAAATAATATTCATGGATAATCTGATCATAAACTAACAATTCATCGGATCCCAACAAACACACCGCAAAAAGTGATTACATCAGATAGAACTCCAAGAACATCGAGGAGAACATTGTATAGAAGATCAAAAAGAGAGAGAAGAAGCCATCTAGCTAATAACTATGGACCCAAAGCTCTATGGTAAACTACTCACGCATCATCGGAAGGGCAGCAAGGTTGATGTAGAGCCCCTCCGTGATCGAATCCCCCTTCGGCGGAGTACCGGAAAAGGCCTCCAGATGGGTTCTCTCGAGAACAGGAACTCGCGTCGGCGGAAAAAGTATTTCGTGGACTCCTTTGTTGGTTTCCCAATTTTAGAGAATTTATAGAGGTGGAATTAGGTCAAACGGAGCAGAGGTGGGCTCACGAGGCACCAGGGCGCGCCTGCCCCCCCCCCCCCCCAGGCGTGCCCTGGTGGCTCATGGCCACCTCCTCTGTCTTCTGGTCTTCTCCCGAAGCTTCTAGTCTCTCTTTTGTCCAGAAAAAATCTCCAAAAAGTTTCGTGGCATTTGGACTTCGTTTGGTACTGATATTCTGGAAAACCAAAAACAGGCAAAAAACAACAACTGGCACTAGGCGCTAAGTTAATAGGTTAGTCCCAAAAAATGATATATAATTGCTTGTAAGTGTAAATAAAACATCCAAGATTGATACTATAATAGCATGGAACAATCAAAAATTATAGATACATTGGAGACATAGCAAGAACCCACAGCCAGACTAAGTATTTATCCTGAGCTAGACACGAGGACAATTGTCCATAGATACCCAGGAGGAGCAGTGGATGTATGCATGCAATACCATGCACCAAGAAAGGATGTTTTACCCCTGACAGTCAGGATACGGAGCATCAACACAAAATCCAAAGCAAGCAACTCCAAGGCTTGAAAATGAGCTATTCTGTTGATACTACTCGCTACCAGCCAACCTCAGGCTACAAACTACAAGGATAGAAGGTTTGCCTGACAGGAAAGAGAAGGATTCAATGTAGCCTTTTGAGAAGGCAACACCTGAGCCATCAGAAGAGGCAGTTAAAAGGCCAGTGAACCGATGAAGACAAGACAGCTGATGGATCCAGGTCGCACACAGGTATGTCCCCCTCGCTGGGAGGTAATCCCAGAAATCTTGAGGACGGGATTTTCTTAAGGGGGGTAGGTTTGTCACACCCTGGTTTTCGCTCCCCGATTTCTTCCTCCGCGGGAGTAGATTCCCGTCTTTTTTTTCCGGTGTTATTGGGATTTCTCTTGCTATTGGGTATATACAGGTGGTCATTTAGCCTTGCGTTTCCCATCCAACCAGAGATTCTCTCCAACTCAACCTTGCCACTCAAACTATATTCTCAGGGTTTTGCCGCCGAAACCTTACCTTCCGAATTGCCGGAAGGGAAACCCTAACTCCTGCATTTACAAAGGAACCCCAATTTCCTTTGATCTGTTGCCTCCCAAACATTTCCTCGTGATCATCCCACATCTATAAACCCTGGATATGCAAAAATATTGCCAAGTCATTTGCAATATTTTCCATTTAGAATTAATTCCTTTTTCTGCCCTAAGAAGGAATTAAATCTAGGAAAATATCTATCCATCTCCAAAGTTCATGAAAACTTGTGGAGATATTCTTTGTGATTATATTGAGCTCCCATAAAAATATTGGCCATAATTAAATAAGGAAAATTGCATTTTTCAATTTAAAGTCAATATTGCATTTTGGGCACTTTCCAAAGGAGCTACCCTTTTGGTAGCCAGGAAAAATCCCAAATAATTTGTGGACCTTCTCCTATCCATATCTTCACCATTTCCATCAAAAACTCAAGTTCCATAGTTCAAATTTTGAGCACATCATCCAATTCTATTTTCTGGACCTATTTTGAGATTGTGAAGCAACTATATATTAGATTGCTCCATAGTTCTTGAAATAAATCCAGGACCTCACATTCCCTATAGGATGTGAGCATGCAAAAATTCACATCATTTTATCTAGCCAATTTCTCCCGAAAATTCCATCTAGATTCTGTCCAGCAGAAAGCATTGTGACGGAAGTACCTTCATAGCTCATCCAAATGAACTGAAATTTTACCAGTACATTCTCACCCCCAAATCACCTCCCTACACCAAATTTCAGCCCAATCTATTTAGCCATTTGAGCACAGCTTCAAAATCCATTTTCTAGACCAAATTTTGCATTGTGAAGGAAGTGCATGCAAACAAGGTTCAAATGGACTCAAATTTTGTCAGCACGTACATCTTCCAACCACATTTCATATGACAAAGGTTCAGCTCCATTCCTCTAGACATTTCTCCACAAGAGTCCATCCAAGCTTCATGTCAGAACCTGTTTTTGCAAATACCGCCCACCTCAGAGCCACCTAGCTCATTCCAGCCACTCCTAGGATCTATCCGACCAATGAGTCATGCTGGGGACAAGGTTTTGGATCAAGATGTGCGCCAGAGCGTGTTTTGGCATGGTGACCACCCGGCGGTCGCGCGAGGACGGCGCTCTGGGCGCCGGCAGCATCTGGTCGCGTCTGCCAGGCACCTCCGGCCAATTCCGGCTTGTCGGAGTGTGTCTAACGGCTCCGCGGAGTCCACGCGCCCCCTCTCCAGCCCCTTCCCCCTCCTCCTTCTTCTTCCTCATGCCACGGCAGCTCCACCACGGCCGATGTCCCGAGCGTGAACCCCGCCGTCCCCACCTCTCTTGGCCCCTTCCTCCCGAGCTGTCGCCTCCATCTGCACCTCGTCTGGTCGGCCACCCCGTGACATGAGCTAGCCGCCACTGCCCCACGTCCGGGCACTGGAGCTCCGTCCAGCTCAACGCGGTGGCCGAGCTTATCCACCCGCCTCGGCCGGCTATAAAAGCCGCGGCCTAGAGCCCCCCCCCACCCCCCTGAGCACCACACCAGCCCAGCACCCTCTTCTCCCTCCTAGCTCTTCACCTGCCCGCAGGTGCACACTCCAGTGCCCAAGTTCGCCTCCCTGGTCGCCATGACTGCCAGGGTCTCCGCTCGAATTCGATCGAGCCGGAGCATCCCTCTCCCTCATTTCTTCACCTGTAGGACCGCCAGAACCAGGCCGAGCTCCTCATCTCTCCATTTGTCCTCGGGACGCCCGAGCCCTCGAAACCACCGGCGGCCGACGGCCTCCTCCATGGACGCCCATGCTGCTCTCACTCCGACCTTCCCCGAGGTCCGAGCCCTACCGGAGCGGATGCGCCTCGTTGCGCTTGTCACGCCGGTAGGCGGGGCGTCACCGGAGACGGCCTGCAGCTCCGGCAATCACCGCCGGGAGCTGCCCCTTCCCTCAGTCGGGCACGTGCGCGGGAGGGAGACGGTGGACCTGCATGTGGGGCCCGGTCGGCAATGGCTCCACCTCCCTCTTTTTTTTCTCTCGAGTCGCGGCAGCAGTTGGGCCGGCCCGATGGACCAGCAGGGGTGGCGGTGAGATTCAGCCCGAGCCGGCCAAGCTACGCAGTGACCTTTTTCTTTTATTTGCAGAAAATCAGTCAGGGGCCCAGAAGCAAATACTATATTTACAGAAAGGTCCTTCTACTTCAATCACTCATATCTTCTCACTCACAACTCCGATTCAGGTGATCCCAAAGCCCACCTTCTCTGTTAGCCGAGCCCGTTCCGATGGTATCACTTCCACCATGTTGACACATTCCAAAAATGACCATATTATCCCTGCCCTTTATTCAGCCCCTCCAAGAGAGAAACCTTCCCGGCGAATCCTTCTGCAAAGTGATCGCACTTCTCCCTGGTGAATCCATCGACCCCCAGGCAAGCCGACCATCTGATATAGGCCCTAAAGCATTGCTTCTGTGTTATTCTTGTGTGTTTAATTAATGAATATGCCCGGGTGCATAGTGGTGAGCTGTATGTGACGCTGATGAACCCTTGCTTGCCTTTCTTTGGTGACGGCACCACGCCTGTGTTCTGAGCTGCTTTCGGCCATCCGGGGTGGATGCCGACTTTATGTTTCTCTTTTCAACGACTGGCCCGTGTTCTGAGCTGCTTTTCGGCCGTCTCGGGCAGCTGTTGAATTTCTTTCTGTAGCAGTGACCCTATGCTCTGAGCTGTTCTCCGGCCGTCTTAGGGAACTGCTACCTTCTTTTTATCAACACCGTCTCATGCTCTGAGCTGCTTTTTAGCCGTCTCGAGCCGGGGTTGAGTTATGCCAGTAACGTCCCAGATCTGCGTTGTAAAGACCATTCTGGTGGCTACTGGTTTATTTGCCGGTTTCATGCAAGGGTTCAGATGGTCATAACTTATAGCTGGAACTTGTAAGGTGATATATTTGTTATCTAGCCATTGTTTCACTAATGACTTGTTGTAATGCATATGGAGATAGGTTGTTATGTTTTCATAGTTGTTGCCTCATGCATTATTACTGTTATTGCAATGATGACGAATGTGATTTAATAATGACAACCTCCTCCGTCGGCTGGATCGAGTCATAGTGCCACTGAACCGAGCTCATTAGTGCAACCACAGTCGCCTTTGTGGGAAGGCCCTAGCTTGGTCTATTGTCTTGCCTCTTATCAGTACCTCCAAAGAGGGGAGGTTATGCGTGCATGCTACCCTAGCCTGGTCGGTGGCGATAACCTTGTGAGCCCAGGTTATTTGAGCTCAGGTCCCCGTTTGGGACAGTTTAGTTTGGCCACGACTGTGGCAGGTGTTGAGAGTGACACAGGGGCCACCCAGGGCATGACCCGGAAAGGGGGATGATTGTCGGTGGGATCATAAGAGTGCCAGGCAATAGACAGGTTTTGTTGGAGCAGCACCAGTCCACCCGAATGGGAGCATGTACTGAAGTATGAGGCCAGGAGCTCCATAGTGTGGGTAAAGTGTGCAACCTCTGCAGAATGTAAATCTATTCGAATAGCCACGTCCTCGGTCAGGGACAGTTCGTACTAGGTCACAATATTTGGTCTACATTGAGTCTGGAGGAGTTAACCGAATGATTGCTAAGAACGAACCAATCAAGGTAAGAATTGTCAGGTTTACAACACAGATGCCTGGACATCTGATGATGTTAGGAAGTTGAGATGTTAGCCATGGGATGGCTATGAAAGAGATGATCGGTTGTCCATGAGAACCCGGATGCGATCTGGAGGGATCACGAGATCAAACTTGCTTAAGTACCTTTATTGTTATGCTTTACCTCATTGTATTCACTCTAGTAATTATCCTGCTAGATAATCCTGCCATAACATGATAGCTAATGTTGTTAAGATAACAAATGCATGCTTGAATGCCATGGATTGCTTTGCTTGGTGTATATGTTATTTGGTTTGCTTGCGCGTACATTCAAAAGTACTCATCGGCCATCAATGTGGCCAGGTTCACCTGAGGATCCGACGTCCACTAGCAAGGAGCCAGAGCGTTCACGGGCAAGAAGAGTAACCTAGTCAGATCCCTATGGATTGGAGCCACACCAAGACCTTGCTGCCTTAGATAGAGCTTTTTCCGCTGCCATCACCCTTGTAAAATATCATGTAAGACTTATACATCCATTAATAGAAATGCATGTGTTCATGATACTTGTTGTAAACGCGCATGCCAGAGTGATTTTCTGGGCTGGTATGTGCGACGACCGTCTGACTACAGTGGTATTCAGGCGGGGCGCCACAAACACTCTCCAACTTCGTCGTCCATGTCGGTTACCTCCTCGGAGGCGCTTGCGACAACGTCGGTTAAATCCTCGACGTTGGCGACTAGGTGAGTGGTGGGTGGGTCGAAAATTCCGACCTTCCCTATGTGTTTCCAGATCCGATCATAAATCGAGGTTTGATCGTCCGAGATCGCGTGTTTCTGAATTTGATCTAACATCTCGTTCAAAAGGGCTTTCTCGCATGGTTCGATCAAGAACCGTGTAACGCCCAATATGAAGCTCTATCGCAATCTCGTGATGAACTCAAGATCGTGACAGAACCTCATTTTGGGACGCATAGCAAGGTGATTCTCAAATACTTACAACCGAATGAACAGGTGAGAATACCAGATAAAGGCTTACACTCGCCACATGCTACAGCATAAATATATCATAATCATCATACAATCATCCAAATGAAAGACAGGGTCCGACTACGGACGAAATCAAACGAGAAAACACCACCCTGCTATTATCCCCGGATCAACCGACTAGGGCCCACTACTGATCCTGAACACCTACTTACGGTTCAATCATAACCCCACCGTGTTCTCTTCCCAAACTTACTCGAAAAGAGACCATCACGGTTACGCACACAGTTGGTGTATTTTATTAGAATTAGTGTCAAGTTTTCTACAACCGGAGGTTAAAATATCCAAGTCACCACATAACCACAGGCACGGCTTCGCATAAGATTTAACCCTGCAGGGGTGTTCCAACCTGGTCCATCATAGACCAACACAAGCTGCGGTGGAGAAACCTCAACCTCGAGATAGACCGAAGTATCCTCGGAATCCTGGTGCACAAGACTTTTCGACAATGGTAACACAAGTCCAGCAAGACCTCCCGACGTGCCGACACCCCGATTGGAGCCGCGCGTATCTCTAAATCAGGCCACGACGGATAAGCGAAGCTTACGGTTAGCTGATACCCAAGTTGCCAAGGTAGCGCCGCATGGTGCTCTAGTTTGGACCAACACTCATGAGGAGCACTGGCCCGGGTTGTTGATTAAGAATCCTCGGGTTAATTACTCCCTATGCAAGTTTTAGTTATTATGAGGCAAATGGTAAAACCAAAGTTGGGCCTTGCTGGAAGCGGTTATTCAAAGCGAACTATAAAGAGGGTCCCACTCCCCTGAGCATGTTAGGAACGCTAATCAAGGATCATAACACCGGTATTACGGAAACTAAGGCGGCATGAGTGGAACAAAACACTAGGCAAAAGGCCGAGCCTTCCACACACAACCAAGTATATAGATGCATTAATTAAATAAGAGACATTATGATATCCCAACATATCCATGTCCCAACATGGAACAATCTGCACTGCACCTGCAACTAGCAACGCTATAAGAGGGGCTGAGCAAAGCGGTAACATAGCCAAACAACGGTTTGCTGGGTAGGGTGGTTAGAGGCTGTATCATGGCATATGAGAGGCTGACATTTATGTGGTAGGAAGCGTGACATAGCGATAGCAACGAGACAACTAGCAAGCAAAGATACTAGTGTTATCAAGGGTAATGATCATCTTGCCTGAAGTCTCTTCGGTAGGATAGTAAGACTGCTCCTCGAACACGTTCTCTACCGGTTCCTCAAACTCGGACTCATCTCCCGGAACTACCCAAACGAAAGAACAAGCACCGAAATACACAAACAATCATGGCATAGATGCACAAACAAAATGATGAATGAAATGGCATGAAGAAAAATAACGAGCACGTCATGAATGAAGCAACGGTGCTACCGGGACGATAGAAATGATAACGAGATGTGAACGGTGAAGCAAAAGATGGATATGGACAAACTCTTGGCAATCCAAGTATGCCACTGGAAACAATGGAAGATATCAATTGAAATTGATATAAAGATCACGAGGATCGGATGCACGAAACTCAAATGGCGTGCAAAACAATATGCAATGCAAAACTGCAGTTAACAGCAACATGGCATCTGATGCACATCAAAACGGCAAGCTACAGTACTCTGAAATGCTGATACAAGACATGTGGCTGTAGTACTCTAAATGCACATCAATATATTCCATAGGATCAAAATCATTAGCATCACAGATTAATTGGAATGAAGACACCAAGATGCAAGAAAATGTTACAAGAGAGCATATGCTGGCAGAAATATTGATAGGCAATATTCACATGGTTGTTACAGTATACATGACATAGATCATTTCATTACATTGGCACAAATTCATATGAAGCATGGATTCATCAGAAATGAGCTCACAACATTGCAACTCAATGTTGACAGAAAACTGCTACATTGACTAGGCATATTTAGAGCAACATTATATATGCTACAGGAGTTTAACATGGCATCAATGGGCATGGCATGGATGTACTGACAACAAGGATCAAATCTCGCTTACTGACCAAGTTCAAAAGAGGCATAGATTAGTGGCTATCATCAAGGAAACATAGCAAGATTCAGCAGAAAAAATAACAAGTGCAAAACAGTAACAATGACTAAGCATGTTTGCAAGCTTGTAGCACTCCTATCATGGCATGTCATGGCATGAAATAAATACTAGCAGCAAGATGGCATGAAAATGCTCCAAACTCATGTTGACAAGATGCTCATATGACATATGCAATAAATCACACAAAAATTACAAAATGGCATGTTATGTGAAAATGGCATGCATGCAAACTTTCCCAAATGATAAAACTAATGCCACAAATGGATTAGTTGGGTTTTTCTACCCCAAAATCATATATTACACTCATATGTTCCTACATGAAAAATGCTCAAAATGCCACAATTACACTTAGGACAGAAATTGATTTAAGTTATATGCCAGATTTGGCATATGCCCGATTTGGAAAGCACCAGATCGGGAAACTTGCCGAAACGGGAAAGCGCAAAAACAGGAAAAGGACAAACGGCAGTGATGGCTACGTGTACCCAGGGGGTACCGAGCCTCTGTGGCTGACTGGTGGGCCCTCGGGCCCACGGGGCAGGGCGAGCGTGCGCGGTGGTAGACTGGTGGGCTGCGCGCTTGGGTGTGGATGACAGGTGGGTCCGGCTGAGCCCACTACGGTGGCTGGCGCGCGCGGGCGAAACAGAGGAAAGCAGGGAAGGGCACCGACGACGATCGGAGCACGGCGGCGACCTCCCCGGAGTTGCTACAGCGAGCCTATGGCGCGGCGGATGGGTGCAAACGAACCGCGGGAAGAACCCGCACACACGCATGCCTCACACGCAACCGGATGACGATGGAGGCGTCGCCGGTGACGAGGGGCAGAGGCGGCGGCGATGAGCTCGTGCTCGACGGCGAGGTGGCCAAAAAAGACCGCAGCGAGGCGGGATCGGCCCTACGCGGCAGCTCGAACACGGCGGACACGCTCAAACGACGAAACGGAGTCGGAACACTCGCCGACGACGAGGTCCGACGTGGCGGGGCTCAGCTCCCGTGGCTTGTGCATCTATAGCGCGCTAAGGAAGGGGAAAAGAGGTCAGGGCGAAGCGGATTCTCACCACGAGCACGATGGCGTGATCGGGACGGAGTTTGCCGAAAACATCAACGGAACGGCGGCGACTGTAGCGGAAGAAGAGGAAGAAGACGGGGCTGAACTTGGCGTCCCATGGCGAAGTAGTGGACGTCGGGGTCATAGTCGACGATGGGGAAGACGACGGACAAGGTTGGCGAGGCGGAGGTGGACGACGGTCACGGCGGCGCCATGGACGCGCTCTCAGATGCGTACGGGCATGGCTTGAGACAGCGGATCTGGTGGCTAGAAGAACCGGGCGGCAGCGCCGGCGGACGAGGGAAACCCTAAGAGAGGCGAGGGATAAGGTGGTGCGCTTTATAGGCGGCTAAGGCGAGCGGGGCGAGCTCTCGTGCTCTCGAGCACGCGGTCCCCATGGCGAGCGCGGGAGCTTGACGAAAAGGGGGTGCACGGGTGGCCTGTAGCCAGAGGCTGGCAGGTGGGGCCGGCTCGGCCACGTGGACACGCGCTAGCGGGGGCGAGTGGGTGCACGGGGTGAGAAAAGGCAGGAGGGCGCGCGGGGCAGGTGAGCTGGGCCGCGGCGCTGTTGGGCTGCTGGGCTACGATGCTGCAGCTACTGGGCTCGGCTGCTGCTGCTTTCTTCCTTTTTCTTTTCCATTTCCTCAAACAGAAATAAAAGAAGAAATGCAGAGGGAGTTTGGGAAGAGCTATGAGAGATATAAAAATATCCCTGGAATCTATAAATTATGTAGTATTTGAATAAATTGACTTGGCAATTTTTAGAGAAAGAAAAATATATCAAGTTTGAATTAAATTCAAACTTGATGCATTTTTTAATCCAACCAAATCAATTCCAAAAATGATGAAATTTGGCAGAGAGGTTTAGGACATGGACTAGAGAATTTAGAAATATGGTGAACATTAATTTGGGACAGAAATATTGCATCAAGAATTAAATTGGGAGAAAGAGTGGATTTGAGAGAGAGGTGATGGTAGATGGCTTGCAAAGGTGAAACCCAAGAGTTCGGTGAGGCAAGAAGAAGATGATGACACACCTCATGCATACATGATGAACATAACATATCAATGGGTGCAATGCTCATGAACAACATAAATGGATATGATGATGCAAGCACATGACAAAAATAATGTGAAAATGAAATGCAAAGAGAAAAGAAAGGCAAAAACACAACATGAGACAACCACACCCATCAAGATCATCATGACAATTCCATATATGGAAAAGTTGGGGAGTACAAATATGGAAGGAGCACTCTTGGGGTGTTACAACTCTCCCCTACTACAAGAGGATATCGTCCCGAGATCTAGGAACGAAAGAACTCCGGATATTCGGAACGGAGGTGGTCCTCGCGCTCCCGTGTGGCTTCTCGGTCGGAATGGTGTGACCACTTCACTTTCAGGAACTTGATAGACTTGTTGCAAGTCTTGCGCTCAGTTTCTTCGAGAATGGCAATGGGATGCTCCCGGTAAGACAAGTCATCTTGGAGCTCAATGTCTTGGAAGGCCATGGTGCGGTCGGGAGTCTTGAAGCACTTGCGAAGTTGTGACACATGAAACACATCGTGCACATTTGAGAAGTTTGAAGGTAGCTCGTGTTGGTAGGGTAGATCGCCTCTTTTGCCAACTATCTTGAAAGGGCCCACATATCTTGGAGCAAGCTTTCCTTTGATACCGAATCGTTGGGTGCCTTTCATAGGAGAAATACGGAGATAGACATGGTCTCCAATCTCGAAAGCCAAGTCACGGTGCTTACTATCATAGTAGCTCTTCTGGCGAGATTGCGCTGCTTTCAGATTCTCACGGATGACATGACACATCTCTTCAGCTTCAGAAATCATATCATTGCCAAGAAGTTGGCGTTCACCGATTTCAGACTAGTTGAGGGGAATGCGGCACTTTCTGCCATAGAGAATCTCGAATGGGGCCTTGCCCGAGCTTGCTTGGAAACTATTGTTGTAGGAGAACTCGGCAAAAGGAAGGCAATCTTCCCACTTCATGCCGAAGGAGATGACACACGCTCTCAGCATATCCTCGAGAATTTGATTGACTCTCTCGACTTGGCCACTAGTCTGAGGATGAAAAGATGTGCTGAAGCAAATCTTTGTGCCCATGGCCTACTGGAAGGAATCCCAGAATCTGGAAGTGAAGATGCTTCCACGATATGAGGAGATCAACTGAGGAACACTGTGCAAGGAGACCACTCTGGAAGTGTACAACTCTGCCAACTGGGCTGCAATGATAGACTCCTTGACTGGAAGGAAGTGAGCGACTTTAGTGAGCTTGTCAATGACCACAAAGATGGCGTCATTCCCTCTCTTGGACTTGGGAAAACCGGTGACAAAGTTCATCTCAATGTGATCGAATTTCCACTCGGGAATGGGTATAGGATGAAGAAGTCCTACTGGTCGCTGATGTTCCGCCTTCACTCTGCAGCACACATCGCACTCGTTTACGAACTGAGCAATCTCACGTTTCATACGAGTCCACCAGTAAGTTGACTTGAGATCATGGTACATCTTGGAGCTGCCTGGATGGATGGATAAGAGAGAATTGTATGCTTCGTTCATTATGACCTTCCTGAGATCCCCTTTTGGCACAACTAACCTGTCCTCAAAGAACAAGGTATCCCTGTCATCCACTCGATAGCACTTATATTTGGGAATGCCCTTTGCAATGCCGAGTTTCACCTTCTTCACCATGGCATCTAAGAACCGAGCTTCGCGAATTTGATCCTCCAATGTGGGAGTGATCTGGAGGTTTGCGAGAAATCCTTGCGGGACAACTTGGAGATTGAGCTTTCTGAAGGCCTCACACAGATCAGGCTGGACCTGCTTGAGAATTAGGCTGTTGCAGTACGCTTTTCTGCTCAAAGCATCCGCGATAACATTAGCCTTGCCTGGAGTGTATTCAATGCTCGGGTTGTACTCCTGAATCATCTCCACCCATCGGGTCTCACGGAGATTAAGGTTGGGCTGAGTGAATATGTACTTGAGGCTCTTGTGATCGGTGAAAATGTCCACCTACCTGCCCAACAAGAGATGTCTCCATGTGATTAAGGCATGGACGACTGCTGCCAACTCCAAGTCATGAGTAGGATAGTTCCTCTCGTTCGGCTTCAACTGCCGAGAGGTATAAGCCACCACTTTCTTCTCTTGCATTAGTACTCCACCGAGACCTTGCAGAGAAGCATCACAGAAAACTTGGTAGGGCCTGGATTCATCTGGAGGAGTGAGAACTGGAGCAGTTATGAGCTTCTCTTTGAGTGTCTTGAACGCAACATCACACTCAGGAGTCCTAGAATACTTGAAATTCTTCTGGAGTAGGTTAGACAAAGGCTTGGCAATCTTGGAGAAGTTCTCCACGAATCTTCTGCAATAGCTTGCAAGACCGAGGCAGCTTCAGAGTTGCTTGACATTTTGAGGTGGCTGCCAGTTGACAATAGCTTCAACCTTTTCAGGATTTACCAAGATGCCCTTGGTAGAGATAATGTGACCGAGGTAAAGAACTTCATCAAGCCAGAATTCACACTTAGAGAACTTTGCATAGAACCGATGCTCTCTGAGCTTATCAAGTACCAAGCGCAAATGCTTTGCATGATCCTCTTCAGTCTTGGAGAAAACCAGGATATCATCATGATAGACAAGAATGAACTCGTTGGTGTAAGGATTGAACACATAGTTCATCACATGAGAGAAGGTAGGAGGTGCATTTGCAAGGCCGAAGGACATGACTGTGTATTCATAAGAACCAAAGCTTGTCCTGAAAGCTGTTTTGGGAATGTCTTCTTCACGAATACGGATTTGGTGATATCCCATCCGAAGATCGAGCTTTGAGAACACATTTGCACCTTTGAGTTGCTCGAACAATTCATTGATATTGGCAAGTGGATATTTGTTCTTGATTGTCTTCTTATTCAATGGCCAATAGTCAACGCAAAGTCTTTCCGTGCCATCTTTCTTCTTGACAAAGAGAACTCCACAACCCCAAGGAGATGAACTTTGTCTGATCAAGCCCAGACGCTCTTGTTCATCGAGCTGTCTCTTCAATTCTTTCAGCTCTTCTGGCCGAAGCTTGTAGGGGCGTTTGCATATGGGTTCTGTGCCGGGCTCGAGCTCAATGACAAACTCAATAGGCCGGTGAGGAGGCATTCCTGGCAACTCTTCTAGAAAAACATCCTCATATTCACATACCACTGGAATTTGAGATATGGCATTAATCTCGCCTTTCTCATTGAGGGAGAATAACCGAATGGTATCATCACGAGCAGCAAAGATAATGACCTCTTCAGAAGGATGAGTCAATTTAACTTACTTGGCCGCACAATCAAGAGAAGCCTTGTGCTTAGAAAGACAATTCATGCCGAGAATGAGATCAATATAAGAATTTCCAAGGACCATAGGATTAGCCAGAAAAGAATAATTGCCCATCTTGATGGTGACATCCGGAACTATTGCGTTAGCTCTCATGGACAAACCCGGAGAAACGACACCCATAGGTCTTTCTAGATATGTTGACTCGAAATCATGCTTGGCAAAAAATGATCTTCACATGAAACAATGCGATGCACCAGTATCAAAAAGAACTTTGGCCGGAATAGAGTTAACCAAGAGATTACCCATGATCACTTTAGAAGACTCCTCTGATTGAGCTAAATTCACCATGTTCACTCTTGCAGACTTGGGATTGTGTTTGACAATAGCATTGCTTGGAGGCTTGCCGGGAGGAGGAGGTGGAAGGCGCTTCTGGGTGCACTTATTGGCATAGTGTCCTCTCTGACTACACTTGTGACAAGTAACCTCCGAGAGTGGGCGAGGAGGAGGAACGATAGCCCTTGGAGCCTGAGATCTCTGCTGGTACACTGGGTTGGGCGGGTGGGAAGAACCACGACCACCAAACTGCTTCTGCTGATGCTGAGGACGAAACCGAGGAGGAGGAGGTAACCAGAACTTCTGCTGCTTGGCAACCACTTGAGACGAGGAAGAAGAGTGAACTGCATCTCTGATTCTCTTCTTCGAAGCATCAAACTTGATCTGAGCTGATTCTTGCTTGAGAGCCATGTTATAGAACTGATCAAACTCAGGTGGATCGACTAGGATGAGAGCAAGCTGTAGGTCCTCTCTGAGACCACCCCTGAACTGGTAGATCTTGCTCTTGTCATATGGAATGTCTTGCTTGGCATACCGAGCGAGATTCTGGAACTCAGTGTTATACTGGTAGATAGACATGCTTCCTTGCTTGAGATTTCTGAATTTCTCACGCATCTCCTCAAACACACTTGACGGAATGTGATGTGCTCTGAAATCACGACAGAAGTCGGTCCAGGTGATGACTCGACCACCTCTTGAATCTTTGCACTGCTGCCGCCACTCGGCTGCCTGGTCCTTCAGCTGGAAAGAAGCGAACTTGACATAGTCCTCAGGTCGGACATTGCTGCACTCGAAGTGTTTGTTGATATCCAGTAACCAATCGTCAGCATCGAGAGGCTGAGTGCACGAACTGAAGGACTTGGGTTGGTTGCTGAGAAACTGGTTGAGAGTTGCATGTTGAGGTTGATTGTTGAAGTCGCCTTGGCCTTGATTGCCATGATACCCTTGATTCCGCTCCTGCATAAACTGGAGCAGCATCTAAGTATTGGCATTTGTTGCTGCCATCAAAGCTTGCCATGCCTCCGGAGGCGGAGGTGGAGGAGGAGGTGGCGGTGGAGGTTCTGACTTGCACCGTTGATTAGCAACTTGTAACGCCCAATATGAAGCTCTATCGCAATCTCGTGATGAACTCAAGATCGTGACAGAACCTCATTTTGGGACGCATAGCAAGGTGATTCTCAAATACATACAACCGAATGAACAGGTGAGAATACCAGATAAAGGCTTACACTCGCCGCATGCTACAGCATAAATATATCATAATCATCATACAATCATCCAAATGAAAGACAGGGTCCGACTACGGACGAAATCAAACGAAAAAACACCACCCTGCTATTATCCCCGGATTAACCGACTAGGGCCCACTACTGATCGTCTGGCATCGTGACGTACATACGTCCACGCTCATCATCATACTCCCAATGGAGCATCTCGGGCTCAGCCGTGTCTGTCTCAAGCGTACCTGCAACTGGTGATTATAGTAATCTGTGAGCCATAGGGACTCAGCAATCTCATCACCCAAGGTAACAAAACTATTTAAGCTTATAGGATTGGAAGGGGTAAATGTCACTAGTAGAAAACAGGGAATCAGTCCCGGTTCCAGAGGGCCTTTAGTCCCGGTTCTGGAACCGAGACTAAGCATCCGGGACTAAAGGTCCCCCCCTTTAGTCCCGGTTCTGTTACGAACCGGGACTAAAGGTCCTCCACGTGGCCGCTGGCTGGGCGGGGGCTGGAAGACCTTTAGTCCCGGTTGGTGTTACCAACCGGGACTAAAGGAATTTTTTCGAAAAAAAAAAATTCAAATATTTTTTTTTGAATTTTTTTTTATTTGTTTTTATTTTTTTCCGATTTTCAAATCTTTGAATTAGTTTACAATTTAATCTCTAATCACCCCTCCTCACTGCTCCAGCGTGGAGCACTCATTCCAAATCGTCTAACTTCCCGGCCGGTCACACATCCTCTCACTACTCCAGCCCCAGCACGCTTAACTTCCAGGTTCTATCTCCCCTAGTTTCCAAGTCTGCACTTGTTGTTTTCCTGACAATAGTAAGCTATCAATCCTATTAACCCTTAGGTCTTGATGTCACATGATTTAATTTTTTGAATTCCAAACAATTATTAAATAAACAACAATGATTAACAAATATAAATAATAATAATATTATTATTATTATTTTGCCATTTATTCATTTAATATGGCATAATTAATATCTTTAAATCTGTAAATCGAAATTCGACAAATAATATATCCATTATTATCAGAAAAATGTGAGCATGATGTCACACGTTTCACCGTTTGAGTTCGAAACTATTATTCTAAAAAACAATAATTATTTAGTAACACTAATATTTATTGAATAAGTAGTTTGACCACTGTTTGACCACTGTTTGGCCAGAGTTTGACCCCACATTTTATTTTTTTTAACTTATTTCAACTCAAGAATTTTTGTGTGTTCAATATGAACAATTCAAAGCCACATCCTCAAATTTCAACCCTTTTTGACTTCATTTGCTATTTTTTCATGCATTTACTGATTTTTTGAGCTAAATTAGCCTGAAATTGAAAAGCACTACAAATGAACTCTGAAAAGGTTGAAACTTGGCATGGTATCATCATTTCACCCACATAGCATGTGCTAAAAATTTGAGAGGGTTATGGCAAAAATTGGATGCACTTCGTGTACAAACTGGACCATCTCTTTCGAAGTATCAGGGTTTCGGACGAAAACTCAACTGTTACAAAGACATTTCATTTTTTTTAAACTTATTTCAACTCCAGACTTTTTGTGTGTTCAATATGAACAATTCAAAGCCACATCCTCAAATTTCAACCCTTTCTAACTTCATTTGCTATTTTTCATGCATAAATTTGAAAAAACTTAAATTTGAGGATAACTATTTTTCCTTTTGGAATTTGAGGATTCTAAAAATTGCAAAACGGCCAAAGGCCGTCGGCATCGCAACCGGCTTCTCGTGCTGAACATTTTGATATATTATACGCTTTTTTCCGACATCGTATGCAGAAATAGCGGCCATTTGAATTTTTCATGACCGTTTTTTGCAAAATAAGTTAAAATTTATATTTGTTAATTTTCAACACAACTATATCACTTAATATAAGTACAGTTCAAAGGATTTTATTTTTTGAAGTTTTTATAATTTTCTGTGATTTTTTGAACACTGAAAAAGGCGATCCACCCGGTGGGGGGGGGGGGTGGACGGCGGCATTTGAAAAAAAAATGTTCAGTCCCGGTTGGTATCTCCAACCGGGACTAAAGATAGACCTTTAGTCCCGGTTGAAGACACCAACCGGGACTAAAGGGCTGGGAAAAAGATTTGAAAAAAAAATTTGAAAAAAAAATTTTGAAAAAAAAAATTTGAATTTTTTTTTCCAGTCCCGGTTGGAGATACCAACCGGGACTAAAGGGGCTGGCACCGTTCGAAGCCTTTAGTCCCGATTGGTGTCTCCAACCGGGAGTAAAGGTCCCGTTCGAACCGGGACTGATGCATGCGCCGCTCGAACCGGGACTAATGCTCACATTAGTCCCGGTTCGTAACGCAACCGGGACTAATGCTCCGATCCGGCTGGGACGAAAGCCCTGTTTTCTACTAGTGTGTGGTGAGGTTGCAGTAAGCACTAGGCATGTGTAAGTGGCTAACTTATGAGTACGAGAATTAAGATGAGCATACTATGCCTAACGGTCGCAAGTTTAATATGATCAAGAAGTGATCCTGAACACCTACTTATGGTTCAATCATAACCCCACCGTGTTCTCTTCCCAAACTTACTCGAAAAGAGACCATCACAGTTACGCACACAGTTGGTGTATTTTATTAGAATTAGTGTCAAGTTTTCCACAACCGGAGGTTAAAATATCCAAGTCGCCACATAACTGCGGGCAGGGCTTCGCGTAAGATTTAACCCTTCAGGGGTGTTCCAACCTGGTCCATCATAGACCAACACAAGCTGCGGTGGAAAAACCTCAACCTCAAGATAGCCCGAAGTATCCTCGGAATCCCGGTGCACAAGACATTTCGACAATGGTAACACAAGTCCAGCAAGACCTCCCAACGTGCCGACACCCCGATTGGAGCCGCACATATCTCTAAATCAGGCCACAACAGATAAGCGAAGCTTACGGTTAGCTGATACCCAAGTTGCCAAGGGGGTGCCGCAAGGTGCTCTAGTTTGGACCAACACTCATGAGGAGCACTGGACCGGGTTGTTGATTAAGAATCCTCGGGTTAATTACTCCCTATGCAAGTTTTAGTTATTATTAGGCAAATGGTAAAACCAAAGTTGGGCCTTGCTGGAAGCGGTTATTCAAAGAGAACTATCAAGAGGGTCACATTCCCCTGAGCATGTTAGGAATGCTAATCAAGGATCATAACACCGGTATTACGGAAACTAAGGCGGCATGAGTGGAACAAAACACTAGGCAAAAGGCCGAGCTTCCACCCACAACCAAGTATATAGATGCATTAGTTAAATAAGAGATATTGTGATATCCCAACATATCCATGTCCCAACATGGAACAACCTGCACTGCACCTGCAACTAGCAACGCTATAAGAGGGACTGAGCAAAGCGGTAACATAGCCAAACAACGGTTTGCTGGGTAGGGTGGTTAGAGGCTGTATGATGGCATATGAGAGGCTGACATTTATGTGGTAGGAAGCGTGACATAGCGATAGCAACGAGACAACTAGCAAGCAAAGATACTACTGTTATCAAGGGTAATGATCATCTTGCCTGAAGTCTCTTCGGTAGGATAGTAAGACTGCTCCTCGAACACGTTCTCAACCGGTTCCTCGAACTCGGACTCGTCTCCCGGAACTACCCAAAAGAAAGAACAATCACCGAAATAAACAAACAATCTTGGCATAGATGCACAAACAAAATGATGCACGAAATGGCATGAAGAAAAATAACGAGCACGTCATGAATGAAGCAACGGTGCTACCGGGACGATAGAAATGATAACGAGATGTGAACGGTGAAGCAAAAGATGGATATGGGCCAACTCTTGGCAATCCAAGTATGCCAATGTAAATAATGGAAGATTTTAATTGAAATCGATATAAAGATCACGAGGATCGGATGCACGAAACTCAAATGGCGTGCAAAACAATATGCAATGCAAAACTGTAGTTAACATCAACATGGCATCTTATGCACATCAAAACAGCAAGCTATAGTACTCTAAAATGCTCATACAAGATATGTGGCTGTAGTACTCTAAATGCACATCAATACATTCCATAGGATCAAAATCATTAGCATCACAGATTAATTGGAATGAAGACAACAAGATGGAAGAAAATGTTACAGCAGAGCATATGTGGCTGCAGTATTCACATGGATGTTACAGTAGGCAAAACAACTCTAAAATGCAAGAAATTGGCATGCAGCTACAGTATACATGGCATAGATCATTTCATTACATTGGCACAAATTCATATGAAGCATGGATTCATCAGAAATGAGCTCACAACATTGCAACTCAATGTTGACAGAAAACTGCTACATTGACTAGGCATATTTAGAGCAACATTATATATGCTACAGGAGTTTAACATGGCATCAATGGGCATGGCATGGATGTACTGACAACAAGGATCAAATCATGCTTACTGACCAAGTTCAAAAGAGGCATAGATTAGTGGCTATCATCAAGGAAACATAGCAAGATTCAGCAGAAAAAATAACAAGTGCAAAACAGTAACAATGACTAAGCATGTTTGCAAGCTTGTACCACTCCTATCATGGCATGAAATAAATACTAGCAGCAAGATGGCATGAAAATGCTCCAAACTCATGTTGACAAGATGCTCATATGACATATGCAATAAATCACACAAAAATGACAAAATGGCATGTTATGTGAAAATGGCATGCATGCAAACTTGCTCAAATGATAAAACTAATGCCACAAATGGATTAGTTGGATTTTTCTACTCCAAAATCATATATTACACTCATATGTTCCTACATGAAAAATGCTCAAAATGCCACAATTACACTTAGGACAGAAATTGATTTAAGTTATATGCCAGATTTGGCATATGCCCGATTTGGAAAGCGCCAGATCGGGAAACTTGCCGAAACGGGAAAGCGCCAAAACGGGAAAAGGACAAACGGCGGTGATGGCTACGTGTACCCAGGGGGTACCGAGCCTCTGTGGCTGGCTGGTGGGCCCTCGGGCCCACGCGGCAGGGCGAGCGTGCGCGGTGGCTGACTGGTGGGTTGCGCGCTTGGGTGTGGATGAAATGTGGGTCCGGCTAGGCCCACTACGGTGGCTGCCGCGCGCGGGCGCAACAGAGGAAAGTAGGGGAGGGCGCCGGCGACGATCGAAGCACGGCGGCGACCTCGCCGGAGTTGCTGGTGACGAGGGGCAGAGGCGGCGGCGACGAGCTCGTGCTCGACGGCGAGGTGGCCAAACAAGACCGCAGCGAGGCGGGATCGGCCCTACGCGGCAGCGCGAACACGGCGGACACGCTCAAACGATGAAATGGAGTCGGAACACTCACCGGCGACGAGGTCCGACGCGGCGGGGCTCGGCTCCTGTGGCTTGTGCAGCTATAGCGCGCTAAGGAAGGGGAAAAGAGGTCGGGGCGAAGCGGATTCTCACCATGAGCACGATGGCGTGATCGGGACGACGGGAGGAGGTCGGAGTTGGCCGGAAACGTCGACGGAACGGCGGCGACCGTAGCGGAAGAAGAGGAAGAAGACGGGGTTGAACTTGGCGTCCCACGGCGAAGTAGTGGACGTCGGGGTCGTAGTCGACGACGGGCAAGACGACGGACAAGGTTGGCGAGGCGGAGGTGGAAGACGGTCACGGCAGCGCCATGGACGCGCTCTCAGATGCGTACGGGCGCGGCTCGAGACGGCGGATCTGGTGGCTAGAAGGCCCGGGCGGCGGACGAGGAAAACCCAAAGAGAGGCGAGGGACAAGGTGGGGCGCTTTATAGGGGGCTAGGGCGAGCGGGGCGAGCTCTTGTGCTCTCAGGCACACGGTCCCCATGGCGAGCGCGGGAGCTTGACGAAAAGGGGGTGCGCGGGTGGCCTGTAGCCAGAGGCTGCTAGGCGGGGCCGGCTCGGCCACGTGGACGCGCGCTAGCGGGGGCGAGTGGGTGCGCGGGTGAGAAAAAGCAGGAGGGCGCGCGGGGCAGGTGAGCTGTGCCGCGGCGCTGCGGGGCTGCAGCTACTGGGCTCGGCTGCTGCCGCTTTCTTCCTTTTTCTTTTCCATTTCCTCAAACAGAAATAAAAGAAGAAATGCTGAGGGAGTTTGGAGAGAGCTGTGAGAGATATAAAAATATCCCTGGAATCTATAAATTATGTAGTATTTGAATAAATTGACTTGGCAATTTTTAGAGAAAGAAAAATATATCAAGTTTGTATTAAATTCAAACTTGATGCATTTTTGAATCCAACCAAATCAATTCCAAAAATGATGAAATTTGGCAGAGAGGTTTAGGACATGGACTAGAGAATTTAGAAATATGGTGAATATTAATTTGGGACAGAAATATTGCATTAAGAATTAAATTGGGAGAAAGAGGGGATTTGAGAGAGAGGTGATGGTAGATGGCTTGCAAAGGTGAAACCCAAGAGTTGGGTGAGGCAAGAAGAAGATGATGACACACCTCATGCATACATGGTGAACATAACATATCAATGGGTGCAATGCTCATGAACAACATAAATGGATATGATGATGCAAGCACATGACAAAAATAATATGAAAATGAAATGCAAAGAGAAAAGAAAGGCAAAAACACAACATGAGACAACCACACCCATCAAGATCATCAAGACAATTCCATATATGACAAAGTTGGGGAGTACAAATATGGAAGGAGCACTCTTGGGGTGTTACACGCCGGGACCAATGGGAATTTCCTTGGGATCCAATCTGACATGGACCCAGGTTCTTCATCGACAGCCATACTATGCGTCTGGTCGTCTAGAGTGGTGCTCAGATCCTGGCTCGAGGTCGGATCTGAGACATGGGTTTCGCCGTTGTCTAGTGCCGGGACTGACTCCAGGGTTTGGACAGGCGCGTCATCGTGCTCTTCGACCTGGTCTGACACCCAACACGGAAAGACGAGTTCGCCGCTGGAATCCCTGGCATACTCTAGGTTCCTAAATCTGACGATCCGTCCTAGAGCGTAGTTCTCGACCTGGCCGAGGTGGCCAGTCGAGTCCGCGTGGAAGGCGATGCTGCCGAAGACAAAAAGCTGCACCGGCCAGAAGGTCATGCCGGAACCGACGTGGCCGTTGATCCGGAGCGCCATTGCACCGCCGCGACTACCTTGAGGGACCTGCATGGGCCACCAATGATGGAGTCAAATCCAGCAGATCTCGGGTAGGGGGTTCTGAACTGGTAGCCTTGGTGCGATGGTAAAAGAGACACATGATTTTACCCAGGTTCGGGCTCCCTCGAAGAGATAATACCCTACGTCCTGATTTGATTGTATTGATTTGGGGAAGTACAAATTACAGGTTGATCTACCGCGAGATCGTTGTGTGCGTGTCCGGGGGTCATCTACGAGCCCTACCCATCGGCTTATATAGATACAAAGGGGGTCTAGGGTTTACACATAGGTCGGTTACATCTAGGGTAATCGTACGGTAGACGACCTCTGTCTTGAGTAGGCGCCAAGTCTACGGAAACATCCCATCTTGGCGCTATGGGCTTTGATGAACATGGCCCACCAGTAAATCATCATGGGGGTCCTCGGCCTGGCCCTCCTGGCCCGGGAGATGACGTGGCAAGCACCCCCCTAGTCTAGGACACCATCACCCCGGCCTATACAGCACAATGACTTCGATCCCGCCATTCGTGGCGGGTGACTCTTGAGGCCAGCAAAACATGGTTTGCGTCGGCATCTCCTCGAAGCTTGGGGTGCAGGCTACCCGTCTTTGTCTTCCCCGGCAGGTGCCTCGGCGACGTCGGCGGTCGGCATCGACGGGATTCTCTGGTAGGGAACAGGACCACCTAGGAGGACCTTGTTGTAATTTTGTTTTTCCTGTGGGCCTTTTTGCTTATGTTCCTGGGCACCTGTCTCTCTGGTTTGTTCCAGAAAGGGTCCACATATAATGCTCTGTTCTTTGATCCTGGTAGTATGTGAACGCGTGGTTTTCCTCCTCATTTTTTTTAAATAAGGTAGCTACAGTAATTGTGACTACACATTTCCCCAGTGCATAAAGCACTCTTAAATTATGCATGGCTAGCTAGCTTAACCGGCCGGCCTGTGGTATTCCGTCGCATAGATTCGTACGTACTCCCTTTGCATTGCCTTTCCTTTTTCTTCTTTGACTCGGCAACACTGCATGCATGCTCAAGACAGAGGTCAATTAACATTATTAATTAGTCTTGCTAGGGTAATTACATCTAGGGTAATCGTACGGTAGACGACCTCTTCATGTAATTAAATCATGTCGTCCACTGTCAGAACATAAGATTACCCTAGATGTAATGACTATGTGTTCCCCGGCAGATGTAATGACTAATTACATGAAGAGTACTTAATTAATTAACATTATTAATTAGTCTTGCTATTGCGTGCCAATGCGAGTCCCGCTAATTATTTGCTATAGGAGGAGTATTCAATCCTTTCTACTGGCTTGCCCTTCATTCGTTGCCATTCCCTAATTAATTATACTAGTCGACAACCCGTGCAATGCTAGATTATTTTATTGTTTTATTTTAGTTCATAATATTTATATTAATCATCATTTATAGAGTCATGCAATTCAAAAGTCCACATGTAGTGGTATATGCCCTATTCTTGTTAAAAAATAATTATGGAAGTAAGTTGCAGAAAGTTTTTACATGACAACAATCCATTTGAATTCAAGATCGCAACATTCATGCGACTTTAACCAACAATAAATATCTGAATAAATCTAACTTTAATCAACATTCAAAATATTTCAAGTCAAAAGACCACTCACAATGGTTTAGCTTGAAAAGTTAATAGAACTATCCCAAGTGGTGTTCTGTAGAAGTATCAAATATATTCATGTGTTGCATAACATCTTCAATGTAAGGTATTCCCATGAAACCAACTGAGTTATTGTTTCATCTCTGCAACATCAAATAAAGATTTCAAAAGGTTGCATAGTGTTGTTTCCATCACGTCTTCATGTAATTAAATCATGTCGTCCACTGTCAGAACATAAGATTTATTTATTTCCCCTATAAAATAAATCTATAGTGCAATACAAAAAAGCAACCCTTATCACATATCCAAGTGTTAAACATTATAGTAATTAAGATCAAGCATCAATACTTTGAAAGAGAAACTTCCAAAGGCGCATATATAGGATTCAGAAAGCACAAAGGTCACGAATTCAGCAATGAGCTCATGACATTACAGAGATGCCTAATTATTCATTTATATGACACTGTTGACTGAATCAAATGACGTATAAATAATCTTCTATAAGTACATGAAGTGACTATAGTTTGGAAAGATGTAGCAACATAAGATGCATATTGGGAAAACTTATATAACAAATAGCTGATTATTTGCAGATATTGTACCTTCACAGAACATACGTTTCACAAAGACACAACTATACCTGAATATGCAGATGGCTTAGGACTCGAAAACTGACCAATCCTTTTCAAGGCTCAAAAACCATTAGGGCTTACTGAACCTAAAAAATTGGATGCTTGGGCTCGCAATTAGAGATCTAATTTCAAACACCACATTAGATGTGAAGTTAGTTGTCGTGTCGTCATTTTTTTTGTAAAAGTATCAGATAATAATGACTAATATATAATTGTCAATTATGGAACCCTGTAAAATTTAAAACTGATTGTAACATTATTTTATCTTTGATCGACATGATAGCCTTAGTCAGTGCCAGGTTTCTAGTCTTCTTGAAAACTACCTTACAGATATTCCGAACAATGTCAAAATGGAAAATGAAGAAGTAATATATACACAACAAATTATTATTTGTATGAAAAATACCAATAATTTTAGTGTGCATAATAGAACGTCGAATTCAAGAATCATGAGATACAATCAGAATTACAGTGGCTCCATGGTCGAACTAAGGTAAGATATATATGCTCACGGGTGAAGCAATACAACACAAAGGTAAGAAAAACAGTAATCAGAGGGCAAAAGAAGTGGTAATATTATGGAGGTTAGGATCCAAGCTGATGAATTATGCATTATGTTGCACTCTCAATTAAGGTGGTTTTATGAAGCACAATGTGCCATCGACAGTGCATCAGCCAGATACCTCAATTTAGTGATGCAAGACTCAATGTAATAGCAAAACTGTGCTATTTTTCCTATCAATGTCCCTACAGAAACATGGAGCTAATTATATATTTTTAGACAAAAGGAGCTACTCATATTTACCGTTGCTTTGGTAAGATATATATACATGAAGTCTTCTGCCTGCTCATCTTCAATGTGACCATACCTCTCCAAATTTCTTATACTTATCATTATTTTTTGTAAGATTGACCTGTTTGCAAAAGTTATAATGAACGAAATGCAAAGCTCATGAACCGAACTCGAGGTCTAGAATTTGTGGAAAGATGTATATGATAGCGAAAGCATGAGACAAAAATGCTTCTAAGGTCCTCGCATGAAAATATAAACATATAGTTGATATCTAAAGATCACTAATTTGAACGCAAGCTCTAAACTATGACAACCAAATCATCAGACATAAATGCTTTTAAGGTGCTTATTACTCTGTAGCATTATGGAATTATTATAAGCTACAGTGCCACTTATATATGCTTTGCAGCAGCTTTTAGGTCACAAACAACTGTATTAGAGTATGGATAAGCTAACAAAAATGTTGAGTAAACTATCGGTTGGGCTGACCCGACCATATGGAAAGGAGTAATTTCTACTATACCTTGTACTTCGCGAACATGCATGGACATAGTACAGCACCACCCCTCACTGTTTTTGGATGCAGACAGATTCAGCTAATGTTAACCTGTGTACGAATGAACCTGTGAGTCTCGTCTCCGGTAATCATCGTGCGCGCCTGCTGTAATTATAAAGCACCACCGACCAATTCATAAACCATAGAATTTATAATCAGTTCTGCCTTTTTATGGATAGAAAAAACATACAAAAAATTTATATAGGAATTATCAGAAATCTACGGCAGGGACAACGGCCGATGACTGGGAGATAACATGAGCAACCAAAATTAGGAAAATAATGTCCGCATGTGCATATGGATGTTGTACTTCGTAGATTCTCAAACCTCAGAGATCGTGCTCATGCATCCGTGCGTATCAATGCCTTGCCAACACATGCATCAACCAAATAAAACAAACTCACCTTTTATGGGCTTAAATACGTGATAACTGATGGACCTGGCGTGTACGCCGTTATTTGTGATGTAGGCAGCCGCCAATCCATAGACAACGTCGCCCCGCGAATACATAGTCGAAGGACATAATACGTTTGGTATCTATCTTCATCACTGGAAAAGAAATTGAGATTGGGAAAGCTAACGCTTAAATTGAATCCTGTAGTGCTGGAGTGGACAGAAGAGAAGGAAAGCAAGGGAAGAGAGCCGAATTCTGGCTACCAGATCAAATCTGAAGGTGAAATTTATCTATTTTCTTTTGCTGACCTAGAGGTAGGAGAGAGTCGGGAGATATTGGGAGAGGGGCACTGCTGCCTATCCTTTTTGAGATCTGGATATTATTTCCCTTTGGCTGACCGAGAGAAGAGAGAGTCGTGAGAGATTTTTTTAACCTTTTTTTACAGCCTGTTTGGCAAACTAACGGAAGGGGAATGGGAGTTTAACTCTAATTCCCTTTCCCCATCTCAATTACCAGCCCTCCCCAGGTAATAGATATGTGGGACTTCTACACGTGAATTCCCCTAACACTTCCCTGTTGAATTCCCATTCCACCTGAACAAACAAAGGAATAAAACTTTCAATGCCTCAAACTCCCATTCCCTCTGTCCAATTCCACCGAAACAAACAAGGGTAGTCGTGAGACATTGGGAGAGAGGCAAAGGGCATCTTGCGATCTTAACATCTGTTTTTTTTTATAACGATCTTCATATCTTCTTTATCTCACGGCCCATAATTCCTAGGGTATTTTGTCAGCGTGAGAACTTTTAATAAGGATTAATCTAAAGATCAACACCGCTATAATTCGGTCCCACTGAAATAAACGGCTCATAATTTTTAATTTTAGCATGCGAACTTTTGAGGAGTTATCGAAAGATCTACACCGTAATAATTCGGTCCCACCAAAATAAACGGCTCATAAATTCTAATTAACGTGGGAATTTCTCAGAAGTGCCTAATTAGTATAGGTATAGATAGATAGATAGATAGACTAGAAGCAAAGGCACGATTTGCCGTGCCGTTTTGTCATTTGTTGTTGTGCATCAAGCTATTTTCTTGTTATGTCTGTTTCAACATATAACTATGTTCAAAAAAATCAGTGAACCAGTAACATGAAAATACAACCCACATTGTACTGATAACTTCATTATCTAATAAATAATAAATCTTTATGCTGCTACGTACCAAAATGTATTTCACTCAGACCATAAGCGGTAATGGAATAGCTTGGAGAAAATCAGTGATTATGCATTGCTATTTGTCATCAGGCAAAAGAATAAATCAAAGCTATCATAACGCACAAAGTATGCTCTGAGATTATTAAAAGTTTTTCTAGAACAACATTCACTCTAGACCAGGCGTGCCTTTTTATCTTGAAGCCATGGTCCCGCATGCTAACTCTTACATGCTTCCCTGTAATTAAATATGATATAACACCTATAAAAATGATTCAACTCATCTAGCAATCCTAAAAATGTAGACAAAAATAACTTCTCTTCCATTGCTCAGATGGTTGTTAACTCATATGTGGCACTCATGAGCTTATAGGTTTGATGCTCAAAACCGGCGCAATGGCGAATCTCAAGGAGCTTGACCTCCAGATTTACTTATACAATTACAAATTTGTTGTCGCTGGTAGTGATTTCGAAGATGCCATCCAGAAACTTCCCAACCTTGCTCAGATCCATGTAATGATGTTCTGCATCGGCACAAGGGCTGCAGATGTGGGGCAGCGGAGAGAGCTTTCAAGAGCATGGTTGAGGCACACCCCACCTGTCCCACACTAGAGATGATGAGATTGTTCCGAGGAAACATGTTAAAGAGCGGTGAGAGTGAACAACTAAACGTTGGAATGTAACTAACGGAGTGTACCACATTCAGAAGTACCAAGATTGTAGCTTTACCTCGATATTTGTGTAATCTCCAATATAACTTATGTAGCAACACAAAGATTTGAACAATTTGCACAGGTGAAAGGGCATTTCCCTCCTAAATGTTTGTGGTGTTGATGACAACGCAATTTGCGGACTAACCGTGTGCTTAAGCTACACAGGCATATTCGGAAGTGGCACAAGACGGTTAGGTTCCCCTCTGACGGAAAGAATGAAGATGGTGTTTTTCAATGATTTTATTTCTCTTTGGGTCGTAGGAAATCCGTACTATTAAGAGGAGGTCCGCGTTGAAAGGTATGGATGGAATCAAATCGCGTACACAAAACAAGTATTGCACCCACATCACCTTCCCGTATTTTCAAGGAGAGCTCCAAATTCTACCAAAGTGTGTGTTTGCTGCTACCCAGTAGTACCATTGTCAGGGGCTATAGTACCGCTCCCTTGATGGGAGCAGTACTGCTGCTGACTGCGCTAGACCGGTAGTACCGCGTACCTGACCGGTAGTACCGCTCACCTGTTGGAGCGGCACTATCGGACCAAGTACCGGACCTACTACTGCTAGGGGGTGATTCCCTTCTATTTTGGCAGCGGCACTGCACCAGAAGTACCGACTATTTAATTTAGCCGGTACTACCGGACACCTGATCGGTAGTACCGCTCAGGCATTGCAGTGCAGCTCTAAAGGGAACCACGGTAGTACCGCTCTCCGGAGCAGTACTACCACCTAGGCACTTCGGTGCGGTTTTCTAAGGGACTTGCGGTAGTACCGCTCTCAGGAGCAGTAGTACCGCTTAGTACAAATTTCAACATAACGGTTGGATTTGGGGGAGCTATAAAAGGGACGGGCTCTTCCTCCCTTTGACCTTACCTCTTTGTTCTCTCTCCTCCATTGTTGCCCAAAGCTAAACCTTGCCCGATCTCCCTCCCTAGCCACTCAAACTTGTTGATCTTCTAGGATTTGAGGGAGACGACCTAGATTTACACTTCCACCAAAGAAAATTTGATTCCCCCCTACTTTCTCTTGTGGATCTTGTTACTCTTGGGTGTTTGGACACCCTAGACGGAAGAGGTCACCTCGGAGCCACAATCCATTGTGGTGAAGCTTCGTGGTGTTGTTGGGAGCCTCCAATTAAGTTGTGGAGCTCGCCCCAACCTTGTTTGTGAAGGTTCTGGTTGCCGCCTCCAAGGGCACCGCATAGTGGAATGATGGCACCTTGCATTGTGCGAGGGCACAAGGAGAATAAGGTGAGCCATTGTGGCACTTGGTCAGCATCGTGCTGCCAAACCTCTCCAACAGAGATGTACCTCCCCCAAAGGAGGGAACTCCGGGAACTACATCAATGTCTCCACTTGCGGTTACTTCTTTCCTTTACTTACTTGTTGCAAGCTTGCTTTAGTGTCGATCCTTATAGCTTGTTGTTGTTCTTGAGCTTGGCATATAGGTTGTCCACCTAGTTGCATTTCTAGATAATCTATATTCTTATTGTATCCCCTAAAATTGAAAAAGAGTTTAAAAATTGTTATCAGAGCCTCGATTCTTTATTAAAGGCTTTACCGCCTAAAGAGTATGGCCGAGAACGAGGGAGTGGAACGTGAAATCCCTGCCACCGTGGCTAGTACTTCGGTTATTAGAGATGAGTTAAATGAAGCCATGACTCTACTTAAAACATCTGTGGTTGACAAAGTACAAGTCATGTTGGATAAATTCCTATTAGGTTTGACTAAACCCAACACCGCTCCCAAGATAGTAACCGAAGCTATTACCTCAGAAATGGATGCTAACTCTACCAAAGAGCGAGCTAGTGGGGTGTCACCTAATCCTATCCTAGGGAAGAATGGGTCGGGTGCCAATTCCGCGGTACCTCCACATTTGGTGTTTGGTCCTCCCACCTTCCCCATGCCTCATATCACACATCTTGGCCCACCTCCTCAATTAGATACTTCTAATTTTACTAATTGGGTTTTTCTTATGAAGTCTCATATTAGTAGCTCTTCGACTCAATTGTGGAGAACCATTGAAGAAGGGTTCAACCCGTATGATCCAAGAAACATGACACCAAGAGAAGTGGTGGACGAGCAACTCAATGCGTCCGCTTTATTCATCTTTCAAAAGTCCTTGTCCACCAAGCATCTTCCTCACATCCGTCCCTTTGTCACCGCTAAGGATGCTTGGGATCATCTCAACACATTGTTCAAGGGCAGCTCAAGTATTCAACGTTCCAAGTTTAACGTTGTACAAGATGAAGCCGATGAGTTTTTCATGCACGAAGATGAGACCCTGAAAGAACTCTACCATCGATTGACAACCCTTGCAGTTTCATTAAGGGGCCATGGTAGTAAGGACTCAGATGACAGTTGGATCAAGCGCAAGTTTCTTAAGGCGATCATGCCTTTTGACAAGAGCACTTCTTCCGTGATTCACCAAAGACCGGATTTTCACTCCATGTCATCCAATGATGTGTTGGATGAATTCACCTCCATGGGAATCTTGAGCAAGACCGCCGACAATGCTCTTGCTCGTGCTCATTGTCGGTGCTAAATCCGGCATATCTCGAGGTAGGGGTCCTAAGCTAGGCGTCTTGGCATGATGGTAACAGGATGAACAAGGGACACAGAGATTTTACCCAGGTTCGGGCTCTCTCGAAGAGATAATACCCTACATCCTGCTTTTGATTGTATTGATATGGGGTGTAGTAGAGAGTACAGGTATCTACCATGAGATTGTTGTGTGTGATTCTAATGAATATGAGATGATCTATTGACTAGCCTGGCCTCGGTTTATATAATGCACCGGAGGCCTAGGATTATAGGAGTCCTCGTCTTGTGCACCAAATCTTGTGGAATCTTCCTTGTATTCGTCATGGGCTGTCCGAAGAAGCCCATTAGTGAACTGCCATGTGGGTCCTCGGCCCGACCCACCTGGTCGGGAGACGACGTGGTGAGTACCCCCTAGTCCAGGACTCCATCACTCGTGGGATCAAGAAGCCCAACCTTGCATTGAAGGCCAAAGTGGTCCATGTTGAAGATACTAGAGAAGAAGAGGAAGAGAAGGAGTGTTACCCCGAAGAGACCAAATATGCTTTCAATGAGCACATGGCTCTAGCTTCGAGAGCTTTTTGGGGCAACATGAGGAACCCAAATTCCAACAACTCAAGTGGTTTCAAGCCAAAGGGTCAAGGAGTTAGGACTTGCTATAATTGTGGGAACGTGAGTCACTTCATCGCAGATTGTCCATATGAGAAGAGGTAAGATAGTGGAGGCAAGCTTATCCGCAAGGACAAGTCCAAGTCTTTCCAAAACAACAACTTCACAAAGAAGAGGCCTCAAAGGGTGTTGGTGGTGCAAGAAGAGTACCTCACCGATGATGATGATGAAGAACCAAGTAGTGAAGTTGTGGGATTGGCCTCCATTGCCATTGCCACCACTTCCTCTCCATCGACATCACTCTTTGAGTCCCCCAACGAGAACAAGATCACCACCCACAAGTGCCACATGGCCAAAGCCTCTAAGGTAACTCCTCCCATCAAACCATTCATCTCAACTAACCCATCTTTGATGAATTATGTGGAGGAAAGTGAGGAGGCAAAGTAAGAAGAAAATGGGTTGGACAAATTCATGTCCAAAATCAATGGAGAAACCAAGAGGCATTTTGAGGCGCTCTTGGAACAACTTGGAGAAGCAAATGCGCTTCTCGAATCTCAAGATGAGACCATCATGAGGATGGAAGGGCATAGTTGTGAGTATGCCAATGAGATCGTGGATCTTTCTCTCGCTCTTGAAGAAGAGCAAGGTCTTAGGTTATCTCTTGAAGAGAAACACAATATGGACCTTGCTAAACTAAAGAAAGATCATGATCATGCTAATGCTCTTGTTGTTGATCTCAAAGCTAAAAATGATGAGCTTGGTGTTGGCCGTGCTAGACTCCTTGAGGATCATGAGTTACTTGAAAAGGCTCACAAAGCCTTGAAGAGTGCTCACTCGAAACTCACGGAGTCTCATGATCAAATCCAAGCGGAACTAACTTCTTAATTGATAATGCTTGTTCTACTAACCTTTGTTGTGAACATGCGTCACTTGTTGAGGAGAACACTAAGTTCAAGTCACAACTTGAGAAGGGCCTTGTATCATGCATTCAAGGAGAGAAGAACCTCAACGACCTTTTGAGGAATCAAAAGGAAGTTGTGGCTAAAGAGGGACTTCGGTTTGCTCCCAAGTCAAAGAAGAAGAACATGAAGAAGAAGGCTAAGAATGCTTCCCCTCTCAAAGATGTATTTGTGAAGGAGGGGGATAAGGCTTGCAAGGAGAAGAAGAACAAAGGTGTGGGTGGTAATGCCACAAGGGGCAAGACCACCCATCCCGACTTTGGCGGCAACTTTAATCATTCTTATGTTCTTTGTCGTGCTAATGATGGGCATGTTTATACCAAATTTGTTGGTTCTACTTATGAGTACATTGAATGGTCTATTTGGGTTCCTAAGATCCTTGTTGCTAAAAAAAGAGGACCCATTCAAGATTGGGTACCTAAATCCAAGCCTGATTCTCTTGTAGGAGTTTGCTTCCGGTGGCGGTTCATGGTTGCTTGATGGTGGAGCAACAAGTCATATGACTGGGAGCAAGGACATGTTGGTGGATCTTAAACTTGATTCAACTTGTGACACATATGTCCAATATGGAGATTCATCAAAGTCTAAGGTATTGGGTCTTGGCAAGGTGGTAGTCTCACTAGATACGTCCATTGAAAATGTCATGCTTGTTGAAACCCTTTCATACAATTTACTTTCTGTTTGTCAACTTGCACTTATGGGCTTTGCCACTTTCTTTGATGTCGATATCGTGACCCTTTTGTGGAGCAAGACTCTTAAAGTAGCCTTTGTTAGACATGCCGAGACTGGTCTCTATGTGGTGGACTTTTCGGGGAAACCCACTAAGACCGCGACTTGTCTAATGGCTAAAGTTGATGTGGGATGGCTTTGGCATCGCCGTTTAGCCCATGTAAATATGAGATCTTTGCAAAGTCTCCTCAAAGGGGATCACATTCTAGGACTAACGAATATGAGTTTTTCCAAAGATCGTGCTTGCAGGTCTTGCATTGAAGGAAAGTTGCATGAGAAGAAGCATCCCATCAATAACATTATCACTTCCAAGAGGCCCTTGGAGCTCCTTCATTTGGATCTCTTTGGTCCTCCAACCTATGATAGTCTTGGTGGGACAAAGTATTGCTTGGCTATTGTTGATGATTATTCAAGATGCACATGGGTATAGTTCTTCAAGAAGAAGAGTGAGACCCAACAAACCATGATAGACTTTGCCAATGAAGCTCAACGTCAACACAATGCAAAGATATTGGAAATAAGGAGTGACAATGGCACTAGGTTCAAGAATTATACCTTGGATGAGTTTCTTAGTGATGAGGGGATCAAACATCAATATTCCGCTGCGTATATCCCTCAACAAAATGGTGTAGCGGAGAGGAAGAACCGGACTCTTATGGATTCGGCAAGGACGATGATGGTGGAGTTAAAGTCTCCGTATAACGTTTGGGCCAAAGCGATCAACACCACATGTCATGCAACCAACTGGCTCTATGTCCGCAAGATCTTGAACAAAACTCTATGAGATACTTACCGGGAACAAGCCCAACCTCAAGTACTTTCGGGTGTTTGGTTGTAAGTGTTTCATTCTCAAGAAACGTGTTTGTTTGTCTAAATTCAAAATTAAAGCTCATGAGGGCATATTTGTTGGATATGCGTCAAACTCCCACGCTTATAGAGTCTTCAACAAGTCCAATGGGCTAATTGAAGAATCTTGAAACGTGGAGTTTGACGAGAATAATGGCTCCCATGTGGGGCAAAGTGGTCTTGGTGACGTAGCAAATGAAATTCCTCCTTAAGCCATAAGAAGAATGGGTGCGGCTCAAATGCTTCCCATTGAGGAACCCCTTGTGGTGGAAGAAGAAGGACGATGTTCTACTCAAGTGGAACCATCATCTTCACAAGACCAACATGTAGGAGATATGCCCTAGAGGCAATGATAATAGTTATTTTGTATCTCCAAATTTGTAATTAAGGTTTATGTTCCATGCTATAACTGCAATGATTCTCGAGTCTGTAATAACCACGAGGCTCGGAGGGAAACTCGTGTGCATGTGTGGAATAATAAATGGTGAAATGTATTCCTAGTCATGCCTCTAAGACTATCTCAAGTGTTGCATGATGGTTCTGTTTTCTTGATCATAGGCATGACTATGCCGGCAACTTTGAGGACAAAGTGTTAGAAGAACACTTGTGTTGAATCGACCCGAAATTGTTGTTATGCTATGAGATACATCAGTCACAAGTTAATGGTTAATAACACAAAGGAAGTTACCATTTGCATAATTCCTTAGACCATGAGAGTATCGAGTTCCTTCATGCTTACTTCATGAAATTTTGGGTTTGTTAAACGTCATCTGTAACAGGGTGGCTATTACGGTGGCTTATGGGTTCACGAAAAAGTATGGCAAGGAACTTGATAGCTCAAGATTGGGACTTGCTCCTCCGACCATGGAGAGATATTCTTGGGGCCCTCTCGGTGTTATGGTATGCATAATCATCTGGCCAGACACAGTGTGATTTGATCACAGGGATGAAGGAACGCGGGAACGAGAAAAGAGAACAAAACCGGTAACGAGGTAACTGGCGTAGTGGACAAGTTGTTGATTCATGGGGATGCCAATAAATCTCACCTTGGGTTTTGTAACATATTGCGAAGCAACAGGAATGGCATATGGCAACTACACGTTCACTCGAATATTTATTCGTGTGGGTATAGGGGTCAATATGGATGTCCATGGTTCCGCTATTGATCATTGATCGAAATGGGTTCTGGTCATGTCTATACTTCACCGAACCTACAGGGTCACATGCTTAGGGGTCATCTATCTGCTGAATACTAGACAAGGAGACTGTGAGAAAGTCACCAGAAAAGTTTTGGAGATGACGAAAAAGTTTTGGAGAAAAACCAGAAGTGTTTTGGAGCTACCGGAATTGTTTTGGAGAAAACGAAAATGTTTTGGAATAAAACCATGATACCGGAAATGTTTCAGAACGTGCCCAGAATAGTTTTAGAGGGTGTCGGAAATGTTTTGGGACCTTCCGGAATTTTCTCGAAGAAACGGTTCCAGAAAACATCTTGTCCCAGCGTGAGGGGACAAGATCCCATGAATCATGGGATGTTTTGTTGGGAGTGCCCCCTTTAGGAGGCAGCCCCCTTTTGGTGGCATTTTGGAAGGGAAACATCCCCCTTTTGTGGGGAAGTGTCTGGTGGGAGGTGGGGCCCCCCATGTAGGTGGGCAAAAGTGTGGTGCCATGGGTGGAAAAGCCCCCGCTTTTCCCCACTTTGGTTGGGTGGCTTTTTGGCTGAAATTTTCAGCCACCACCACCCCCTCCTCCCCTATAAATAGTGGTGGAGTGGAGCTCTCCAACTCACCCAAGTTGTCTCAAACACATGCCATGCATTATCTGGCTTTCTTCTCCCCCTCAAACAAAGTAAGTTCGTGGAGCCGAAATGCTGTCTGGGTTCCGGTAGG
This sequence comes from Elymus sibiricus, assembly GCA_039707655.1. Lineage (NCBI taxonomy): Eukaryota > Viridiplantae > Streptophyta > Magnoliopsida > Poales > Poaceae > Elymus > Elymus sibiricus. The sequence goes on along the minus strand of CM077672.1, from coordinate 19,103,878 downwards.
AACTAGTTCTGGATGGCGAAGCCCTGCCGGATAGCTGACACCGTATGTGTGCAACCCCATAGAGAGGTCATAGGTTTGATCTTCTGCCCGAGGGGCTGTTCGAGGGTCCTCCCAAAGGGTTGTCCGATAGACCATCCGAGGGGCTGTCCAGGGGCCTCCCAAAGGGTTGTCCGAGGAACCGTCCGAGGAGCTGACGAGGGAGTACATCCTCATGGTTGGGAGGTTGTAAAATTCTAGCTGCGGGGATCTACACCGACGATCTTCATCGACTCTACTTCCATTGCGCTACGAGTCGTTAATGATCTGATCAAAACCTTGTATGCATCTTCATAGTGATCCTGGGCATGTTCGTAGTGCGGAATTTTTTTGTTTTCTGTCGCATTCCTCAATAGTGGCATCATGAGCCATGCTATGCGTAGATGCAGGTTTCAATATAGAATACATGAGATGTATGGGTATTTCATAATATAATTTTGTAGTAGATAAGATCTGTTGCTGAAAATTATTTGTGTAGGTAGTAGATGAAATCTATTACCTGATGTTCTTGTTGCTTCCCTTGAATTTACGTAGTCCTGATCTTGACGGCATGATGGAACCTTGTAAAAGTTCTGGCTATACGCGATCCTTCCATGCTGCTCCTGAGTATGCTGGTTGATAGATCAACGTTGTGCTTCAGTTCTTTGGGTTCCACCATAGTTAAGAAAGATGGATGTTTCGCAGACTAAAGGGCAATGCAGATATGATCTGCACGGGGTTCTTGCGTATGACGAAGTTCAGTATGGGGCTCAATATTTTATTATCTCATGTTTCATATGCCCCACAAAGTTAATCTAGCGACTTGCATAATCATACCTGATAATGAACGTTGGTAGCTACGGTTTAAGTCAAAACCTTATAAGCCATGTAAAATAATTTTTTGCATAAACCGATTAGAGGTGTCTAACTTGGTTTTGTAGGATGGCATGTGATGTCGTGTAGCATTCATCATATTAATTTGATTATGTATGAAATGACTATATGATGTAAATTGATTAACATGACCTGCGTGTCATGATTCGGCATGATGGCTGGAGCCAGATGATTGCCACTTTAATGACCTGCGTATCAACCTTATGTAATGCACTAATTTTATTAGCTATAGAGATAGCAATATTATCTAGTGCATCGACAAGGCGCTGACAAGCTTAGCGAAGGTGGACTCCGACGCAAAAGCCGAAGACAAAGAAAATAAAGACTTCTCCGTTAGAAAGGGCTATACCATATCATGCTATTATGAATTGCCTGAGATGTTTATCCCTTATGATGCACCCTTTTGAATGCGTGGTATTTGCTTTTATTAGGGTGATCTCTCACTTAAAATATCAAGTAGTTAGTGTTCTCCCAAGTGTAGCACCATCATGGCACCTATCTCTTTGGGGTATCACATGATCTCCATGGGTACGAACGATTAGAGAAGTGTGAGGCGGGTGAGTTGAGACCTCGCAGCGTGATCACTTGGTTGTCTTGACGTTCCGGAGGATCATCCTGAACTCGAAACACGCCCATCAAAAGATGAACAAGACTCACATAGAGATGTGATCAGCAAGTTGGCCTACAGATTGAAGTTCGTGCCATCAGTGTTCATCTCGTTCAATGGCGTTGAATGGAAATGCGGGTCTTGAATCACTCACAATCAATTATGAGAGATATTGATTTGAGTGGGAACTCACTTTAGAATTAAATTGTTTAATCACTACTGCAAATTAATTATGAATAAAGTCTAAGTGAAACTTGTGTTTACCGTTGTAGATCACATGGCTCGCAACGCCATGTTCAACTTAGACCTGATGTTAGAGAAAGAGAAGTTAGCTGCAACTGGAAACAATTATGCGGACTGGGTCCGTACCCTGAGGATTGTCCTCTGGGTCGCTAAGAAAGAGTATGTGCTAAACACGTCTCTTCCGGCTAAACCGGCGGCAAGTGCCTCGGGAGATGATAGAAATGTCTGGGCCTCTAAAGATGATGACTGCACTGTAGTGCCTCATGCTAGCTTGCATGAGTCCAGAGCATAAAAAACGTTTTGAATTTCAATCCGCCTGTGATATGATCCGGGCAATGGATGCTCTGTACAAACTCAATGCAGGGTCTGAATGTTACGAGGTAAAAAAGACTATGATGGAGTGCAAGATGGCTGAGGGAAGTTCAGTTGGCGAACACGTGGTCAAATTGATTGGCTACGCTGAAAGGCTTAAAACCCTGGAATTTCCTATTCCACCAGCACTTGCGGTGGACATGTTACTGGCTTCACCCCCCCCCCCCCCCGTCTTATGATGGTTTTATCATGAACTACAACATGAATGGGATGAACAAGACACCGAACGAGTTGCTCGCTATGCTAAAAACTGTTGAAGCAGTATTGCAGAGGAATCGCAAGCAAGTGTTGCTTGTGAACAAAACCGCCACTTTCAAGAAAAAAGGTAAGTCCAAGAAAGGCAAGGGCACTGGTCATACTGGCACCCAAAGCAAGTCTAAGGGTGGAGCCAAGACTGAAATTGAGTGCTTGTACTGCAAGGGCACCGGACACTGGAAGAGGAACTGCAAGAAGTACCTGGTAGATAAGAAGAAAGGTATAACTGTTATACATGTTAATGTCATTGATGTTTTGCTTGCTAGGGAAAATTCTATGTCTTGGGTATTTGATACCGGATCGGTTGCTCACATTTGCAACTCGATACAGGGACTTCAGAGAGTGCGCAAGCTGGCAAGGAATGAAGTTATGATGCGCGTCGGGAACAGTGCTGGAATCACCGCTCAAGCCATCGACATCATGCCTCTACGTCTCCCTTCAGGGTTTATCTTAGAACTTGATAACTGTTATTTTGTTCCGGCATTGTGTAGAAACATTATCTCTGGATCATGTCTGATACACGATGGGTATTTCTACAAGTCTGAAAACAATGGTTGTTCACTTTATTGTAAGGATATGTTTTATGGATTTGCACCCATTGTTGGGGGGCTTTTCATTATAAATCTTGAATGTGGAAATGATGTCTTTAACGTAGGAGCTAAACGCCTTAAGACGGCTGATACCACCACCACTTACTTGTGGCACTGTCGTCTTGGCCACATCAGAAAGAAACACATGCAAAGACTCCAAAAAGATGGAGTTTTACCGTCTTTGGATTTTGATTCATTTGACACATGTGAGGCTTGTCTAAGGGGCAAAATGACCAAGACGCCGTTCACGGGTCATCCTGAACGGGCGAGTGAGTTGTTGGAAATAATACATAGTGATGTATGTGGTCCAATGAGCACAACCGCACACGGTGGGTATTTCTACTTCATTACTTTTACTGATGATTTAAGTAGGTATGGATATATCTACTTAATGAAGCATAAGTTGTAAACCTTTGAAAAGTTCAAAGAATTTCATAACGAGGTAGAAAATCATCGTAACAAAAAGATTAAGTCTGCACGATCAGGCGAATATCTTAGTCATGAGTTTAGCCAACATCTGAGTGACCGTGGAATAGTTTCACAGCTTACCCCTCCCGAAACTCCATAGCGAAATGGAGAGTTCGAGCGAACCCTGTTAGACATGGTAAGGTCGATGATCTCTCTTACAGAATTGCCGATATCTTTTTGGGGTCACGCACTAGAAACTGCCGCTTATACATTAAACAGAGCACCGTCTAAGTCTGTTGAGACCACGCCATTTGAAGTATGGTATGGGAGGAAACCCAATGTGTCGCATCTCAAGGTTTGGGGTTGTGAGGCATACGTAAAGCATTTATAGCCAAGCAAATTTGAACCTAGATCAGAAAAAAATACTTTGTAGGTTATCCCAAGAATACAATTGGGTTTTCCTTCTACCAACCATCCGAAAACAAAGTGTTTGTTGCAAAGGTTGGACACTTTCTCGAGAAAGAGTTTCTCGCTAAAGTGGTGAGTGGGAGGACGTTGCAGCTTGATGAGATTAGTGAATCTTCGGCAACCATTGATAGGGCTAAGGAACCGGAAGTAATTCTGCAAATTATCCCTACAACCGAGCCGAAAGTTGTCGCATGTGATGCGGAAACTTCAGACAGGATTGTGACTGAACCACACAGATCAGGTAGGGCTATCTAGCCACCTGAGTGGTTTCATAATGAAATCTTCATCCTTGAAGATGATGAACTTGCGCACTACAAGGAAGCGATGGCGGGGCCTAGCTCAAGGGAATGGCACAAAGCCATGAAATCCGAAACAGAATCCATGTACAAAAACCAAGTTTGGAACATGGTAGTACCTCCAAAGGGCATAAAGCATATTGGTTGTAAATGGATCTTCAAAAGAAAGATAGACATGGATGGTAACATTACTATCCATAAGCTAGACTTGTCACGAAAGGGTTCACGCAAGTTCAAGGAGTTGACTACGACGAGACTTTCTCGCCCGTAGCTATGCTTAAATCTGTACAGATATTGCTAGCAATTCCTGCTTATTTCTATTATGAAATATGGCAGATGGACGTCAAAACGGCTTTCCTAAATGGAAATCTCAATGAAGATGTATACATGATACAACTCGAAGGTTTTATCGTTCCTAAGGATGCTGGAAAGGTATGCAAGCTTCAGAAGGCCATTTATGGTCTGAAGCAAGCGTCAAGGAGCTGGAACATTCATTTTGATGAAGTGGTCAAAGAGTTTGGCTTCATCAGGAATGACAAAGAATCTTGTATTTACAAGAAGTTTAATGGGAGAGCAAAATCCATTCTAATCTTATATGTGGATGACATATTGTTGATTGGAAATGACGTGAATTTTCTTAGCGAAATAAAAGACTCATTGAAGAAGAGTTTTTCAATGAAGGACTTGGGCGAAGTGGCATACATATTGGGCATCATAATCTATAGAGATAGATCAAGACGCCTGATAGCGCTTAGCCAAAGCATGTACATTGACAAGGTATTGAAAAGGTTTAATATGGAGAATGCCAAGAAAGGCCTACTCCCAAGGTCACCTGGCACAGTGCTCAGCAAGAATCAGTGTCCTCGGACTCTCAATGAGCGAGTACAAATGAATGATGTTCCATATGCTTTGGCAGTTGGTTCAATTATGCATGCCATGCTATGTACAAGACCAGATGTTTCCTATGCGCTAAGTGTTAGCAGCAGGTAACAAAGTGATCCAGGATTGGAACACTGGGCCGTAGTCAAAAATGTTCTTAAGTACCTCAGAAGGACCAATGACTTGCTCCTTGTGTTCGGAGGTGATGAAGAGCTCATTGTAAGTGGTTACACTGATGCTGGCTTCATGACTGACCTAGATGACTTCAAATCTCAATCAGGCTATGCTTTCACTTTGAATGGTGGTGCAGTGTGCTGGAAGAGCTCCAAGCAAAACACTGTGGCGGATTCTACAACGAAGGCGAAATATGTCGCGGCTTCAGAAACCTCCAAGGAGGCGGTCTGGATCAAGAAGTTCCTTGAAGAGATTGGTGTGGTTCCAAGTGCGCTGTGGCTCAGGCAAAGGAGCCAAGGTCCCACCATAAGACCAGACATATTGCTCGCAAATATCACGTCATTCGGCATCGTGTTGAAGAGGGACTTGTGATAGTACACAAAGTTCACACAGATCTGAATGTGTCAGACCCGATGACAAAGACTCTGCCACGAGCAAAGCATGAGCAGCACCGGATAGCCATTGGTGTTATAGAAGCCATGTAACTAGATTATATTGACTCTAGTGCAAGTGGGAGTCTGTAGGAGATATGCCCTAGAGGCAATGATAATAGTTATTTTGTATATCCAAGTTTGTAATTAAGGTTTATGTTCCATGCTATAACTATAATGATTCTTGAGTCTGCAATAACCACGAGGCTCGGAGGGAAACTCATGTGCATATGTGGAATAATAAACGGTGAAATGTATTCCTAGTCGTGCCTCTAAGACTAGCTCAAGTGTTGCATGATCATTCTGTTTTCCTGATCATGGGCATGACTATGCCGACAACTTTGAGGACAAAGTGTTAGAAGAACACTTGTATTGAATCGACCCGAAAATGTTGTTATGCTATGAGATACATCCGTCACAAGTTAATGGTTAATAACACAAAGGAAGTTAACGTTTGCGTAATTCCTTAGACCATGAGAGTATCGAGTTCCTTCATGCTTGCTTGATGAACTTTGGGGTTTGTTAAACGTCGTTTGTAACAGGGTGGCTATTACAGCGGCTTACGGGTTCACGGAAAAGTATGACAAGGAACTTGACAGCTCAAGATTGGGACTTGCCGGCTTACGGGTTCATGGAAAAGTATGACAATGAACTTGACAGCTCGTGATTGGGACTTGCTCCTCCGACGATGGAGAGATATTCTTGGGGCCCTTCTGGTGTTATGGTATCCATCATCATCTGGCCAGACACAGTGTGATTTGATCACAGGGATGCCGGAACGCGGGAACGAGAAAAGAGAACAAAACCGGTAATGAGGTAACTGGCATAGTGGACAACTTGTTGATTCACAGGGATGCCGATAAGTCTCACCTCGGGTTTTGTAACATATCATGAAGCAACAGGAATGGCATACAGCAACTACAGGTTCACTCGAATATTTATTCGTGTGGGTATAGGGGTCAATATGGATGTCCACGGTTACGCTATTGATCATTGATCGGAATGGGTTCCGGTCATGTCTATACTTCACTGAATCTACAGGGTCACACGCTTGAGGGTCATCTATCTGCTGAATACTAGACAGGGAGTCTAAGAGAAAGTCACCGGAAAAGTTTCAGAGACGACGGAAAAGTTCCGGAGAGATAACCAGAAGTGTTTCGGAGCTACCGAAATTGTTTTGGAGAAAATGAAAATGTTTCAGAATAAAACCATCATACCAGAAATGTTTCGGAAGGTGCCTAGAATAATATTAGAGGGTGCCAGAAATGTTCTGGGTACTTTCAAAAAAAATTCGGAAGAAATGGTCGCGGAAAACATCTTGTCCCAGCGTGAGGGGATAAGATCCCATGAATCGTAGGCTGTTTTGTTGGGAACACCCCCATTTGGTGGCTTTTTGGAAGGGGGAACATCCCTTTTTGGTGGGGAAGTGTTTGGTGGAGGTGGGGCCCCCCATGTAGAGGGGCAAAAGTGTGGTGCCATCGGTGGAAAAGCCCCCATGTGGGGCTTTTCTCCACCTTTGGTGGGTGGCTTTCTGGCTGAAATTTTTAGCGACCACCACCCCCTCCTCCCCTATAAATAGAGGTGGAGAGGAGCTCTCCAACTCACTCAAGTTCTCTCAAACACATGCCATGCATTATTTGGCTTTCTTCTCTCCCTCACACGAAGTAAGTTCGTAGAGCCGAAAGGCTGTCTGGGTTCCGGTAGGAACTAGTTCTAGACGGCGAAGCCCTACCGGATAGCTGACACCGTATGTGTGCAACCCCGTAGAGAGGTTGTAGGTTTGATCTTCTACCCGAGGGGCTGTTCAAGAGTCCTCCTGAAGGGATGTCCGTGAGACCGTCCGAGGGGCTGTCTAAGGGCCTCCCGAAGGGCTGTCCGAGGGACCATCCGAGGAGCTGACGAGGGAGTACATCCTTGTAATTGGGAGGTTCTAAAATACTTGCTGCAGGGATCTACATGGATGATCTTCATTGAATCTACTTCCGATGCGCTACGAGTCGGTAATGATCTGATCAAAACCTTGTATGCATCTTCATAGTGATCCTGGGCATGTTCGTAGTGCGGAATTTTTTATTTTCTGTCGCATTCCCCAAACACAACAAGCATTCCAAGAACAAAATGAAGGCCCTCCCCCAAGTGAACAAGATCACGGACAAGATCGACCCAATGATGGTGGTGGCGCACCAAGTGATGTCCAAGATCAAGTTGATGACTGTGAGCAAGCTCAAGATGATGCTCAGGCCTTAATACAAGAAGAATCTCAAGAATCTCTTGAGGAAACTCTAGCTCGCCATACCGCGAAGATTGCTTCAAAGCTTAAACATCAAGAACACAATTTGGACAAAGTCCTAGGAAGCTTAAGAAAAGGGGTAACTACTCATCGACAATTAACAAATTTTTATGAGCATCACGCGTTTGTTTCTTGTGTTGAACCCCAAAAGGTACATGAGGTGCTCGAGGACCCGGATTGGCTAGAAGCCATGCATGAAGAACTGAACAACTTCGAGCGCAACAAGGTGTGGTCATTAGTGGTAAGGCCAAAGGAACATCATAATGTCATAGGGACCAAGTGGATCTTCAAGAACAAGCAAGATGCACATGGTCAAGTGGTTCGCAACAAGGCAAGATTGGTGGCTCAAGGTTTCTCCCAAGTTGAAGGTGTCAATTTCGGTGAAACTTTCACTCATGTTGCTCGCCTTGAATCTATTTGCATGTTGCTTGCATATGCATCACATCATAACTTCAAGTAGCACCAAATGGATGTGAAGAGTACATTTCTTAATGGTTTCCTAAATTAATTGGTGTATGTCAAACAACCTCCAGAGTTCGAGGATCCTAAGTTCCCCAATCATGTCTATAAACTCGATAAGGCACTCTATGGCCTCAAGCAAGCACCACGAGCTTGGTATGAGCACCTTATCGAGTTGTTAGAAGATTGTGGGTTTGAAATTGGGCTAATCGATCCCACTCTTTTTACTAAGAGGGTTAAAGGGGATTTGTTCATATACCAATTATATGTTAATGATATTATCTTTGGTTCGGCAAACAATGCTTTCAATGATGAGTTTGCAAAGCTAATGACCGATGAGTTTGAGATGTCCATGATGGGAGAGTAGAAGTACTTCCTCGAGTTTGAAATGAAGCAATGAAGGGAAGGTACATTCGTAAACCAAGCCAAATATACCCAAGACATGCTCAAGACGTTAAAGTGGATGATGTTAATGGGGCAAAGACACCTATGCCAACCACATGTCAACTTGACCATGATCCCAATGGTAAAGCGGTGGATCAAAAGGTATATCATTCTATGATTGGATCTTTGCTTTACCTTTGTGCATCTAGACTGGATATTATGTTGAGTGTGGGCATGTGTGCAAGATTTCAATTGACGCCAAAAGAAAGCCACAATGTGGTGGTCAAGGGAATCTTTTGATATTTGGCTTATACCCCAAACTTTGGCTTATGGCACCATAAAGGAGTAAGCTTTAATCTTATTGGCTATTCGGATTTGATTTGGGCGGGAGACAGACTGGAGAGGAAGTTAACTTCATGGGTTTGCCAATTCCTTGGTAGGTCCTTGGTGAGTTGGTCTTTCAAGAAGCAAAATTGTGTGTCTCTCTCACCACCAAAGCCGAGTACATCGCCACTGTAAGTTGTTGTGCCAAATTGCTATGGATGAGGCAAACTTTAAAGGATTTTGGTGTCACTTGTGAGAAAGTACCTCTTCTATGTGACAATGAAAGTGCAATCAAGATCGCCTACAATCCTGTCCAACAGAGCAAGACGAAGCAGATTGAGATTCATCATCACTTCATTTGGTATCATGTCAAGCGTGGAGATATTGAGCTATCTTATGTGGGCACCGGGAAGCAACTAGCGGATATCTTCACGAAGCCATTGAATGAAGCAAGATTCAGAGAGTTAAGGCATGAGCTAAATATCATTGATTCTAGTAATGTGGTCTGAGTCTTGCACACCCACCCTTGTCTCAATATTTTATCTTGTTTAGGCGTAGGCATGGACATAGGGGGGAGTGTTGTTCAATTCATGAAATCACACTCTTTCTATTATGCATAAATGGGAAAATCATTCACTATAAGTCACTTTGTAACTAAATGTGCTTCAATGAAGAGTATTGGTTATTGGGCTCAAGATATATCTTTGTTGCACCAAGCCAAACACTCAAACATGGTGGCTACGGCCACCGTCCTCCCCTTTGGGACTCAAGGTCATCTACATGCTATCTATGAAAAAACACTCAAAAGTTGGTTTTCACTTTTGCATCTTGCAAGTTTTAAGTGCATATTACCATATATTCTCAGTATCATTGTCTCTAACCCAAGGCATGCTCATCTTAAGCCATCTTATAGTCTATGTGCACAAGTTCCTTGTTCAAATTCTCTCACCTAGCAGTTTCTGAGGTGGCAAGCGGTACTACCGCCTAGAAGTCAGGTACTACCGGACCTGGAGGGTGTGCTGGCAGTTGACAGTGCACTGCCCTGACCCGGCACTACCGGGCCCCCTTCCGGGAGTCCCAGGAGCGGTATTATCGGGCTGGAATAAGCGGTACTACCGGACCTTCCCTGGTCCGACAGTACCGGTTGAACCACCGGTTTGTGCCAGGAGCGGTGCTACTGCTTACCCAAGCGGTAGTACCGGCCATCAGGTTCTAGGTTATAAACAGGGAGCGGGGTAGAGGGGTTTCTTTTTCCCCTCACTTTCCCCCGTCCCCCACATAACCAACCAATCCGGCCGCCGCAAAAACTGCCTCGAGGAGGCCTTCGGCGCCCCGATTCCGTCGCTTCTTCATCGGATCGACTCCGTGGGATTGCTCCCTACCCCGATCTCCACTATGGAATCTTGTATTGCCCCATTTCATCCACTCTATGTTTCAAACTTTGAACCCTAAGATTTCTAGGGCAATGCTAGTAGGATTCTACGTTTTTGGCTAAACTTTTGTGGAGGAGTTCATTCTTACGGGTTGTTTTCATGCTTGTAGAAGTCTCCATGTGATTTGGTGACTTTTGGTTCGGGTAGGATTAGTGTCTGCCCTAGATCCGAAGTATCCGTTGAACAGGTGGGCGGTACTACCGGTCTCAGGACCGGTACTACCACTCCCTGGTATAGCGGTACTACTGCACCTAGGGGTGGTACTACCGCTGCCTGAATTTTTCTGTCACCTTCTGCAGTGTTGATTTTACCTCATAAATTCTATGAACTTGTGCACTTACTTTCCTATGCTTTGTCCCTCCATCTATCCTCTTGTGTGCAGGAGCAGGTGGTTCTCGTGGTCAACCCAAGAAGAAGAGAGCCAGAAAAGAAAGATAGGCTAAGGAGGTTGTGAAGCCCACTAAGCAGACTCAGTGTCAGAAGTCCGTGGCTTTGAAGAAGAGGGCTTTCACTCCTCTCAACAAGATCTCTGAGGCTGATTTTGCTCATCTGCATCAAAAGAACCCTTATCTGAACGAGCGTGATCCTACTTGAGCACATACTCACCTCTGGATTGAAACTCAGGAGAAGATCTATAATGAAGTGTTCATGGCATAGAAGAACAAGTTAGTAAATCAGCACACAATCATTGTTGGCCATATGAGGGAGAAGTTGGAGTAGTTTGGTGAAGCTCTGAACATCTGTGAGCAGTTTGGTCTGTTGCCTCTGATGCAGTTCAATTGTTATTTCAATGAATCTTTGGAGGCTCAATTCTTTACCACTGTCCACCTTTGGACTGATGCTAATAGGACACTCACTTCGATGACCAAGGACCAGTGCCTTTCTGCTTCATGGAAGGCGATTTTCAATGTGCTAGGGTATGATGATGAGGGTCTCAAGAAGCCAATGGGTTTTCATCCTCATGAGATGAAGGAGGCGTTGGAAAATAGTAGAAAACAAAAATTTCGGCCTATGGATGAAGATCCCAGGATCACTATGAAGCTGCATACAAGGTTAGATCTGGACATTACCATCTTCGAGTTGTAGCAGAATAATAGTTGGTGTAGATCATTCTTGAAGTCCCTCGAACCGTCCCACGAACGGTCCCTCGAACGAAGATCGAAAGCACGATCTCTCCATGGATTGCATGCATACGAGATCGACGATCTGGTAGCGCTATGCCGTCCAGAGCTAGGCGTTACCAGAGAACTAGAGGAGGGAGAATAAGCCTTGCGGTGTATCTCTATATTTCTGGAGAACTAGAGAACTAGAGAGAGGGGGCGAAACGGGAGAGAACTTGTGTCTCATTGGGGGAGGGGGCTTGCATATATATAGGTGTGGGAGGGGGCCTAGCCAACTTGGAGGAGGGGAATCCCTCCCTTGGGGCGTTGTCCAAGGAGGAGGAGTCCTCCTCCAACTCCTAGCCGCCCCTTTAGCTTGTGGCACAAACCTAAGGGGCAGCGCCACCCTTATTGGGCCTCTAGGCTATAACACCCTAGATTTTGCCCTTTTTCTTTTATTGGGATTTATTGAATATTTTAATTTGCACTTGGATTTTTCAGTCAATTCTTTTGGACTTGCCACTTGGAATTATTTTTGATTTTCTTACAAGTGGGTTCTATCATCCATAAACCCTCCCTAGACCTCATCCCTCTCACCATAATGCCATTGGATATTTTTATTTAATGGCATTATATTCTTTTTCTTCCTGAAAATGCCCATTTTCTCAATAACCTATGAAGCAACCCTCATTTTTATTGCTCTAAAAATACCAAGAAAATTCCCAAATATTCTTTGGACCATGCCTCACCTCCCTATGCAAAAATATCCCATGGTAATTTGGAAATTTTCAGCTAAGGAAAATGTTTTTGCTTCTGGACAGAATGGGCACTTTGTGAAGCAAGTACATTTTTCCTTGATGTGTTGGAGCTGAAATTTTTACCACATCACCACCCTCTTAAGAGACGCTTAACCCCAAAATTTCAGCTCTTAATTCCTAGCCATTTGTCCCTAGTTTTTGTCACAAGTTTCTGTCCAGAAACTTTGCATCAAGCTCCAGTCACCTCCACTGCGCCAGATGGCAAGCCAAGCGCAGTTCTAGGCACCGCGTTGAAGGGACTTCACGGTTGACATGATTTGGTAGCACTGAAAGCACCGCGTGTGCTAGTGCACGCGGTGACCGCGTGAGGTGCACGGGGTTGGCATGCACTCGCCGCGCTCTGTTCACCGGATCCCTCTGCCGCTCTCCATTCTCTCTCCGCTCGCCACCACAGCATGTCCCCGCCTCGCAGCAGCCTCCAGCGCGCCACCTGGCCTCGCCCTGCTCCTCCCCATTGCCGGCAAGCCACTCGCCGGAAGCGGCCGAACGCTACCAGGCGGAACAGTGGGCGCACATGCTCCGTTTTCTCCGCGTAGTGCGCCGCACAATGCTTGCACGCGTGCACCGCGTAGCTGTGCACCTCTACTCCTTCTCCATGCCACGCCCGAGCTCATCTCCCTCTCTCTTCTTCGGCAGCACGTCGCCGGCAGAGCCCCGAGCACGGTCGACCTCCATCTATAAATAGAGGCATCCCCGAGTCATTCTAGCCATCCCTCTCACCTTCTCTGGCCACAAATCACTCCCCAACTAGCGCGGCAAGGCCGGGAGGGCCTCCTGCCGCCGTTCATCGCTGGAATCCGCCGCGGATCCCCCTTGAATGTGCACTCATCTCAGCAACCTCCAGCTTCGCTCTCTACTTCCCTCGAGAGCGTGGTGATCTCCTGAGCTCGCCGGTGCCACTAGCTCGCCGGATCGTCGCCGGAATCGCCGAATCCGACGAGCTCCGCCGCCGCCGTCTCTGGAGAATAACCTCCCGTCGCCGTCTGTCCACCCCAGCTGTCGCCTCGGGTATGTGCATGCTCACCATGCTGCATTGAGTCCATCCCGCCCAACTCCGGCGACCGCCGTGGCCTCCTCGCCGGAGAACCACCGGCGACAGCGCGCCTCTACTATTCCTTCTCTCTCTCTCTCTCTTTTAATCCTGACAGTGGGGTGCCTCTCACTCTCTCCCTCGAAGCGGTATAAGTGGAGGCGTAATCTAGAAATACGGCTTCGACGTGGCCCGGTCTGGAAATTTGGTTAAATTCATTTAAATGAAAATTTTGACCAGCTTCTGACCCCAACTTTGACCAGCTCTAACTTTTGTTCTATAAGTCCAATTGGGTTGATTCTTTTTGCTACTGGTTTGTATTGATCCAAAGTTTATGCATGCCAAATTTCATAATTTTTCTTGCTGTTGATAATTTCTGGTGAAATAAAATGTTTTATGTGACATTTTCTTTTTGCATTTAAATATTTTCAGAAGCTCCTAATTGTGTTGGAGAAGACCAGGAGTATTGTGACACTCCTGTGAACCAAGGCAAGCCACAACATTCATATGCAAGGATGGCATTGCAATGGCAATGGTTTATTTGAATTAAATTCATCATATAATTCACTATTAAAATGATTCGCTATATAGAACTTATTGCACAGAATTTGCTCCATGTCATTTTGATAGTATGCAGTAGGGTATATGCTTTCTTGCTAATGTGCGCAGTAGAGATCATGTCATATACTCTTATGGTAGCATGATGCATTCATTATTCATGATCGTGACCCGTGCAACATTTCACACTATGGCTCACATCATTTTATTTCAAGTTAAAATCGATGTTAATTCAACTTGAACATGCTGTTGATCGAGTCATGGTGCCACTGAATCGAGCTCACCAGTGCAACCACACTTGCCTGGATGGGGAGGCCCTAATGCATTCTATTGTCATGCCTCTCGCCGGTTCCTCCTACTAGGGAAGGTTGTGCACTGGCGCTACCCTGGCCCGGTAGGCAGTCATAACCTTGTGTGCCCGAGTTTTACGGTACCGAGGTCCCCGTTTGGGACGATGTTTATGTTTGGCCATGACGGTGGCATCCACAGAGGTGGCAGATGTCACGAGTTGACATCGGGGCCACCCATGACATAGCCCAAAGGGGAGTTTGTCAGAGTGGCTGGGAGAGTGTCATGCAATAGATTGGTTTTGTCGGAATATCGTTGGTCCACCCGAATGGGAGCACGAGCCCATGAGTTCCGTGGTGTGGGTACAGTGTAATAACCTCTGCAGAGTGTATAATCTATCGATAGCCGCGTCCTCGGATATGGACACAGTTCGTAGTAGGTCACACCGTGGGTCAACAGATATAATTCACTTGCACACTAAGATTCACAAGATGGCACCTGTAGAAATGGTGATCGAGTGAGGATCACTATGAAAAGGTATTGCTGTGATCAAGTGAGGATCACGTGGGTAAGTGTGAACGGTGGTTACGTGGTAACCCCGAAATGGTAAGTTGGTCCCAGGGACCATGGCAACTTTTCACGCACACCTCATGTTGGGTAGTATCATACTCATGCATTAAACTTGTTAAATGCCTTGTTGTTGTTTGTCGCACTTGTTTTGTTTGCTGTGAGCTTGCGAGGACATTCAAAGCACTCACGTGGCTTATCATGCTAGATGCAGGAGAAGCCGTGCATGGTGTGGATGTCGAGCAGTATGTCGCGCTCTAGGCCATGTCCCAGCAGTGTCCATGTGGAGTGGAGTTCCGCTACCTCGTCGTTCCGCTGCCGCGTAGTAGTCCCTTTATCATCGAGGCCCCTGAGATGTCTACTAAATAATGTACATAAGTGCAGCCGCACACTGTGTGCCATTTGGCCTCGCTTATCATGTAATATTGGAACCTATGTATCCGCTAGAGATCAATAAAGCGGTTGTTTTCTGTACCAAGTTGTTGTGTATTGCCAGAAGACTTGATCTCTAGGCTGGCAATGCAAGGTAAACCGATTGCTCTGAGCCGGGGTGCCACATAGGCCCATCTGGCTGCCCCCTAATAGGCTTTACCCTATTTGGGCAGCCCAAGGCGCCTAGAATAATCTCGGGGGGGGGGGGGGGCGGTAAATACCGGAGCCCTCCTATATTATTATTAGGTCCTTTAAAACTTTCCCATGTTCCCGATTTAACCCGGTTTTCTCATGGTATAAGGAATTATGCATATGTTAACTTTCTCTGTGTTATTAACTAACTTGTGATGAAAGGATCTCATAGTATAACAAACAACTTGGGTCAATTCAACACGAGTGTTCTTCCAACATCGTGCCCTCAATGTTGCTGGCATCATTGTTACACTTACCTATGCCCATGATCAGGAAAACAAAACCATCATGCAACACCTGAGCTAGTCCTAGAGGCAAGACTAGGAATCTTATTTTACCATTTATAACTCTACACATGCATATGAGTTTTCCTCTGAACCTCTTGGTTTTTGTAGTTTCGAGAACCATAGCAGTTATAGCGTAGAATATAAACATTAATTATAAACTTGGAAACAAATAATAACACAATTATTATTGCCTCTAGGGCATATTTCCAATAGTCTCCCACTTGCACTAGAGTCAATAATCTATTTTACATAACTTCTTTTACACCAATGGCAATCCAGTGTCGTTCATGCTTTACTTGTGGTATAGACTTCGTCCTATCAGATCTGACAAGTTCAGATCCGTGTGTATCTAAGCATATATATGCATTTATCATGCTTCCACAAAATTCATAATTTGTGTGGAACTGGCTTTGCATATATTGAATCATTGGTAGGACCTTTGATTCCTTAGACTGAGTTATGGAGCCACTATGTACAATAGTGTTCCATTGGCTCATTTCTTCTTGAAACCATACCAAGTTCATGAATGAACTATTTGATCCAGCACCCTCCATTGTCGCTTCTGAAGTAACATTATACTTAGCCTTTTGTTATAGAATTCGCTACAGTAACTTGTCAGGAATAATTCCAACTTACTGTGCCACCATTTAGTGTATTATACAAAACCCTTAATTGAAATAAAAAATCGCTTGAAGCACTGATGAAGACAGCATTGATGTAACTACTTATAATGAGCATGCATTGATATAACTACTTACAATGATCAATTCATTTTCTCCATATGCGAGAATCATGTCATCATTCCTACATTAGTACTTGATGATATTTTCCCTATTGTCCTATGATCAACACCTTGATCACTTTGGTAACTTACTCGCAACTTATCTGGAGTACTGGACATATCTGGTTGTTTACATACCATAGAATATATGATTAATTCAAATACAAGTGTGAATGAAATCTCAATCAAGTATTTTGCTCATCAGTATTCCAGGATACCAATTCTCCCTTAAAACTCTTTCCATGTGACCTCGGCAAGAAACTCTTCTTGGAGTTTTCCATTCCAAACTACTTTAGTATCTTGTCAATATGTATTTTGTCTAAGCCCTATTAGGCACTACTATCTCCATAGATTATTATGCCTAATACCAAGGCTATCTCGTCTAAGTACTTCATCGAAATACCTAGTTTCAATGAAGGCTTTGTTAGTGTCAAGAAATCTATATTATTTCCAATCAACAATGTGTCATGCACACACAGTGTTTAGAAATATATAAAGCTCTCACTTAATTTCTTGTAAACACAAGCATCTTTGCTTTCCTTGATGAAATCAAACCCTTTGACCATTTCATCAGAACGAAGATTCCAACTCCATTATGCTTGCTTCGGTCCATTCTTGGATCTCTGATGTTTGCACACTTACTAGCATCCTCTGAATTGACAAAAATACATTAGACTGTATCAAGTATACGACCTTTGGTTTCATTTCCATCTCATGGAAATCCTTTTGGCGTCCATATGTTATATCTCATAATTGAAATATGTAGTAATTGCTCGTTTAACCTGAACTGACTTTAAGCATCGTTGCAATGAGACAATCTCGTCATAGTCAACTCCTTGAACTTGTCATAAACTACTTGCAACAAGTGGAGCTTTATAAAACATTTTTAATCTTCATCAGTTTTATAGATCCATTACTATACGTCAGACTATAAGTCTACCGGAGGGTTCATCAAGTTCTAAACTTGAATTTTGTATATGGATACTATCTTGGATTACTTTTGCGTATAGCCAATTCCAGAGTCAGGGCCCATCAATGTTTTTTTGTGTATCATAGGTTGTTGTTTCTCTAACAACGATATCTCGTTTCCTCACCACAGACGTTTGCATGAGTTTTTGCCTAACCTACGTGGTTCAACTGCAAGTTCGATCGAAGTCTCTATATCTCATGTAGAGGCTTCTGTATCAGTCGTAGTAGGAAATTCTGGAACTACTTCTAGTGCTTCTTTCCTTTAACCTGATGACGAAGATTCTGTAATCTTGTCGAGTTGCAATGTCCTCACACTTACTCTTTTGCAAGAAACATTTTCTTCAAAATATACTGCACTATGTGGCAAAACACTTTGCCTCAGCGTAGTGATAGAGGAATACCTAACCTTTTGGGATAACCTACAAAGTAGCACTTATCTGACTTAGGACATGAGCTCATAGGCTTGTAAACACTTTTACTTATGTCTCATCTTCCCAAATGTTAAGAAAAGACAAAATTCTTTGGCATACCATACCATATCTTATATGGTGTCATTTCAACAGATTTGATGGCGCTCTTTTCAGTGTAAAAGCCGCAGTCTCTATAGCATCACATTTAAAAAGTATAATGACAAATTGATAAATGTCATCTTTGATCTCACCATGTCATACATAGTTTGATTACATCTACTCAAACACACCACTCACAGTAGTGTTCCGAGAGATGCAAGTTATGAAACCCTTTTCACAACTCATAAGACATTCGCTAACACTACTAGGGAAAACCCTATAGGTAGATGCCTAGCAATAGCACGGGGCTGGGAGCCTGCGCTACTGTTAAATAGTAGCCGCGAGGGAACAAACCCAGTGCTATAGGTATAACATAGTAGCAACGCGGGCCAGGCCACCCGGCGCTACTACTAAGTGGTCCCCACAGTACCCCCGGGGCAGGCCATAGTAGGAGCGTTGGGTATAACACCCGCGCTGCAACTAATCCTGTAGCAGCAGCGCGGGTCTTGCTACCTGTGCTACTACTACTTATACGTATAGCTAGCCTGTGGGCCCCACTTAGCAGTAGCGCTGGGTAGTAGGCCCGCACTACTGCTAAGCAACTACCTGTAGCGCCGGCCAGCTCCCAGCGTTACTGCTAAGCTCGCCAGTCAAAATATGTACCACCTTTCCTCCTCCCTCCCCCTCCCCCCTCCTTCTCCCATAGCTTGCTCTCCTCTTCCCCACTTGCTTTCTCCTCTCTTCCTTCAATTCTCCCCCCTCCTCCCTCTCTCTCCTTTGCCCCTCCACCATCATCTCCATTAATGGCTCCCCTTTGCTCTCTTGATCCTCTCACTTGCTTTCTTCTCTCTCTCTCCCTAGCCTTCTTCCCATCTCCATGGGCCCTCGACTTTATTGACTCACTAGCTCTCTCTCTCTCTCCCTCTCCACTAGTTAGACTCAACTCTCCTCCCAAGTAGATCTACTCATTTAATGAAGTAACATATATATCTACCTCCCACTCATTAATGAAGAAGGAGAGCATTAATTATCTTTGTCCAATTCCATCCCTCTAGGCCTCATCACCGTGCTCCATATCGAGATAGGTGAGTAAAAAGTAGTGTTGTGTGCAAGAATGGATTTTGTGTGACATGACCGAACTTTGCAATATGACCGAACTTTGAGGTATGACCGAATTGTGCGATATATATGATGGAATTGTGCAATATGACCAAATCATGCGATATGACCGAATTGTGCGTGGCATGAGTTGCCTATGTGTATTTGCCGAATTGTGCGTGACATGAGTTGCCTATGTTTTGCCGAAATGTTGATTTATTTTCGTTTCAGTGAATTTCGGGCAAACTCGATATGTCCTATTTTTAGGGAAGGTCATGCCGAATTTTTGTATGACTTTGATGCATGCATGCGTGCGTGGTTATAATTCTTTTGCTTATACCGCGCAAGCGTTCATGAAGGTCAGTGGAAGGAAACTGGATAGATATTTGCGATCCACGGTGGACGACATGTATGAAAATAACCTGAAGGTGATTTTATGTCCGTGTCAAACATGCAAAGGAGGAGTCTGGCTCGACCGCTTTAAGGGTGGCTATTTGAAGGCGCACCTGGTCATGCAAGGTTTCATGGATGGCTATACTCGGTGGATAAGTGAAGATGATGATGAGGACGTCGACGGGGCAGCCAATAACGACATGGGGCCAGACGAAGAGATGACCGATAATGGACCCGAAGAAGAGGGCGCCGGACATGGCGGCAGAGAAGAGGCCGGACATGGCGGAGAAGATGCCGGACATGGTGGATAAGACGCTGGACATGGCGGAGAAGACACGGACACGCCGCAGTCTTCGTTGCTACTAAGTTCAGTCATGTGGGACCCTCATGTTCGAGACCTGCTTCCCAAGAAGACGACTAGCGATAGAGCTGCTTCTAGAGAGGAGGCCAAGCTGGCGCAACTGGAGCTAGACTTGAAGACTCCATTGTATGATGGTTGCGATCCCGAGGTTACCCGCTTGAGTTTCACGCTCGAACTTCTAAAGACGAAGGCAAAAAACAAATGGACTGACGCAAGCCTAGGTTCTTCCTGTGGGGAACCTGTGTCCTACTAGTGTCGAGGAGGCAAAGAAAATCATGTGCCCTCTTGATCTGCCGCACATTAGATACCACGCATGCATCAATGATTGCATCATTTATCGGAAGGCGCACGCAGAAAAAACCAGCTGTCCAGTGTGCAAGCTTCTCGATACAAGAAGGCCGAAAAGAAAGGTCCTCAGAAAGTTGTATGGTACTTTCTGATCACTCCCCGTCTGCAGCATTATTTTGTAGATCCTAAGGAAGCAAAGCTCATGCACTGGCACATGGAGAGGGTGAAGCCAGACGATGGATATGATCTGAAGCTAAGACAGCTCGCAGATGCTAGCCAGTGGAGAGCATTCAATGCTGAATATTGATATTTCACAGATGATCCAAGGAACATCGTGCTTGGCGCGATTACCGATGGCATGAATCCGTTTGGCAACCAGAACACCAACCATAGCACATGGCCCGTGTTTGTATGGATGTACATTTGAGGAAAAGAAAATAGAAAACAAAAAGGAAAGGAAAAGAGAAAGAAAAGGAAAAGAGAAGGAGAAATAAAAAAAATACATTTAGGAAAATAAAGAATAAAAAAGAAAAGAAAATGTTAGCTGTAGCGCTGGGTACGGCGGTCCATGCTACAGCTAAATTAGTTGTAGTGAGGGTGAAACTGGCCAGCGCTGCAGCTATCTTGAATAAATAATAAAAACAAATGTAATATCCAAATTTAGTAGTAGAGAGGGGTGCCATGGCCCCACGCTATAGCTAAGTTTGCTATAGCGCGGTGTTTAGACCCCGCACTACAGCTAAGTTTGACTTTGTACCGGGGCGCGCCGTTCTCTCCATTCCCCTCTCTCCATTCTCCCCCGATTCCCCACTCCTCTCTCGCCATCACCATCATCACGGCCCCGCCGTTGTCGACCTCATGCCAGCGCTCCTCCTTGTCTGCGCCCCTGCCAAGGCCGTCGGAGAAGATCTGGGCCCCTCCGCCGCCCAGGCCATCATCATCGCGGTGCTCCTCCTCCTCCTCCATCGACGTCACCGCCGCTTTCTCCGAGCTCGCCGTCGTTGCCGCCCCATAAGCCACTCCTCTCCCCTCCCCTCTTCCCTTCTCTCCCCTCCCCTCTTCACTCTTTGCTCTCTCTCTCTCATAAGAACCCTAGGATTTCTATTATGGCAGAATTATAAGGTTGAACTCATATATATGAACCCTAGATTTTGATGTATATGAACCCTAAGATTTTGATATATATGAACCCTAGAATTAAAATTTGGAGTGTATGAACCCCAGGATTTCTAGTACTGTTCATAGTAATTTTTGCTAAAATTTGTGTATAACAGATTTAGTTTACTCTATTTTAGGACACTTTCATTTAACTTAACTGTATGATAGAATTAGTTTACTGAATTTTTTGTTAGTTTCAGTAGTGTGTAGCATTTTAAATGGTTTGACAAATGAAGGAGTTTGGACATTTGTGTATAACAGAAATTACTTCATTCATATAGCATGATGATGTGCTGAAGATACCAAGTAAAAATGTTGAATTTGAATAAAAAGAAAAGTAAATTAGGGCTGAATTTGTTAAATTTCTAAGTAAAACCTTTAGAAACCTCCTTTTGCTTCTGAACATACTAAGTCTTGTTAGTGCTGAAGATTCTGAAGATGATGATGGATGATGGATAGAAAAATACTAGGTCTTGTTAGTAGCAAAAATACTAGGGTTGATGATGGATGATGATGTGCTAGTGCTCTAGGGTTTATATATCATTCTTATTGTGTTCAAGATTCTGAAGATAGTTCTTAGTCTTGTTAGTGTTGTGCTTTGTAATTCTCTTGTTCTATATATATCCATGTGTGTCTGCAATTGATCTTGTGAATGCTTGATGCAAGTAGATCACCAACATCCTCGACAGGCATCTGTGAGCATCCCAACCCACACTATAGCTCTCTCCATGCAGATGGTAGAGGAGAGTAATGACATGTGCAAAGTTTATCATACATGTACCTGATCAACAATGTGGGCCTGAGGCTGTTGTTGTTGTAGAGTTAATGATAGAATGTGTTGTGGGCCTGAGGCTGCTGTGTTATTGTACACAAGTGCTATCTTGGCTTTTCATGTTTGCAGTGAAACTGATTCTGAGTGGCCTATGTTTTTCCGGAATGTTGATTCAATTCTGTTTCGACAAATTTCAGGTGCTTGATATGTCCTATTTTTTAGCAAAGGTCATGCCAAAATTTTCCGTAAATTTCGGCATGACTTGTGGTAGAAAGTAGGACATATCGAGTGCCCGGGATTTGCCGGGATGGGAATGAAAAGACATTCCGGCAAAACATAGGCCATATTTTTTGTCATTATTCATTTTATTAGTTCTAGAATTAAATGAGAAGATTGAACCGTAGGAAACATGGCCGATAACGAGGAAGCCGGTTGTTCTCACGCCGCCGTAGAGAATGCACACGCTTTCCTTGACTATCTGGTTAGTCAGGAAGAAGGAGGGTCGTTGGGCCCCCTTCTCATCACCGATGGTGGTGATGGCGCCGACACTAGCACCGAGACCGGCACGGATGATGGTGGCAACCAGATCACGGAAGGTGGTACCCAAGCCACTAAAATGAAGAAGCAGAGGGAACGGTGCCCAAATAAGCTCCGCACCGGAAGACTGGTGGTCACGGAGGTGCACCCCGACAAATTCGAGCCAGTAGGGCCGCGGGACGTGTCAGCATGCTACGGCAACCAAGTAGCATGCATCCTATGGGAGACCGCCAACATCAACGACACAGACATAAGGAAGAGCCACAACTGGAGCAACTCCTCCTGACGAGGTTGCACGCGAGATTCCAGTTCCCCGGCCGGAATGACAAAAAAGTTCCGTGGGAAGATGATGCCGTGGATAAGATAAACAACAAAGCCCTTGGCAAGTTCAGCAACACATTGAGCGCTTGGAAAGGTAGGGTGAAAAGACCGATTTCAAAAGATGGTTCATCCTACGCCAAGATTTTTGCAGAGAATACGACAATTTCGGAAGCGGACTACGAAAAATTCAAGGAGACTTGCGCTGCCGAAGAAACAAAGGCCAAGTTAGATAGATTTGAGGACCTTCAAGCCAGGAACATCAGGAACCACTGCCTCGGAAGCCGTGATTACATGGGCAAGAGGCCCGTGTGGGTTAAGGAGGACGCGGAACGTGAAAGTCAGGGGCTACCAGACCCCTTCGGAGAGTTCACCGTCCCGCAGGAGCGTGACTTTATCAGGGGCCGGTACAAGTGGACAAGGAAAAAAAGGAATTGTACACGGACGCGCCGACGAGGAAGTTCATGAGAATACTGGTAATTATTAATTTACCATCTCATATTAGCTTCTGATCAAGTCGACTTGCATTCTAGTCACATTTGTAAACGGTTCACATTCCTTTTGCAGAGAGAGCATCACAGGCTTGCATCCGAAAGTGACTCGTCGTCTCAGTCGTCGACGAAGTACAAGTGGGACACCCCTCTCAACTGGGCCATTGACATAATGCAGGGAAACCCGGTGAACCAGTGGCTATAGTATGGACGTGTGCATGCCACCGGAGATGGCGCCACGTGGAAGTACTACTACCACAAGGACATGGAGTCAAAAAGGCAAAGAAGGAAGTTGAGCCTAGCGACTATCGACGAGAAGGTGGCGCAGGCGGTCGAGAAAGCCAAAGATGATAACAAAGCTGAGATTATGCAGGCGCGGTAGCTGCCTGCAGAAGTGATATGTTAGCTGCATTTACTTCCTTAATTTCGGCCATCGTCCATTGGGCGCAAGAAAATCCAACTGCAAAGCCAGATGATTTTCCCCTTGCCAGCTTCATCGGGAGCAACTCGGTGGACATAGCTCCCGCACCCGCACCTGCTCCCGCACCAACCATCGCCGCTCATAGCAGCCCGTCCTCCGTCTCTGGCTTGCTCGGTGGGGCTTCAACATTAGCTGAGCTCGATGCCCTCACAGTAATTACGCGTCACACCCTCATCAACATATCTATAATATTCTGTTATCGTTGCCTTTCGGATGTCTGACGCCGCACACATGTCTTCGCACGCCGATGAAAATCCAGGCACCCTACTCTACCACGTCAATGGCCAGTTGGTGGATGTGGGAAAGGGTACGATAATTATACCCAAGGAGAGCTTGTTCCATGGCCGGCAGATGCCCGGTGATGCCTTTAGATTTTCCTTGGCGAGTCTGAAAGCGGGCTACGAGGGTTTGGCCCCTCCGCTATGAACCGGGGGTGAGGACGCCGAGAGCTCGGCGCAGCTGGGCCAATGCAAGAATTGGCCGATGCTGTGGCCGAAGAATCTTATTCGGGTGGAGTCGGCCGGCAGCACACCAATGGCAACACCACTGCAAGGTATGACCACCACCCCACCTATGCAATTACCACCGTCTGTTATGTTGGGTGAGAGCGGACAACGCGAGGAAGGGGGTCCAACCGTTCCGGTGGCTGATCACGTAGCCCCCATGGAAGAAGATATGGATCATGACATGGAGGAGGATGACCCTCTCGGGTACATCAATACCGGCTATGACGATGGAGGAATGAGGAGTCAGCCATATGACTCAGGCTATGAGTGTGAAGATGAGATGCATGATGTACCGGAGCCGGAACGTCATGCAATCCTCGCAGGACACACCTCCGGATGCGGCTCAACCCAGGGTCAACTAGCTGAGGGTCGTGCAGTGCTGAGCCTGACAACACTGGGGGCAGCGGTCAGGGAGGGTCTGATAGGCACAGTACCTGAACCCAAGAAGAAGCAGAGGAAGAGACAACCGAAGAAACGCTCTGCTGCCGCCAAAGCTACTTCTAGCAGCCAGCCGCCTCCGGTGACCCGGGTTGCGGACAGTCTATCAATCAGAAATGTGCCTTTACTCCATGTCGCGGGCACCCCGATGCTACCGATGAAAGCGCTCGATGCCATATCAGCGGATCTCAGGAGACTGCATGACCATGTGTTGTCGACAAAGGAGAGCCTTCTCGCCTCGGAGGATTCAAGATACCCACTTTACGCGGTTCATGTGCTGATGGGCAAGTGCTACATCGCTACCTACCCCGCGGTTCTGTTCTTCCTGTGGTTTGATCACATCTTCGAGATGTATCTCCAGAGGCGGCTCGATTTTACGCTCGTCCGCCTTTTTGCGCTACATATGAACTACATCATCAGGAAAGAGCAAATCTCACATCACAGCAGCGAACCCCTACTACATGCATGAGGGATTCTTGGGAATCAGCGATGTGGAATGTAAAGCTGCGACTAAGTACATCGAAGACTTCATGGTAATGAATAAGGACAAGGAAAGGATTCTCCTACCTTATCATCCAATGTAAGTCATTCTCGGATATCCGCTATAACAAATCCTTTCGTACATTTAAATCATTCTTCGCACATAGGGAGGCTAATTTGAGGTTTATTTATTTTGCGCAGCGAGGGGCGCGCCGTCCTGATTCTTCTTTACCCACGAGTCTCCTATGCTTTGTATTTGGACTCGTCCAAAAACACGGTGAAGAAAGACTACACACACATTATGAGTGTTCTGGATCATGCTCTCATAGGCTTCGGCATGAGGGGTGGCCACATCCAGATCAAGAAACAAAGGAAAAACGCGCCAGCTTTCGGCCATAAAACTGACTTCTGCTGCATCTAGCAACCGGCAGCAAGTACGAACAATGGATTCTTCGTCATCCATCACATGATGGAGTTTAGAAGGGATCGCCAACAACCTAGCATGACATCTACATCCGATGCCCATATCCGCAAATGGGCCAAAGCCTTAGGAGCCTCACTAGATGCCCATAAACTCATAAATGACTTCTATCGCATCCAGCGGGACATTGCGACGATCATCATGAAAGACGTCGTCGAAGAGAATGGGATGTTCCACGACAGCCTTGTATTGTGGCCTGGCGTCTGAACTCGCATAGGCCTACAACGTCTGGACATTACGCCTTTCACGAAGCTAGGGTGCATCCTCCCGGATATGGACGGATGGAAATTTGATTGACGATGATGATGATGATGTGTCCGTTGATTTTGTACTTTCTATAACGGACACAACTTTGAATTTCTGTACGACGAAACTTTGTGATGTAAACGGTCCTCCTCAACTAGCGTAGTGCTCTAGTTAATTAGTTTGGGTATTCCTTAATTATGTTTAATATATGTTGGTTATATTTGCTAACTCTTTCTCTTCGTGTTGCTCAAGTATATTATGTTGCATATTATCAATGAATTCGCCTGATGACGATGCATCTCTGATAGGGATATAGATCATCGATGGCGAAGAAGTGCTATGCCGTGTACATAGGGACGGTTCCAAGAGTGTATGACGAGTGGCCAGAGTGTCAGGCTCAAGTGTACCGCTTCTCGGGTGGCAGCCAAAAAGGGTTTCAAAGCAGAAGCTAGTTACTTGAAGTTCACACTAGCGTGAGAGAGGAATCAAAACCGGCTCAAGAACTACTACATAATCCCGCTCTTGCTCATAGTGATCGCTCTTCTCTTGTATGTGATCATATCATAGTTTAGATAGATGATGAACATGTGTATGTTCGAGCACTGATGATGATTACGATGATGAACATGTGTTATGTTGGATCATTATGATGATGATGATGATGTGACTATGTTGGAGCACTTTGATGATTATTGCCTCATATAGTTTCATTGTATTTGTATGTGTACTGTATAAAACCTGCATAAATACCGTGTATATATGTGTAGCCAGAAGAAAAAAAATAGAGAAATAGTAGTAGTAGCGCCGGGTAATAGCGTTATAGTAGCGCGGGGACCAACACTGCTGCTACATGAAATTAGTAGTAGCGCGGGCTCTGTGCCCACGCTACAGGTAACTAGCAGTAGCGTGGGGTCGACCAGCGCTACTACTACCAGACGTAGCAGTAGCGTGGGGTAGGATCTCGCGCTACTGCTAAAAGTTAGTTGTAGCGCCCTATCAGTTGCGCGGGCACCCGCCCTACTGATAGGCAAATACCCCGCGCTACTACTAGGGTTTTCCCTAGTAGTGTAAACTTGTAACTCAAAATATTCCTTTCCGTAATTTAATTGCAGAAACATATTTTTTCTTGTTACAATAATTTCAACTTCATTCTGAATTTTTTTTGAACCATTTCAAAGAATCCAGACTTTATGTGTCATTAAGCAAATATTCACATATCTACTTGAGTCATCCTCGAAGATAGATAAATCCACCGCTTGTAACAACATTTATTGGACTACACACAACAGTATGTATGTGTGCCAATAAATTCGTTGCTCGTTCATTATGGCATGTGAACAATATTTTAGTCTCTATACTTTTGGATGAAAGTTCCAAGTGTCAGAAGATTCATAATCAAATGACTTCAAAATCCATCACTATGGAATTCCTCCATGCGGGATTCTCCAATGTGACCAAATGCAGTACCCACCCACTTGTGGTATTCTTTTAGTCTTACGGCATTTAGCGTCAGTGTTATGGATGTTTTATATCATCATCAATATTGAAAACACACCCCATTCATAATGGGAATATGTCCCTTATGTTATTTATAATGCCGAATCAACAATTGTTCCTTTTATAAACAACTTCCTTGCAACAAACATGGGCTAGAGTGTACAAAACTCTAAAATGAATTATGAAAAATAAATACAGAGGTAATACGCTGATGGGAAGTATAGTAACTTTTACCAAGTTTTCTAGCACGTATCTTATCCTCATTGTTAGCTAGTCATTTTAGGTCATAGTAGTTCTTGCATCGAGTTGCACCAGAATGCAATCGAATTGGTATTCTTGTGATAAACTTTTAACCACAATACCAAAGAATTAATGATTAACAATTTATTCACAATTCGCAATAATTACATTTACTTGGCCAGCCTTCTCTACATCTATAACTTGTATGACATTCATACCTGAGCTGGACATTCCAGTATTCTCTCTCTCTGCCTTTGTACTTCTTATAGTTTTACTTCCAATATTTCTCTTACTCATAGAAGAAGCACCCAACTTTAAGAGTGGCGTGAGCCCCGAACTTCCTAGGCGTGTAAGTCTCATTACAGCCTTCGGACTTGTCCTTTCTCTTTGAGTTGTTGTTTTATTCACCATCATCACATGACTGGCATTCTTCTGGATCCTACTCATTTTAGTCTTAAGCATAGCGAGCATTTCACTAGAACTTGCAATCAAACAATGCTTCAGATATCACATATCTTTTAGCCTTTGCTTATCTCTGAAAAACAATTTCCAGTTCAAGAATATCACATAACTATCCCAAATGTATTGAAGTTTCGGTTTCATGGAAGCAAGCATACTGCACTTGACCATGATAGAATTCTAGCCTTTTGGATCGAAAGACATGAGTCTCATCATCCATAGCATCAGCGGGAGAGTATTGAAAGCATGCAATAGGACAAAAAATCCTTCTCGATACTCTTGAGGACGACCCTCTCATTATGTTACCAATCCGAAAGTTTTAACCAGATAATTAAAAACAGCTATTCAATCTTAATAGGGAAGGTGGAACCGCGAGCCATAATTCTACAACTATAATGCAAATTACACTTAGACAAGGTTCATAATTAATTGCACTAGTGATTAAACTTATTTAATTCTAAAGTGCGTTCGCACTCAAACTAATATCTCTCTTAATTGATATTGAGTAATTCAAGACCCATATTTTATTCACAGCCATTGATGTGTACATCACTGATGACGGTTAATTCAATCGGTAGACCAACTTGTCGATCACATTTCCATGTGACTCTTGTTTATCTTTTGATGCATGTGTTCTGAGCTCAGGACTGTCCTGCCTGAATGTCAAGACAACCAAGTAATCTTGCAGTGAGGTCTAACCTTCACCCGCCTTATACCTCACTGATCGTTCGTACTCATGTGTACATGTCGTACCCCAAAAAGCTACGTGTTATAGTCGGTGCTACACTTGGGAGAACACTAACAACTTGATATTTTAATGTGAGAGATCACCCTAATAAAAATGATGAGTGCACAATCAAAAGGGTGCAAATAAAAGGGATAAACATCACAGACAATTCAAATAGCATGATATGCTATAGCCCCTTCCGTCGGAGAAGTTTCCTTTGTCTTCGCAAAATTTCAGCAAAAAGCACTGTCGTGGCAGCAGAAAAACGTTGTTGTGGCAGCAGTTTAAAAAAAATAGATTTTTGTAAAACTCTTGTCGTGGCAACCTGAAAACGCTGCCGTGGCAGCAATTTCAAAAATCATTGTCATGGTAGTGTAGGGTAACGCAGCAGAAAACAAAAAAATTCTGACCTACGCACCAGCCCAGGACCACTATGAAGATGCATACATGGTTTGATCTGATCGTTACCAACTCGTAGCGCAGTAGAAGTAGAGTTGTTGAAGATCGTTGGTGCAGATCCCTACAGCTAGGAATTTACAACCTCCCAACAGCGAGGATTTTCTCACTCGAACAGCCCTTCGGGCAGCCCCTCTGACAGCCCTTCGGGAGGCTCTCGGACAGAACCTCGGACAGTCCCTCGGACAGCCCTTCGGGAGGCACTCTCATAATCTCGGACGGTCACTCAGACAGCCCTTCGGGAGGCACTCTCAGAATCTCAGACGGTCACTCAGATAGCCCTTCGGGAGGCACTCTCAAACTAAGATCGAAACTACGACCTCGCTACCTGGTTGCACACATACGGTGTCAACTATCCGGCAGGGCTTCGCCGCCCAGAACTAGGCCCAACCGGAGACTAGACAGCCATTCGGCTACGAAACTATTTCATGTGAGGAAGAGGAGAAAGCCAAATCATTGCATGGCATGTGTTGAGAGAGAACTTGAGTGAAATGGAGAGCTCTCTCCACCTCTATTTATAGTGTGAGGCAAGGGGTAGAGGGCCACCTGAAAATACCAAAATGCCCATGAAAAATGTCCTTCATAATGGCAAAATGGGGTGACTAGTGGAGCTCCATGGAGGAGCTCCCCATGGCTGGCCACACTTGTGTGGGGCCCACCACCCCATGTCATCCCCTTGACTTTTTGGGACAAAACTCCAAAAGGGCAGTTGTACCCTAAGAGTCTTGCCACTATTTATGACAACTTTTCATGAAATATTTTCAGTGTCTGTTTAATCCGAAAAAATTCCCGAAGGTCCAGAACATTTTTGGCACCCCCTAAAATAATTTCGGACGTGTTCTGAAACATTTTTGTATGATTATTTTTCTCCAGAGCGTTTCTGGTTTTCACACTGAAACTTTTCTGTCTTCTCCGAAACTTTTCGTCGACTTTCTCTCTGGAACTATTCCAGTGTCTCCAAAACTTTTCCGATGACTTTCATTCTGACTCCCTATCTAAAACTGAGCAGATAGATGACCCTTAAGTGTGTGACCCTATAGGTTTGGTGAAGTATAGACATGACTGGAACTCTTTCCGATCAATGATCAATAGCGGAACCGTGGACATCCATATTGATCCCTATACCCACACGAATGAATATTCGAGCGAACCTGTAATTACCGAATGTTGTTCCTATTGCTTCGCGATATGTTACAAATACCCGAGGTGAGATTTAATGGCACCCCCATGAATCAACAACTTGTTCACTGTGCCAGTTTCCTCTTTACCGGTTTTGCTCTTTTTTCTTGTTCCCGCGTTCCGGCATCCCCGTGATCAAATTACATTGTGTCAGGCCAGTCGTTGATGGATACCGTAACACCAAGAGGGCCCAAAGAATATTTCTCCATCATCGGAGTAGCAAACCCCAATCTTGAGCTATCTAGTCCCTTGTCATACTTTTCCATGAACACGAAAGCCGCCGTAATAGTCTGCCTGTTACGGATGACGTTTAACTAAACCCAAAGTTCATGAAGCAAGCATGAAGGAACTCGATAGTCACATGGTCTAAGGAATTATGCAAATGCTAACTTTCTCTATGTTATTTACCATTAACTCGTGACAAATGTATCTCATAGCACAACATCAATTTGGGTCGATTCAACACAAGTGTTCTTCTAACATTGTGTCCTCAAAATTGCCGGCATAGTCATGGCCATGATCAGGAAAACGTGACCATCATGCAACACTTGAGCTAGTCTTAGATGCATGACTAGGAATATATTTTACCATTTATTATTCCACACGTGCATATGGGTTTCCCTCTGAGACTTTATGGATATACGGCATCAAGGACCATTGCAGTTATAGCATGGAAAATAAACATAATTATGAACTTTGGAGATAAATAATAGCTATTATTATTGCATCTAAGGCACATCTCCTACGGACTCCCACTTGCACTAGAGTCAATAATCTTGTCAATGCTAATGCACTTTACACCTGTGGCACACTGGTGTAAAATATGCTCCGCTTGTGGTATAGTCTTCATCCTACGGATCTGACAACTTCAGGTCTGTGTGTATCTTTGCATATCCTGGCGTTTTCATGCTTTCACAAAATTCATAATTTGTGTGGACTTGGCTTTGTCTATATGTGAATCACTGATCGAACTTTGATTCGTCAGACCGAGCTATGAAGCAACTATTTACAATAGTGTTCCATTGACCAAAGTCATCTTGGAACCATACCAAGTTCATAAATGAACTATATGATGCAATACCCTCTTCTGTCGCTTTCTAAGCGGCAACATACTTAGCCTTCATTACAGAATTCGCCACAGTAACTTGTTTTGAACAATTCCAACTTACTGTGCCACCATTTGTGTATTACACAAAAGCCTTAATTTAAATCAAAATTGCTTTGAGAATTGATGAAGACTATATCGATGTAACTTATTACAACAAACTCTTCATAATCTCCTCTTGCGAGAAAACATGTCATCAGTGCTACTTTAGTACTCAATGACATTTTTCACTGTTGTCCCTTGATCAACACTGTGATCACTTTGGTATCTTACTCGCAAATAATTTGGAGTAGTGGACATATCTGGTTGATTTACATACCATGGAATACATGATTAATCCAAACACAAAAGGGTGTTGAATCTTCATGATGTATTTTGCTCATCAGTGTTTTTAAGGACACCGAGTCTTGCTAAAACTCTTTCCATATGACTTTGGCAAGAAATTCTTCTTTGCGTTCCCATGCTAAAACATTTTAGCATCTCGTCAATATGCATTTTGGCTTAGCCCTATTAGGCAATACAGTCTCTAAAGATAATTGTGCCAAATACCAAGGCTACCTAGCCCTTAGTACTTTCATTGAAAAAGCTATTTTTAGTGAAGTCCTAATTCATGTCAAGAAATTTATATTATCTCTAATCAACATGTGTCATGCACACAAAGTTTTAGAAATATTATTATGCTCCCACTTACTTTCTTGTAAACACAAGTATCTTTGTTATCCTTGATGAAATCAAACTCTTTGACTATTTCATCAAAACAAAGATTCCAACTCCATTTTGCTCACTTCCGTCCATTACTGGAACTCTGAAGTTTTTGCACTCACTAGAATCCTCTGGATCGACAAAATACTTTGAACTATATCACATACATGTCCTTGGTTGTATTTCCTTCTCATGGAAATCCTTTTGGCGTCTGTCTGTCATATCTCATAATTGAAATATGTATTCATTGCTAGTATAACCCGAACCGATTTTAAGCATTGCTACGGCGAGACAATCTCGTCGCAGTCAACTCCTTGAATTTGTTATAAGCAACAAGTCGAGCTTTATGGATAAAACATTTTTATCCATATCAGTTTATAGTTCCATTAATATTCGTTAGACTTTTAGTCTTCCAGAGGGTTTATCAAGATCTAATCTTGAATCATATATATGGATACTATCTTAGATTATTTTGGCATTTAGCCAATTTCGGAGTCAGGGCCCATCAACGCTTCCTTGCATATTGTAGGTATACTGTTGTCTAACAACAATACATCGTTTGCGCACCTGAGAGGTTTGCACGAGTTTTGCCTATGTGGTTAGCTACAAGTTCGACCGAAGTCCATACATCTCATGCAGAGGCTTCTGTATCAGTCATAGTAGGAAACTCTGGAATTACTTTCAAGGTTTCTTTGCTTTGACCTGATGACGAAGATATTGTTATCTCGTCGAGTTGCACTGCCCTCCCACTCACTCTTTTGCAAGAAACATTTTCTTTAAAATCATACCGCTCTATGTGGCAAACCTTTTGCCTCGGCATAGTGATGGAGGAATTGCCCAACAATTTGGGATAACCTACAAAATAGTACTTGTCTGATTTGTAATAGGTTTGTAAACATCTTACATAAGCCACATATTCCAAATGTTAAGAAAAGACATAACATGGTTTGCCATACCATACCATGGCATTATTTCAACAGATCTGATGGCGCTCTTTTCAGTGTAAAAGTCGCAGTCTCTAAAGCATTACTTTTAAAAGTGATAGTGGCAAATTGATTTATGTCATCTTTGATATTACCATGTCATATATGGTTCGATTACATCTTCTAGGACATTCCACTCTCAGTGGTGTTCTGGGAGGTGTAAGTTATGAAAACATAACTCATCAGACATTTGCTAAACTTGCAACTCAAATATTCTTTCCGCAATCTAATTGCAGAAACATAATTTTTCTTGTTACAACAATTTCTACTTCATTCTCAAGACCTCTTGAACTATTTCAAAAGATCCAGACTTATGTCTCATTAAGCAAATATTCACATATCTACTTGAGTCATTACTGAAGATAGACAAATCCACTGCTAGTAACAATACTTATTGGACTACACACATCAGAATGTATGATTACCAATAAGTTCGTTGCTCGTTCCTCATGGCATGTGAAAAGTATTTTAGTTACTTTACTTTTGGACAAAAGTTGCACGTGTCAGATGATTCATAATCAAATGATTTAAATATCCATCAATATGGAATTTCTCCATGTGGGTTTCTCCAATGTGACCAAAATGCAGTGCCACACATTTGTGGTATACTTTTAGTCTTACAACATTTAGCTTTATTGTTATGGATGTATTATATTATTATCAATATTCATAACATACATCCATTCATAATGGGAGTATTGCCCCCTTTGTTATTCATGACACTGAACAACAATTGTTCTTTTATGAACAACCTGCTTGCATTAAATGTTATGCAATAGGCTAGAGTGTATAAAAGTCTGGAATGAATTAATGAGAGTAAATACAGAGGCAATACGCTGATGAAAGTATAGTAACTTTTACTATGTTCCCAGCGTGTATCCAAAACCTCATTACTAGCTAGTCTGTTAGGCCATAGTAGTTCTTGCATCGAGTTGCAACAGAATGCAATCGAATGGGTGTCCTTGTGATTAACTTTTAATCATAATACCCAAGAATCAGTGACTAACAGTTTAATCAAAATTCCCAAGAATTACTTCTTTGACTAGCCTCTTATACATCTATAACATGTATGACATTCATACCTGAGCTGGACCTTCCAGTCTTATTTCTTTTTGCCTTTATACTTCTAACAGTTTTACTTCCAATATTTTTCCTACTCATAGAGGAAGCACCTAACTTTAAGAGCGGCATTAGCCCCGGACATCCTAGGCAGGTAAGTCTCACTAACACCCTTTGGACTTGTCCTTTCTCTTTAAGTTGTTGTTATATGCACCATCATCTCATGACTGGTGTTCTTCTGGATCCCATCTTATCAGTATAATGCATAGTAAACACTTCACTTATACTTGCAAACAAACATTGCTTTGGATATCTCATATCTTTGGGCCTTTGTTTGTATCTGAAAACTAATTTTTAGTTCCATGAATATCACATAACTATCCCAAAGTTTCAAAGTTTGGGTCTCATGGAAGCAAACATATTGCGCTTGACTGTAACGGAATTCTAGCTTTTGGATCGAAGGACGAGAGTCACATCATCCATTAGCATCAGCGGGAGAATACTGAAAGTATGCAATAGGACAAAGTCCTTCTCAGCACTCTTGAGGACAGTCCTCTCATTATGTTACCAATCATAAAGTTTTAACCAGATAATTAATAGCTATTCAATTCTAACAGGGAAGGTGGAAACGCGAGCCAATATTCTACAACTAATATGCAAATAATACTTAGACTATGTTCAATAATTATTTGCACTAAGATTTAAACAATTTTAATTCTAAAGGGCGCTCCCACTCAAATCAATATCTCTCATAATTGATTGTGAATGATTCAAGATCCACATTTCAATTCATCGCCATAAAATCATCATCTCGTGACGGGAATTTCAATCGGTAGGACAACTTGCAGATCAAATCTCTATGTGACTCTTGTTCATCTTTCGATGCGTGTGTTCCAAGCTCAGGACTATCCTGCCTGAACGTTCAAGACAACCAAGTGATCTTG
Organism: Elymus sibiricus; assembly: GCA_039707655.1. Taxonomy (NCBI): domain Eukaryota; kingdom Viridiplantae; phylum Streptophyta; class Magnoliopsida; order Poales; family Poaceae; genus Elymus; species Elymus sibiricus. The sequence continues at coordinate 19,068,426 of CM077672.1, read as the reverse complement.
CTATTTGGTCTGACCATAGACCCACCTTACACTTTCCAATCATTTGTACCCATGCATCCATGTGGCACCCCGAAAGGATACATGCTGTGACGGTGCTACACTTGGGAGAACACTAGCAACTTGATATATTTTTAAGTGAGAGATCACCCTAATAAAAGCGACTACCACGCAATCAAAAGGGTGCATCGAAAGGGATAAACATCTCAGGTAACTCACAATAGCATGATATGGTATAGCCCTTTCTGACGAAGAAGTATTTATTTTCTTCGTCTTCGGCATTTGCGTTGGTGTCCTCCTTCGCAAAACTTGTCACCGTCTTCATGATGCATCAAATAATATTGATATCACTATAGCTAATAAAATTTATGCATTACAACAAGGTTGACACACAGATCATTAAAGTGACAGTCATCTGGCTCCAGCCATCATGCTGAATTGTAACACGCAGGTCATGTTAATTAATTTACATTATATAGCCTTCTCATACAGAATCTCATTAAATATGACGAAGACTATACCACATCATATGCTCATCCTGCAAAACCAAGTTAGGCGCCTCTAATCGGTTTGTACAAGATTTTATTTTACGTGGCTTCTAAGGTTTCAATCAAACCGCAGCTACCAACGTTCATCATCAAGTATGATTATTCAAGTCCCTAGATTAACTTTGCAGGGCGTATGAAACACGAGATAAATAATATCGAGCCCCATACTGAACTTTTTCATACTCAAGAACCCTGTGCAGATCATATCTGCATTGCCCTTTAGTCTGCTAAATTTCATCTTTGTTTAACTATGGTGGAACCCAAAGAACTGAAGCACTTCATTGATCTATCATGATCGTGGATTGCCAGAACTTTGTAAAACTCCACCATGCCGTCAAGATTAGAAATATGCAGATTCAAGGGAAGCAACAAGAACATCAGGTAATAGATTTCATCTACTACCCGCACAAATAATTTTCAGCAAGAGAACTCATCTACTACAAAATTATATAGTGCAATACCCATACATCTCATGTATTCTAGATCGTAACCTGCATCTGCACATAGCACGGCTCTTGATGCCACTTTAGGGTAACATAGTAGAAAACAAAAAAATTCCGACCTACGCACTAGCCTAGGACCACTATGAAGATGCATACAAGGTTTGATCTGATCATTACCAACTCGTAGCGCATCGGAAGTAGAGTTGGCAAAGATCATCGGTGTAGATCCCCGTAGCTAGGATTTTACAACCTCCCAACCGCGAGGTTGTACTCCCTCGGACAGCCCTTCAGGAGGCTCACGGACAGAACCTCAGACATTCCCTCGGACAGCCCTTCAGGAGGCACTCTCAGAATCTCAGACGGTCACTCGGACATCCCTTCGGGAGGCACTCTCAGAATCACGGACGGTCACTCGGATAGCCCTTTGGGAGGCACTCTCGAACTAAGATCGAAACTGTGACCTCTCTACCAGGTGGCACACATATGGTGTCAGCTATCCGGCATGGCTTCACCGCCTAGAACTAGGCCCTACCACTACTAGGGATAAGCCTAGTAGTGACACGGGGTAAAAGGCTAGCAGTAGCGTGGGGTGTCGCGCTACTACTAGCATGCTACAACTAACTGGGTAGTTGTAGCGTGGGGTGGTATCGTGGGTGCAACCTGCGCTACTACTAAATAGCTCTAGCGCGGCTCTGGACCCCGCGCCACTACTAACTCTGTGTATTTCTTTTCTGCGTATTTATGCAGTGCTTATATAGCAGTTATAGAGATTTTTATACAGTCCAACATATACATACAGCATTGATAGTACATGATACAACAATGTCTCATCATCATCATCATAGTGATATAACAATGTCTCATCATCATCATAGTGATATAAAAATGTCTCATCATCGTCATCATCATATGTTAACCACTAGCTAATTGTTATCAATCATGACTAAAAATGCACAAACTAATTGTTATCATCCTAGGTAGATAGCTTCCCACCACATAGTACCGATCGTGACAAGTACTAGGACCTACTCCTTTCTTTTAGGAAAATAGAAAAGAATAGGAAAACCCCTCCATCTCCATGATGGAGCACAGAGATCCACCGGTCTCCAATTTGTGGCCTGCGCTCATTCACTATTTGCCTCCATCCTTCAGTTTTGAGGCATCCATCTGGTTGGTGTTCAGTCGAGTATCTAAATTTGAAATTGGTCTTCTCATGGCAAATAATTGTCATCTCACCTTCCACATCCATCAGCGCAGGCTCAACAACATTTGGGAGCTTCTGTTGAAGAACTTAATAGTAACATAGTAAGCAAGGTAGTTTATGTGACGCCCCCAAAATCGACCATGCACTAAACTTACACGCAACATGCACGATCAAGATCAAAGACTCACGACAGGATATCACAACACAACTCTAGACACAAATTTAAGTTCAAATCTTTATATTATAATAGGGGACACCTGGACCCGGGGATACATCAGTACAAATACAAATAAGTCTGGTTACAGAAAGATCAAACAAGGGGTTGCCATAAAAAGACATAAACAAACAGTGAAACTAATCAAACGAGGCAAGGCCTCCTACATGGGACCTCTGAACTACTCCTGGCCATCATCGATCTCCACGTAGTAGCCAAGCTCGTGATCCTCTGGCTCCTGGGCTCCATCATCTGATCGCAGCAACCGGGTAGAAGAAAAGAATAGCAAAGCGACCGTGAGTACTCATCCAAAGTACTCGCAAGACTTACATCAGATATATACTAAGTATGAATCGGTATCAAAGAAGGAATGGCGCTACATCTTTGGACTATACTGCAGAAATGCCAGAGTAGAGGGGGAGAAGCCTACCCTATTGAAGACTGGCATCTTGCAGCGTCAGAAGAGAGTAGCGTAATAGATACCAACTTGCAACTAGTTATAGTAGGTAGCATCATCGAATTTATATCAACAACATACCCTAAGAACCTTCCTCGACTACCCTGCGAGAAAGCGATCTCGGAGTAGTTATAACAATTAAGTATTATATTAGTATCCGGTTATAGTTGTAGAAGATCAGGATACAACTCCGAGCGTCCTGTTACCATGGACATGGCTATTCGAATAGATTTGTCTTCCCTGCAAGGGTGCGCCACATAGCCCAACACGCTCGATTACCTCTGGCCGGACACACTTTTCTGGGTAATGCCTGGCCTCGGATAACTGACACGCCATAGTCCGGCTCCGTAGAGAGGTCAACACGCCGGTCTAAATCCTAAGCGCGAAGGGGTCATGGGCCAATCGCCCTAAGCACTACTGCACGTTGCGAACGCGGCCGGGACAAAGCGCGCCTCCGTATACACAGGCAGGCGTAACCAGCTCACCCGAGCCCGCGCCACTCAACTATGAAGTCTGACGGAGCTTTCAGGAGAATGTACGATGCTGAGGGGCCCATAACCATTATCCCGCATGGTGGTTAGTGTGTATAAGCCAATGGCCAACTTAGATCAAATACCCAAATTCGTTAGTGTATTATTATTAAGTATCCGCAGACGACGACTAGGGCCAGGCCCACCTCTCTCCTAGGTGGTCTCCACCTACCCTGTCGCTCTGCCTCAGCAGTCTCTCGCGGGTATCCTTGGGGCCGACCCGACTTTAGTAGTTTAAGAGTATTGCAATAATATAAATATATCCGTGATCACCGCCCAAAGGGATCACGTCCCGATAACATAGCATGGCAGACGGACAAGGGTGTAGGGCCAACTGATGAAACTCTAGCACAACAACACTAAGCATCATAGGATAGTAGGTAATGTATCAACAGCAGGATACAATAGTAGGCTATGCATCAGAATAGGAGCTACTGGAACAACAGCAGTAGCAAAATCTAATGCAAGAATAAGAGAGAAAGAATGGGCGATATCTGAATGATCAAGGGGGTTTTGCTTGCCTGGAAGCTCTGCAGAAGAACAGGCTGGATCATCGGTGACGTAGTCGATCACAGGGGCATCGGCAGTGGTCTCGGGGTCTACCGGAGAAGAAGAAGGGGGAATAAACAAATAAATATAAGGCATACAAATGCAACACAATGCATGGCATGGAAAAATGTTATGCTAGGGGTGCTCTAATGCATTACTACGCATTTTAAATGAAGAGGGAAAATATCAGGGAATTATCCGATGAGTTGATCTGGATGGAAAATTTCCATGTTCATCAGGTTAGGAGTGATAGTCAAGCATTTTGCGGACATATTCAGATTCGTTATATTTTTCTGATCATTTTTCGTATATAAATTATTTTCATCCGAGTTACAGATTATTTTCTATGAATTTTCAAAGTTTAAATGATTTTCTGGATTTTCTAGATTATTTTTAATTTTGAAATTCATTTAGCTGAAAATGCTCCAGGTACACAGAGAAGTGTACCCAGTAGTGGGCATAGAGGCTGAGAGTGGGGCCCAGCCTGCTGAGTCAGCAGCTGACTAGGCTGGCCTTATCCACTGGAACACTGCCAGGTGGGACCCACATGTCATAGACTCAGTTATTAATAGATTTTTAATTTTGCTTAATTAATTTAATTAGGGAGCTAGGGCCTACTGTCAGTGACTGACTTAATTAACAGAATTATTTAAATTAACTTTATCGCTACAGTGTCTGGGCCCGCATGTTAGTAAGCGCTTAGAGGCGTAATTAACAGCTAATCACCGGGGCCCACATGGCAGTGGCATAAGCATGGTCGCGCGCCGGTGGCGATGGTTCGGCGACCAAAACAGTGGTGGCACGGCTCGGAAAAGCAGCTCCAGCGACCATTTGGCGCGGATGGTCACGTTTGAACGCGGGCACGATGCCGCGTCGATATGTAGCACTGGCGCGTGCTGGGGTGGACTACAACGATGGCGGCGACAAGCGCGGCGGCTGCCGAAGTTCGGGCAACCACGGAGGCGAGGCTGCGGGGTGCAGCAGGACGTGCAGGTGCATGCGTTGGGCTCCTGGAAGCTCCAGGAGCATGGTGCCATGCTCAGATATGAGCGGCAAGGGCTCTAGCTACGGTGGCCACGACGAACGGCGGCGACGAGCTACGGTGGTGATGGCAGCGGGCGATGCGGCGATGGAATCGAGCGAGGCAGAGAGGGGAAAGGAGCAGGATCTCACCATGGAGCTCAAGAAAGGCTCGGCGAGGGACAGGAGGAGCAGACGGCGCCGGAGTCGAAGAAGATGGTCGGCGGTGCAGAGGAAGAAGACGAGCTCGATCCGCTCGATGTGGTGGCTCCGGGCTCGATCTGGTGGGCAGAGAAGAGGCAGCAGATGACGGCGTTTCTCCTAGACACGTTCCTACGGCGCGGGAACGACGGTGAGCGCGTGGGCGAGGTCGGCCATGGCGGATGTGGTTAGGCCGACCTTGAGATCGAGCGAGGGAGGGCGATAGAAGTGGGGGGAAGTGGCTATGGTTTGCTAGGGGGGTGCCACGGCATCGACCTTATCCACCCAAGGGCCCTGTAGTGGCACGGTGTCGTTCATCTGCCGTTGTTGCCGCGCACTGGCCACGGGCGTGGCGACAACGCGATGAGGAAGACGACCAGAGGCGTGCTGGGCTCGGTGATACGTCTCCAACGTATCTATAATTTTTTATTGTTCCATGCTGTCATATTATCAATCTTGGATGTTTTTTATATGCATTTACAACAATAATATATCATTTTTGGGGACTAACCTATTAACTTAGTGCCCAGTGCCAGTTGTTGTTTTTCTGCCTGTTTTTGTTTTACAGAATATCAATACCAAACGAAGTCCAAATGCCACGAAACTTTTTGGTGATTTTTTTCTGGACAATACCAACACTAGAAGCTTCGAGAGAAGACCAGACACCAGAGGAGGTGGCCACGAGCCACCAGGGCGCGCCTGGGAGGGACAGGCACGCCCTGGTGCCTCATGGGCCTACCTCAGCTCCGTTTGACATAATTCCACCACTATAAATTCCCAAAAATTGGGAAACCAACAGGAGAGTCCATGAAATACTTTTTCCGCCGCAACAAGTTTCTGTTCTCGAGAGATCCCATCTGGAGGCCTTTTCCGGTACTCCGCTGGAGGGGGAATCGATCACGGAGGGGCTCTACATAAACCTTGTTGCCCTTCCGATAATGCGTGAGTAGTTTACCACAGACCTTCGGGTCCATAGTTAGTAGCTAGATGGCTTCTTCTCTCTTTTTGATCTTCAATACAATGTTCTCCTCGATGTTCTTGGAGTTCTATCCGATGTAATCACTTTTTGTGGTGTGTTTGTTGGGATCCAATGAATTGTGAGTTTATGATCAGATTATCCATGAATATTATTTGAGTCTTCTCTGATCTCTTTCATGCATGATTATTATAGCTTCGTATTTCTTCTCCGATCTATTGATTTGGTTTGGCCAACTAGATTGATTTATCTTGCCATGGGAAGAGGTGCCTTGTAATGGGTTCGACTTGCGGTGCTCAATCCCAGTGACAGAAAGGGACATGACACATATGTATTGTTGCTATTAAGGGTAAAAAGATGGGGTTTATTCATACATGAGTTTATCTTGTCTACATCATGTCATCTTGCTTAAGGCGTTACTCCGTTCTTTATGGACTTAATACACTAGATGCATGCTGGATAGCGGTCGATGTGTCGAGTAATAGTAGTAGATGCAGGCAGGAGTTGGTGTACTTGTCTCGGGCGTGATGCCTATATAAAAGATCATTGCCTTGGATATCGTCAGGATTATTTGCTTTTCTATCAATTGCCGAACAGTAAGTTTTCTACCCACCGTATGCTATTTTCTTGAAAGAAGCCTCTATTGAAAACTATGGCCCCCAGGTCTATCTAAATCATATACTAAAACCCTAAAAATACTTGCTGCACTTTTTATTTATTTATTTTATTTTGTATTTTTTGTTTCAATCTATCTATCTATCACATACAATTTAATCTTGCAACTTACCGCCGAGGGATTGACAACCCCTTGTTTGCGTTGGGTGCAAGGATTTGTTGTTTTGTGTGCAGGTGCTGCTAACGAGGTGTTGCGTGATTCTCCTACTGGATTGACAACCTTGGTTTCATAACTGAGGGAAATACTTATCTCTACTGTACTGCATCTCCCTTCCTCTTCAGGGAATTACCAACGCAGCTCACAAGTAGCAGGAAGAATTTCTGGCGACGTTGCCGGGGGAACATCATCAACATCTATCAAGTACCTACGCATAAAAATTTCATCTCCTTGCATTTATTTTATTTGCCTTTGCCCCTCGTTTTCATCTACCCCACTTCTAAAAAGTTTTTTTTTACAAAAACACAAAAATATTTTATTTGCTTGTTTGCTTGTTTGCTTGTGTTGCCATGTGCTTCCTATTTGTTTGCATCTTTGCTTGCTAAAAAATTCTATTGATATGGATCCTCATCCACTAGCTAATATTTTCAAAAGACCCAATTATGATGAACAAATTGCTAGTGAGTTGAGTGCACTTGATTATCTCTATGAAGTTTTGCCTGAAAATGATGAATCTGAAAATTGTGATGAAGTGTTCAAAGAAGAAATTTATAAAGTGATTCATGATAGCTCCTTGAATGAAAAGCATGATTGTAATGATTGTATTATAAATTCTATTAATGTCAATTGTGCTAATAATATGCAAAGCTACAAGCTTGGGGATGATAATTTTGTCATGTCTGCTACTTATTGCAATGATCACGATTGGGGTGATAATGTTTCTTATGATCTTGAAAATTTGTTTGAGACTCATGATGAATATGTTATTGATAATAATGTTTCCAATAATATTAAAAGTGGGTTCGGAAGAGTTTCAACTTTAGGTAATAATGATCCCACCACTTTGGAGAATTATCAATCTTATGAATTTTATGATAAAAGTGGGTTTGGAGAGGTCATGACTTTCGTTGATGATAATCCCACTATTTCGGAAGATTATAAAAAAATTATGCATGTGGATCATAAATAGAGTATTGTTTATGATAACTATATTGTTGAATTTGAGTATGATCCTACATGTAATTATTATGAGAGAGGAAACTATGGTTGTAGAAATTTTCATACTACTAAATTACCTCTCGTGATGTTGAAATCATCAATGTTTTATTCTTCTCCTTTGCATATGCTAGAAATTCCTTGCCTTGATAATTTGTTTGCGTATAAAATGCCTATGCATAGGAAGTATGTTAGACTTAAATATGTTTTTCACATGCTATATGATGCTCTCTTTGTGTTTCAATTATTATCTTTCATGTGAGCATCATTGAAATCTCAAGCCTATCTTAATGGCTATAAAGAAAGAGCTTGTTGGGAGACAACCCAATGAATAAAATAAGTTCTTGTGTGTTTTCATATTTATGCTACTGTTAAGATTGTGTTTTTTGTGTTTTTAATTAGTGTTTGTGCCAAGTAAAGCCTTTAGGATGATTTGGAAGATACAATAATTGATGCTGTTTAGAAAACAGAAATTTTTGCGTCCAGTGCTGGAATTTTGGTTCTGTACTGGAGCATCAGAAAAATCTGAAATTTTTACACAGTAATTGTATATGAATTTCCCACGTTGTCCTAATTTTTCAGAAAATTTTGGAGTTACAGAAGTGTTTTTAAATAGATTTCTACAGACTATTCTGTTTTTGACAGATTCTGTTTTTGATGCACTACTTGCTTGTTTTGATGAAACTATGGATTGTATCGGGGGGTATAAGCCATGGAGAAGTTAGAATACAGTAGGTATAATGCAAAAATAAAATATGAATGGGTTTGCAACAGTACTTAAAGTAGTGATTTATTTTGTTATACTAACGGATCCCACGAAGGTTTTGTTGAGTTTTGTGTGATTGAAGTTTTCAAGTTTTGGGTGAGATCACGATGGATGAAGGAATAAGGAGTGGCAAGAGCCTAAGCTTGGGGATGCCCGAGGCACCCCAAGGTAATATTCAAGGAAGACTCAAGCGTCTAAGCTTGGGGATGCCCCGGAAGGCATCCCCTCTTTCTTCTACCAACCATCGGTAATTTTACTTGGAGCTATATTTTTATTCGTCACATGATATGTGTTTTGCTTGGAGCATCTTGTATTATATGACTCTTTGCTTTGTTTGGTTTTTAGTTTATCACAATCATCCTTGCTGGACACACCAATTTGAGAGAGCCACACGTTCATCATGATTTGTTAGAATACTCTATGTGCTTCACTTAAATTTTTTGAGCTAGGCAGTTGCTCTAGTGCTTCACTTAAATCTTTTTGAGCACGGCGGTGGCTAAATTTTGAAGAAATAAACTCTCATGCTTCACTTATATTATTAGGAGAGTTGATAAGATTAAAATTTTGAAGAAATAAACTCTCATGCTTCACATATATTATTTTGAGAGTTGATAAGATTGAAATTTTGAAGAAATATTTGCACTCTCATGCTTCACTTATATCTTTTTGATAGTTGATAATAGTAACGGTAATTTGCACAAGATATGAATTTGGTCCCAAAGTGATGAATATTCAAGAGGGATATAATAAAAACTTTCATATAGATCATTGGATATAATAAGTGTGATTCCTTGCAACAGTTTTGCGATATGGAAATGATAATATGTGAGTCATGTTAGTGAGTAATTGTGATTTAGTTAGAATATTAGTGTTAAGGTTTGTGATTCCCTATGCATGCACATCAAGTCAATAGTTATGCAAAGAAATTATATCCTACTTATGGTGCATTATTCGATGTTAGTTATGTTCAATGCATGTTTATGAACGTTTTCATTTTTTGGTTGATTGCTTCTCAATCTTTTGCTACCCTTCATTTGTACTAAGCGGAAATACTGCTTGTGCATCCAAACTCCTTAAACCCAAGTTGTGCCAAATGAGTCCACCATATCTACCTATATGCGGTATTTCAATGCTGTTCCAAGTAAATTTGCGTGTGCCAACTCTAATTTTCAAAATAATTTTCCATTTTGTGTGCCCATACCACTCATGAAGCGGCAGGGGGTGGTCAATATTTTCCATGCTAGGTGTGTTATTCTCACGATGAGTGTTTATTCACTTGTCATTGCACGAGAGAGTGGCTGGTAATAGGGATGCCCAGTCCCACAATGAAATCAAAATTAATAACAACAAAATTCCTTGGAAAGTGTTGGTATGGAGGGCACCCGTGGATACGGCTAGCCATGGATTGTGAAAGAATAGTGGAAAGGAAATAAACTTTACTTTCTGTTTGGGAACCGCCTATGATGTGTCTAGCATGGAAGATATTGGGAATTCTCGGTCGTTTTCGTTGACAGGAAAAGCATGCCTCTCAAAATATTTTTATCTCTCTAATTTAAGCTTTGACCTCTGGCACATTACCAAATCTCTGCTTCCCTCTGCGAAGGGCCTATCTATTTACTTCATGCAATTTTTATTTTTATTTTGAGTCTCCATCTTCTCCTATAAAGCACCAACTAGAGAGCACTATTGTCATACTTGTGCATTGTGTGTAGCTAATATTGAGTGTGTTTCATTAATGGATCACTAATTGAGCATAATGGGCTAGGGATAACTTTCTTTAGCATTGATATTTTGAAAGACATGATTGCTTGTTAGCATGCTTGAGTATTTATATATTCATGTCAAACTATAGACTATTGCTTTGAATCATTCAAGTCCAAATGTCCATGCTACAAAAGAAAAGAATATATGATGAATATGACAGGCAGCATTCCACATCAAACATTCTGTTTTTATCATTTATCTACTCGAGGACGAGCAGGAATTAAGCTTGGGGATGCTGATACGTCTCCAACGTATCTATAATTTTTTATTGTTCCATGCTATTATATTATCAATCTTGAATGTTTTTATATGCATTTACATCAATTATATATCATTTTTTGGGACTAACCTATTAACTTAGTGCCCAGTGCCAGTTGCTGTTTTTCTGTCTGTTTTTGTTTTACAGAATATCAATACCAAACGAAGTCCAAATGCCACAAAACTTTTTGGAGATTTTTTTCTGGACAATACCAACACTAGAAGCTTCGCGAGAAGACCAGACGCCAGAGGAGGTGGCCATGAGCCACCAGGGCGCGCCTGGGGGGGCAGGTGTGCCCTGGTGCCTCATGGGCCCACCTCAGCTCCGTTTGACCTAATTCCACTACTATAAATTCCCAAAAATCAGGAAACCAACAGGAGAGTCCACAAAATACTTTTTCCGCCTTCGCAAGTATCTGTTCTCGAGAGATCCCGTCTGGGGGCCTTTTTCGGTACTCCGCCGGAGGGGGAATCGATCATGGAGGGGCTCTACATCAACCTTGCTGCCCTTCCGATGAGGCGTGAGTAGTTTACCACAGACCTTCGGGTCCATAGTTAGTAGCTAGATGGCTTCTTCTCTCTTTTTTGATCTTCAATACATTGTTCTCCTCGATGTTCTTGGAGTTCTATCCGATGTAATCACTTTTGGCAGTGTGTTTGTTGGGATCCGATGAATTGTGAGTTTATGATCAGATTATCCATGAATATTATTTGAGTCTTCTCTGATCTCTTTTATGCATGATTATTATAGCTTTGTATTTCTTCTCCGATCTATTGATTTGGTTTGGCCAACTAGATTGTTTTTTCTTGCCATGGGAAGAGGTGCTTTGTAATGGGTTCGATCTTGCGGTGCTCAATCCCAGTGACAGAAAGGGACATGACACGTATGTATCGTTGCTATTAAGGGTAAAAAGATGGGGTTTATTCATACGTGAGTTTATCTTTTCTACATCATGTCATCTTGCTTAAGGCGTTACTCCGTTCTTTATGGACTTAATACACTAGATGCATGCTGGATAGCAGTCGATGTGTGGAGTAATAGTAGTAGATGCAGGCAGGAGTCGGTCTACTTGTCTCGTACGTGATGCCTATATACATGATCATTGCTTTGGATATCGTCATGATTATTTGCTTTTCTATCAATTGCCCAACAGTAATTTGTCTACCCACCGTATGCTATTTTCTTGGGAGAAGCCTCTTGTGAAAACTATGGCCCCTGCGTCTATCTAAATCATATACTAAAACCCTAAAAATAGTTGCTGCACTTTTTCTTTATTTATTTTATTTTGTATTTTTGTTTCAATCTATCTATCTTTCACATACAATTTAATCTTGCAACTTACCACCGAGGGATTGACAACCCCTTGTTTGCGTTGGGTGCAAGGATTTGTTGTTTTGTGTGCAGGTGCTGCTAACGAGGTGTTGCGTGATTCTCCTACTGGATTGATAACCTTGGTTTCATAACTGAGGGAAATACTTATCTCTACTGTACTGCATCTCCCTTCCTCTTCAGGGAATTACCAACGCAGCTCACAAGTAGCACTCGGCCGTGCACTATGCACTTGCAGTCCAGTTCACCAGTGAAGCGTTTTCTTTTTCCCTTTTTCTTTTCTGTTTCTAATTTTCTTCTCTGCTTTCTATTTAAATTTCATATCAAATGATTTTTGTTGCAATTGAAACTTCTCACATAAATACTAGGCAATATTTTGTTCTGGCACAAAAAGTTTGGGCTTTATTTGAATTCATCTAAATTATGATTATATTTAAATGGGCCAAATAGGTGGTGTTGTTCCACAGTTTTAATATCCAGGGGCATTTTGGGAATTTTGGTCATGGTGTTTTCCTTAAAATAATTTCTTATGAATTATTTGCAAAATTATGAAATATATTGTTTGCATATTTGAATATGTAAATATTTGACTTGCAATTCAAATTGGATTTTGAATTCGATTTTTGGACAAGTGGCAATTTATGCTTTGGAAAAGATGCTGACTTGGCATTGACCATGATGGATCACTGTAGCTTAATTACAGGGGTGTTAGAACTCTCCTCCTCTAAAAGAAATTATCGTCCCGAGAATTTAGGAGGTAGATGAGAAGAGAGCGGGGTATTCCTCACGAAGATGATCCTCGCGTTCCCAAGTGGCTTCATCTTTAGAATGATTCGACCACTGAACCTTGAGGAACTTGATGGCCTTCTGACGGGTTCGACGTTCAGCTTGATCAAGAATGCGGACCAGATGCTCTTTATAATAGAGGTCTTGTTGCAATTCCACCATTTCATGATTCACTGCTCGAATTGGGTCCTTGAAACAGCGGCGGAGTTGCGACACACGGAAGACATCCTGAAACTGAGAAAGGTTCGACGGCAGTTCCAACTGATAAGCCACTTTTCCACGTCTTGCAAGAATGCGAAATGGTCCGATGTAGCGTGGAGCTATCTTGCCCTTGATACCAAAGCGGTGAGTGCCCTTCATCGGGGTGACACGAAGGTAAGCTTGTTCGCCAGGTTGATAGACCATTTCTTTGTGATGACGGTCATAATTGCTCTTCTGATGAGATTGAGCAGTTTTCAGATGCTCACGAACAATACGGACTTGCTCTTCAGCGTGTTGGATAATATCCATACCGAAGAGTGGCCGTTCCCCAGTTTCTGACCAATTCAGAGGAGTTCGGCACTTACGTCTATATAATACTTCAAAGGGTGCCATCTTCAAGCTAGCCAGATAGCTACTGTTGTACAAGAATTCAGCATACGGGAGAGATTCCTCCGATTTCTTGCCAAATGAGATGACACAGGCTTGAAGCATATCTTCGAGCACTTGGTTGACTCGTTCAACTTGACCACTGGACTGAGGGTGAAAAGCCATGCTAAAGGACAGATGAGTTCCCATAGCTTCTTGAAAACTTTCCCAGAACCTTGAGATGAAGAGGCTGCCACGGTCTGAGCTGATCTCCAATGGAACACCGTGGAGTGTCACAATTCTGAGAACATACAAGTCTGCTAACTGACTAGCAGTGATTGTCTCCTTGACGGGCAGAAAGTCAGCAACCTTGGAGAATCGGTTAATGACAACAAGAATAGCATCATGACCCTTCTGCGGTTTCGGAAATCCAGTGATAAAGTTCATTTCGACTTTGTCCCATTTCCATTCAGCAATAGCAAGTGGTTGTAGAGTTCCAGCAGGTCTCTGGTGTTCTGGCTTAATGCCACGGCAAATGTCACACTCAGCAACATATCGAGCAATGTCTTACTTCATGTTAGACCACCAGAATCTCTGACGAATGTCTTGGTACATCTTTGTGCTACCGGGATGAATCGAGAGAGGCGTATCATGTGCTTCTTTCATAACATCTTGTGCCATGTTCTTGAACTTAGGCACCACTAGGCGATTTAGAAAGAACACAGTGCCTTGATCATCGACGATGAAGCATGAGGGCTTGCCTTCAGAAATATATCGCTTGATGCGGTCGATTTCATTGTCATACCACTGCATGTTTCTAATGGTACGCTCGAGATTTGGTTCAACAACAAAGGTATTTAGATATCCTTGAGGAACTATCTCGATGTTCAGCTTTCGGAGCTCTTCATAAAGAAGTGGTTGCTGTAGCTGAACCATAAGTTCGCAGCAGTAGTATTTGCAGCTCAAGGCGTCAGCCATTACATTAGCCTTGCCAGGGGTATAAGAGATACCACAATCATAATTTGAGATGGCCTCCATCCATCTTTGCTGACAGAGGTTCAAGTCTGGTTGAGTAAACAGATACTTCAGACTTTGATGGTCAGTGTAGATCTCGCAACGATTACCGAGGAGGTAATGTCGCCATAACTTCAGAGCATAGATAACCATTGATAGTTCGAGATCATGCATTGGATAATTCTCTTCATGCGAATGCAACTATCGAGAGCCATAAGCAATCACTTTACGCTCTTGCATCAGGACACACCCTAATCCTTGACATGATGTGTCTCAATAAATCACAAAGTCTTTCTGCATATCCGGTGGAGCAAGCACTGGTGTAGAAGTTAATTTGTCTTTCAGTGTCTGGAAGCTTTCCTGACATTGAGGTGTCCACTCAAACTTCCTGTCCTTGTGGAGGAGGTCAATCAATGGTTTAGCAATCTTTGAGAAGTTCTCAACAAAACGATGGCAATAGCTGGCGAGTCCGAGAAAACTTCTGGCTTGCTTGACATTTTGTGGAGGAGTGCATTCAAGAATAGCCTGGACTCGTTCTGGGTTAACAGCAATATCATCTTTGGAAATCATGTGGCCTAGGTAGGTCACTTCAGATAACCAGAATTCACACTTGGAATATTTGGCATATAGCTGGTGTTCTCGAAGTTTCTCTAGTACAAGACAAAGATGTTCGGCATGTTCTTCTTCATGCTTGGAATATACAAGGATATCATCCAGATAAACCATGACAAATTTGTCGAGGTATTCCATGAAGATGTAGTTCATCAATCAAGAGAAAGTGGATGGAGCATTGGTTAAGCCGAAGGACATGACGGTGTACTCGTATGAACCATATCGAGTAACAAAAGCCGTCTTCAGAATGTCCTCTTCACAAACTCTGATCGGGTGGTATCCCAACCTCAAATCGAGTTTAGAGAATTCTGAGGAACCAGTGAGTTGATCATAAAGATTGTTGATTCTAGGAAGTGGATATTTGTTCTGAATTGTTACCTGGTTAATAGGTCGATAATCCTGGACCAACCGATTTGTTCCATCCTTCTTCTTAACGAAGAGAGAAGGGGCTCCCCAAGCGGAAGAACTTGGGCGAATGAAGCCTTTGCAAAGTGATTTGTTGATTTCCTCCTTAAGCTCGAGGAGTTCATGCAGCGGCATCTTGTAGGGGGCGCTTGGCGATAGGAGTAGTGCCTGGTTTCAAGTCGATGACGAATTCGACAGCTCTAGCAGGGGGTACTCCTGGGAGTTCTTCTGGAAAGACATCTTGGAATTCATGAACGACTGGAACGTTCTTGATGTTTTCAAGAGGTGAAGCGCTCAACGCATTCAGAGCATATATCTAGGCTTTGGCATTCTGGATAGTTCAAGCGGAGTAGTTTATTATCTAGTTGGAAGGGTGTAGGAGCTGGACGGCTTGAGTGGCACAGTCGATTGAAGCAACATGGGCTTTCAACCAATCCATCCCTAGAATGAGGTCGATGTTGGAAGACTTCAGGACGATGGGAGAGGCAAGGAATTCCAATCCTTCAATTTCAATGGTGACATTACGGCTAACCATGGAGGCTTGAAACTGGGATCCGGGAGTGTTAACCACTAATGGGGTATGCATCTTTTCATATGTTATACCATGCATGAATGCAAAACTTTCTAATATGAATGGATGCGATGCCCCCGAATCAAATAAAACAGAAGCTGGTACTGAGTTAACGAGGAGGGTACACATCACAGTAGCTGGTTCATTCTAAACTTCTTCAATATCAACATGGTTAGCCTGGCCACGACCATAAGCAGAAAGTCTGGCATTATAGTTGCGATGCTGGTTATTCCCACGGCCAGTTGAAGGAAGTGCCAGCTGGTTCTGGTTCTGGCGGCATTACTTGGCACGGTGACCTAGGCGGCCACACTTGAAGCACAGTCTGTCATTGGGACGGGGAGCCGTAGCATTGGGCTGTGCAGCTTGAACTCTCGGCTATCTCGGTGGTGGAGGAGCTAGACGAGGTACGGCATATGAAGGCCTTGGTGCTGGAGCAGCATGACGGTACATGTTGTGGGGGATCCACACTCGACGCTTCTGCCCTGATGAGCCAATGTCGTGGGTGCGCTTGAGCGACTCCTTGTGTTCCATCTGACTGGTTTCTTGCTGGATAGCCTTGTTTACCAGGGTGGCGAAGTCGGGGAAGTCATGAATAGCGAGCGCAAGCTTGATGTCTAGGTGCAGTCCATCACGGAACTTTTCCAGCTTGCGAGCATCAGTGGAAACATCATCTTCAGCATAGCCGGATAAGTCAATAAACTCCCGCTGATAAGCATCCATAGTCACTCTGCCCTGAGTGAGATTGTGAAACTCTCTCTTCTTCTTGTCCATGATTCCCTGGGGAATGTGACGGGCACGGAAGGCAGTCTGAAACTCTAGCCAGGTGACAACTGTTCTAGCAGGCAGTGTGCACATGTGGCTGTCCCACCATTGTGTAGCGGGACCCTTTAGAAAGTATGTCACGAAGGTGATAAAGTTGGCAAGGGTAACATTGGCAGACTCCACCTCATAGGTGATGTCGCGGAGCCAATCATCAGCATCCAGGGTGTTAGCTGAGTTGCGGTAAATGGCAGCGTTGAGGCGCACGAATTCTTGTAGTGTTATTGGGGCAGGTTGTTGATGAGCATTCTGATTTGGAAACAGGTTCATTATTCCGGTCATAAACTGACGGTTCAGCTCAAACTGCAGCATCATAGCGGCCATGTAGTCCGGCGGTGGTGGAGCATTGGCACCACGGCCACGACCACGGGCATTGGGTTAACCATCCTGCTAAGAATAACAGGGAGCAATTTAGCAAAAGCAATTGCAAGTGTATAGAGTCATCCATGATGCAACATGAATAATGAACAAGAGGTGCAGTAGGTGATAACCCACAAGTATAGGGGATCGCAACAGTTTTTGAGGGTAGAGTATTCAACCCAAATTTATTGATTCGACACAAGGGGCGCCAAAGAATATTTGCAAGTATTAGCAGTTGAGTTGTCAATTCAACCACACCTGGAGAACTAAATATCTGCAGCAGAGTGATCAGTAACACAATAGTATGATAGTTTGATAGTAGCAGCAAAGTAGCAATAGTAACAGTAGCAGTAACAGTAGTAGTTTTGTAGTGATTGTAACAGCAGCAGCAACAACGGTAGTAACTTAGCAAGATCAATATGAGAAAGTCGTAGGCATTGGATCAACGATGGGTAATTATGTTGGATGACAATCACCATGTAACAGTCATAACCTAGAGCGACACAGAACTAGCTCTAGTACATCAATGTAATGTAGGCATGTATTCTGTATATAGTCATACATGCTTATAATAAGAACTTGCATGACATCTTTTGTCCTACCCTCCCATGGCAGCGGGGTCCATACGGAAACTACGGGATATTAAGGCCTCCTTTTAAGAACCGGAACAAAGCATTAGCACATAGTGAATACATGAACTCCTCAGACTACGGCAATCACCGGAAAGAATCCCAGTTATTGTCACCTTGGGGTATGCGGATCATAACGTGTAATAGGTGCATATAACTGCTACTTGTGATCTGCGTTGGTTTTTCCCCGAAGAGGAGAGATTGATGCAGTACAGTAGAGATAAGTATTTCCCTCAGTTATTAAACCAAGGTTATCAATCCAGTAGGAGAATCACGCAACAACTCGTTAGCAGCACCTGCACACAAAACAACAAATCCTTGCACCCAACGGAAACAAGGGGTTGTCAATCCCTCGGCGGTTAATTGCAAGATTAAATTCTATGGTGATAGATTAATAGATCGAACAAAAATACAAAATAAATTAAATAAAGAAAAAGTGCAGCAAGGTAATTTTAGGATTTTTAATATATGATTAAAGTAGACCCGGGGGCCATAGTTTTCACTAGAGGCTTCTCTCTTCAAAATAGCATACGGTGGGTAAACAAATTACTGTTGGGCAATTGATAGAAAAGCAAATAATCATGACGATATCCAAGGCAATGATCATGTATATAGGCATCACGTCCGAGACAAGTAGACCAACTTCTTCCTGCATCTACTACTATTACTCCACCCATCGACCGCTATCCAGCATGCATCTCGAGTATTAAGTTCATAAAGAATGGAGTAACGCCTTAAGCAAGATGACATGATGTAGACAAAGTAAATTCACGCATGAATAAACCCCATCTTTTTATCCTTACTAGCAACGATACATACGTGTCATGTCCCTTTCTGTCACTGGGATTGAGCACCGCAAGATCGAACTCATTACAAAGCACCTCTCCCATTGCAAGATAAATCAATCTAGTTGGCCAAACCAAATCAACAGATCGGAGAGAAATACGAAGCTATAATAATCATGCATAAAAGAGATCAGAAAAGACTCAAATAATATTCATGGATAATCTGATCATAAACTCACAATTCATCGGATCCCAACAAACACACCGCAAAAAGTGATTACATCGGATAGAACTCCAAGAACATCGAGGAGAACATTGTATTGAACATCAAAGAGAGAGAAGAAGACATCTAGATACTAACTATGGACCCGAAGGTCTGTGGTAAACTACTCACGCATCATCGGAAGGGCAGCAAGGTTGATGGAGAGCCCCTCCGTGATCAATTCCCCCTCCGGCGGAGTACCGGAAAAGGCCTCCAGATGGGATCTCGAGAACAGGAACTTGCGGTGGTGGAAAAAGTATTTCGTGGACTCCTCTGTTGGTTTCCCGATTTTAGAGAATTTATAGAGGTGGAATTAGGTCAAAAGGGGCAGAGGTGGGCCCACGAGGCACCAGGGCGCGCCTGCCCCCCCCCCCAGGCGCTCCCTGGTGGCTCGTGGCCACCTCCTCTGGCTTCTGTCCCTCTCCCGAAGCTTCTAGTGTCTCCTATGTCCAGAAAAAAATCTCCAAAAAGTTTCGTGGCATTTGGACTTCGTTTGGTACTGATATTCTAGAAAACTAAAAACAGGCAAAAAACAGCAACTGGCACTGGGCACTGAGTTAATAGGTTAGTCCCAAAAAAAGATATATAATTGCTGTAAATGTATAGAAAACATCCAAGATTGATAATATAATAGCATGGAACAATCAAAAATTATAGATACGTTGAAGACGTATCAAGCATCCCCAAGCTTAATTCCTGCTCGTCCTCGAGTAGGTAAATGATAAAAACAGAATTTTTGATGTGGAATGCTACCTATCATATTCATCGTATACTCTTTTCTTTTGTAGCATGGACATTTGACTTGAATGATTCAAAGCAATAATCTATAGTTTGACATGAAGACATAAATACTCAAGCATACTAGCAAGCAACCATGTCTTTCAAAATATCAATGCTAAAGAAAGTTATCCCCAGCCCATTATGCTCAATCATTGATCCATTCATGAAACACACTTAATATTAGCTACACACAATGCACAAGTGTGACAATATTGCTCTCTAGTTGGTGCTTTATAAGAGAAGATGGAGACTCAAAGTAAAAATAAAAATTGCATAAAAGTAAATAGATAGGCCCTTCGCAGAGGGGAGCAAAGATTTGCAGAGGTGCCAGAGCTCAGTGTTTAAATTAGAGAGATAAAATTGTTTTGAGAGGCATGCTTTTCCTGTCAACGAAAACGACCGAGAATTCCCAATATCTTCCATGCTAGACACATTATAGGCGGTTCCCAAACAGAAAATAAAGTTTATTTCCTTTCCACCATTCTTTCACAATCCATGGCTAGCCGTATCCACGGGTGCCTTCCATACCAACACTTTCCAAGGAATTTATTATTATCATCATATTAAAAAAAATTGCATTTCGGGACTAGGCATCCTGATTACCTGCCACACTCTCATGCAATGACAAGTGAATAAACACTCATCGTGAGAATAACACACCTAGCATGGAATATATTGGCCACCCCCTGCCACTTCATGAGCGGTACGGGCACACAAAACGGAAAAATTATTTTGAAAAATTAGAGTTGGCACATGCAAATTTACTTGGAACGGCATGGAAATACCGCATAGAGGTAGGTATGGTGGACTCATTTGGCACAACTTTGGGTTTAAGGATTTGGATGCACAAGCAGCATTCCCGCTTAGTACAAATGAAGGCTAGCAAATAGATTGAGAAGCAACCAACCAAAAAGCGAAAACTGTCATAAACATGCATTGAACATAACTAACACTAAATAATGCACCATAAGTAGGATATAATTTCGTTGCATAATTATTGACTTTACGTGCATGCATAGGGAATCACAAACCTTAGCACCAATATTCTTACTAAACCACAATTACTCACTAACATGACTCACATATTATCATCTCCATATCGCAAAACTATTGCAAGGAATCAAACTCATCATGTCCAATGATCTATATGAAAGTTTTTATTATATCCCTCTTGAATATTCATCACTTTGGGACCAAATTCATATCTCATGCAAATTACCATTACTATTATCAACTCTCAAAAAGATATAAGTGAAGCATGAGAGTGCAAATATTTCTTCAAAATTTTAATCTTATCAACTCTCAAAATAATATAAGTGAAGCACGAGAGTTCAAATATTTCTTCAAAATATAGCCACCATCATGCTCAAAAAGATTTAAGTGAAGCACTAGAGCAACTGCCTAGCTCAAAAAAATTAAGTGAAGCACAAAGAGTATTCTAACAAATCATGATAAACGTGTGGCTCTCTCAAATAGGTGTGTCCAGCAAAGATGATTGTGACAAACTAAAAAGCAAACAAAGCAAAGACTCCTATAATACACGACGCTCCAAGCAAAACACATATCATGTGACGAATAAAAATATAGCTCCAAGTAAAATTACCGATGGTTGGTAGAAGAAAGAGGGGATGCCATCCGGAGCATCCCCAAGCTTAGACGCTTGAGTCTTCCTTGAATATTACCTTGGGGTGCCTTGGGCATCCCCAAGCTTAGGCTCTTGCCGCTTATTATTCCTTCATCCATCGTGATCTCACCCAAAACTTGAAAACTTCAATCACACAAAACTCAACAAAACCTTCGTGAGATCCGTTAGTATAACAAATAAATCACTACTTTAGGTACTGTTGAAAACCCATTCATATTTTATTTTTGCATTATACCTACTGTATTCTAACTTCTCCATGGCTTATACCCCCCGATACAATCCATAGTTACATCAAAACAAGCAAAACAATGCATCAAAAACAGAATCTGTGAAAAACAGAACAGTCTGCAGTAATCTATTTAAAAGCCATACTTCTGTAACTCCAAAAATTCTGAAAAATTAGGACAACGTGGGAAATTCATATACCAATAATTTGTAAAAATTTCTGATTTTTCTGTCGCTCCAGTACAGAACCAAAATTCCAGCACTGGACGCAAAACTTTCTGTTTTCCAAACAGCATCAATTATACTATCTTCCAAATCATCCCAAAGGCTTTACTTGGCACAAACACTAATTAAAACATAAAAACACAATCATAACAGAGGCTAAAATTATGTAAACACACAATAACTTATTTTATTCATTGGGTTGTCTCCCAACAAGCTCTTTCTTTATAGCCATTAAGATAGGCTTGAGATTTCAATGATGCTCTCATGAAAGATAATAATAGAAACACAAAGAGAGCATCATGAAGCATATGAAAAACACACTTAAGTCTAACATACTTTCTATGCATAAGCATTTTATAGGAGAACAAATTATCAAGACAAACAATCTCTAGCATATGCAAGGAAGAAGAACGGAGCATTAAGAATTTGAACTTCAAGAGAGCTAATTGGGTAACATGAAAATTTCTACAACCATATTTTCCTCTCTCATAATAATTATATGTAGGATCATAGTCAAATTCAACAATATATCTATCATATAAAATATTGTCTTCATGATCCACATGCATAAAAGTTTTATAATCTTCCAACTAAAGTCATGACCTCTCCAAGCCCACTTTTATCAAAAATTTCATAAGATTGAACACTCTCCAAAGTAGTGGGATCATTATTACCTAAAGTTGACGCTCTTCCAAACACACTTTTAATAGTATTGCAAATTTTATTATCAGTAACATATTCATCATGAGGTTTAAATAAATTTTTAAGATCATAAGAAGCATCATCACCCCAATCATGATCATTACAATATGTAGTGCACATACCAAAATTATCATCCCCAAGCTTGTAGTTTTGCATATTATTAACACAATTGACATTAATAGAATTTATAGTAACATCATTGCAATCATGCTTTTCAATCAAGGAGCTATCATGAATCACTTTATAAATTTCTTCTTCTAACGCTTCATCACAATTTTCAGATTCATGATTTCCAAGCAAAACTTCATAGAGATAATCAAGTGCACTCAACTCACTAGTAATTGGTTCATTATAATTGGATCTTTTGAAAAGATTAGCAAGTGGATGAGGATCCATAGTCATCTTAAATTTTTGCTTTCACTTTCTGTTCTTGTGTGTTGACATGAAGGCAATAAAAGCTAGCAAGCAAGCAAATAAAAATATTTTTGTGTTTTTGTAAAATTGTTTTAGAAGTGGGGGAGATGAAAATGAGTAGCAAAGGCAAATAAAATAAATGCAAGGAGATGAGAGTTTTATGCGTAGGTACTTGATAGATGTTGATGATGTCTCCCCGGCAACGGCGCCAGAAATTCTTCCTACTACTTGTCATCTGCGTTGGTTTTTCCCCGAAGAGGAGAGGATGATGATGTACAGTAGAGATAAGTATTTCCCTCAGTTATGAAACCAAGGTTATCAATCCAGTAGGAGAATCATGCAACAACTCGTTAGCACCACCTGCACACAAAACAACAAATCCTTGCACCCAATGCAAACATGGGGTTGTCAATCCCTCGGCGGCTAATTGCAAGATTAAATTGTATGGTGATAGATAAATAGATCGAACAAAAATACAAAATAAAATAAATAAAGAAAAAGTGCAGCAAGGTAATTTTAGGATTTTTAATATATGATTAAAGTAGACCCGGGGGCCATAGTTTTCACTAGAGGCTTCTCTCTTGAAAATAGCATACGGTGGGTAAACAAATTACTGTTGGGCAATTGATAGAAAAGCAAATAATCATGACGATATCCAAGGCAATGATCATGTATATAGGCATCACGTCCGAGACAAGTAGACCGACTCCTGCTTGCATCTACTACTATTACTCCACCCATCGACCGCTATCCAGCATGCATCTAGAGTATTAAGTTCATAATGAACGGAGTAACGCCTTAAGCAAGATGACATGATGTAGACAAAGTAAACTCACGCATGAATAAACCCCATCTTTTTATCCTTAATAGCAATGATACATATGTGTCATGTCCCTTTCTGTCACTGGGATTGAGCACCGCAAGATCGAACCCATTACAAAGCACCTCTCCCATTGCAAGATAAATCAATCTAGTTGGCCAAACCAAATCAATAGATCGGAGAGAAATACGAAGCTATAATAATCATGCATAAAAGAGATCAGAAAAGACTCAAATAATATTCATGGATAATCTGATCATAAACTCACAATTCATCGGATCCCAACGAACACACCACAAAAATTGATTACATCGGATAGAACTCCAAGAACATCGAGGAGAACATTGTATTGAACATCAAAGAGAGAGAAGAAGCCATCTAGCTACTAACTATGGACCCAAAGGTCTGTGGTAAACTACTCACGCATCATCGGAAGGGGAGCAAGGTTGATGGAGAGCCCCTCCATGATCGATTCCCCCTCCGGCGGAGTACCGAAAAAGGCCTCCAGATGGGATCTCTCGAGAACAGGAACTTGCGGTGGCGGAAAAAGTATTTCGTGGACTCCTCTGTTGGTTTCCCAATTTTAGAGAATTTATAGAGGTGGAATTAGGTCAAAAGGGGTAGAGGTGGGCCCATGAGGCACCAGGGCGCGCCTGCCCCCCCCCCCCAGGCGCGCCCTGGTGGCTTGTGGCCACCTCCTCTGGCTTCTGGCCCTCTCCCAAAGCTTCTAGTGTCTCTTATGTCCAGAAAAAAATCTCCAAAAAGTTTCGTGGCATTTGGACTTCGTTTGGTACTGATATTCTGGAAAACCAATAACAGGCAAAAAACAGCAGCTGGCACTAGGCACTGAGTTAATAGGTTAGTCCCAAAAAATGATATATAATTGCTGTAAATGTATAGAAAACATCCATGATTGATAATATAATAGCATGGAACAATCAAAAATTATAGATACGTTGGAGACATATCAATAACTTGCAAGATTGGATCAAGAACAAAAATATATTCATGAAAACATAAAGTGTTCAGATCTGAAATCATGGCACTCTGGCCCTAGTGACAAGCATTAAGCATAGCAAAGTCATAGCAACATCAATCTCAAAACATAGTGGATACTAGGGATCAAGCCCTAACAAAACTGACTCGATTACATGATAAATCTCATCCAACCCATCACCGTCCAGCAAGCCTACGAAGAAATTTCTCATGCACGGCGGTGAGCATCATGAAATTGGTGATGGAGGATGGTTGATGATGACGACGGCGTCAAATCCCCTTCTCCGGAGCCCCGAACGGACTCCAGATCAGCCCTCCCGATGAAGAACAGGAGGTGGCGGCGGCTCCGTATCGTAAAATGCATTGAAACTTTCTCTCTAATTTTTTTCTCCATGAATAGGTACTTATAGGGTTGGAATTAGGGCAAACGGAGTCGCCAGGGGCCCACAAGCCTGGTCGGCGCGCCCTGGGGGGGTGGGCGCGCCCCCTGGGCTTGTGGCGCCTGGGTGGCCCCCCTCCAGTAGATCTTCTCGACAGTATTTTTATATATTCTGAAATAATTCTCCGTAAATTTTCAAGTCAATCCGAGAACTTTTATTTCTGCACAAAAATAACACTATGGCAATTCTGATGAGCATAGCATTAGTCCGGGTTAGTTCCATTAAAATCATGCAAATTAGAGTCCAAAACAGGTGCAAAAGCATTTCGAAAAGTAGATACGTTTGGGATGTATCAACTCCCCCAAGCTTAACTCATTGCTTGTCCTCAAGCAATTCAGTTGACAAACTGAAAGTGATAAAGAAAAAAATTTACAAACTCTTTTGTTCTTGTATCCGTATATAAGCTTAAATAGCACCCATGTTTTCAGCAAAGATCATGAACTAACCATGCGCGTGATAACACTTAAGAATTATATTCACTCATATCAATGGCATAATCAACTAGAGAGCAATAATAACATATTTCCAAAGCCAACTATTTGTCAAAACAATCATGATATAATATGATAACATGCTATCTTGCTAGCCCTTTCTGAGACCGCAAAACATAAATGCAGAGCACCTCTAAAGTTCAAGCAGTGACAAACATTGTAATTCAGGGCAGAAGAGATCCAGTCATGATTCACCCAACATTAACTATACTCAATGCATAAGAATGACAATAGTGCTCTCAGGATTGCTGCTTATAAGTGAGAAGGTGATGACTCAATAATAAAGGTAAAATAACATAAAAGTAAATAGATAGGCCCTTCGCAGAGGGAAGCAGAGATTTGCAGAGGTGCCAGAGCTCGAAGCTTAAATCAGAGATGAAAACAATTTTGAGAGGCATGCCTTTCCTGTCAACGTCATGACCGAGAATTTTCAATATCTTCCATGCTAAACACATTAGAGGCAGCTCCCAAGCGGTAAAGTAAAGTTTACTCCCCCTCTACCATACAAACACAAGCCATGGCTAGCCGAATTCACGGGTGCCCTCCATACAATCAACTTTCCGGGGGAGTTTGTTTCATTATATATTTTTTTCATTTTGATTACGGGACTGGGCATCCCAATTACCAGCCTCTCTCGTGCAATGACAGGTGAATAAACGCCCATCTTGAGGATAACCCGCTTAGCATGGAAGATATCGACCACCCCCTGTCGCTCCATGAGTGGTACGGGCACACAAAACAGAAGCTTATTTGAATGATTAGAGGTTGCACATGCAAATTTACTTGGAACGGCAGAGTATTACCACATATAGGTAGATATAGTGGACTCATCTCGAACAACTTTGGTTTAAGGGTTTTGGATACACAAGCAGTATTCCCGCTTAGTACAAGCGAAGGCTAGCAAATAGATTGAGAAGCGACCAACTAGAGAGCGACAACGGTCATAATCATGCATTGAAAATAATTAACATTGAATACTAGCATGAGTAGGATATAAACACCCTAAACATAAATATCGTGGAGGCTATGTTGGTTTTGAATCAACTTCATGTATGAACATGTTCCACGTCAAGCCACTTGAAAGATTAAGAGGAGGATACCATATTAACATACTACATCATAACTATCTTAATGCATGTTGACATGGAAAATACATCATTATCCACTCCTAGCTACTTAAGCATGGCATGAGCAACTATAATCTCTAATTGTCATCACAAACATGTTTACTCATAATATGCTGAATCATGGGTACTGAGTTAAACATATTTACAAAAACAAAAACAGAAAGAGTTCATACCCGCTTTCCTTTGCCACAGTCACTTCATCAAATCATCGTCATTATTGCCTTTCACTTGCACGATCGAATGATGTGAAAATAATAATAGTGCAAGTGTGTCGTGAACTAAGCTGGAATCTGCAAACATTTTATTCAAGGGAGAAGACAAAGTAATGTGGGCTCTTTGTTAGATCAACAATAATGCAAATGAGAGCCACTCAACAAGTTCATCGTGGTCTTCTCCTCCCCACAACTCAAACAAAAGAAAATAATTTCAAAGAAACACAGTGAAATATTTTTGGAGTTTTTGGTTTTTCTGAAGAAAGCAAATTAATCGAAGGAAAACAAAAACGAGAAAAAACTATTTACACAGGAAAGCTCCCAACAAGAAAAAGAAGAAACGGGACATCTTTTTGGGTTTTCTTTTAATGCTACAACTAATTATGCAAGAAAGAAACAACCACTAATTTTTTTGATTTTTGAAAGTTTTCTAAACACACAAGAAGAAGCGAGAAACAAAAACTAACATGGATAACACAATGAAAGAGTATGAACACCGACAACTGGAATGAACGTGTGAACATGAATGTAATGTCGGTGAGAAATACGTACTCCCCCAAGCTTAGGCTTTTGGCCTAAGTTGGTCTATGGCCACGGATCAAAATCATCAGCTCCAGGGTAGTACGGGGGCTGCTGAGGTTCCCACTGATAAACGGCCTCCTGGGGCTCCCACTGATAAACCAGCTCCTGGTACGGTGCGGGCTCAGGTGCTGGCTCTGGTGCGGGTGGTGCAGTCAAACCCCAATAAGCGTAAATGTCCTCAGGCATGATGGTATATCTGCCCCTGTGAATGTCAAACAAAGCAGGCACAGGCAAAGTAATAATCTCACGAGTACCCCGACTGAATACCAAATTATATCTAAAGCAAACGTCTCCATAATTAATAAAGTCATGTCCAACCATGCTGTCATAATCAAGATGCAGAGTGGGTAAGAGCCTCTCTTCCTCCTCGTCGTGTCTAATAGGAATCTCAAAATGTTTAGCAAGGCGGGAGGCATAAATACCACCATAAATAACGCCCTTTGAATGGTTGGTGTGCAACCGCCGGGCAACCATGGCACCCAAGCTAAAAGTCCTATCGGCGTAAAGAGCAGGGCGCAAAATAGCAAGGTCAGGTGAGCTGAGCGTTCCACTCTCCCACCGAACAGTCAAACATGTCCCGGCAAATAGTGAGTAATAGCGTAAAATAGGGAAATGCAAACTAGCAACCCTACCTCCGAAACTCCTCTCGACTCCCCTACAGTCATTTCGGAGATGAACTCCGAGACATCCCTAGGGTGTGGCTCTAGTCGGCTGCCCTCATTAGGAAGTTTGCATACTTGGCAAAAATCCTCAAGTGTCATCTCTCTAGGAACATCATATAAATTAAATGACACCATGGGTGTATCTCTCCTAGCATGAAAGTGAAAACTTTGCACGAAAGTATTAGTGAGGAGAAGATATTGTTCACACTTATCTTCGAGGAACTGGATGAGTGCGGCATTATTGGCCAAATAATAGAAATCATCGAAAATTCCCGCATCCATCAAGAATGTGTCGCATGGCCATTCGCACGGCTGCACCTCGGCCGCACGAGGGAGGTGATACTTGGGCTTCGGAGCCTCCTTAGGACTCCGGCTCGAGGAACCTCTCAACCTCCACTTGAGCATTTTCTTTTTCTGAAATTTTTAGTGACTCAAAATAAAAGTGAATGAAACTCAACAAAAAGGATAGCAACTACTCCCACAAGTGCCTAGAGGCCATATCATGCATCAAAACTACTTTGGACCCTATAAATTCAACATGCAAGCTCATCTACATGGTCACCAACAGCAACAAAGTATGCAAAGTATAAAGCACTAGAACAAAAACTAATTGGACCATTCGAGGAGTCTCATACCAAGGAATAATCCCTCAAAACAGTTTCGGAAACGGAGTTTCGAGCAAGGAGATCGAAAATCATAGCAAAACGAGCAAGAACATGGGCTTGACAACAAGTTTGATTTTTTCTGGAGGGAGAAGAAGGGTGTGGGTGGCTGGAATAAGTGAGTGGGTCCCTATGGGACCCACAAGCCTGCACGGCGTGCCTAGGGGGGTGGGCGCGCCCTGTGAGCTTATGGCTCACAGGTTCACCCCCCTGGGGTGTGCTCAGTGCCAAAAATTCTTAAATATTGCATAAAAAATCATAATAAATTTTTTGGACATTCTGTGAACTTTTATTTTTGGGTCATTTTTTATTGCACAGATAATTCAGAAAACAGGATAATCATGGCATTAAACTTTTATTAAATTGCAAATAACAGAGAGCAAAAGGTAGGTACAGAAAGTTGTGCTTACTAAATTCATCGACGACATGCCCCTCAAAAAGAATCCATTAATAAGGTTGATCAAGTCTTATTAACAAACTATTTCCGAATGACATGGAACCGAAGAATCTTCGTATAACACTAAGTTAACTCAACAGGGATATGCATCTCCCCAATAATAAGTGTCTCATATTTCTTTTTGACTAAAGGGAAAGGAAATTTAAAACCTCCAATAGTGATTGTCGCGAAATTTTCAATAATATTGATACCATTCACCGCAACTTGTTTCTTCGGGAAATAAACTATATGCTCATTACCATTGACATGAAAAGTAACCTTGAATTTATTGCAATCAATAACAGCCCCTGCAGTATTCAAAAAGGGTCTACCAAGGATAATCGACATGTTGTCGTCCTCGGGCATATCAAGTATAACAAAGTCTGTTAAGATAGTAACATTTGCAACTACAACAGGCACATCCTTGCAAATTCCAATAGGTATAGCAGTTGATTTATTAGCCATTTGCAAAGATATTTCAGTAGGTGTGAGCTTATTCAAATCAAGTCTTCGGTATAAAGAGAAAGGCATAACACTAACACCGGCTCCTAAATCACATAAAGCAGTTTTGACATAGTTTCCTTTAATGGGGCATGGTATAGTGGGTATTCCTGGATCACCTCACTTCTTAGGCACTCCACCCTTAAAAGAATAATTTGCAAGCATGGTGGAAATTTCAGCTTCAGGTATCTTTCTTTTATTAGTGACAATATCCTTCGTGTACTTAGCATATGGAGGCATTTTCAAAATATCAGTCAAACGGGTGCGCAAAAAGACAGGTCTAAGCATCTCAGCAAAGCGCTCAAAATCTTCCTCATCTTTGTTCATAGGAGTTTTAGTGGGGAATGTCATGCATTTTTGAACCCATGGTTCTCTTTCTTTCCCATGTTTCCTAGCAATGAAATCTCTTTTATCATATCTTTTATTCTTAGGATGTGGGTTATCAAGATCAACAGCAGGTTCTATCTCTACATCATTATCTGGTTGAGCATCATCATGAACATCATTATCATTGTCATTATCACTAGGTGGGTGTTCATTATCAGACTGTGTCTCAGCATCAGAAATAGAAACATCATTATGATTCCCAGGTGGTTTTTCTATCTCAGGTTCACTAGAAGCATGCAAAGTCCTATCATTTTTCTTTTTCATTTTCTTCTTAGATGGACTAGGTGCATCACTATTAATTCTTTGAGAATCTTGTTCGATTCTTTTAGGGTGACCTTCAGGATACAGAGGTTCCTGAGTCATTCTACCTCCTCTAGTCATTACTCTAACAGCATGATCCTTCATTTTATTATATTATTCATTTCATTAAGCAAACATTCTGAGCTTTAGCTACTTGTTCTAACTGAGTCTGAACCATAGAAGCATGTTTACTTAAGCCCTTAACGTCATAAGCAATTCTAAACATCAAATCACTCAAACAATCTATCATGATGGCATGTCTTTTTAATTGATTGCTAACATGCATATTGAAATTCTCTTGCTTCACAATGTAGTTATCAAATTCATCCAAGCACTGGCTAGCAGATTTGTTATAGGGAATATCACCTTCATCGAATCTACGAAGAGAGTTTACCTCTACTACCTGTGTCGGGATGTCGAGCCCATGTACTTCTTCAATAGGTGGTAGATTCTTAACATCTTCAGCTTTAATACCTTTCTCCTTCATAGATTTCTTTGCCTCTTGCATATCTTCAAGACTAAGAAACAAAATACCTCTCTTCTTCAGAGTTGGTTTAGGTGGTAGTTCAGGAAGTGTCCAATCATTATTATTTCTCAATATATTATTCAATAGTTCTTCAGCTTGTTCAACGGTTCATTCCCTGAAAACACAACCAACACAACTATCTAGGTAGGTGATACGTCCATTTTGCATCATGTTTTGCTACTGTTATTTATGTTATTTTTAATCAATATAACACTTTGCAAGATTTACACAAGGAGGGAGATTGCCGGCAGCTGGAATTCTGGACCTGAAAAAGCTATGTCAGAGATACCTATTCTGCACATCTCCAAATGAGCTGAAATTTCATGGAGATTTATTTTGGGACAAATAAAAAATACTGGAAGCAAGCAGTACCAGAGGGGGCCACCCAGGTGCCCATGAGGCACCAGGGCGCGCCACCCCCCCCCCCAGGCGCGCCCTGGTGACTCGTGGGGCCCCTGGCCAGCCTCTGGCCCCCATTTTCTGGTATATAAGCGCATTTGCCCTAGAAAAAATGAGGAGAAGACTTTTGGAACGGTGCACCGCCGTCTCGAGGTGGAACTTGGGCAGGAGCACTTTTGCTCTCTAGCGGAGAGATTCTGCCGGGGATACTTCCCTCCGGGAGTGGGAAATCATCGCCATCAACATCACCAACGATCCTCTCATCATGGGAGGACCAATCTTCATCAACACCTTCAACAACACCATCTCATCTCAAACCCTAGTTCATCTCTTGTATTCAATCTTTGTCTCAAAACCTCAGATTGGTACCTGTGGGTTGCTAGTAGTGTTGATTACATCTTGTAGTTGATGCTAGTTGGTTTATTTGGTGGAAGATTATATGTTCACATCTATTATGCTATTTAATACCCCTCTGATCTTGGACATGAAGATGATTTGTGAGTAGTTACTTTTGTTCTTGAGGACATGGGAGAAGTCTTGTCATAAGTAATCATGTGAATTTGGCATTCGTTCGATATTGTGATGATATGTATGTTGTTGATTCTCTTAGTGGTGTCATGTGAACGTCGACTACATGACACTTCACCATCTTTGCGCCTAAGGGAATGCATTGTGGAGTAGTAATTAGATGATGGGTTGCTAGAGTGATGGAAGCTTAAACCCTAGTTTACGCGCTATTCCGTAAGGGGCTGATTTGGATCCATATGTTTAATGCTATGGTTAGAGTTATCTTAATTATTCTTTCGTAGTTGCGGATGCTTGCGAGAGGGGGTAATCATATGTGGGAGGCTTATTCAAGTAAGAACAGCACCCAAGCACTGGTCCACCCACATATCAAATTATCAAAGTAGCGAACGCGAATCAAATCAACATGATGAAAGTGACTAGATGAAATTCCCATGTGTCCTCGAGAATGCTTTGCTTATTATAAGAGATCGTTCCGGCTTGTCCTTTGCTATAAAAAGGATTGGGCCACCTTGCTGCACTCTTTGTTACTATTGCTACTTGTCACTTGTTACAAATTATCTTGCTATCAAACTACTCATTACCGATAATTTCGGTGCTTGCAGAAAATACCTTGCTGAAAACTGCTTGTCATTTCCTTCTGCTCCTCGTTGGGTTCAACACTCTTACTTATCGAAAGGACTACGATTGATCCCCTATACTAGTGGGTCATCAAGAATATTTTCTGGCGCCGTTCCCGGGGAGTGAATCGCCTTTGGTGAGTGGAATTTGGTAAGGAAACATTTATATTACGTGCTGAAATTTACTGTCACTTGTCACTATGGAAAATAATCCTTTGAGGGGTTTGTTCGGGGTATCTTCACCTCAACCGGAAGCACAATTAGTTGCTCCTCAACCTACTGCACCTACTGAAAATATTTATTATGAGATTCCTTCAGGTATGATAGAGAAACTGCTAGCTAATCCTTATGCAGGAGATGGAATGGTACATCCTGATATGCACTTGATCTATGTGGATGAAATTTGTGGATTGTTTAAGCTTGCAGGTTTATCTGGAGATGGAGTTAAGAAGAAAGTATTCCCTTTATCTTTGGAGGGAAAGGCATTGACATGGTATAGGCTATGTGATGATACTGATACATAGGACTAGAACCGATTGAAGCTGGAATTCCACCAGAAATTTTATTCTATGCATTTGGTTCATCGTGATCGGAATTATATATATAATTTTTGGCCTCGTGAAGGAGAAAGCATCGCTCAAGCTTGCGGGAGGATTAAGTACATGATGTACACATGCCCCAACCATGAGCTCTCAAGATAAATTATCTTACATAATTTTTATGCTCGGCTTTCTCATGATAATCAAACCATGCTCGATTCTTCTTCGACTGGCTCCTTTATGAAGAAAACTATTGAATTCAGATGGGATCTTCTGGAAAGAATTAAATGCAACTCTGAAGATTGAGAACTCGACAAAGGTAATGAGTCAGGTATAATACTTGAGTTCGGTTGTGTTAAATCTTTTATGGATACCGATGCTTTTCGTAAGTTTAGCACTAAATATGGACTTGACTCTGAGATCGTAGCTTCCTTTTGTGAATCATTTGCTACTCATGTTGATCTCCCTAAGGAGAAGTGGTTTAAATATCATCCCCCTGTTAAATAAAATATTGAGGAACCCGTTAGTGTTAAAGAAAAAACAATTGTTCACCATGTTGATCCAGTTGTGCCTACTGCTTATATTGAGAAACCACCTTTTCCTGTTAGGATTAAGGAACATGCTAAAGTTTCAACTGTGGTTAACAAAATTAATATTAGAGCACCTAAACCCTCTAAACAAATTAAAGTTGAACCTAATATTGCTATGGTTAAAGATCTTTTGGTCGATAATATAGATGGGCATGTTATTTACTTCTGTGATGAAGCAGCTAGAATTGCTAAACCAGATCCTAAAGATAAAAACAGACATGTAGTAGGCATGCCTGTTGTCTCTATTAAAATAGGAGATCATTGTTATCATGGCTTATGTGATTTGGGTGCTAGTGTGAGTGCTATTCCGTTTACCTTATACCAAGAAAGTATTAATGATATTGCACATGTTGAAATAGAGGACATTGATGTTACTATCAAACTTTCAAACAGATATACCATTACACCGCTTGGGATCGTTAGACATGTTGAAGTCTTGTGTGGAAAAATAAAATACCCTACTGATTTTCTAGTCCTCGGTTCTCTGCAAGATGATTTTTGTCCCATTATATTTGGTAGACCTTTCTTGAACACTGTTAATGCCAAGATTGATTGCGCTAAAGAAATTGTTAGTGTTAATTTTGGTGGTATGTCCCATGAGTTTAATTTCTCCAAGTTTCGTAGACAACCTCATGATAAAGAATTGCCTAGTAAAGATGAAATTATTGGTCTTGCTTCTATTGCCGTACCTCCTACTGATCCATTAGCACAATATTTGCTAGACCATGAAAATGATATGCATATGAATGAAAGAAATGAAATAGATAAGATGTTCTTTGATCAACCACCTATCCTTAAACACAATTTGCCTGTTGAAACTCTTGGAGGACCTCCTCCACCTAAGGGTGATCCTGTATTTGAATTGAAGCAATTGCCTAATACATTGAAATATGCTTATCTTGATGAAAAGAAGATATATCCTGTTATTATTAGTGCTAACCTTTCAGAGCATGAAGAAAAGAGATTACTAAAAACTCGGAGGAAGCACCGAGCTGCTATTGGATATACTCTTGATGATCTTAAGGGCATTAGTCCCACTCTATGTCAGCATAAAATTAATATGGAGCCTGATGCTAAACCAGTTGTTGACCACCAACGATGATTAAATCCTAAGATGAAAGAGGTGGTAAGAACTGAAATACTAAAACTTCTGGAAACAGGTATAATCTATCCCATAGCTGATAGTAGATGGGTAAGTCCCATTCATTGTGTCCCTAAGAAAGGAGATATCACCGTTGTTCCTAATGATAAAAATGAACTCATTCCACAAAGAATTGTAACTGCTTATAGAATGGTAATTGATTTTAGAAAATTAAACAAAGCTACTAGAAAAGATCATTACCCCTTACCTTTTATTGATCAGATGTTAGAAAGATTGTCTAAGCATAGACATTTTTGTTTTCTTGATGGATATTCTGGTTTCTCTCAAATACCTGTATCACCATCCGGTCAAGAGAAAACCACCTTTACTTGTCCTTTTGGAACTTATGCTTATAGACGTATGCCTTTTGGTCTATGCAATGCACCTGCTACCTTTCAAAGATGTATGACTGCTATATTCTCTGACTTTTGTGAAAAGATTGTTGAGGTTTTCATGGATGATTTTTCCGTTTACGAAACTTCTTTTGATGATTGCTTAAGCAACCTTTTATCGAGTTTTGCAGAGATGTGAAGAAACTAATCTTGTCTTGAATTGGGAGAAGTGCCACTTTATGGTGAATGAAGGTATTGTCTTGGGGCATAAAATTTCTGAAAGAGGTATTGAGGTGCATAAAGCTAAGGTTGATGCTATTGAGAAAATGCCATGTCCTAAAGATATTAAAGGTATAAGAAGTTTCCTTGGTCATGCTGGTTTCTATAGGAGGTTTATTAAAGACTTCTCTAAAATTTCTAGACCTCTTACCAATCTCTTGCAAAAAGATGTTCCATTTGTTTTTGATGATGATTGTATAGAAGCCTTTGAAACGCTTAAGAAAGCCTTAACCACTGCACCTATTGTTCAACCACCTGGTTGGAACTTGCCTTTTGAAATTATGTGTGATGCTAGTGATTATCCTATTGGTGCTGTTCTAGGACAGAGAGTTGATAAGAAATTAAATATTATCCATTATACCAGTAAAACTCTAGACAGTGCCAAAAGAAATTATGCTACTACTGAGAAAGAATTTCTAGCAGTTGTGTTTGCATGTGATAAATTCAGATCGTATATAGTTGATTCTAAAGTAACTGTTCACACCGATCATGCTGCTATTAAATATCTTATGGAAAAGAAAGATGCTAAACCTAGACTCATTAGGTGGGTTCTATTGCTACAAGAATTTGACTTGCATATTACTGATAGAAAGGGAGCTGAGAATCCCGTAGCAGATAATTTGTCTAGAATGGAAAATGTTCTTGATGACCCACTTCCTATTAATGATGATTTTCCTGATGAACAATTAGCTATCATAAATGCTTCTCATAGTACTCCTTGGTATGCAGACTATGCTAATTATATTGTTGCTAAATTTATACCACCTAATTTCACATACCAACAAAAGAAAAAGTTCTTCTATGATTTGAGACATTACTTTTGGGATGACCCACATCTTTACAAAGAAGGAGTAGATGGTATTATTAGAAGTTGTATACCTGAGCATGAACAGAAACAAATCCTACAGAAGTGTCATTCCGAGGCTTACGGAGGACACCATGCGGGAGACAGAACTGCACATAAGGTATTACAATCTGGTTTCTATTGGCCTACTCTTTTCAAGGATGCTCGTAAGTTTGTCCTATCTTGTGATGTGTAACACCCCCATGTATTAGCAACAGTAATCACTTTTGTTAATGCCAAGTCACCATGATTAGCCATGCTTGATCATCATTTGCTTCATAGCTCAATTCAAATTCCAAATCAAATTGCAATTCAAATTTAAAGTGAAAATAAAAGTTGATCAAATGTGAAAACCAAAATGTTCATAATGTTGAAAATAATCCAGAGGCATTTATAAAAAATATGATCAACATTTATTTAATTAGTTAAATGACCATTTCATCCTAAAACAGAACAATAGCAGCAACTTATATTACCTTTTTATTTAATTAAAATTCAAATGAAATTCTATTTAGCTCCAACCAATTTCTAGTGGTTGGTAATAATGCACTATAATATTTGAACCAAGTCTCATGTTTTATAAAAGTCAAATAGTGTCCAAACATTTCACTAAACAGAGATAGAAAATAGAAAATAGAAAAGAAAGAAGAAAAGAGAAACTGCCCGCGCTGCTGGGCCTCAGTCAGCCGGCCCAGCCAGACTAGGTCGTCTCCTAGCTCCGTGCTCACGCGCGCGCGCTCTGTCGTCGTTGCCGCACTCGCCGCGCCGCCCCCCCCCCCCCCCCCTGCTCGCCCGGTCGGCACCGAGCCCCCCAGCGCCGGATAAGATCGCTCCCCTCTCTCCCCCGAAGCCTAGCTGCCCCCACTCGCTCCCTTTCGCCCTCTCTCTCCCGGTCTCCCACCTCTACCGAAGTCGCCGCCGCCATGGCCGTGATTTAGCGCGGCCACCGCCTCCCGATCATTGCTCCGACGTGCTCATCTGCTCCGCCTCGCTCGACTCCTTTGCCTGCGCCTCGCCATCGAGCTCGGGAAGGCCCGCACGGACGGGATCGAGCTCGGCATCATCTCACTGTCGCCGGCGATCCCCGTCGTCCCCGGCCTCCGTCTGCGCTCCTAAGCCGTCGAGGGCTTTCCTTAGCCGCTTGGTGAGCTCCTCCCTCCCTCCATTTCTCTCCTCGCGCCGCGTATTTCGCCGTAGCGAGCTCGCCGCCGTGCCATGTTCTGTCCGCCGCCCGAGCTCGCCGTTGCCGTCGCTTCCGACCACCGCAGCCCGCGCTAGTAGCTTAGATCGACGCGGTGCATCGCACTCGTTCGGATGGAACCGAATGCGGGCGCGAGAGCACGCCGTACTTTTTATAGTATTCCTTACATAAGATCTCGGCATCCGAATCCCGCTCCAATGCCTGGAGTGGCAGCGGAAGCAGAACAGAACCCTCCCTGCCTGTAGCTCACCCGAAACCGCCGTCCGCCATCACCGTCATAGTGCTCGATTCCGGCCGCCCCGCCTCGCGCCGCTAGGCTAGATCGACGCGCGCTGCTCCACTCGTTCGAACGCCGCCGGAATCGCCCGAAATGGTGCCCTGTGGTGGAAATCTGGGCTCGCCGGAGTTGCTCGCCGTCGCGCGAGCTCGCCGGAGACTGTTCCGGCACCGGCGTCCGACGTGGCCGGCTGGGGCCGCCCTCTGTGTCACTGACCACGGGCCCCAGTGGGTCCGTTGACTGGTCAGCGCTGACTGGGCTGACCTAGTGAGGCTGACAGGCGGGCCCCACCGCTTAAACGAATTTTTAAAATAAATAAAACGTTAACTAAATCAGTTAATTAAATTAATTAGTTAATCACTCACTGACTAATGGGCCCCACCTAGCTAATTAACCTGTTAATTAGATTAGTTAGCCCACTGTCTATGACAGGTGGGTCCCGCAGGTCAGAGTTGACTGGTCATCGCCCCTGTTGACTGCTGACGCTAGCACTACGTCATACTGACGTCAGCAAACACTGTTTCGGATAATGTTAGTTTAAATAATTAAAATAATTCTAGAAAATCATTAAAACTTTGAAAAATCATATCTTTTAAACCATAATTCCGATTAAAATAATTTATATATGAAAAACGATCAGAAAAATATGACGATTCCGAATGCGCCCTCCGTTTATCTGTCACATGCCCACAACTATGCAAACATGGATCCGTCCCCTCCGGTTCAATATACTGAAGTGAGCCTAAACACCGGGAAAATGTCCCAGATATTTTCCCGATTCGTCTACGACGTGTAGCAATGCATTAGGTCACCACTAACACTGCATACCACCATGCCATGCATCTGTGTTGCATTAATTGCCTTTATTTATTGTTTCTTCCCCCTCTTCTTCTCCGGTAGCCCCCGAGACCGACGCAGCTCAGGAGACAGACGACCCCACGGACGACCCCTCCTTTGCCGTAGAACTTCCAGGCAAGCAACCCCCCCTTGACGCATGCCTATATCACCTATTCTCTCTCCCTCCTGCTTGCATTAGAATCTGCTACTTCTATTGTTTTATCCTATTCTGATGCATAGCATGTCCTTGTAACTGTTATTGATACCTACCTATTATCCAAAATGCTTAGAATAGGTTGGATGGTAATGAACCATCTGTGGCCCCTCCTCCTTGCTGTAGATGCCCCGCTTTAGTCCCTGTGTCTCGATCGATGTGATCGTCGGGCTGAGACCAGTATATCACCACACACTCCTAGTTGCTCGACGCTGCAGAGCTAACATTGAGTGCCGAGGGTGATACCTTTTATCTCACTTCCGATAATGCCTCTGCAGTACAGCTAGTCGGTTGTGGGTTACCGAGGGTGATTCCTCTTTACCACCTCCGATAAGCTTCTGTCGTGCAGCTCCGCAAGTGTGAATACCATCGAGGGTGATTCCTCCGGATTCCCCTTGACGGATACATCGAGTGGTAATCCACGAGGGTGATTCCTCGGATTCCTGCTTGATGTTTTGGACACACGGTTACTTGCACTTTATTACTGATGATACTTGGTAAAGACGGGTTGGCCCTGAGGGGTACCCGCGAGAGATGGAAGTCGGGTTAACCGAGAGGGTACCCGCGAGTTAATTACGAGGCGTGGCCGGGCAGGCGGACCGTGGGCTTGGCCCTTGCCACAAGTCCTCGAGACGGGGCGACGGGACCACAGAGGGTGGAGCAACCGATCGTTACCGCGCGCTCCTAATGCACTAAGGGTTAGGATATGTAATCTGAGTAGGCCTCTGGCCTTTTCGCGCTAACCAGCACGTGGGAATAATATGGGTACTCGGCGTCGTGGTATCAGCCGAAGTTCTTCAGATGTCAGCGATTGAGTGGCGCGCGCCGGGTTGGACTGGGAACGCCCGCGCTTGTATTAAGGGGGCTAGGTCTGCTCCCGGCCGCCCACGCAACGCGCAGGAGTGAAAAGGGCGACGGGCCCAGGACCCCTTCGCACTTAGGATGTAGACGGGCGTGCTGGCCTCTCTGTTGAACCTAGGTAGGGCTATGACGTGTCGATAGTCTGACGCCGGGCATCGACTGAGCAAGTGTGTCCGGCCAGAATCATCGAGCGTGTTGGGTAAAGTTGGTGCACCCCTGCAGGGAAGTATATCTATTCGAATAGCCGTGTCCACGGTAACAGGACGCTCGGAGAATATCCCGATCTACTACAACTAGAAATGGGTTTAATATATTGGCTCCGGGATTGCTTTCTCGCAGGAAGTCGAGGAAGGATCTCTGGGCGATGTTGATACTTGTTGCTACTACTACATTCACGTACTAATCTGTACTCTCCTTATGCTGCAAGACCCTGAAGATGCTAGTCTTCGTTAGGCAAGGCCTTTCCCTTCTATTCTGGCATTTCTGCAGACAAGTCCACATATACAGCCTTCCTTTGATAATGTTGCATACTGTAGAATAGATCTAATGTCAGTCTTGCTGAGTACTTTGGATGAGTACTCACGGTTGCTTTGCATCCTTTTTCCCCATACCCGATTGATGAGACCAGATGACGGAGCCCAGGAGCCAGCTGCGCCAGCCGGCGATGACTACCACTACTACACCCCTGGCAGATACTACTACTACCCCTCTGCAGACTACTACTACGAGGAGCCCTCCGACGACCAGGAGTACTTAGGAGGCACCCAGGCAGGAGGCATGCGCCTTTCGATCTGTGTTTTATTTTGCCCCGCCTTCTTAAAGGCCTATTCTGTTTAACTTTGTGTGTCTGTACTCAGATACCTGATGCTTCCGCTGATGCTTGTATGACAACGAGCTTATGTATTCAAGCCCTCGAGGCCCCTGGATTGTAATAAAAAGCTTGAATTATTTTATTTGTGTTTAGAGTTGTGTTGTGATATCTTCAAGTGAGTCCTTAGGCTTGATCGTGTACACTTGTGTGTATGATTAGTACATGATTAAGCCGGGGGCGTCACATGATGAATGTCAAAGAATTGGTAATGTTGGTAGACATCGGGAAATGCCTATGAATTATTCACTTGCTATTGAACCATTTGATGTTTGGGGATTATATTATATGGGACCTTTTCCTAAATCCAATGGATATACACATATTTTAGTTGTTGTTGATTACGTTAGTAAGTGGGTAGAAGCTATTCCAACTAGTAGTGCTGATCATAACACTTCTATTAAAATGCTTAAAGAAGTTATTTTCCCAAGGTTCGGAGTCCCTAGATATTTAATTACTGATAGTGGTTCACATTTTATTCATGATGCATTCCGTAAATTGCTTGCTAAATATGATGTCAACCATAGAATTGCATCTCCCTATCACCCTCAAAGTAGTGGTCAAGTTGAATTGAGCAATAGAGAAATAAAATTAATTTTGCAAAAAAAACGTCAATAGATCTAGAAAGAATTGGTCTAAGAAACTTGACGATGCATTATGGGCTTACAGAACTGCATATAAAAATCCTATGGGTATGTCTCCTTATAAAATGGTTTATGGAAAAGCATGTCATTTACCTCTTGAGTTAGAACATAAAGCATATTGGGGAATTAAAGAACTCAATTATGATTTTAAACTTGCCGGTGAAAGGAGGTTATTTGATATTAGCTCATTAGATGAATGGAGAACCCAAGCTTGTGAAAATGCCAAATTGTTTAAAGAAAAAGTTAAAAGATGGCATGATAGAAGAATTCAAAAATGGGAATTCAAAGTGGGTGAGAAAGTTCTATTGTACAATTCTCATTTGACATTCTTTGCAGGAAAACTCCTTTCTAAATGGGAAGGACCATATATCATCGAAGAAGTTTACCACTCCGGAGCCATCAAAATAAACAACTCCGAAGGAACTAATCCGAGAGTGGTGAACAGGCAAAGAATTAAGCACTATATTTTAGGTACCGCCATTAATGTTGAAACTAATATTATTGAAACAATTACACCAGAAGAATACATAAGAGAGACCTTCCAGAACGCTCGAGAACACTGAAAAGGAAGAGGTACGTGATACGGTAAGTAAACCGACTCCAAAAATTCCATGAAAATACTTTCTGTCAGTTTTCGAATATTAGAAAAAATATGAAAATAAGAAACAGCCGAGGGGACCTGCCTAGTGCCCATGAGGCACCAGGGCGCGCCACCCCCCCCCCAGGCGCGCCCTGGTGGCTCGTGGGCCCCTCGTGAGCCTTCTCGACTCCGTTTTTCTTCTGGATTACTTGTTTTGCAAGATAAAAATTCTTTATATAGACTCCTGGATGTTTTGACCACCGTATCGCAGAAATCTCCTCTGTTCTTGTTTCGTGCTATTTTTCTGACAGATCTAGATCGCTATGGCTCCACCAAGCTCTTCCAAGGACAAGTTCGACGAGAAGGTCATCAACCCCTACCTACCGGAGGTGATGAAACACCCTCAAGCCATTGAGATGCGTGAGGGGGTGCTTCACATCCGGGATGTGCAAGGACCCAAGAAGACCGGGAGCGTGGAGTCCAGGCTCGAAGCGGTGGAGCAAGAGATCTTCAAGTGCCAAGGGATGGTGGAACGTGGACTCAGCGCCAACCACTCCATGATCACAGAGTTCACCCGTGATCGCAAGGTGGATGACCGATCGATGGGGGACATCATCTTCAAGATCAATGAACGAATCGACCATCTCCAAGGCCAAATCTATGATCTTCAAAACCAAAATTATGAGTATGAGGCAAGATTCAAAGGTATGAGTTTAGCTGCAAGTTTCAGGACTCCGAAGACTCGTTCATCTTTTTATGATGGGGAACCTATACCATGGAAGCCGAGGACAAGCCCGCCACTTCACCATCACCACCATCACCGAAGAAGGAAACTTGAGTACATGGGTATGGGCACTCCCCTTGGCTTGTGCCAAGCTTGGGGGAGGCGCCCCGATATCGTATCACCATCACTTTTATCATCTTTACCTATTTTAGTTCGATCCTTAGTTATTTCATGATTTAGTTGAATAAATGTTTAGTATGATCTATTTTCGAGTGCTAGTTTCATTATCTATCCATCTATGTAATCGAGTTGAGAGTTATATAATAAAGAGTAGTTTGAGTTTTTGCTTCTTTACTTTCATGTTTCAATCCTAGCAATGAAAATAATGAAAATGATCATATGCTAATCTTATGGAAAGTAATGACATTACATAAAAAAAGTATAAGTGGTAAAATTCATTGGAAGTTAACAAACATAGCATTGGTCAATGATGCAATTCATGAAAGAATTAATAAGGGAAGAGAACATTCGCATGCAAATATACTATCTTGGACATCTTTTATGATTGTGAACCCCCATTAAGTATT
Organism: Elymus sibiricus; assembly: GCA_039707655.1. Lineage (NCBI taxonomy): Eukaryota > Viridiplantae > Streptophyta > Magnoliopsida > Poales > Poaceae > Elymus > Elymus sibiricus. The sequence goes on along the minus strand of CM077672.1, from coordinate 19,025,336 downwards.
TTATGTCAAATTGTTGACGTTGGACAAGCAAGACAACGTAATGAATTATGTTTGCTTATATTCACATAGAAGTTATATTGTTATAGATCATCCAACATGTGGTGCTTGCCCAATATCTTTGCTAGCCAAAAATCCGCACCAAGTAGAGATACTACTTGTGCATCCAAAACCCTTAAACCCAGTTTCATGTCATGAGAGTCCACTATATCTACCTACGGATTGAATAAGATCCTTCAAGTAAGTTGTCATCGGTGCAAAAAGCAATAAAAATTGCCTCTAAATATGTCTAAACTTTTATTGTAAGGGAAAATAAGCTTTGTACGAACTTGTGATGGTAAAGAAATAAAAGCGATAGACTGCATAATAAAGGTTGCTATCACAAGGGGCAATATAAAGTGATGTTCCTTTGCATTAAGAGCTTGTGAATCCAACAACAAAAAGCACATGACAACCTCTACTTCCCTCTGCAAAGGGCCTATCTTTTACTTTTATGTATTTACTTTTTATGCAAGAGTCAATAGTGTTCTCCTCTATTCCTTTTTATTTTTCTCTTTTGCAAGCATCATGTGGTGGGGAAAGATCTAGGCATATATATCCAGTTGGATATGAGTGATCATGAGTGTTGACATCACCCTTGAGGTGAATAAGTTGGGAGGCGAAATTATAAGCCCCTATCTTTCTTTGTGTCTGGCTGAAACTTTTTGCTCCATATATATGTTGTGAGTGTTAGCAATCATAGAATACTAAATGATGGTTGAGTATGTGGACTTGCTAAAAAGCTCCTACATGAGTCCCTTCCTGAAAATATGATGAATTGCAATTGCATTGTTGATTGAGAACATAGTTTGTTAGTTTTCAAGAAAGTTTATGCCTTATACTTCGTTGTTGTGATGAATTGTTACTTGCTCATGAGAAGTTCTATGATAATAAATATTGCAGTTATAATAATGATCATGATGCTACTATGTCTGTATTTTATTTTTATTGACACCTCTCTCTCTAAACATGTGGACATGATTATCGATATCGGCTTTCGCTTGAGAACAAGCGAGGTCTAAGCTTGGGGGAGTTGATACGTACATTTTGCATCATATTTTGCTACTGTTATTTATAGTATTTTTAATCAATATAACACTTTGTGGAGCAATTATAATGCCTTTTCTCTCTTAATATGCAAGATTTACACAAGGAGGGAGATTGCCGGCAGCTGGAATTCTGGACCTGAAAAAGCTATGTCAGAGATACCTATTCTGCACATCTCCAAATGAGCTGAAATTTCACGGAGATTTATTTTGGAATAAATAAAAAATACTGGAAGCAAGAAGTACCAGAGGGGGCCACCCAGGTGCCCACGAGGCACCAGGGCGCGCCACCCCCTCCCCCCGCCCCCAGGTGCGCCCTGGTGGCTCGTGGGGGCCCTGGCCAGCCTCTGGCCCCCATTTTCTGGTATATAAGCCCATTTTCCCTAGAAAAAATGAGGAGAAGACTTTTGGGACGGTGCGACACCGTCTCAAGGAGGAACTTGGGCAGGAGCACTTTTGCTCTCCGGCGGAAAGATTCTGCTAGGATACTTCCCTCCGGGAGGGGGAAATAGTCGCCATCGACGTCACCAATGATCCTCTCATCATGGGAGGACCAATCTTCATCAACATGTTCAACAGCACCATCTCATCTCAAACCCTAGTTCATCTCTTGTATTCAATCTTTGTCTCAAAACCTCAGATTGGTACCTGTGGGTTGCTAGTAGTGTTGATTACATCTTGTAGTTGATGCTAGTTGGTTCATTTGGTGGAAGATTATATGTTCACATCTATTATGATATTTAATACCCCTCTGATGTTGGACATGAAGATGATTTGTGAGTAGTTACTTTTGTTCTTGAGGACATGGGAGAAGTCTTGTCATAAGTAATCATGTGAATTTGGCATTCGTTCGATATTTTGATGATATGTATGTTGTTGATTCTCTTAGTGGTGTCATGTGAACATCGACTACATGACACTTCACCATCTTTGGGCCTAAGGGAATGCATTGTGGAGTAGTAATTAGATGATGGGTTGCTAGAGTGACAGCAGCTTAAACCCTAGTTTATGCGCTATTTCGTAAGGGGCTGATTTGGATCCATATGTTTAATGTTATGGTTAGAGTTATCTTAATTCTTCTTTTGTAGTTGCAGATGCTTGCGAGAGGGGGTAATCATAAGTCGGAGGCTTGTTCAAGTAAGAACAGCACCCAAGCACCGGTCCACCCACATATCAAATTATCAAAGTAGCGAACGCGAATCAAATCAACGTGATGAAAGTGACTAGATGAAATTCCCATGTGTCCTTGAGAACGCTTTGCTTATTATAAGAGATCGTTCCGGCTTGTCCTTTGCTATAAAAAGGATTGGGCCACCTTGCTGCACTCTTTGTTACTATTGCTACTTGTCACTTGTTACAAATTATCTTGCTATCAAACTACTCGTTACCGATAATTTCAGTGCTTGCAGAAAATACCTTGCTGAAAACTGCTTGTCATTTCCTTCTGCTCCTCGTTGGGTTCGACACTCTTACTTATCGAAAGGACTACGATTGATCCCCTATACTTGTGGGTCATCAGTAGTCCCTAGAAGCATCGGTTTGCCCATTATAGAAGATATCAAGTATTTCATTTTTCTTAAGAGGATGATCAAGCAAAACATTAAGTAGTTGGAGAAGCCTCCCCCAAGTTTGAGGGTGATTCTCTTCTTCAATTTGCATAAAGTTAAATATTTCCTGTAAAGCAGCTTGTTTCTTATGAGTAGGAAAATATTTTTCAGAGAAGTAGTATATCATATCCTGGGGACTACGCACACAACCAGGAGCAAGAGTATTAAACCATTTCTTAGCATCACCCGTTAATGAGAAGGCAAACAACTTAAGGATATAGTAATAGCAAAAAATTTCCTCATGAGCAAATAGGGTGGCAATATCATTCAATTTAGTAAGGTGTGCCACAATAGTTTCAGTTTCATAACCATGAAAAGGATCAGATTCAACCAAAGAAATTAACTCAGGATCGACAGAGAATTCATAATCCTTATCGGTGATAAATATAGGAGAGGTAGCAAACTTAGGATCATATTTCATTCTCTCCAACATAGATTTTTCTTTCAACTCAGTAAGCAATTTCCTAACCTCATCTCTATCATTACAAGCAAGAATTGCACTAACTATCTCTCCATTAAAAACATAACCATCAGGTATTTCAACTCTAGTGGGAGGACTAGGCATAATAGGTGAACCATAATTTTCAAGAGTTTCATCAGTTTCAGCATTCTCAATTTCTTTAGCTTTAGCAAGTTGTTCATCAAGAAATTCACCTAGTGGCATAGTGTTATCAAGCATAGTAGTAGCATCATCAATAGCATCATTCATGGCAGGAGTAGCATCATCAATTACTTGCGACATATCAGGATTAATAGCAGGTGGTGGTGTCACAAGCTTACTTAAAATAGCAGGTGAATCAAGTGCAGAGCTAGATGGCAATTCCTTACCTCCCCTCGTCCTAGAGGGAACGATCTTGGTTCTATGATCCTTCATATTCTTCAGATTCTTCATAGTGATTATCAGATATAAATCCCAAGTGACTCAGCAAATAGAGCTATGCTCCCCGGCAACGGCACCAGAAAAAGGTCTTGATAACCCACAAGTATAGGGGATCGCAACAGTTTTCGAGGGTAGAGTATTCAACCCAAATTTATTGATTCAACACAAGGGGAGCCAAAGAATATTTGCAAGTATTAGCAGTTGAGTTGTCAATTCAACCACACCTGGAGAACTAAATATCTGCAGCACAGTGATCAGTAGCAGAGTAGTATGATAGTTTGATAGTAGCAGCAAAGTAGCAATAGTAACAGTAGCAGTTTTGTAGTGATTGTAACAGCAGCAGCAACAACGGTAGTAACTTAGGAAGATCAATATGAGAAAGTCATAGGCATTGGATCAGCGATGGGTAATTATGTTGGATGACATTCACCATGTAACAGTCATAATCTAGAGCGACACAGAACTAGCTCCAGTTCATCAATGTAATGTAGGCATGTATTCCGTATATAGTCATACGTGCTTATAATAAGAACTTGCATGACATCTTTTGTCCTACCCTCCCATGGCAGCGGGGTCCATAAGGAAACTAAGGGATATTAAGGCCTCCTTTTAATAGAGAACCGGAACAAAGCATTAGCACTTAGTGAATACATGAACTCCTCAAACTACGGTAATCACCGGAAAGAATCCCAATTATTGTCACCTTGGGGTATGCGGATCATAACACGTAATAGGTGCATATAACTTGCAAGATCAGATCAAGAACACAAATATATTCATGAAAACAAAAAGGGTTCTAATCTGAAATCATGGCACTCGGGCCCTAGTGACAAGCACTAAGTATAGCAAAGTCATAGCAACATCAATCTCAGAACATAGTGGATACTAGGGATCAAGCCCTAACAAAACTGACCCAATTACATGATAAATCTCATCCAACCCATCACCGTCCAACAAGCCTATGAAGAAATTACTCACGCACGGTAGTGAGCATCATGAAATTGGTGGTGGAGGATGGTTGATGATGATGACGGCGTCGAATCCCCCTCTCCGAAGCCCCGAACGGACTCCAGATCAGCCCTCCCGATGAAGAATAGGAGGTGGCGGCAGCTCCGTATCGTAAAACGCAATGAAACTTTCTCTCTGATTTTTTTCTCCACGAATAGGTACTTATAGGGTTGGAATTAGGGCAAACAGAGTCGCTAGGGGCCCACAAGCCTGGTCGGCGCGCCCCCTGGGCTTGTGGCGCCTGGGTGGCCCCCCTCTAGTAGATCTTCTCGCCAGTATTTTTTATATATTCTAAAATAATTCTCCGTAAATTTTCAAGTCAATCTGAGAACTTTTATTTCTGCACAAAAATAACACCATGGCAATTCTGCTGAAAACAACGTTAGTCCGGGTTAGTTTCATTCAAATCATGCAAATTAGAGTCCAAAATAAGAGCAAAAGCGTTTGGAAAAGTAGATACGTTTGGGACATATCAGTAGGTACATAACAGTAGTCATTTATGACATACAGATCCATACATAGAGTTTAGTACAATCTGAAAGCATGAGTTCGGAAAACACATAGCTAGGGGTAGTAGGCGGCACGCAGGCACGCGGTTGAAGGATACAACAATGGATATAGCAAAGGGTACATCAACATTGGGGAAAACTACTAAAACCTGGCATCTGCAGGTGATGACCCAGGGTGCCCTCGATAAAAGGATCATGCGGTCCATGAACACTCTGATGCAGAACCTGGTCCTCAACTCGCAGAAGAGGTCCACGTGCAGGGGTGTAACCTCCAACGATAGGCCAATCGACACCTGGTGGCATCACTGTCCTGCGTGGGTAAAGAACATCAGTAGTGTGGCTATAGCCAATATCCCTAGTAATGGCGCACCATGGGTGTGGTGCGCCACTGCTATATAGCAATGGCGCACCAGAAACAGGTGCGCCATTGTTATTTTTTTAGTAGTGGCGCACCACCTGAGCAGTGCGCCATTGCTGTTTTTTTTCCACCCCCCACCCCCACCAGACATAGCAATGGCGCACCACACCTAGGTGCGCCACTACTATGCTACATAGTAATGGCGCACCTTGGTGTGGTGCGCCATTGTTATGTCTGGTGAGGGTGTGGGCCTGCGTGTGTGAGAGACATTAGTAATGGCGCACCCCCCCTGGTGCGCCATTACTAATGTCTCTCACACACACAAACACACCCCACCACACACACACACACCCACACACCCCCCCCCCTATGGATCGCCTTTTCGGTTTAAAAAAAATAAAAGAAAATGATAAAAGATTCAAAAAAATTCAAAAAAATAGATGCCCATGTGTTATGTGTTCTAGTTGTTACGAAAATTAACAAACATGAATTTTGAATTTTTTTGCAAAAAAAAACCGCCGTGTTTCGGTAAAATGGCCGTAACTTTTGCATACGACCTCCGATGAAAAAGTTTTTTATATGAAAAAGATACTACTCGAAAAGTTACATCCGAATTTGCCGGGCTTTGCCCGTTATCGATGTTTTAGAATCCTCAAAAACCTAACAGAAAAAACGTTACAGCCATTGTTAGATCTGGAGGCAAAATAATACAAAAATTTAAAAAAATTAGCAATGGCGCACCAGTGCATAGTGCGCCACTACTATTTTCCCGCCTTCAAAATTCAAAAAAATTTAAAAATAGTAATGGCGCACCACACCCAGGTGCGCCATTACTAAGGTACATAGTAATGGCGCACCACACCTAGGTGCGCCATTACTAAGGTACATAGTAATGGCGCACCTCGGTGTGGTGCGCCATTACTATGTAACACATGGCACACCACGTACGCACCCACCCACCCCTCTCCTTCCTCTCTGCTTATCCCCTTCCTCCTCCCTTCTCCTTCCCCGTTTCTGTTTCCCCTTCCCCTTCCCCTTCCTCCTCCCTTCTCCTCCCTGCTCCGGTGACCGAGCCACAGGAGCGCCGCCGCCCGTCGCGCCTTCCCTTCCCCTTCCCCTTCTTCCTCCCTTCCCCTTCATTCTTCTCCTCCTCTCCTCCTCTCCTCCACTCCATCTCCTCCTCTCCGGCGACCTCCTCCTCCTCACGGTGCTCCTCCTAACGGTGCTCCTCCTCACGGTGCTCCTCCTCACGGTGCTCCTCCTCCGGTGACCTCTTCCTCACGGTGCTCCTCCTCCGGCGACCTCCTCCTCCCACCTCTCCTCCTCACGGTACTCCTCCTCCGGAGACCTCCTCCTCCCACCTCTCCTCTTCACGGTGCTCCTCCTTCCTCTCCTGCTCACGGTCCTCCTCCTCTCCGGCGACCTCCTCCTCCCTCCTCTCCTCCTCACGGTCTCTCCTCCCTCCTCCTCTACTTCCGGCCACATGTGGAGCTCCCTCGGCACAAAGAACGTAAAAGATCCAGGTCGAGAACGAAATTTGAAAAAAATTCAACCACAAAAAACGAGCAAAAAAACGAGCCAAAATAATGAGCCAGATCTAGATCCAGATCCAAATTCAAAATTCAAAAATAGCAATGGCGCACAGTGGGGGTTAGACGGTGCGCCACTACTATTTTCCCGCCTACAAAATTCAAAAAAAAAGTTACCAGTGGCGCACCTGTAGCAATAGTAATGGCGCACCAGAGGTGCGCCACTGTTACCTGCAATACTAATGGCGCACCAGAGGTGCGCCATTAGTATTTGTTACTAATGGCGTGGTAATAGTGGCGCACCTATAGTGCGCCATTAATGGCAGAAATAGGTGCGCCACTAACAGCCTTTTTTCTAGTAGTGGTACATACTGAGGATGTATCCCTGCCCTGGTAGTGGGCATCAACTGTGTCAGAGCATCGTAAAGACATGCACGAGTGGCATACAACTCGATGCAAAGAGCTCAGGCAGCGCGATCCAGAGCCTGAGTATACTAGATCAAGATCTGCGGGTCATATCGACGTCATGAGTAAGAGGTATAGATACCAGCGTAGTATCCACCCTCACCTTCATCAGCGGCATACGGGATGTATCGGAACTCAGAATCATCCAAGTGATGATGGTCTCCATGAAGACGTGTGATAGCAGCATAGGCAGTGTCATGAACTGCCATGTCAACAGTCACGCCGACACCATGTGCGGTGTGCAGCATAGTACTGGAGTTCGCCTCTCGACTGTAGATGTGAACAATGGCATGGTACTGCTCCTGGTTGAACTCACAGAAGTCCTCGTAAACAGAGTACTCGGGGTGCCAACGATATCCCAATCTATTCAGGAGGTTGACCAGAATAGCAGGGAATCCGGTCACACCAGTGGCCATAGTCTGGCGTACGAGCTGCGCTACAAGACGCATCTGAAACGAAGGAGGGTTTCAAAGATGTCAAATAAAAATGATTGAATCATGCATCATGCATTCAAAGGAATAACTGCAGATAATCAAATCTCTGGGTTGATGTGATCACGGGAACCTAGAGTTGGAGTTAGTAAAATCCTTAACCCGAAGAGAATAGAGATCAGAATCCCAGAGTAAAGAAGTGGAATAAAAGATCCTAATCCCATCCATATGTGATGTGGGCCCGTAAGCCACACAACACTTAGTAGTTTAGAAAATAGTTTTTCAAGACTAGACTCAACTTTGACCAAGGAGTTGGAAGGGCTTCCAACAGGAAGTCGGCTTTGATACCAACTTGTGACGCCCCCGAAATCGACCGTGCACTAAACATACACGCAACATGCATTATCAAGATCAGAGACTCACAGCAGAATATCACAACACAACTCTAGACACAAATTTAAGTTCAAATCTTTATATTACAATAGGGGCTACGTGGACCCGGGGATACATCAATACAAATACAAATACAAATATAAATACAAATACAAAGACATCTGGTTATAGACATATCAAACAAGGGGTTGCCATAAGAAGGCATAAACAAACAACGAAAATAATCGAACGAGGCAAGGCCTCCTTCCTGGGGCCTCCGAACTACTCCTGGCCATCATTGATCTCCACGTAGTAGCCAAGCTCGTGATCCTCTGGCTCCTAGGCTCCATCATCTGATCGCAGCAACCGGGTAGAAGAAAAGAATAGCAAAGCGACCGTGAGTACTCATCCAAAGTACTCGCAAGACTTACATCATATCTACACTAAGTATGCATCGGTATCGAAGAAGGAATGGGGCTATATCTTTGGACTATACTGCAGAAATGCCAGAGTAGAGGGGGAGAAGCCTACCCTATCGAAGACTAGCATCTTGCAGCATCAGAAGAGAGTAGCGTAATAGATATCAACTTGCAACTAGTTATAGTAGGTAGCATCATCGAATATATATCAACAACATACCCTGAGAACCTTCCTCGACTACCCTGCGAGAAAGTGATCTCGGAGTAGTTATAATAGTTAACTATTATATTAGTATCATGTTATAGTTGTAGAAGATCAGGATACAACTCCGAGTGTCATGTTACCATGGACACGGCTATTCGAATAGATTTGTCTTCCCTGCAGGGGTGCACCACATAGCCCAACACGCTCAATTACTTTTGGTCGGACACACTTTTCTGGGAAATGCCCGGCCTCGGATAACCGACACACCGTAGTCCTACCTAGGATTCACAGAGAGGTCAACACGCCGGTCTAAATCCTAAGCGCAAAGGGGTCATGGGCCAATCGCCCTAAGCACTCCTGCATGTTGCGATCGCGGCCGGGACCAAGCGCGCCTCTGTATACATAGGCAGGCGTAACCAGCTCAGCCGGGCACGAGCCACTCAACTGTGACGTCTGACAGATCTTTCGGGAGAATGTACGATGCCGAGGACCCCATGACCATTATCCCGCGTGGTGGTTAGTGTGTATAAGCCAATGGCCAACTCAGATCATATACCCAAATCCGTTAGTGTATTATTATTAGGTATCCGCGGACGACGACCAGGGCCAGGCCCACCTCTCTCCTAGGTTGTCTCCACCTACCCTGTCGCTCCGCCTCAGCAGTCTCTCGCGGGTACCCTTGGGGCCGACCCGGCTTTAACAGTTTAAGAGTATTGCAATAATATAAATATATTCGTGATCACCGCCCAGAGGGATCACGGCCTGATAACATAGCATGGCAGACGGACAAGGGTGTAGGGCCAACTGATGAAACTCCAGCACAACTACACTAAGCATCATAGGATACTAGGTAATGTATCAACAGCAGGATACAAAAGTAGGCTATGCATCAGAATAGGAGCTACCGGAACAACAACAGTAGCAAAATCTAATGCAAGAATAAGAGAGAAAGAATGGGCGATATCTGAATGATCAAGGGGGTTTTGCTTGCCTGGAAGCTCTGCAGAAGAACAAGACGGATCATCGGTGACGTAGTCGATCACAGGGGCATCTGCAGTGGTCTCGCGGTCTACCGGAGAAGGAGGGGGAATAAACAAATAAATATAAGGCATACCAATGCAACACAATGCATGGCATGGCAAAATGTTATGCTAGGGGTGCTGTAATGCATTACTATGCATTTTAAACGAAGATGGAAAATATCCGGGAATATTTTCCCAGCTCCGGGAATTATCCGATGAGTTGATCTGGATGGAAAAGTTCCATGTTCATCAGGTTAGGAGTGATGGTCAAGCATTTTGCTGCCATATTCAGATTCGTTATATTTTTCTGATCATTTTTCATATATAAATTATTTTCATCCGAGTTACAGATTATTTTTTCTATCAATTTTCAAAGTTTAAATGATTTTCTGGATTTTCTGCATTATTTTTAATTTCGAAATTCATTTAGCTGAAAATGCTATGGGTACACAGAGAAGTGTACCTAGCAGTGGGCACAGAGGTTGACAGCGGGGCCCAGCCTGCTGAGTCAGCAACTGACTGGGCGGGCCTTATCTGCTGGAACAGTGCTAGGTGGGACCCACATGTCATAGACTCAGTTATTAACAGAGTTTTAACTAGGTTAATTAGGGAGGTGGGGCATACTGTCAGTGACTGACTTAATTAACAGAATTATTTAAATTAACTTAATCGCTATAGTGTCTAGGCCGCATGTCAGTGAGCGTTTAGAGGCGTAATTAACAGCTAACACCGGGGCCCACATGGCAGTGGCATACCCACGGTTGCGCGTCGGCGGCGATGGTCCGGCGACCAAAACAGCGGCGGCGTGGCTCAGAAAAGCAGCTCCGGAGACCATTTGGCACGTGGAGGGTCGCGTTCGAACGCGGGCACGATGCCGCGTCGATCTGTGGCACTCGCGCGTGCTGGGGTAGACTACAACGACGGCGGCGACAAGCGCGGTGGCTACCGGAGTTCGGGCAACCATGGAGGTGAGGCTGCGGGCATGGCAGGACGTGCGGGTGTGTGCGTTGGGCTCCTGGAAGCTCCAGGAGCACGGTGCCGTGCTCAGATGCGAGCGGCAGGGGCACTAGCTTTGGTGGCCACGACGAACGGCGACGACGAGCTACGGTGATGATGGTAGCAGGCGATGCAGCGATGGTATAGAACGAGGCAGAGAGGGGAATGGAGCAGGAGCTCACCGTGGAGCTCAAGAAAGGCTCGGCCAGGGACGGGAGCAGCAGACGGCGCCGGAGTCGAAGAAGATGGCCGGCGGTGCAGAGGAAGAAGATGAGCTCGATCCGCTCAATGAGGTGGCTCCGAGCTTGATCTGGTGGGCGGAGAAGAGACAGCGGACGACGGCGGTTCTCCCGGACATGTTCCGACGGTGCGGGGATGATGGTGAGCGCACGAGCGAGGTCGACCATGGTGGCTGTGGTTCGGTCAAGCTCAAGATCGAGCAAGGGAGGGCGAGAGAAGAGGGGGGAAGTGGCTAGGGTTTGCCGGGGGTGCCGCGGCGTCGACCTTATCCAGCCAAGGCGCCCTGTAGCGACGCGGTGTCATTCATCCGCCAGCGTTGCCGCCCGCTGGCCACGGGTGTGGCGACAGCGCGATGAGGAAGACGAACAGGGGGGTGCTGGGCTGGGTCGTGCACTGTTCACTTGCGGTCCAGTTCACTAGTGAAGCATTTTCTTTTTCCCTTTTTCTTTTCTGTTTCTAATTTTCTTCTCTGTTTTCTATTTAAATTTCATATCAAATGATTTTTCCTGCAATTGAAACTTGTCACATAAATACTAGGCAATATTTTGATCTGGCACAAAAAGTTTGGGGTTTAGTTGAATTCATCTAAATTATGATTATATTTAAATAGGCTAAATAGGTGGTGTTGTTCCACTATTTTAATATCCAAGGGCATTTTGGGAATTTTGGTGATGTTGTTTTCCTTATAATAATTTCTTATGAATTATTTGCAAAATTATGAACTATTTTTTTGCATATTTCAATATGTAAATATTTGATTTGCAATTCAAATTGGATTTTGAATTTGATTTTTGGACAAGTGGCAATTTATACTTTGCAAAAGATGCTGACTTGGCATTGATCATGATGGATCACTGTAGCTTAATTATAGGGGTGTTACAGTTTACTTAAGAAGAATGTATGAAAAAGATGAACTAGTGACAAAATAGTAAATAATCTTACAATGCATTTTCTACGAATGTTAGTATCGCTCAACTTGTGGACTAGTGGCACGTATCGTGTAGTATTTCGGCCAGCTCCATAAGTGCCCTTAAACGACAGAACATCATTAACAAAGGAGACAAGATAATTCTTCTCCTCCCAAGTAAGCTCTGAGCTAGCAGTGTATTAGGTCTCGTCTACTATATTCTGTGTATTTCTTGAAGATAGAAAATAAGCTGTCAATTATAAATAAATAAGTTAAGTTAGGGGTGAATAACAACTATTTTTAAATAAGCAATATAGATTATTTAACAAATTTTTTTAACAAACTCACACTGAGGAAGAATTGGAATCATGTCCAGATCCACCCAAATGTCTTTATCATATTGAGGAAAGGTGACAGGATCATATTGAGGAATGATGCCAATATCGAAGGTTATGCTCATACCCTCCTCCAATTCGTAAGCCTTACATAATCCTATCCAATTTGCACAAGCAAAATATGTGTGACCTACTTCATTGTAGATCGTAGCCTCGAAAATGAAACCATGTTTCGTCTTAAGGTAAGTTGTCCTCTCATCCACCTTATCCATGTCATCGAAATAGAGCTTCTCTAGGACATAATGTCTTGCATAGCAGGGGATGCACTAGTCAAATTATAAAAAACAGAAATTACACGTTAAAGCAAAAAATCTTAAGCCATGTTTAATTATGAAGAAATACGTGCAGAATTATATATCGTATAATATTTGAAGCCCTCTTTAAGCATGAGGGAGAAGCACCTATCATTTTCCAAGTGAGGATTGTCGCACATACCCCCTTCATCGGTACAGTCATCGCACTAAGGGATCCTATCCACGTCATCCATTTGATGTGTTCATAATTGAAAGATTAAAAATCGGCAGCAAATTCCAGGAAGTCAACACACAGATCACTATTCAGCATGGGTTGACATTTGGTCCGTCGAGTCTCCCTTGAACAACTCTCATCTCTAGTGGTGTATATGGTGGGCACTCCCTCGCTGATATTTTGACCGTCGGTGATGGTCGCTACTCCTCCTTCCCCTAGTGCATTACCAAGGTCTAGCACAAGGAGAAGATGGAGAAGCAACCCCCACAACAACAGTCGGGAAAATTTCCTCATGACCTTTGCTAAATATAGGACATATCAAGTGCCCGAAATTTGCCGGAACGGAAATTAATCAACATTTCGGCAAAACATGGGAACTCATACATCGCTACACTAATGACCACACACACATGCATCGCTACATCATCCACGAATAATGACGCTAGTGAACTACAACGTGTTGGCACCAGCATCCCGGCCCGGCCGAACCATGATGTGTTTGTTGCCACCAAAGCTCACTTCAACTTGGCGATAGCCGATAGTACCCATGCATGCAACACAACCTAGCTAACGAATGACCGACCGACCGAATTGTACCTCAGGCACGCATTTTTTTACCGAATTGAGCCACATGTAACCAACGAACAACCGAACAACCGACCGCACTTCTGGAACCCTACCCATGGGGCTCAACCCCTTTTCCAGTTCCAGCACCGAATACAAAAAGAACACGACTGATCCATCGATCCATTTACACTGTATGCACGCATGGGCAGCAGCAGCAGCTTCAACGGCGGCAATGGCAGTAACAGCAGCAGCTTCAATGACGGCAGCACGCACGCACGGGCAGCAGCAGCAGCTTCAATGGCAGCAGTAGCAGAGCTTCAACGGCAGCAGCAACGGCGGGCAACGGCGGCAGCAGCAGCAGGCTGGAGGAGGGAGGAGACTTACCTCGGAAGGGAGGCCGGGGACGGCGTCAACGGCGGGCGGCGCCCGGCGGGATGGGGATAGCCGGGCTGTGTGTGGTGAGAGAGGTGGGATGGGGACGGGCGGATCTGGTAATAAGTGGAACTTAGTAATAGCGCGGGGCTCGGGGGCCATGCTGCTACAAATCACAGTAGTTGTAGCACGGCCTCGGGGCCCATGCTACTACTAAGTGGGGCCCACCCAGCTGGCCCGTCTAACCACAGTTGTAGGACGGAATTTATAACACGTGCTACTACTATCCACTTAGTAGTAGCGCTTGTTTTGTACACCGCGCTACTACTATGGCCTATCCCGGGGAGACACGGTGAGGTCCACTTAGTAGTAGCGTGTGTGTAATGTGCCCGCGCTACTACTAATCCATACCAGTAGCGCATTATTTTTACATGCGCTACTACTATGTAGCAATAGCGTGGCCCTAGTTGGCCGCGCCACTATTAAGTGTTTGCCTATAGTGGTTTTCCTAGTAGTGTACCGGAGACTAGACAGTCTTTCGGCTACGAAACTATTTCATGTGAGGGAGAGAAGAAAGCTAGATCATTGCATGGCATGTGTTGAGAGAGAACTTGAGTGAAATGAAGAGCTCTCTCCACCTCTATTTATAGTGTGAGGCAAGGGGTAGAGGGTCACTTGAAAATACCAAAAATGCCCACAAAAAATGTCCTTCATAAGGGCAAAATGGGGTGGCTAGTGGAGCTCCATGGAGGAGCTCCCCATGGCTGGCCACACATGTGTGGGGCCCCCCAAAGGGGGTCCCACCACCCCATGTCACCCCCTTGACTTTTTGGGACAAAACTCCAAAAGGGTAGTTGTACCATAATAGTGTTGCCACTATTCACACCACTATTCATGACAACTTTTCATGAAATATTTTCAGTGTCTGTTTAATCTGAAAAAATTCCCGAAGGTCTAGAACATTTTTGGCACCCCCTAAAATAATTTTCGACGTATTCCGAAACATTTTCGTATGATGATTTTTCTCCAGAACATTTCTAGTTTTCACACTGAAACTTTTCTGTCGTCTCCGAAACTTTTCGTCGACTTTCTCTCTGGAACTATTCCAGTGTCTCCGAAACTTTTCTGGTGACTTTGTTTCTGACTCCCTATCTAGTACTCAGCAGATAGATGACCCTTAAGTGTGTGACCCTGTAGGTTCAGTGCAGTATAGACATGACCGGAACTCTTTCCGATCAATGATGAATAGCGGAACCGTGGACATCCATATTGATCCCTATACCCGCACGAATGAATATTCGAGAGAATCTGTAATTACCAAATGTTGTTCCTATTGCTTCGTGATATGTTACAAATACCCGAGGTGAGATTTAATGGCACCCCCATGAATCAACAACTTGTTCACTATGCCAGTTTCCTCGTTACCGGTTTTTTCTTTTTTTCTTGTTCCCGCGTTCCAGCATCCCCGTGATCAAATCACGCTGTGTATGGCCAGACGATGATGGATACCGTAACACCAAGAGGGCCTAAAGAATATCTCTCCATCGTCGGAGGAGCAAATCCCAATCTTGAGCTATATAGTCCCTTGTGATACTTTTCCATGAACCCGGAAGCCGCCCAAATAGCCACCCTGTTACGGATGACATTTAACTAACCCCAAAGTTCATGAAGCAAGCATAAAGGAACTCGATACTCTCATGGTCTAAGGAATTATGCAAACGCTCACTTTCTCTGTGTTATTTACCATTAACTCATGACGAATGTATCTCATAGCATAACATCAATTTGGGTCGATTCAACCCAAGTGTTCTTCTAACATTGTGTCCTCAAAATTGCCGGCATAGTCATGCCCATGATTAGGAAAATGTGACCATCACGCAACACTTGAACTAGTCTTAGATGCATGGCTAGGAATATATTTTACCGTTTATTATTCCACACGTGCATATGGGTTTCCCTCTGAGACTTTACGGATATACGGCCTCAAGGACCATTGCAGTTATAGCATGGAAAATAAACATAATTAAGAACTTTGGAGATAAATAATAGCTTTTATTATTGCCTCTAGGGCATATCTCCTACAGGCAGTAGTTTTAACCAAAACAGATTTATGTAAAAACTGCTTGCCGTGGCAACTTAAAAACGCTGCCGTGGCAGCAATTTCGAAAATCACTGTCGTGGCAGTAGTTTCTTCAGTTTTTCTTCTCCGTCTTCTTGTATAGCCTCCTGCGCCAGGGTCCTCCTTCACAAGCTTGTCACCACCGTCTGTAATCTCTATTTCATCACCGCTATCTCTATAGATACTCTATAAAATCGTATTACATCAAAGTTGACACACGGGTCATTAAAGTGGCAATCATATGGCTCCAGCCATCATGCCGTACTGTGACACGCAGGTCACTTACAATATTACAACATATAGTCATCTCATACAAAATCTCATTAATATGACGAAAGCTATACCACATCACATGCAACCTGCAAAACCAAGTTAGACGACCTCTAATCGGTTTATGCACAAAAAAAATTGCGTGGCTTCTAGGGCTTTGGATCAAACACTAGCTACCAACATCCATCATCAAGTATGATCATCCTTGCTGCTAGATTAACTTTGCAAGGTGTGTGAGGGAAGAGACTTAATCAAAAATCTCTTGCCCCACACTAAACTTCGTCATACGCATGACCCCCGTGTAGATCACAATCTACATGCCCTCTAGTTTGTGACAATTCAACTTTCTTGACTAAGGTGGAGCCCAAAGAACTGAGATAGCACATCGTTGATAGCCAGAATCACCGATATCCAGAGCTTTGTAAAAAAGCTCCACCATGCCGCCAAGAACAGAAAAGATGCAAATTCAAGAGAAGCAAGCAAGAACATCAAGTAGAAGATTGCATCTACTAACAATTGATCTTATCTTCCACCTGCACAAATTTTATTAAGCATTAGAACTCATCTAGTACTCAATTTTTTAGCAATAGATCTAATCTACTACAAAAAACTTTTGTGCAATACCCTTACAATCTCATGTGTTCTAGATCGTAACCTGGACATCTACTCATAGATCGCTGATGATGCCACTATTGGGAAATGTAGTAGAAAACAAATTTTTGGCCTACGGATCAAGATCCTAGGATCACTATGAAGATGTATACAAGGTTAGATCTGATCATTTCCAACTTCGAGTTGCAGCGGAAGAAGAGTGGTGTAGATCGTTCTTGAAGTCCCTTAAACCGTCCCATGAAAGGTCCCTCGAACGAAGATTGAAAGCATGATCTCTCTACGGATTGCACACATACGAGATCGACGATCCGGCAGCGCTTCGCCATCCAAAGCTAGGCGTCGCCGGAGAACTAGAGGAGGGAGAATAAGCCTTGCGGCGTATCTCTATTTTTCTAGAGAACTAGAGAGAGGGAGGGGGCGCCCGGAACGGGAGAGAACTTGTGTCTCATGAGGGGGGCGCCCCCTTGCATATATATAGGTGTGGGAAGGGCCTAGCCGGCTTGAAGGAGGGGAATCACTCTCTTGGGGCGTTGGCCATGGAGGAGGAGTCCTCCTCCAACTCCTAGCTGCCCCCTTTAGCTTGTGGGACAAGCCTAGGGGGGCGCGCCACCCTTATTGGGCCCCTAGGGCCATGTGGCTGCCCCCTAATAGGCTTTAGCCTATTTGGGCAGCCCATGGCGCCTAAATTAATCTTAGGGGGCTCCCGGTAAATAGACGCCGTGCTACACGTCAGATGAGCCGACCATGAGTCGCAACACACTCATTCCACGAGCACCCTCGTGCTAAGCGAGACCAAGAGACCGACGTGAAGATAAACTCCTAAAGAAGTCCGACATGCTACTTCAATCTAGACAGCTAGAGGCACAGCGCTAAGTATACAACCAGGCATCTGGGCGAAGGCAAGTAAAGCAAAGCACAAAGGAAGAGGCAAATAAACCTGACCTCCCAAGGAAGTCGGACCTCCGGCACGTGAAGCCTCGGCACCCTATCCTCCATGGCGCTTCCGGCGTCCACCGTGACATCACTCGCGGCGCGTCCCCACGCGCGGCCTTGTTGCCTCATCCTTGTCGCCGGTACGCGCCTCGTCGACTCATCGGCCATGCCGCTCCCGGCACCTCGTTGCCTCGTCGTCCTTGCTCGGGGTGGACACGGTCCAGCCGGTCCGGTCCCTCATCGAGCCAGCGTTTGGACCGGCCGCCGGCGGTCCGGACCAGACCGGCAGTCCTGCTTTAAGGGACCGGACCGGTGGTGGCGAAGCCCGGGCCGGACCGAGAGGACCGCCCAACAACCACCGGCGGCGAGGTGGTGACCTTGGTGTCGGCGAGAGATGGCTGGGGGACCTAATCAGATGGGGGGCAGAGGGGAAAGGGGTGGTAGCTCACGGCGAACTTGATGCAGGCGTCGGGGAGGCCGGGGAAGCAGCGACGGCGACGTAATCGACAAAGAACGCCGGCGGCCGGAGTCGGGGAAGGAGGACCATGGCGTCGGCTTCAGGACGAATCCGGCCGATTCCTTGCGCGGAGATGAAGATCTCACGACGGAGGAACTTCTAGACACGATGGTTCATCGTGGGGAGGCCGGTTGCCGTGGGTGCTATGCGGTGGGGCTCTGCGTGTGCGCGTTGGTGCTGCGTGCGCTGGTGCTACGCGCTGCTACTGCATGCGACTGGTGCATGCGTGCACCAGCTGTGCTGGACAGGAGATGGCCTTGGAGAGCAGGCCGCGTGAGGACCTTGGAGACGGTGGCGGCGCGTGCAGAGGAGATGACGGCGGCGCGTGCAGAGGAAAAGATGCGGCATTTTCTCGGTCCTGCGAGCGGTCCCAGTTAAAGACCGGACCGGACCGACGAAGTTTCGGGCCGAAATGTGCAGCCCGGACCGGTTGATTTCTTTACCGGGCTAGGACCGAGCGGGCCACGAGCCGGACCGGCGGACCGGACCGTTTCGTCCACCCTGAGTCCTTGCGTCTTCCGCTCCCGGCATCGCGCGCAAGGGAGGCCTCGTCACAAGAGGCCCGCGCTTGCCTGGTCGACTCACCGGCCGTCCCGCGCACGCGCGTGAAGCCTCGTCGCACGAGGCCCGCGCGTGCCTCGTCGACTCATCGGCCACGCCGTCCCCGACGCCCTTGTCACCTCGTCGTCCTGGCATCTTCTGCTCCCAGCGTCGCGCGCAAGTGAGGCCTCGTCACAAGAGGCCCGCGCGGGCCTAGTCGACTCACCGGTCGTCCCGCATGCGCAAGTGAGGGCTCGTTGCACGAGGCCCGCGCGTGCCTCGTCGACTCATCGGCCGTGCTCGTCGCCTCGTCGTCCTGGCGTCTTCCTCTCCTGGCGTCGCGCGCAAGTGGGGGCTCATTGCAAGAGGCCCGTGTGTGTCTCGCCGACTCACCGGCCGTCCCGCGCGCATGTGCAGCCTCGTCGCACGAGGCACGCACGTGCCTCGTCGACTCATCGGCCGTGCCGCTCCCGGCGCCCTCGTCACCTCGTTGTCCGGGCATCTTTCGCTCCCCGTGTCGCGCGCAAGTGAGGCCTCGTCGCAAGAGGCCCACACGTGCCTCGTCGACTCACCGGCCATCCCGCACACGCGTGAAGCCTCGTCGTACTGGCGTCTTCTGCTCCGGCCGTCGCGCGCAAGTAAAGCCTCGTCGCAAGAGGCCCGCGCGTGCCTCGTCGACTCACCGGCCGTCCCGCGTGCGCACATGAAGCCTCGTCGCACGAGGCCCGCACGTGCCCGATCGACTCATCGGCCGTGCCGCTCCGCTTCCACGGTGCCGTCCCGCCCGGTGTCCACGGTGCCGTCCCGCGCGCGCACGTGAAGCCTCGTGGACTCGTCCTCCACGGCGCCTCGAGATCAACCGGCAGCCCCTCGAAGCCTTGGGCAGGACCACGGCCGGAATACCGGGTGGTGCGCTATTGCCCCGTCGATGGGAGGACCGGAACCGGAATACCTTGCTGTGCAAAACCATGACAGGAATACCAAATGAGTCCGCTACAGCTCCGTCTCCCTGAAGACCCCAACCAGAATACCGGGGGGGGTCCGCTGCCTTCAACCCGCCGACAAGCTACCCCGGAATACTGAAGGGTCTCACCACCGGGGCCGTCCACGCAAACCCGTCGACGAGCTACCCCGGAATACCGGAGGGTCTCGCCACCGGGAGCGTCCACACAAGATTAAAACTTCTCTCGACATGCTCTGATTCTGTGACTGAGGGAAAAAATGTCTTTACCCTGCTCCTGCAAAACAACCATTGAACAAGTCGAGGAAACAAGTCACACGCGGGCCATATAAAGTCTCGGTCATGTCCTGAACAAGAAAATGGTGCCGAAAGCGAAGCATGGCATCACATGCATAAAAAGATAACAGTAAGCACAGGAGCAGCATTCAACAGCGTGCACGAGGGATTAAACCAGCTGGTAGCAAAGCTAGATGTCCAGCAAAAGTAGCAGGTGAATCCATGGGTGCATGCATCATATGGCTAAAGCAGCCGAACAAGAGCGAGGTAAAGAAATCATCTCGCTGCTCCTCGGGCATCACACAGGACCACCCCAACTACTAGACGACGAGCATATCAATTTCTATGCCCTACAAAGCCCGGCAGTCGCTGCATACCCAGCGGCGCGAGTCGGTTACATACACGTCCATTTCATACATCCAAGCACACAGATGAACACATAGGCACCCATGAAAGATGAACTTGGCTAACCATAGCCACATCTGGCTCATCATGGCCACACGGGTCGCCGGGTCGGCAGGTCATCACGGCAGCATGCCAGGCTATGGCGTACTACTAGCTAAGTATGCATGGCACACAAAAATAACTAAGCATGTCATGGACATAACGGATAGCAGCATGTCACATGAAGTATCCATCGCAGATGCCATGCAAAGAAGTCACCCTTGGAGCGTGTTTGGCCGAAGCAGGCGTGTCCACAATATTCTGCAGGTCCTCCCGCGAAGAACGTCGGCTTCAGAAGCTTGTTGCAGCTTCTTCCCCACGCGGCTCCTGCACCACTGGCGACGCAGCCCCTGCGCTCCGAAGGCGTGTCGTCACTGGCGGCCCGAGATCCAGCGACGACGCGGATGGCAGACACGCGGCCCCTGCGCTCCCGAAGACGTGGCCTCCCCCGCTGGTGCGAGGCCCAGTGATAAGGCTGGACGGAACGAGCGGGCTTTTTGGCCCGCTCGTGGCCCGTTACGGACCGGACCGCACGGTCCAGGACCGGCAGAAAAACTGGTCGGTCCGAGCTGGTATTTTTGGCCCGAAAAAATCTCGGTCCGGTCCGGTCTTTAACCGAGCCGCTCGGTCGGACCGAAAAAATGCAGTCATCGCCGGCGCCGTTGCTCGTCGTCGCGGTCACCGGCAGTCCCCGCGTGAACCACCGTGTCCCCGAGCTTCCCCTCTCCTTCCTTCCTCTCCTCCCCGTGCGCCATAGCCTCTTGCCACCGCTCGCCATTGCTGTCGTGCGTGCACTGCCGCTGATCTGAAGTTCTCGAGTCTCGACCATGGCCTCGACTGAAAGGAACGAAAGAATAGCTAGGTACGGGAATTGCGGCCGTGCCTTTCCACGTTCACCCTTACGCAGCTATGTTGCCGCTGCATGAGCTGAAATCGTGCCATCCCACGAGCTCCCGCAACGGCCTGATCTAACTAACCTAAAAGTCTAAAACTAAGATAAGACGTGGACATGCACACGTTACCTGACGAGTTACTTCAGCACAGCATGCACAACGGCCACCAGCTACCCCAGGTAGGCAAATGCCTCGCTGGCACCACCAGGAAGAACTGGGGTATGATCCCGAACGCTCGGAAGGTGACGCCGCCGCTGCTGTTCGAGGCGTCCCTGCGTTTCTTCTCCATGAGAGCGAAGACTGTCAGTTAAGAAAATTCAGTTTCATCAGGTTCAGAAAATTCAGTTCGTTAGTTTCGTCAAACTTTCAGCTATCAGTTAATTTCTCGCGCACGTCGGCGCTCACGCACGTCGTTCACTTCGTCAATTCACTCGCGCACGTAGTGTTGAGTTAAACTTTGTCGTACTGAACCTGTCACTTAGTTTTTTCAGTGCCAGAGGCACGCTAGTCCGTGTTGCGGCTGAATACGCAGTAGTGTTTGACCACGTAGAGATTGACCACGATGTGTCCGTGGAATGGCACGGTTATATCGGATCGTGGGTGATCAGTTTGTTACGAGCTGAATAAAAGGAAGAGCAGAAAATACGCAGACAGTTGTGCTTCGCAGAATCCTCTCCACTCACTGCGTTCGTGCGTGTCTTCTTTCTCCTTTACTTTCTCGCGTGTGTGAGTCCTCCTCCGGTGTGTGTTGATTCAGGGCTTAATCTAACACGTAGCCCACCTCGCCGCTGCATCTGCGCACATCGACGCCGGTGGTTGTTGCCGGTCCATTCGGTCTGGCCCGGGCTTCGTCGCCGCCGGTCCGGTCCCTGAAAGCAGGACCGCTCGGTTGCTTGGTCCGGTCCGGTCCGGACCGCCGGCGGCCGGTCCAAACGACGGCTCGGTCA
Organism: Elymus sibiricus; assembly: GCA_039707655.1. NCBI lineage: Eukaryota > Viridiplantae > Streptophyta > Magnoliopsida > Poales > Poaceae > Elymus > Elymus sibiricus. Next base: position 19,002,992 of record CM077672.1, on the reverse strand, counting down.
GGGACCGGACCGTGTCCACCCCAAATTGCAGCACCCGTGAGGTTCCGGCGGCCCGACGATGCTCCGACGGCTCAGTGATGCTCCATTTGCCGCGGCTGTTATCATCGTGGTCGTCTAAGCATCGCCACCACCATTGAAGCACGCCTCGCAGCATGGCCGTGATCATTGAAGCATTGTCGCCGCCATCGACGTCGTTGTGGTCATCGAAGCATCGCCATGACCATTGAAGCATGCCTCACAGCATGGCCGTGGTCGTCGAAGCATTGCCGCGGCCGCCGACGTCGTCATGGTCATTGAAGCATCGCCATGACCATTGAAGCATGCCTCACAGCATGGCCGCGGTCGTCGAAGAATTGCCGCGGCCGCCGACGTCGTCATGGTCATCGAAGCATCGCCACAACCATTGAAGCACGCCTCGCAGCATGGCCACAGTCGTCGACGCCGTCACAGCATGCCTCGTCGCCATGGTCGTCGAAGCATTGCCACGGCTGTCAACCTCGTCGTGGTCGTCGAAGCATTGCCACGATCACAGAAGCACGCCTCACGGCATGGTTGCGGTCGACAACATCGTCACGCCACGCCATATCGCCGTGGTCTTCGAAGCATTGCCACGATCACAGAAGCATGCCTCGCGGCACGGTTGCGGTCGACAACATCGTCACACCATGCCATATCGCCGTGGTCGTCGAAGCATTGCCACGATCACTGAAGCACGCCTCGCAGCATGTCACGCCATGTCTAATGGCCATGGTCGTCGAAGCACTGCCGCGGCCGTCGACATAGTCGTGGTCGTCGAAGCATTATCGGCCGGCCCCGTCGATGATGTCATGGCATGCCACCTCGTCATGGTCATCGAAGCATTATCGCGGCTGTCTACGTGGTCGCCGGCCGTAGCACCCGCTTGAAACAGTTGCGCCGGCAAGCTCGCCGCGACCAAGCATGCTGCTACACATCATACAAATGACTCCGACGAGCAGCCGCACTAGGCCAGCTAGCAAGAGTACTGCAGTGTCGATCCTCCGGGATACCTGGCGCTCCACGTGGCGCTGCATCGGCACGCTCTGCAATACCGGGCCATCATCGGCCGCACCGCTGCGCTCTTCAACACCGGCAACACCGCCGCACTCTTCAGCAGTAGCAGCAGGGCCGGCGCGGGGAACTGCAAGTCGCTGACTGCTGGTGTGCGGTAGGTAAGTCGTGACACTGGCATGTAAGTCGGCGACTGCTCCATGTAGAAGCGCCGTGACCACCGCTTGCAACACTGGTGGTCTGCACCCGCGGTCGCTGCTCGCGGCGCCGTCCACACGTGGAAGCTCCGTCACAGCGCAAGCCACCGCGCTTGCATCCTTCCACATCGGCAGCCGCATGCCACCCTGCATCAGAACGGTGGTGGCCACGCACGGAAGCTCCATAGCAGCACGAGCCCACCCGCGCTCACAACACCCATCGGCCGCGGGCAGCATGGCCCTGTCGGCCTGTCGCAGCACGCGTCGCGCACGACGTCAGTGTCTCCGGCAGCAGCACCTAGCAAGCGGCGCCGCTCCTTTGCAGCGTCGGCGCGACGAGAGTTGGGCTTAGGCCGTGGCGCCTTGCAAGCTTGCCGAGAAAAAAGCAAAAGGGAAGAAGAGAGATAAGTTCGGGAGGTGGAAACGATAAGGTTTGGGAGAGAAAGCGGTGGGTGGTCCACAGAGCCACGTGGCGCGCATGCGTGGCGGTTTATTTCAAGGCGTGATCAGCGGTCGAAATAGAACATTTTCCTTAGAAATAACCAATACACGTCGTCAGCTGCCTCTAATTTTCTAGATGTTAGAAGCATCCAATAATATTATTTCTCTTGTGCATTAGGATGTAAGCTTTAGGTATTTGTTACCAATAGCTGATTGATTCCTTGGATAATTCATTCTGGTAATGATACATGAGGATTATAAATTTATAATGGAATTGTGCGGTCAATAAGAGAACTCTTTATTATGTCAAGAGAGTTGACCCCTGGTTTGAAGATTCAGATTTTTTTTATTTTAGAAATACATGTAATTTTATTCATACTCATAACTATTACTGGTATACTGATTTGGATCTAAGATCCAAGAAAATACAAAGTAAGTCCTATGACTAAGAATTACAATGAGACCTCTTGGAAACACCATCTCTGTGGTATCAATCCCTGCTAGACGAAATACTCACAAGACTTCGGTAAAGTGGTTGTAATTAAACCAGAGCAACGATGTTGTCATTCTTTTACCCAGGGTCCTCAGCACCATGATTCATGAAAAATTTCCTTCACGGATAAAAGCGATTTGTATAAACTACGTTTTTCAACTCGAGAACTATTTTGATATACAGGTTGCTATGGCATATCCACTTCCAACCGGAAGTAGTGGTAAATTACAAGGCTACATAGATCAAACACAGTTTTGTTAGTTGTGTATTTATCGTGGTTTTCTCCCTTTCTTGGTTACTAGCACATATGCCCGTGCGTTGCAACGGGTTACTAGCACATATGCCCGTGCGTTGCAACGGGAGTAAACACCATCCTCTGTGTCCTCCTCGTGCGGTATGGGTGCCAGCGGGTCGAGGCTGGCTTCTGCCCTATGGTACAGGCTTTAGCGGATACCATGCAGCGGGAGCCCAGCTAATGCGTGTAGCCCTGGCCGCCATCCTTTACTCAATCATGTCCTCGGCGGGTCGTGGATGCTGTCGAGGCATCACTGATGTGCCACGCTCCTTTTTGTTAGAGGATATGCCGGATTTGCCGGAAGGAAATAAGCACCCGATTCTCGGAACGGCAAACATCCTAAAAAAAATAAGGCGAAGGCGAGGAAATTGTACTTGTAGTGCGGATCTTTCCGAAAAGTAGTAGGAAGCGGCTCCCACTCGTGGCCAGAGATATATAGCGTTGAGAATGATGGTGCCTAGGTCAGCCTAGTTGGCTTCCGGTGTGGCTCCTCCGTGCTCGCCATCGTACGGCCTTGCTCCGTAACGGACGTAAAAAAAACATTTTTAGAGTTTGAACGTACTTGAATTTAAATTGACTTTGTATTTTCAAAGGGAAGTATTAACTATGTGTAATATGTAAATATTTTATTTGGGTCTTTAATGATTCATATAAGCCTACTGAAAATTTAGAAGGCTTTTGAATAAAGTTTGGGTGTTCAAACAATCAAAAAGTTTAAGAAAATAGAAAATATTAACTATGTGTAATATGTAAATATTTTATTTAAATCTTTAATGGTCCATATAAACCTACTGAAAATTTAAAAGGCTTTCGAATAAAGTTTGGACGTTCAAACAATCCAAAAGTTTTCTGAATTATGAAGAAAATAGAGAAGGAAAGAAAGCTGGCTTTTGTTCGGCCTTAGCCCAGCCTTAACCATTTTAGTAGCAGCTAGCCAAGTAGTAGACAGTCAAGGTGTTTGATGAAGGGTGCAGCAATTTAAAGGATTCAGTACATGGTTTGGATGCGAGTTTGTTAAAGTTTGTTCCTGATTTGTGTATGAAGTCCAAAACATCTTTGCTGATGGGATGTATGGGAGGGGATTTTCATGATCTGAGCACTTATCAGGATAGTACACTGTTGTTGCCGGACAGCAGACGTGCGAGAAGGCAGTGGGAGGTGTTCAAGTTGCAAGTGATTCATCCTATTCTTATTTTCACCTTTGATCCTGGCGAATTGTTAGATATTGATATGACTGAGAATGATTCAATTCTGGGCAAGTGCTTAGTGATTGCAATGGATAATGCTAGTGCAGATAATGTGCTGCTACCCTTGGTTATTTACATTCAGCTGTCAGGAAAAGGGATACCACCTCCTCCACCCCAGTACGTGAAGCCACATGATAGGAAGAAACAGAAGCAAGAGACCTCTTCATTGGAACCAAAGAATCAGAGTGCAACAAAGCAGGACGTCACAAATGACTTGGCAAAATCGGCGGCCTCCCTTGTGGAGGACCGCCGGGCCTAATGACTATTTTATGCTGGAACTGTCGTGGGTTGGGCGACCCTGCGACAGTTCATGAGCTGCACGACCTTGCGCGGGAGAGTGCGCCGGTGATTCTTTGTGTTGTGGAGACACAAATTGCAAAGTATCGCACGGAAGGACTGGTGAGAACACTGGGTTTTGATGATGCATATGGTGTGGGTAGCAGTGGACGTAGTGGTGGGCTTTGCATTTTCTGGAAGAAGCCGTTTGACTTGAAACTGAGAAATTTTTCAAAATATCATATAGACATGACAGTGATGGAGGCAGGGAGGGATCCGTGGAGATTGACCTGTTGGTATGGCGATGCGAATAGGAGCATGAGGTATAAAACATGGGACATGATGAGATTTTTAAAAGAAGACAGTGATCTTCCATGGCTTTGCATTGGCGATTTCAACGAGGTGTTGAGGCGTGAAGAGCAGTTTGGCCCAAATGAGCGAGATATGAGTCAGATAAATGCCTTTAGAGAAGCGGTGGATGTCTGCCAACTAAGCGATCTTGGCTACAAGGGTTTGGACTGGACCTTCGAACGAAAAATTCAGAATGGGGAGTACTGCCGGGTACGTTTAGACCGTGCGCTAGCCACGGCCGACTGGAGTGCTTTGTATCCGCTCGCAGTCGTGTGTCATCTTAGTGCGGTTAAATCGGACCACTCTCCAATCTTACTCATGAATACAATGGAAGCTCAGAATCAGAGGATAGGAAACATGAAGCCCTTCCGGTACGAGCTGATGTGGGAAAGGCACGAGGACTTCCAGAGGCTGATCGATGAAGCATGGGGCAAGTCCAGAGCGGGCTCAGTTGGTCAGCTGAAGGATAAGTTGAAAGAGATGGCTAGCTCTATTCTTAACTGGAGCACGAGCACCTTTGGGGCTGTTCGAGCTGAATTGAGAACTCTAAGGAAGAGGCTGATTGAATTAAGGGGAGTACAAGATAGAGTTGGACCATCTTATGAGGAGCTTAAAATTGAACAACGGATTATTGAGCTGCGGTTTAGAGAGGAGGTGATGTGGCGTCAAAGAGCACCGATTCAGTGGCTCGCTGAGGGCGATAGGAATACCCGTTTTTTTCATCAAAAAGCATCCATTCGGCGGAAGAAAAATGGGATCCATAGATTAGTTCGTGCGGATGGCACAGTGTGCGAGGACCAGCAGCAAATTGAGCAGATGGTCTCATCCTTTTATGAGGACTTATACACATCAGAAGGTGTAACAGGCATTGAGGAGGTTTTGTCACATGTTCCTTGTAAGGTGACAAGTGCTATGAATGAAAGTCTCAGGTGCCCGTACTCTGAGAAGGAAGTTAAAACTGCGCTGTTTCAAATGTTCCCGACGAAGGCACCGGGGCCTGATGGTTTCCCGGCACATTGTTTCCAGAAATATTGGCATCTTTGTGGTGATGAGGTGACAAATATTGTTATCCGAGTGTTGAAGGGGGAAGACTCCATTGAGGAGATCAACCGGACGTTCATTGTTATCATTCCCAAGGTACAAAACCCCACTTTCCTGTCTCAGTTTCGGCCTATTAGTTTGTGCAATGTGGTGTTCAAAATTGCATCCAAAGTACTTGCTAACCGACTGAAGCAGATTCTCCCGGAAATAATCTCGGAAGAGCAATCGGCCTTTATGCCGGGTCGTCTCATTACTGACAATGTTATATCGGCCTATGAGTGCCTTCATTACATGAAAACAAATAGAAGCAAGAAGAATGCACATTGTGCAGTTAAGCTAGATATGAGGAAAGCTTATGATCGACTTGAGTGGTCCTATTTGGAAGCAATAATGAAGAAGCTGTGGCTATGCCATTCTTTTGTTGACGCTGTTATGCGTGGAGTCAGAACAGTCACTTTCTCTGTTCTCTGCAATGGAGGAAGTACCCACGAATTTGTACCATCACGTGGGATTAGGCAGGGGGATCCCATCTCCCCTTACCTCTTCCTGCTGGCGGGGGAGGGACTTTCTTGCTTGCTTAAGCATGCGTCTCGGTCGGGTGCTGTGGAAGGTATTAAAATTGCAGAGTCAGCTCCGGAGGTGAACCATTTGCTGTTTGCGGATGATTGTCTTTTATTCAGTAAGGCAACGACAGATGGAGTTGTTCACCTAAAATCTGTTTTGACGGCATATTGCAATGCATCCGGTCAAAGAATCAACAACGACAAGTCTTCCATTTATTTTGGCAAGGGCTGTAGTGAAGCTCGTAGAGGTGAAGTAAAGAATATTTTAGAAGTGCAGAATGAGTCGCTAAATGAGAAATATTTGGGACTCCCATCCGATGTTGGAAGATCAAAAAATGGTACCTTTGCATATTTGAAGGATAGATTATGGAAAAGGGTACAGGGATGGATGGAGAAAACTTTGGCTGGAAGTGGGAAAGAGGTACTGATCAAGGCTGTGGTTCAGGCCATCCCCACATATTCGATGGCGGTTTTCAAATTACCAAGGGGTTTGCTAGAGCATATGAAATCCATGGTGCGCAAATTCTGGTGGGGCAGCAAAAAGGACGAGAGGAAGACGGCATGGGTGGCTTGGGACACAATGACAATGCCTAAGTATATGGGCGGTTTGGGCTTCCGGGATATGGAGATATTTAACTTGGCATTACTTGCTAGGCAGGTGTGGAGAATTCTGACGGAACCACAATCGCTAAGCGCACGTATTCTGAAGTCAGTATACTTTCCGGACAGAGATATTATGCTGGCGGAAATTGGCAGCCACCCGTCACAGGTATGGCGCTCGCTGTGCGAAGGACGGGATATATTAAAGCAGGGCTTGATAAGGAGAATAGGCAATGGCAATTCGACAAATATTTGGCGTGATAATTGGTTGCCACGGGATCACAATCTGAGACCTATTTGCTCCACTTGTGATAATCCACCAGAGATGGTCTCAGAACTGTTGTGTCCGGTTACAAGAACATGGAATATAGAAGCGCTACAGAGATGTTTATTGCCCATGGATATTGAGGTGGTGAAGCAAATCCCGATTAGTCATGTGGCACAAGATGATTTCTGGGCATGGCATTTTGATAAGAAGGGGTTGTTCACCGTTCGGTCAGCCTACAAGATGGTGATTGACACAAAGAGACGTAGAGAGGCGTGGTTGAATGGAAGTGCTGAATCTTCAGATTTAGATGGGCAGGAGAGGAATTGGAAGAAGCTATGGCGGGTTAAAGTGCCGCCAAAACTGCACGTTTTTGCATGGAGGCTGTCGAGATGCTCTCTGCCAACGGGCGAAGAACGAGCACGCAGGAAGATGACGACGCTGCCACCATGCATGGTTTGCAACTCGGCAGTCGATTCATGGAGGCATGCCCTGCTTGAGTGCAACATGGCAAAGTGTGTGTGGGCTCTGCGGGAGGATGATGCGGTCATTCCCATGTATGGCGATGAGACCATGGATCCAAAGTTATGGTTGTTTAACTTGTGCAACACACTGAACCAAGATCAGTTTATCGAGGTCCTCGTGACTCTCTGGGCGATTTGGTGGGCAAGGCGCAAGGTGATTCATGAGAACGAGTACCAAAGCCCATTGTCCACACATCTTTTTATTAGCAGGTTTCTGGATGAAATTAGGGAACCAAGAACACCAGCTAAGCAAGCGGGACAGCGGCTACAAAGGGAAGTTCCAAATGGATTCCCCCAGCGCAAGGTGAAGCAAAGCTGAACGCAGATGGGGCCTTAGCCAAATCTGCGAACCGAGGTGCAGCCGGGGTGGTTTGCCGAGACGAAGAAGGAAAATTTCTGGGCGCTTCTGCTGTTGTCTTCGATGGGGTAATGAGTCCGCAGATGATTGAAGCATATGCTTGCAAAGAAGCGTTTGCACTAGGAGAAGATCTGAGCCTTGCTAGGATTCGAGTTGCGTCGGACTGCCTGGAGCTGGTCAAAGATCTACACATGGAAAACAACAGAGGAGATTATTGTATGATTCTTCGTGAGATCAAGGCTACCAAGCTAAAGTTTTTGGCATGCGAAATATGCCATGAGCAGCGCATATGTAATGAGGAGGCTCACAGTTTAGCTAGAATGGCGACCTCGCTTGAGGTCGGCCGGCATGTTTGGTTATGTAATCCTCCTCCCAACATTTGTATTCCTTTGAACCTTGAAGTTTGAATAAAGTGCGCTGTTCTTCTCAAAAAAAAAAAAGTAGTAGACAGTAGAGGCCATGCCATGAACGGCTGTAAATGCGTGGCCAGCGCTGCCTCTTTTTCTTCCTCGCGCAGTTGCGTGGCAAGCGCATCGTGCCGCCCGCGGACAACTCTAATGGCGCGGCCTCTCAGGCGTCAGCCGTCCGTCTATTTTCGTCCATGAAAATTGCGTATCTGCGCTCCCCTCCACTACTGTCTGTCCATGTGCATGTGTGCTCAGCCGTCAGCCGCCGTCGTTCGTATCTGCGCACCTCCTCTGCTGTAGTCCGTCCATGTCTGCTCAGACGTCATCCGCCAGACGCCCCCCATCTATTGCCGTTCATGGCTTCTCCTCTGCTGTTGTCCCGTCTGTTTGCTCAAACGTCCGTTGTCTGTCCCTTTCCGTTCTTAGTTAGCTTCTCTTTCTGTCCCATCTCTGTCACCTCACCGTCTGTTGATTCTCGCAGTCGCATATGTATATAAGTCGATGGGATTTGGTCTAAAAGAGCGATGTGGGACTATTAATGAACAAACGAATCCTACAATTCAACAGAGCATTGAGCTAGCTCAGCTGGTGGCAAGTTTAATGGCTAGAGGCAAGGTCGTGGGTTCGATACGTACACGTGCATATCTTTTTGGAAACCCGGGGCTCGCGGCCCACGAGATTATTTCTGTGGCCTAGGTGGATTTTCGTGGCCTGCCGGACGCTTTGATTGGAATTAGTACCACATCGCCCCTTTATTATTATTATTATTATTATTATATATATAGATTAGCCCGTGCTGGGTCCATCTCTCTCCACCGTACCATCATTGAAGCTACTATAGAACAAATCTAGATGTGCTTACTTCTTTTTTTTTTTGCGGGGAAAAAGGAAGATTTCTATTACTTATAAGGTGGCAAATCAGCCACAACCAGGTTTACAAAGTCGCTCATACACCAGCCCAACCAAACAGCAGTACGTGGCAAACTACGACCATACGTAGCTAAAGCATGCCTAACTTTATTCTGTGAACGACTAATAGCAGTAATCGAAATCTCCCTAGGGTCATCCCTGATCATCCTCTGAATCTCCTCGACGAGTACACGAGATGACGACCGGTCCGCCGACCTAGCGTTCAGCATCGTGACCGCTTCGGTACTGTCCATCTCAACAGCAATGGGCCGGTCTGTGCGGTGTAGGGCAAGCTCAAGTTCTTCCCTGCACGCCGCGAGTTCAGCATCTAGACTGTTATCACATGTACGAATCTCGCGACATGCGGTGAAAATAACTTCACCCCTGTCCGAGCGCAACACCATGCCACCCCCTGCATCTCCTGTTGCTGGCACATAGCTCCCATCCACATTAAGTTTGGCCCATCCAGGACGCGGGAGCGCCCAACGCAGCTCTTCCTTTTGCTTCACCTCCTTAGGCCTAGCCGCAGCACCCATCTGGACGACCATCTTGCCCCTCTCCATATCTCCTTGAGGGCACTGATGGATACACAAAAGGGAATTTATATAACCATGGAGGAATCTTCGAGAGGCTTCGGTCGGTGGAGGGCGTTTTCCATGGGTTACTTCGTTACGCACGTACCACGCACGCCACATGGTCATGAGCACAACCATGCGTGCGGTATCCTGGAGAGGTTCCAACAGCGAGAACAACCATTCCGGACCTGTGTTGGCTTTGCTCTCCACCTTTGGGATGGGCCAGTCCATCGCCATAGCTCTCCATAGCTCCATTGCGAGGGGGCACCTGCACATCGCGTGGAATCCGTCCTCTCGTTCCACACCACAAAGGGGACACACATCAGTAAGCTCGAGGTGACGAGAAAATTTATTAGCCCAAGTTGCAAGCGAGTTGGACACGAGCCTCCAAGCGAAGACGCGTACCTTAGGGGGAGCAGGGCACCCCCATATGGTCTTCCAGATGGCGCGACGACCATCCGGTGCCCTGCTCGTGGCGGTCGCCAATGGACGCTCGCGCTCGTCCATGGCAAGGCGGTAGGCGGAGCGAACGGTGAAGATACCGCTCTTCTCCGGACCCCATGCGATAATATCATCAGTGATGCGAGCGGACGTGTGGATGTTGGTGATGGTATGCACGTCCACCGGGAGAAAGTACCGCCGTAGCACATCCTGGCGTCATGCACCAGAGCCATCTAGGAGCCCCGCCACTCGCCGGAGTCTGCACGTCCCCTGTTGTGTGATAGGTTGGCCCGTCGGCTGCGTGGGCAGCCAGCGATCCCGCCATATGCGGATGCTCTGTCCGTTGCCCACTCGCTAGACAAGGCCCTTTTTCAGGAGCTCGAGGCCATATTGAATGGCCTGCCATGTGGGCGACGCATTCCCAGAGAAGATCGTATCCTCGAGGCGTCCCTCCGGGTAGTACTTGGCCTTTAAAAACCTGCGCACACAGACTGTTAGGATTAATTAAGAGTCTCCATGCCTGCCGCGCGAGGAGGGCTTGGTTAAAGAGACGGAAGTCTCTAAACCCTAGCCCGCCCCTCATCTTGTGAGCCTGATGTTGAAACCATAGGACCGTCTAGGCTAGGGTTTTGGAGTAGCTCGGTGTATCTATTCACTGTCTATGCATTGGAGAGGGGAGTCATAGAGAGATGAGAGGAGAAGGGGTGACTACCTTCTCCCTGAGCCGACGAACTCCCGGTGCCGGCCATGGCGGCGAGTGGACGGCGGCGGTGAGGAGGCAGAAGGGTGGCGGTGCTTCTCGTCACTTCTGCGCAAGACCTAGATCGGTAGGTTGTGTCGGTGGGGTGTGCAGCAACGCGACGAACCTTGTGTTGTGAGCCGCCGGCCCCCACCTCTTTATATAGCGCAGGTGACAGGGGCCCGTCAACCATAGTGGGTTGGGCGCCCCCGATCAGGGCGCGGATCTAAGGGCCCGGTGGGCCGTTGGGCCCACACGGGAGGAGATCAACCTAACATTCTCCCCCTTGATCTCAACTTTTCTGTTAACCATATACTTTTTACTTTACTCGTTTCATCACAGATCAATACATAGAACATGTTTCATCGTCACAGCTCAATTGCCGATAGAATCAGACAGCTACAACATACCTCTCTGTTTTGAAACAAATTTTGTTCCTTTTGGGCCTCTCATGATCCAGGAATCATAGGCTTTCCCTTAAACCCATGCCGGCTAAGTGTTCCTTGAACACATTGGGTGGTAAGCCTTTCGTAAGCGGATCCGCAAGCATATCCTTTGTCCTTATATGCTCGAGACTTATAGTGTGATCCTGGATTTTATCTTTCACAACATAATACTTTATCTCTATTGTTTTGGCAGCATTACTCGACTTGTTGTTGTGAGCACAGAATACTGCGGGCTGGTTGTCACACTACATCTTTAGTGGTTTGTCAATGCAATCTACCACTTTCAAGTCGGGTATAAATTTCTTTAACCATATCGCCTGCCCCGTGGCCTCATAACATGCTATGAATTCTGCATACATCGTGGACGATGCAACTATTGACTGTTTGGAGCTTCTCCACGAAATAGCCCCTCCAGCGAGAGTGAACACGTATCCAGACGTGGATTTTCTATCATCTCTGTCCCCCGCAAAATCTGCGTCTGAATACCCTCTTATCTATAGGGAATCAGATCTCCTGTATGTTAGCATGTGGGCCTTCGTGCCTTGCGCATAACGCAATGCTTTCTTTACCATCTTCCAGTGCTCTGCGCCTGGATTCTCTTGATATCTACCGAGTACCCCGGTGACAAAAGCTAAGTCAGGGCGAGTGCACACTTGTGCATACTGTAAACTTCCAACAGCCGAAGCATATGGTACTGCTTTCATTTAATCGATCTCGTACTGGTTCTTGGGACATTGGAATTTCCCAAAACTGTCGCCCTTGACTATAGGAGCAGGTGTGGCTTTACTCGCATGCATATTATACTTTTTAAGAACCCTTTCTAAATATGCCTTCTGCGATAGTCCTAAAACTCCATTTTTCCTATCTCGGTGAATCTCTATGCCCAAAATATATGATGCTTCACCAAGATCTGTTATATCAAAATTTGAGGACAAGAACTTCTTTGTTTCTTGCAGCAGACTAACATCACTGCTAGCAAGCAAGATATCATCCACATACAAGATTAGGAAAATATATTTCCCATTTTTTAACTTTGCATAAATGCAATTATCCTCAATATTTTCTTTAAATCCAAATCTTTTAATTGTCTCATTAAACTTTAGATACCACTGTCTAGAGGCTTGCCTTAATCCATAAATAGATTTCTTCAGGCGGCATCCCATATCTTCCTTGCCTTCCATGATAAAACCCTTGGGTTGTTTCATGTAAACTTTTTCTTTTAAATCCCCGTTGAGAAATGCCGTCTTTACATCCATTTGATGTAACTCTAAATCAAAATGTGCTACTAATGCCATTATGATTCTGAAGGAATCCTTACATGAGACTGGAGAAAATGTCTCATTGTAATCTATCCCTTCTCTTTGTGTAAATCCTTTTGCCACAAGTCGTGCTTTATGTTTTTCTACATTCCCTTTAGAGTCATACTTAGTTTTGTAGACCCATTTACAGCCTACTGTTTTGGCTCCTTTAGGAATTTCCTCTAAGTCCCAAACATCTTTGGAACTCATCGATTTCATCTCGTTTTCCATTGCCTCCAGCCACTTTGATGAGTGAGGACTTTTCATAGCTTCTTCATATGAAGTGGGATCACCTTCCATATGAACTATTTCTGTGTTATAAACTTTAAAGTCAGTAGAAATAGCTGACTTTCTTGGTCTTGTAGACCTTCTAAGGGCCTCACCCCTAGGCTCATTATGTGCCTCACCTTCCGGCACATCTTCTAAAAATGGCTGCTGCACCTCCCTTCATGCTCAACGACGGGTCCAGTCGGCTCTTGACGGACAGGTTCCGGATTTTCTCCCATAGTTGTCATGGGTGGAGTTACAACAGGTGCTTGCACCACAACCTCAGGGATTGTCGATGCAGGTACAACAGGTAGTGAGAAAAATGGCTCCTGAATCATCGGATTAGGTGCATGCACCCTCTTCTCCTCAACATCAATTTTCCGATCTACCATGCTCCCCCTCATCATATCGTCCTCTAAGAAGACTGCATGTCTTGTTTCTACAAACTTTGTGTATCTGTCTGTACAGTAGAAACGAAAACCCTTTGATCTATCAGGATAGCCAATGAAGTGGCAACTGACTATTTTGGGATCTAACTTTGCAATATTTGGATTAAACACTTTGGCCTCAGCGGGGCTCCCCCACACCCTTAAGTGTTGTAGGGAGGGCACTCTTCCTGTCCACAATTCGTATGGTGTTTTGGGCACCGACTTGCTTGGTACTCTATTGAGAATATGAATGGCGGTTTTAAGCGCCTCCATCCATAACCCCAATGGCAAGGTGGAGTAACTCATCATGCTGCGCACCATATCCATAAGAGTACGGTTGCGCCTTTCAGCTACTCCATTTTGCTGAGGCTCGCCCGGCATTGAATACTGAGCTACTATGCCAGTCTCCTGCAAGAACTTTGCAAAAGGTCCAGGGACTTGGCCATATGGAGTGTGCCGACCGTAGTACTCTCCCCCACGGTCAGATCTTACTATCTTTATTCTTTTATCATGTTGATTTTCAACTTCAGCTTTGAATATCTTAAATTTATCCAACGCTTCAGACCTTTCTTTGATTGGATAAATATAACCATATCGGGAGTAATCGTCTGTGAATGTTATGAACGAGTCATAGCCATCCACACTTTTCACAGGAAATGGTCCACAAATGTCAGTGTGAATGATTTCGAGTGTACCTGTGCTACGGTTTGCACCCTTTTTGATTTGTTTTACATACTTTCCTTTAATGCAATCTATGCATTGCTCTATGTCTGAGAACTCTAATGGAGGAAGAATTTCATTTTTAACTAGTCTTTCTATTCTCCCCCTCGAAATATGGCCCAAGCGACAGTGCCATAATTTCGATGAGTCATGAGTTCTCTTTCTTTTCTTTTGTTCTTTATCCGACGCGGAAACATGCTCATTCACATTACACACAGAATGCACTTTTTCACTTAGTGATAATAAATAAAGCTCATTGTGCAGGAAAGCAACACCCACATGAGTATTATTAAACCATATGGCACACTTGCCATGTCCAAAATGACATTCATAATGACCTTTATCCAAACATGAAACACTAATCAAGTTTCTGTGTAATGAAGGAACATATAAAACATCTGTAAGCAGAAGGTTGAATCCATTAGCTAACTCCAGGGAGATGTCGCCGACAGCTTCAACTTCTGCTTTAACTCCATTTGCAACTTCAATGCATCTTTCGCTTCTTAGCGTAGTCCGCGTCGAATGGAATCCCTGTAATGAATTTGCAACATGAACAATTGCTCCTGAGTCAATCCACCAAGTAGATTTCGAAAACTGTGTATACAAGGATTCATTTACAAAGGAAACAACGTTGTTACCTCTCTTTGCCATTATTGACTTTAGCCAAACAGGGCAATCTTTCTTGTAGTGCCCAGTCTGCTTACAATGGAGACATGTATCTTTGTCCACTGGGAAAGAGTTTTGCTGATGCTGATATTGAGCTTTGCCATGTGGCTTTGAAGGGGAACCTTTTCCACCTTGATTGTAGTTCTTTTTCTTATTATCCTTCACATAGTTCAGAGAACCACCATGTGAGGTTTTAAGTCTTTCCTCTTCTTGCACACACATGACTATAGTCTTTTCAATGTCCCATTTTTCAGGTGACATGTTGTAGTTGACAACAAAGGTGTCAAACTCTTTTGGCAGTGAAGCCATAACCAGATGAACAAGGAGTGCAGGCTTGAGTTCCAAATCTGCATCCATGGGTTTAAGCTTTGCTGCCATATTGCTCATCCTGAGGATGTGCTCTCTTATGCCATGTCCACCGCCTGTGTACTTTTCTGTCACCAGCTGCTTTAGCAACTGGGTAGCATATATCTTTGAAGAACCAGTGAACTGGCTCTTTATCTTTTCAAGAAACTCCCCTACGGAAGTACACTTTGCAATTGAGCCCACAATAGCGTTCTCAATTGTGTTCTTTATGAAAGCCATGCACTTTTTATTGGCGGTGAGCCACTTTTGGTTTTCGAGGGTATATGACATCTCCACTGGAGCATGATCCCTCTCCTTTTTCGCCCAAGCAGCATCATCATCTTTTGCACCTCTGACTGGCGCTGGTGGTTTGACCGGATGTGGGGTGTCCACAACCCAGTCCACCTCAGCACAAACGAAGGCTAAGTCAACTTTCTTTCTCCACTCAGTGTAGTTATCGCCTCTGATGGTGGGAACATCCTTGAGGCAACTCATCAAGTGGAAACCTCCCGAAATCACAATGAAGTGAGATCGTAACAACAATTGCATCCATTAATCCAACGTTGGTCAAAATTAAAACATACAACTGTTTGTGCAATTTAAACTATATCACCGTTGGGTAGAAAATAGAAATAAATGCACATATTACAACAGTAAATTATGATTATGTTATTAACAACGTTGGTCATAAAATAACAGAATCATAATTATTTTAATAATCACTTTAACATGCTCTTAAAAAATTTAATTTTCACTTTAGTTCTATTTACTTTTAAAAGAGCACTTTTATTTATTTTGCAGCGGAAAACCTGAATGCAAATTCATGAACTTTATTCTTTTCAGAAATATTTCTTTTACTTTTCTATTTTCTAAACAAAAAATTCTTTGAATGATTTTTGAATAGAAAAAACTGTATGAGAGGGCACTGAAACTGTTCTGTGCGCGCGCGCCGCTCGCGGCTTACGGCCTGCTGGGCGAGCTTCGCTCGGCCGCCCGAGCTCCTCGGCCCACGGCCCACCGCGGCAATGCGCGCCAGCCGCTCGCCCCTGGCCGTCGGATGCGATCGGACGGTTGTCCGCGCTCCTCGCCAGAACAAACCCGGCCCGAGTTGCACCCCGACCGAAACCCTAGCCCCATTCAGTTCTTTTCCTCCTCGCTCCTGTCCCGCTCGACGGCGGCGGCCTGTGGGAGAAAAGCTCCCGACGCCGGCGGCCTGCCGGCGACGGCGGCATCCCCACGGCGGCGAGGCTCTCCTCCTTCCTTTTCTCTTCTTCTCTCTCCCATCCACGGCCACCTAGCAGAGATAGAGAGTGAAGCTCGACGGCCTCCTCTGTGCCCTTTGTGCCGGCGTGCGCGAGAATGAGAAGACGGCGCCCCTGCTGGCCCCTTTGCCGGCGTGCGCGAGCACCTCGAGGGTGAACGCGCCGCCGTCAAATGGCTCAGTGGTGGTGCCCTTTTCCCCGGTAGGGGTTGTGTTCTTCTTCCGGGTGCCTCGCTAGGCGATGCGTGCCAGGATCGAGAGGAACGGCGCGGCACAGCGGCGGCGCTCTCTTTTCTGTGACATCTTTTTATTTGCTTTTGATTTGCTTTTGCTTTGTTTTCTACCCAAAAGACCTATGCCTAGTTTGCAGCTGATACCAATGTTGAAACCATAGGACCGTCTAGGCTAGGGTTTTGGAGTAGATTGGTGTATCTATTCACTGTCTATGCATTGGAGAGGGGAGTCACAGAGAGATGAGAGGAGGAGGGGTGACTACCTTCTCCCTGAGCCGACGAACTCCCGGTGCCGGCCATGGCGGCGAGTGGACGGCGGCGGTGAGGAGGCAGAAGGGTGGCGGTGCTTCCCGTCACTTCTGCGCAAGACCTAGATCGGTAGGTTGTGTCGGTGGGGTGTGCGGCAACGCGACGAACCTCGTGTGGCAAGCCGCCGGCCCCCACCTCTTTATATAGCGCAGGTGACAGGGGCCCGTCAACCATAGTGGGTTGGGCGCCCTCGATCAGGGCGCGGATCTAAGGGCCCGGTGGGCCGTTGGGCCCACACGGGAGGAGATCAACCTAACACCTGAATCTTTGGCCAAGCCATCCAGTGAGTTTTCCGTTTGCCCTCTTTGGAGCCCCACCAAAAGTTTCATATCATCCTGTTCAGATCATCACATACTGACATCGGCAGCTTAAAAACGCCCATAATATAAGTGGGGATCGCCTGCGCCACAGCTTTAATCATGATTTCCTTGCCTGCTAGAGAAAGTGTGTCTCCCCATGCAATAATCCTCTTCAGAAGTCTTGATTGCAAGTTCTGAAATTTTCCTCTCTTCATGCGCCCATCCGGGGTAGGGAGGCCTAGGTATTTCTCCTCAAAAGTGGCCAAAGCAACATTCAAAACTGTACGTACCCTTTCCTGGTTGAAGTCCGAGCAAGACTTCCCAAACAATACACTACATTTTTGCGGATTTATGCACCGGCCTGTAGCTCTCTCATAAGTAAGAAGCACGTCATGTACCTTACGCGCTTGTTCCTCCTCTGCTTTAAAGAATAACAAAGTGTCGTCTGCGAACAATAGGTGAGATATACCTGGGGCTCTGCGGCAGACTTTCAAAGGGGTATAATCACCCTTCTGCTCACCATCCTTTAACAAAGCCGAGAGACCGTCAGCCACAAAGAGGAATAGAAATGGGGAGAGAGGATCACCTTGCCGAAGCCCTCGCGATGGTGCAAATGAATCCAAGAGGGTACCGTTAAATTTAACTGTATATCTCACCGAGGTGACGCATGTCATAATCCAGTTCACCCAACGGCGAGCGAAACCCATCTTTTGCATCATTCGCTTCAAGAAGATCCAATCAACCCTGTCATAAGCTTTAGACAAGTCCAATTTATAAGCACAAAAACTTTTGTCTGGATTCTTTTCCTACTGAATATAGTGAGTGCACTCAAAGGCAAGTAATGCATTATCAGTAATCATCCGTCCCGGAACAAAGGCACTCTGCTCTGGAGAAATGATATCATCCAGAATAGGGCGTAGCCGGTTTACCAAACACTTTGCCACTACCTTGTAAATGACGTTGCATAAACTGATAGGCCGGAACTCCGTGAGCCGCTCAGGGTTATCTACCTTGGGGATGAGAACAATTGACATGTTGTTCACCCCTTCAGGCATAATACCAGTACGAAAAAATTCCTTGACCCCAGCAATAACTTGCTCTCTCATAACAGCCCAGTTCCTCTGGAAAAAGCGTGCAGGGAATCCGTCCGGCCCCGGTGCCTTGAGGGGCCCAATCTGAAACAATGCATCTGATATTTCCTTGTCCGTGAAATCTGCACACAGCCCATCGTTCATGTGGTCAGTAACACGGGTATTGATTAAATTAATCACCGGATCCGCATAAAGAGTTGAATCAGCAGTAAACAGATTAGTGAAATAAGATGTTGCCATTGCAGCCATGGCGTCATGGTCCTTATGCACCACTCCTGCATCATCCACAAGTGACTTAATCCGATTTTTCCGTGCCCGCCATACCGCTTTGCGATGAAAAAACTGCGTGTTGCGGTCACCTTCCCGCAGCCAAGAAATACGAGACCTTTGCATCCAAAGCATCTCTTCCCGGTATAAGAGTTCATTCATCCGGTCCGTTTCCGCTCTAATCTCCTTCCTGTCTGCATTCATAGACATAAGCTCCTCTAAACGAGAACGAGATTTATTAATATCCTTGATAACATTACCAAACTTTTTACGACTCCATTGCTGCAGTTGTTTCATCATGTTACCCAGACCAGCAGCTATGTCACCCAGATTAAGCATTGAACCCAAACTAGTCCATGCATTCATAATTACCTCTGGGAGAGTATGATCTCTCTCCCACATAACCTCATACTGGCGGCATCTCCTCCCCGATATCTGCACTGGCTCCTCCAAGGCGCACCGAAGCAGAATGGGGAGGTGGTCCGAGCTGGGGGCCACGAGGTGCTCCACCTTGGCGTGACCAAAAATATCTCTCCAGGAGTTGTTTGCCACTGCACGGTCAAGGCGAACCTTGACGTTCGCCCGCCCTCCTCGGCGATTGTCATACGTGTAAGGAAGGTCTGCAAAACCAAGGTCTCCCAACCCACAAACTTTAAGAACATCACGAAAATCAATCATCTGACCTGCTCCACGTGGGGTTTCGGAGAAGTGCTCAAAACTCCACATGGCTTCATTAAAATCGCCGATGACCACCCACGGCATGTCGGTCTGTTGATGAAGATCCCGTAGGGATGACCACATGCGATGACGGTCCTCCGTACGGGGTTCGCCGTAGACACAAGTGAGCCTCCAGGGTGGCTCACCCGCCCCACCATTCACATACGCATCGATATATCTTTCATTTATTGTTTTTACATCAAGACTCAACGACTCGTGCCAATACAAGGCAAGCCCACCACTAAGACCAACACTATTAGATGTGCTTCCTTCTGATGAAATAACATGATTTATTTTCCTGTTTCTTGGATTGTGGTAAATTTATTGCCCACAGGAAATCAGCATGAAATTTCATGGTTTGAATTAAACCTCTATCCAAGATGTTTGAGTGTAAGCATTGTGCAAGACTATATCTAATTTCCTGCCTGTTAATTCATAATGATGATGTCTCTGAATTTGCATTTTGTCATTTGATAGGTGATGTATGATGCTTTCTGGTAAATCCTTGTTAACACTCTTCTCTCATGAATGTGATCAGGTGCATCAGGCTCGCCTAATTCTTCTTTGTTGCCAAACATGGCGGCCCTTCGAGTAGAGGCTTGTGAATATTTCATTAATGCACCATGTATACAATCTACAATGACAATTCATGTCTCCTGTTACATGTTTATGTTTGCTGCTGTTTATTATCCGTCTTGATAGTACTGATTAGTTGTATTTACTACATACATTGTTGTGTATGTTGTCATACAAGCCAATTTGTATCCGTGAACCTTGCTTTTACCGAGTATATATGAGATTTCCCTTGAGTACCGACTATATGATTATGTTTAAGCAAATTTAATATGTTTTGTGTGGCCATATATTTATGAAAAATTCTATCATTTTATTGTACAAATAGACGGGCGCGGCAACGTACGCTATCAATGATTTACTATATATGTATCATATGCTCTCTCCCTGTACACGGGAAACTGATCGATGTAACAAGCGTGACCATATGCGCGTCACCTATCCAGCTCTTGATTTTTCTTGGGCAAGTTTTGGGGGTGCAACATTAAATATGTAATTTGGGTACATACAGTACAACTCATCCATTGCACTATTTTTCAGATTTGATGATTCGTTCCTTACACCATGCTACAATCTGTCAACTGCATAACGGTTCGTTATTTGCTTCCTCCATGAATGTCTAGAGTTGTGGGGCTTTTATTAAAGCTAGATGTGATTTATATCCCCTCCAAGATCAGTGGCGGAGTGTCGGCAGGACAATTCCGGGTCTTGGCCCCCCTTCCTAGAGGAATTTTTGCCAAATATGCTTATTTATCTGCTAATCGCTCTACTGATCCTCCGGCTCTCTGATCACCCTAGCCTTTTCTATGTCATAATACACTCATTTGCCCACCCCCCCCCCCCCCCCCCCCCCCCCCCCCCCCAATATTTGATTCACACTCCGCCACTTTCCAAGATATCATCGCGTGAGAGAATGGTGAATACATGGAAGCGCAGGAAAAACTGTAATTATCATACAACTTGTACAATCTAATCCTAGTCTACATTTGATGTATAGCATCATGTATCAAAGGGAGTTTGGAAAGGAGACCAGGGACTCGGGTGTATCACCTGTGTTTCCATCTCTTCTCTTCTTCCGATGAACATATACTCCCTCTGTCCCATATTAGTTGTCGCTCAAATGGATCTATCTAGCACTAATATTGGGATGGAGGGAGTATATAATTGTCAGTGCCATGCAGAGGTAGATATCAACTTCCTCTTCTTCCAGCCCAGAAGCATTGCTCCATCCTTCTCCTCTAGCGTGTACTTGTCAGAGTAGAATGACGTGAAGCTTCTTTATCACCGAGTTCACGTACGTACTCAGTGGGTAAGGCTTGAAACCAGCCATGCTCAGCCTCGATTTCCACTTGCCAAGGAGTTCATGCCTCTCCACTCTGTCTTCCCCCTCGCATGCGATAATGTTCACGATATCCTTGGCCAGGCAGTGTTGCTCCACACCTATCCTCTCTTTGCTGTCTCGAGGCAAGTTGGCGTCGATAGACTCGAACATGGCACAGTAGTAATCCATGGTCTCGACAAACCTGGTCAAGAAACGTGTCGTGTTGGTGTGCGACTCCTGCTCCACCAACGTAGTCACCTTTGGCTTTGGGAACAACCCTTTCACCATCCGGAGCAACCCATCCCGTGGATTGTTGACATCCACGCTCTCATCTGGGATATGGTGTAGCTGAAGTGTGAAGTTGACGGCAAGTGCTTCACCTGGTCTGATCTCAAGCATTCCTTCTGTGACTTGAGTAGCATAGACAGGTAGAGGTGTAAACTCCAGAGGTATATTGAATCCTTTAGACATGGTTTCCAGCATGTTCCCAACAATTTCCAGACCTTCACCTCGGGCATACTCCGACACCGGGTCATCGATTCCAGTGATCCGCACATGAGGTGGACCCCCAGGCCTTGCAGCTAGAGCTTGTATCAGTGAAATCCACTGAGTCCCTTGAGCGATCTGAAAATCAATTATGTGGATGTTGTCCTCAGTCCTCAGTGCCTCTGCAATCGCCCCATTAGCTGCCATGTATCCAAACTTGAAGTAAGGACAGATATCGTATAAAATCTTCATGTAGGAGAGAAGCTCCTTGCTCTCGGGCTTGCAGCATTTCAGAGCACGGTAGATGTTTGTACCGGAGTTTCCGTGTCTTGCAACCAAACCCTCTAGTAGGTAAGCACCTAGACGCTGGATTGGTTCCCCGCTGATCGAAACGGTCCCACGAGTTACCTGAACAAGCTTTAGGAACTCCTGTGTCCTGTCCTCGCTTAGTGCCTCAGCACACTTGGTTAGTAGGTGCGTCACAATGAGTTGTGGATCCTCCCTTTCTTGTTTCTGTGGACGAAATTCATAGCTTCCAGATGCAAATTGTGGTTGTCGTGACCCATGGCTCCATGTCCTCGCGAGCTGAGCATGAGCAGGCTTGGTTTTGTCGAACAACTCATGCTTAGTGCTTCCAGACGCAAATTGTGGGCCAACAACTCCAGACAACGGCTGTCGTGACCCATGGCTCCATGTCCTCGCGAGCTTAGCATGAGCAGGCTTGGTTTTGTCGAACAACTCATGCTTCGTGCTTCCAGACGCAAATTGTGGGCCAACAACTCCAGGCAACGGCTGTCGTGACCCATGGCTCCATGTCCTCGCGAGCTTAGCATGAGCAGGCTTGGTTTCGTCGAACAACTCATGCTTCGTGCTTCCAGATACAAATTGTGAGCGAACAACTCCAGGCAAAGGCTGTCGTGACCAATCATGGCTCCATGTCCTCGCGAGCTGAGCATGAGCAGGCTTGGTTTCGTCGAACAACTCATGCTTCGTGCTTCCAGATGCAAATTGTGAGCGAACAACTCCAGGCAAAGGCTGTCGTGACCCATCATGGCTCCATGTCCTCGCGAGCTGAGCATGAGCAGGCTTGGTTTCGTCAACCTCATCATCAGCAGCATCAGGTGCCATCAGAAGGGTCTCAATGTCACGTAAAGTCTGTTCCATATTATGTCTTGATGTCGCTTACAATGGATCAGGTCTCACTTGGATGTTCTCTGCCTTCATGTACTTTGATTGATTGATAACTTGGTATAATAAACGAACGAACGCTGATTAGTTGTCCATGACCTGTTCCTGTACGTACATAATAACAAAAGAAAGGAAACGATGAACTGTTTATTCCATGGTAGGTGAGGTGACAGGACAAATAATCAGACTAGAAGACTTTGCTTTATCAGTGCAACCGTAAGGGCATTTCTAACCGATCCCCTAAAAGGCCATAAGGGAGTAAAAATTTCGGTTTACTCCCTTACTGCGGACCTAGCCGATCCTCTAAAACCGTTAAGGGAGTAAAATTTTTATTCCAGCTCCCTATTCTCCTAAATTATTTCCTAAATATACTCCAACTTTGGGCGGCCGAGTAAAACTCACTCTCCTCCTCCCGCGCCGCACTACCTCCCGCACCCCCCCTCCCCCGCCGCCGCCGCTACCGATGACCTCCGAGCCAGCCGGAATGGATAGCCAACACCCCCCGCTCACCCTGCCGGCCGGCCGCGCTGGCGAATCGCCGCCGGAATCTACCCACGCGCCGCCGCCGGTGCCGAAAAAAGCTTGGGGATGACAAAGAACCACCGGGTCCAAGCGCCGCCTCCAACCGCGCCAATGGTGTCCGGCGGGGCCACCACGTCTCCGGCAACGGCACGCCGCCTTCCCGCCGCACCTACCGGAGGCAAACGGGCTCGAAAACCGACGGCGGCGGTCTCGGCGCTCGCCGAGGCGGCCGCCAAGAAGAAGACGAAGAAGACCGCGGCGCCGCCTCGTCCAAGGCCTACGCCTCATGTGGCAACTCCGGCTGCCCCAACGGCGACTGCTCCGGCGCGAGTGGCGGCCGCAGGCGGCAACAAAAAACGCGGCCGCCAAGTGCTCGATGAAATGCCAACAAGGTAAAAACCTCGTGTCCCGTTGGAATTCGATAGTGATTGTTCGTGATCGGTAGTGATGGTTCATAGTGCTTGCTTTGACATTGTAGAACGGAGATGAACACGGCCGAATTCCTCGCATCGTTGGAGTCCTCGGCCACCGTTGGCCTTGATGATCTCAACTATGATGACTCGTTTTAGGATCATTCGGCCACCCAAGACACGGAGGAGGCCGAGGAGGAGGTGGTGGAGGTGGTGGCCGAGGAGGAGGTGGTGGAGCTGACCGAAGCAAGCATCAAGGCCGCAAGGACCCGCACCCAAAACTACAACCAAAAGGAAGACATTGCGCTTTGCGATGCTTGGTGTGCCATCTCTATGGATGCAACGATCGGAACGGATCAAACCAAGACCATGTTTTGGGATAGGATCACCGACTACTACAACACCTCCGTGGACGTGCGATCAAGCCGTACACAAGGTTCGCTTGGGCATCGTTGGAGCACCATCCATGATCAATGCAACCGATGGTCTGGTTGCATCGACCAAGTGAACCATGCTCCATCGAGTGGTGTGCAAGTGGCGGAGTATGGCCCCTACATCCAAGAGCTATTCAAGCATCGAAACACCAAGTTCGGCCACAAGCCCTTCCCTTTGCATCATTGCTACAAAGAGCTATGCAAGAATGAGAAGTGGATCCAAAGAATTGCGGAGACCACTCCGAAGAGGTCAAGGTTGAGCATCTCCATTGAGGACGACGACGAGGTTGATGAAGATGCCAACAATAGACTAGAAGAAAACAAGATTACAAAAGAAAGAAAGAAGAGGAATGCATTCGGTGGCACTTACAAGGATGAACTTGTGGCAATGATCGAGACGAAGAAGGTGTTGGCGGCCGAACGCAAAGAAGACAAGGTGGCGAGGTGGAATGAGCTCAAGGCCTTCGAGGATGAGAAGTGGAAGACCAAGTTGGTGGCCGAAGAGAGAAAGTTGAAGGCCGAGGAGCGTAGGCTTGCACTTGATGAGGAGAGGATTCGTGATGCGAAGAAGGCCGAAGAGCATGCTATCATGTTCATGAATCCAAACACAATGAATGAAACCGCAAGAAAGTATTGGGAGCTCACACGTGGAGAAATCTTGGCCTCTCTTCGGAATGTTGGTGGTGGCCGAGGGGGTGGTGGTGATGGTCATGGTGATGGTGGTGGTGATGGTGGCCGAGGGGGTGGTGATGGTGGTCATGGTGATGGTGATGATGGTGGTGGTGGTGATGGTGATGGTGGCCGAGAGGATGGTGATGGTGGCCGAGAGGGTGGTGGTGGGGGTGATGGTGGCCGAGGGGGTGGTGGTGATGGTCATGGTGATGGTAGTGGTGATGGTGGCCGAGGGGGTGGTGTGGTGGTCATGGTGATGGTGATGATGGTGGTGGTGGTGATGGTGATGGTGGCCGAGAGGATGATGATGGTGGCCGAGAGGGTGGTGGTGGGGGTGATGGTGGCCGAGAGCATGTCGACGTTGATTTCTTTGCCGATGACCTCGTTTGAGTGGTGGTGGCCGAGAGGGTGGTGGTGCATGCCAAAGATTGGTGCGATCCACAACATATACATGCTATGTTTGTGGTGATTTTGAATCAAACATTGTGTTTGAAGTGATGTCTTTTGGGTGAACTTCGCATGTTTAAATTTGAAAAACGCGGTGATGAAACTTTATGTTATGACGATTATTGCTATCCATGCTTTCATTTGAATGATTTTAAGATATGTATTGTGTAGAGATTGTGTTTGTGCGGCGAGTATGGAAAACGACCACAAATTTGATTTTACTCCGCTAACTATAGAGGATCAGCTAGGTGCGGCCACCGTTAGTAGAGTAAAATTTTACTTCATTAACTTTACTCTAACTTTTACTCCACTAACTTTTAAGGGATCGGTTAGAAATGCCCTAAGCATATACATATATAAATAAATCAGCGAAAAGTTTGACCGACCACTCAGACCGTATGGAACTCAAACATCTCGTACGGATCAGATTAGACGAATCATAAATTCGGCAGCTGATTTCGGCGACTGGACATCACTCACCCACCCTGCCAAAACACACCCGATCGAGAGCCCATCTCATCTCATCGCCCAACGAGAACCAAACTCCCACCAAATTCAGCCACCAAGTACGAGGACGAGAGCTCTTACCACACCTCCTCCGATCTGCATGCACAGCCGATCGACCCGCTCCCTTCTTCTCTTCTCGTATCTCTCTGACTTCTTGCTTCTTCTGGTTCTCGTGCGCGTCCTAATCCCTTCCTCTCTTTTTGGTAGTGCACGATTCTGGTCGAAGCAACCAGAAACACAGCTGTCCTGATCCCTTCCGCTTTTTGTGTTCGCGATAATTGATAGTTGTACGAGAGAGAGGAATATTTGTAGATAAAACCCAAAGTGCCACGCCCCCTCAGAGTTGTCGGCGACGTCTCCACGTCGTGACACCGTGGGCCCTGCCCCCTCAGGGTCGCGTGGGTGCTGGGTACTTTTTTTTTTATACCAGGAAACCCAGAGAGCTTCATTAGATTTCTGTTGTGAAAGTACAAAGCTCGCAGGAGGACTCTAAAGGAAGTAATATCATGACATAGTCCATGAAATTTGCAAAGAGGACCTCCATCTGAAAAAGGAAAACGCAATCAGGTCCTGCCGACTGCAGCTCAGGTCCGCTCCTACCATCGCCGGGGACCAAGCCACTTGGGATCGTAGGACCACCGCCCCTCCTTCTCCGACAGCAGGGCTCGCTGGAGTTAGAAGAGGTGGACTCCACGCTGAAGCCGAAAAACTGCCCGTCGGGACCCGGGATCAGAGATATGCAAATCTAGCCATTCCACTAGCAAATCCATATCAAATATTTCAAGCCCCTCCACACAACATACACGTTATATCCATACACACAATATGCATGCCGTGTAGGTGGAATGACAGGTAACACAATACAACTCTACGACAGAACTACAACACACATATATATATACAACAATTATGAAACGAGTAAAGTTTAACAAATTAATACAAACAAGGGTCTTACGACCAAGTTGCAGCTCACACAGCGGAAACGAAAATATACCTTAGACATGTAAGTTTAACAAATGCCTTAAGGAGGCTATGAAAAAGCAGAGGGCGGCCATAGTCATCCCAGATCACTGCCTAGGACAACCATAGCTAACTTCGCCTAGCACCAGTAGAGATCACCTGCTCCAAATGCTACTATCTGATTTGTAGCATCCGAATCAAAATAGTAAATAAAGCAAGGTGACTAACTGTAACACCCCTAAGAAATGAGCTACAGTAATCTCTTATGATCAGTGCCAAGTCATCTTGATTTACAGTGCTTGATCATCATTGATTCATATCTCATTTCAAATTCCACTTCAAATTAAAATTTGAATGGCAAGAGAAATTTAAAGTTGCACAAAAATTGCTGCAAAATAGTTCATCTTTTAGCAAAAATTCCCTACCAAATGATTGTTAAGGAAAACAACATCACCTTAATGCTAAGATGGACTATAGCAATTAATTTAGTGCCATTTCAGCATTTTTCAATGCTATTTTATTTGTGAAAAATCCATTTGAATTCATCTTGCCTCCAAACTTTTTGTGACAGAGCCTAAAAATGCAAAGGATTTAATAGGCCAAGTCCCACATTTTTCCTAAGCCTTTTGGTAGCTCTAAAAATTCCCTAACTCCCTTTGTTTATTAAATAAATGAAAATCAGAAAAGCAGAAAAAAGGGAGAAGCCTTACCTGACTTACCTGGCGCTGGCCCAAGCCGGCCCGGCACGCCAACCCCTCTCCTACCTGCTCCTGCCTTGGTGTCGCCCGCGCCATGGCCAGAGCACGGTGGCTCCGGCCGCTGCTCGCCACCTGCCGCCCCAGGCCGTCGGGAGGATAAGGGCGGCCCCCAATCACCCCCCTGGACGCCCTCCATCACCCTTCTCATCTCTCCATCGCTCGCCCACTCCCTCTCTTCCTCTCCAGTACGCCGCCGTCGCCGCGCTGTTGCTCCACCGAGGCCGCCGTGCCCTCCGTGTCGCCTGTCCGTGCCCACCGCTCCGCCTCGACGCCGCGCGTCGTTTGCCCCACCCAGCGTGCCTCGGGGAGCCCTGCAGCGACCGGATCGAGCCCCTCTTCTTCCTCGGCCGCAACTTCTTCTCCGGCGAACTCCGGCGACTTCGGCTGCTATACTAACCCTTCGCCGGGCCTCCGTGAGCCTGCTCGGTGACCCTCGCCTCTTTCCCCTCTGCTTCCCTGCTGTTTCCGCACGCGTAGACGCCGTTCCCATGGCAACCATGCTCGCCGCCGCGCGAGCTCGTCGCTGGCACGTCTCCAGTGACCTTTTGGTCACGCGGTGTTGTCCAACGTCCTCGCCGCGTTGCGTTAGGCCTTCCTGGCCACTTAGTTCGTGCGTTAGCATGCTGCAGCCGCTAGCCCGAGCTCACCCGAGCTCCTGCACCCGCTGACCTCGTCGCCGGCGACGCCACAGGCCGCCCCCGCTTGTGAAACCGTCCGGAGTGGATGCGGCTCACTCCCCTTGACTGAACGAGCTAGCGCGCGCGAAATGAGGCCATGTGGCCGTTTTCCGACGTTCGCCGGCGCGTTCCACCGCGGGAGAGGCTCGCCGGAGCAGCTCCGGCGCCGGCGCTGACCTGGCAGCCGACGTGGCTAGGCCTGGGGCCCACCTGGGTCACTACCAGTGGGCCCCCTGACCCCGTTTGACCGCGT
This sequence comes from Elymus sibiricus, assembly GCA_039707655.1. NCBI lineage: Eukaryota > Viridiplantae > Streptophyta > Magnoliopsida > Poales > Poaceae > Elymus > Elymus sibiricus. Next base: position 18,974,686 of record CM077672.1, on the reverse strand, counting down.
TAACCTTGGTCAACTCGCTGACTGGGCACCGTTGACTCTGTCAGGTGGGTCCTGCTTGTCAGATGGTTTAATTAGTGTTAAACTACTGCTAATCACACTGACACAGTGGCCCCACCGCTAGTTTAATTAGCCTAACTAATTTACTTAGCCTCTGTGTCACTGACAACATGGCCCCACCTGCCAGTTTGACTAGTCAACAGTCAACCCAGTTGACTGCTGACTGGGCTGTTGACTGTGGTCAACTGGGCCCCCTTGGCCCCACCTGTCATCCACTGCGACTAGCCCACAGTGGGTACAAAAGGTTTCTGCACTGTGCATTTTCGGATTTAATTAATTCCAGGATTTTTCAGAAATTGATTAAAATTTCAAAAATTCGTAGAAATTAATCCGTAGCTCGGATGAAAAAGTTTTCTACATGAAAGTTGATCAGAAAAATCCAACGAATCCGAATATGCCATCCATGTAGCTGTCACATGCTCACAACACTGTAAACATGGAACCTTCCCCTCCGGTTCATCTGTCTGACAGATGCCCAAAGTCGGCAAAATATTCCCAGATATTTTCCCGCTCCGTCTGTAACGTGTAGCACTGCCTTAGATCACCCCGGCATAGCTTATAGTCATGTCATGATTTGTGATTGCTTTTGTTGCCGTGTATTTATCTGTTTCTTCCCCCTCTTCTTCTTCGGTAGATCCCGGCACTAACGTGGCCCCTGAGGACTACTTCATCACCGACAACTCTTCTTTCCCGGCAAAGCTTCCAGGCAAGCAAACCCGCTTGAACATGCCTATATCGCCTATTCTTTCTCCCTCATGCTTGAATTAGAATTGCTACAATTGTTGTCCCGAAAATACCTATTCTGATGCATAGCCTATTTTTGTAACTGTTGTTGATACCATTCCTGTTATCCTATATGCTTACTATAGGTTGGTTAGTGAACCATCTGTGGCCCCTCATCCTTGTCCTAGTTGCCCCGCTTTGTTACCAGTGTCCCGATCGATGTGATCGACGGGCTGAGACCAGCACATCACCGCACACCCCCTAAGTTGTACGACTTTGCAGAGCTACCATCGAGTACCGAGGGTGATACCTCTTACCTCACTCCTGATGTTGCCTCTGTAGAATAGCTAGTCGGTTGTGGGTTACCGAGGGTGATTCCATTTTTACCACCTCCAATGATGCCTCTATCGTGCAACCCCGCAAGTGTGAATCCATCGAGGGTGATTCTTCCGGGTTCACCCTGACGGTTGCATCGAGTGGGAATCCATCGAGGGTGATTCCTCGGATTACCTTCTTGATGTTACGGACACACGGTTACCTTTATTACCTGTTGCCCCTTTTACTGTTACTGTTACAGCGGGACTGAAGGGACAGGCGGTACCACCCCGGTAGAGGTGGACCTGAGTTCCCGATAGTCTCTTGGGAAGTCGGGTTGACCTAGAGGGTACCCATGAGATAATTACGTGGCACGGACAGGCATTCCTGGCCCTTGCCGTAACTCCACGAGACGGGGCGACGGGACCACAGATCGTGGATCGCTGATTGTCACCGCGAGCTCCCAACACACTAATGGGTTAGGATATGTGATTTGAATAGGCCTCTGGCCTTTTCGCACTAACCACCACGCGGGAATAGTATGGGCACTCGGCATCGTATGTATCAGCCAAAGTTCTTCCGACGTCAGCAGTTGAGCGGCACGCGCCGAGTGGACCGCGAAAGCCTGCGTGTGTATACAGGGGCTAGGTCTGGTCCCGGCCGTCCTCGCAACGCGCAGGAGTGCAAAGGGCGATGGGCCCAAGACCCCTGAGCGCTTAGGGAGTAGACCGGCATGCTGGCCTCTCTGTTGAGCCTAGGTAGGGCTATGACGTGTCGATCAGCCGAGGCCGGGCATTGACTGAGTAAGTGTGTCCGTCCAGAGTTAATCGAGCGTGTTGGGTACGTTGGTGCACCCTTGCAGGGAAGTTTATCTATTCGAATAGCCGTGTCCACGGTAATAGGACGCTCGGAAAGTATCCCGATCTGCTACAACTAGAACTGTATACTTGTGAACTTAATTAATATGTTAGCTCCGAGATTGCTTCCTCGCAGGGAGTCGAGGAAGGATCTCTGGGCATTGCTGCTATATAATTATTACTTTATAAAATGCTAATCTACACTCTTCTAATGTTGCAAGACGCTGAAGATGCTAGTCTTCGATAGGCTAGGCCTTCCCCTCTATTCTGGCATTTCTGCAGTCTAGTCCACAGATACAACCCCCTCTTTTGATACTGATGCATATTTAGTATAGTTCTGATATAAGTCTTGCGAGTACTTTGGATGAGTACTCACGGTTGCTTTGCTACCTCTTTTCCCCATACCCGATTGCTGCGACCAGATGACGGAGCCCCGGAGCCATCTGCCCCCGCTGACGACTACTACTACCCTACTGGTGGAGCTTACTACTACGTGGAGACTGACGACCAGGAGTAGATAGGAGGCTCCCAGGCAGGAGGCCTGCGCCTTTTCGATCAGTGTCGTTGTTTTGCTCAGCCTTCTTAAGGCATACTTGTCTAATTATGTTTGTACTCAGATATCTGATGCTTCCGCTGATGCTTGTATGACTCGAGCTTATGTATTCGAGCCCTCGAGGCCCCTGGCTTGTAATATAAAGCTTGTATTTTTTGTGTGTTTAGAGTTGTGTTGTGATATCTTCCCGTGAGTCCTTAGGCTTGATCGTGTGCATTTGCATGTATGATTAGTGCACGGTCAAGCCGGGGGCATCACAAGTTGGTATCAGAGCCGACCGCCTGTAGGAAGCCCCTTTCCAACTCCTTGGCCGAAGTCGAGTCTAGTCTTTGAAAAACTGTTTTACTAACATGGTTGTGTGGCTTACGGGCCCACGTCGCCAATGGGAGGTATTAGGATCTTTTATTCCTCTTCCTTACTCTAGGACTCTGATCTCTCATCCTTTCAGGTTAAAGATTTTACTAACTCTAACTCTAGGTTCTCGTGATCACATCCACCCGGAGATTTGAATTAACCCTTCTTTGAGTCATGGGCCAGGTTCTGCTTCACAGTGTCACGGACCGCAGGATCCTTTTATCGAGGGTACCCTGCGTTGTCACTTGTAGATTCCTCGCTCCAGTGGTTTTCTCCGACGATGATGTAGCCTTTGCTATGTCTCATTGTTGTATCTCTCCACCGCGTGCCTGCGTGCCGCCTAGTGTGTCTAGCTTTCCCTTCCGAACTACTACTGCTGGCTTGTAACCGAATCTATGTATGGATCTGTATGTCATGTTTGACTAGGATGATGTATCTACTGCACTTCCTTTGTTGTGCATGTTACTTCATGAATGATTCCATACTTCTGCAATTGCTCCTTGCTAAACTACCCCCTGTTAATTTTAGCAGGATGGTTAGACCCGCAGGTCGTGGCCGTGGTGCCAACCATCCACCACCGCCCGACTATATGGCTGCAATGATGCAACAATTTAAAATGAATCGTCAATTCATGCAAGGGATAATGGACCAGTTTCCACGTCTGAACATGAACCAGCAGCCAGCCCCAATTACCTTGCAAGACTTTGTTCGCCTCAACCTTGCTATCTTCCGCAACTCAGTTCAGCCGCTTGATGCTGATGACTGGCTCCGTGACATCACATACGAGTTGGAGTCAGCCAATGTTGCCCCTGCCAACTATGTTACCTTCGCCTAGCTGCTGGAACCATTATCACCTGGTTGGAGTTCCAAGCTGCCTTCCGTGCCCGTTACATTCCTCAAGGAGTTATGGACCGGAAGAAGCGTGAGTTCCGCAACCTTACCCAGGGCAGCAAGACTGTGGAGGTCTACCAGCGGGATTTCCCTGAACTATCTCGCTATGCTGAAGAAGATATTGCTACTGATGCCCGCAGACAGGAAAAGTTCCGTGAAGGACTCAACCCTGATATCAAGCTAGCACTCCTAGTCCATGACTTTGCCGACTTTGCCACCTTGGCGAACAAGGCCATTCAGGTTGAGACTGGTCTGAAGGATCACAAGGACGCTCTCAAGCGCACCCGTGACGAGGGCTCATCTTCGGGCTCGTCCTTGCAGAAGCGCCGTATATGGATTCCTCACAGCATGTACCGCCCAGATGAACCTGCCCTAATACCGTCTTATGTTGCACCTCGTCTGCCTCCTCCTCCGCCGGGGCAGCCAAGACCTCAGGCTCCACTGCTTCAAGCTCCTGCTCCCCGTCCCAATGATGGGCTCTACTTCAAGTGTGGCCGTCCAGGTCACCCCGCCAGAGAATGCCCTCAGGATCAGAATCAGCTTGCACTTCCCTTTGCTGGCCGCGGTAACAACCAGCCCCGCAACAACAATGCCAGACCTTTTTTTGGTTGAGGTCAAGCTTACTATGTTGATCTGAATAAAGCTCAAGCCCAGCCTGCTACTGTGAAGGGTACTCCTCTTGTTATTTCAGCATCAGCTTCTGTTTTATTTGATTCGGGAGCATCGTATTCATTCATGCTAGAAGTTTTTTAATACATGCATGGCATTAAATTTGAGGAATTGAAGCGTCCCAGTCGTTCATGACTTCTAAGAGGTATTTCCAAAAGAACTTTCACGAATACCCCGATCTCTTTCCCTTCCACCTCCTAAATTCTCGGGACGAGAATTTCTTTTAGAGGAGGAGAATTGTAACACCCCTAAGAAATGAGCTACAGTAATCCCTTATGATCAGTGCCAAGTCAGCTTGATTTACAGTGCTTGATCATCATTGGTTCATATCTCATTTCAAATTCCACTTCAAATTAAAATTTGAATGGCAAGAGAAATTTGAAGTTGCACAAAAATTGCTGCAAAATAGTTCATCTTTAGCAAAAATTCCCTACCAAATGATTGTTAAGGAAAACAACATCACCTTAATGCTAAGATAGACTATAGCAATTAATTTAGTGCCATTTCAGCATTTTTCAATGCTATTTTATTTGTGAAAAATCCATTTGGACTCATCTTGCCTCCAAACCTTTTCTGGCAGAGCCTAAAAATGCAAAGGATTTAATAGGCCAAGTCCCACATTTTTCCTAAGCCTTTTGGTAGCTCTAAAAATTCCCTAACTGCCTTTGTTTATTAAATAAATGAAAAACAGAAAAGCAGAAAAAAGGGAGAAGCCTTACCTGGCTTACCTGGCGCTGGCCCAAGCCGGCCCGGCCCGCTAACCCCTCTCCGACCTGCTCCCGCCTCAGTGTCGCCCGCGCCATGGCCAGAGCACGGTGGCTCTGGCCGCTGCTCGCCACCTGCGGCCCCAGGCCGTCGAGAGGATAAGGGCGGCCCCCAACCACTCCCCCTGGACGCCCTCCATCACCCTTCTCCTCTCTCCATCGCTCGCCCACTCCCTCTTTTCCTCTCCAGTACGCCGCCGTCGCCGCGCTGTTGCTCCATCGTGGCCGCCGTGCCCTCCGCGTCGCCTCTCCGTGTCCCACCACTCCGCCTCGACGCCGCGCGTCGTTTGCCCCAACCAGCGCGCCTCGGGGAGCCCTGCAGCCACCGGATCGAGCCCCTCTTCATCCTCGGCCGCAACTTCTTCTCCAGCGAACTCTGGAGACTTCGGCTGCTACTAACGCTTCACCGGGCCTCCGTGAGCCTGCTCGGTGAGCCTCGCCTCTTTTCCCTCTGCTTCCCTGCTGTTTCCGCACGCGTAGATGCCGTTCGCATCGCAACTGAGCTCGCCACCGCGCGAGCTCGTCGCCGGCATGTCTTCGGTGAACTTTTGATCACGCGGTGTTATCCAACGTCCTCGCCGCGTTGCGTTAGGCCTTCCTGGCCACTTAGTTCGTGCGTTAGCATGCTGCAGCCGCTAGCCCGAGCTCCTGCACCCGCAGACCTCATCACCGGCGACGCCACAGGCCGCCCCCGCTCGTGAAACCGCCCGGAGTGGATGCGGCTCACTCCCCTCGAACGAACGAGCTAGCGCGCGCGAAATGAGGCCTTGTGGCCATTTTCCGACGCTCGCCGCCGCGCTCCGCGGCGGGAGAGGCTCGCCGAAGCAGCTCCGGCGCCGGCGCTGACCTGGCAGCCGACGTGGCTAGGCCTGGGGCCCACCTGGGTCACTGCCAGTGGGCCCCCTGACCCCGTTTGACCGCGTTGACCTTGGTCAATTCACTGATTGGGCACCGTTGACTCTGTCAGGTGGGTCCCGTGTGTCAGATGGTTTAATTAGTGTTAAACTACTGCTAATCACACTGACAAAGTGGCCCCATCGCTAGTTTAATTAGCCTAACTAATTTACTTAGCCTCTGTGTCACTGACAACCTGGCCCCACCTGCCAGTTTGACCAGTCAACAGTCAACCCAGTTGACTGCTGACTGGGTTGTTGACTGCGGTCAACTGGGCCCCCTTGGCCCCACCTGTCATCCTCTGCGGCTAGCCCACAGTGGGTACAAAAGGTTTCTGCACTGTGCATTTTCGGATTTAATTAATTCCAGGATTTTTTAGATATTGATAAAAACTTCGAAATTCATAGAAATTAATCCGTAGCTCGGATGAAAAAGTTTTCTACATGAAAGTTGATCAGAAAAACCCAACGAATCCGAATATGCCCACCATGTAGCTGTCACATGCTCACAACACTGCAAACATGGAACCTTCCCCTTCGGTTCATCTGTCTGACAGATGCCCAAAGTCGGAAAAATATTCCCAGATATTCTCCCGCTCCGTCTGTAACGTGTAGCACTGCGTTAGATCACGCCGGCATAGCTTATAGTCAGGGCATGATTTGTGATTGCTTTTCTTGCCGTGTATTTATCTGTTTTCCCCCTCTTCTTCTCCGGTAGATCCCGGCACTGACGTGGCCCCTGAGGACTACTTCATCACCGACAACTCTTCTTTCCCGGCAAAGCTTCCAGGCAAGCAAACCTCCTTGAACATGCCTATATCGCCTATTCTTTCTCCCTCATGCTTGCATTAGAATTGCTACAATTGTTGTCCCGAAAATACCTATTCTGATGCATAGCCTATTTTTGTAATTGCTGTTGATACCATTCCTGTTATCCTATATGCTTAGTATAGGTTGGTTAGTGAACCATCTGTGGCCCCTCATCCTTGTCCTAGTTGCCCCGCTTTGTTACCAGTGCCCCGATCGATGTGATCGACGGGCTGAGACCAGCACATCACCGCACACCCCCTAAGTTGTACGACTTTGCAGAGCTACCATCGAGTGCCGAGGGTGATACCTCTTACCTCACTCCTGATGTTGCCTCTGTAGAATAGCTAGTCGGTTGTGGGTTACCGAGGGTGATTCCTCTTTTACCACCTCCGATGATGCCTCTGTCGTGCAACCCCGCAAGTGTGAATCCATCGAGGGTGATTCCTCCGGGTTCACCTTGACGGTTGCATCGAGTGGGAATCCATCGAGGGTGATTCCTTGGATTACCTTCTTGATGTTACGGACACACGGTTACCTTTATTACCTGTTGCCCCTTTTACTGATACTGTTACTGCGGGACTGAAGGGACAGGCGGTACCACAACGGGTGAGGTGGACTTGAGTTCCCGACAGTCTCTTGGGAAGTCGGGTTGACTTGGAGGGTACCCGCGAGATAATTACGTGGCACGGCCGGGCATTCCTGGCCCTTGCCGTAAGTCCATGAGACGGGGCGACGGGACCACAGATCGGGGATCGCTGATTGTCACCGCGAGCTCCCAACACACTAATGGGTTAGGATATCTGATCTGAGTAGGCCTCTGGCCTTTTCGCACTAACCACCACGCGGGAATAGTATGGGCACTCGGCGTCGTATGTATCAGCCGAATTTCTTCAGACGTCAGCAGTTGAGCGGCACGCGCCCGGGTGGACCGCGAAAGCCTGCGTGTGTATACAGGGGCTAGGTCTGGTCCCGGCCGTCCTTGCACCGCGCAGGAGTGCAAAGGGTGATGGGCCCAAGACTCCGGAGCGCTTAGGGAGTAGACCGGCGTGCTGGCCTCTCTGTTGAGCCTAGGTAGGCTACGACGTGTCGATCAGCTGAGGCCGGGCATGAGCTGAGTAAGTGTGTCCGGCCAGAGTTAATCGAGCGTGTTGGGTAAGTTGGTGCACCCCTACAGGGAAGTTTATCTATTCGAATAGCCATGTCCACGGTAACAGGACGCTCGGAAAGTATCCCAATCTGCTACAATTAGAACTGGATACTTGTGAACTTAATTAATATGTTAGCTCTGGGATTGCTTCCTCGCAGGGAGTCGAGGAAGGATCTCTGGGCATTGCTGCTATATAATTATTACTTTACAAAATGCTAATCTACACTCATCTAATGCTGCAAGACGCTGAAGATGCTAGTCTTCGATAGGCTAGGCCTTCCCCTCTATTCCGGCATTTCTGCAGTCTAGTCCACAGATACAGCCCCCTCTTTTGATACCGATGCATATTTAGTATCGTTCGGATGTAAGTCTTGCGAGTACTTTGGATGAGTACTCACGGTTGCTTTGCTACCTCTTTTCCCCATACCCGATTGCTGCGACCAGATGACGGAGCCCCGGAGCCAGCTGCCCCTGCTGACGACTACTTCTACCCTACTGGTGGAGCTTACTACTACGTGGAGACCGACGACCAGGAGTAGATAGGAGGCTCCCAGGCAGGAGGCCTGCGCCTTTTCGATCAGTGTCGTTGTTTTGCTCAGCCTTCTTAAGGCATACTTGTCTAATTATGTCTGTACTCAGATATCTGATGCTTCCGCTGATGCTTGTATGACTCGAGCTTATGTATTCGAGCCCTCGAGGCCCCTGGCTTGTAATATAAAGCTTGTATTATTTTATTTTGTGTTTAGAGTTGTGTTGTGATATCTTCCCGTGAGTCCTTAGGCTTGATCGTGTGCATTTGCGTGTATGATTAGTGCACGGTCGAGTCGGGGGCGTCACAGTAACCAGCTGTACCTGGAAGACTTACATCGGAACTAGCTACTCATATCCATTAGTATCAAAGGAAAGGATATATGTGGACTTGTACTGCAGAAAGGCTAGAATAGACAGAGGACTACTGAACTACGACTACCAGCATCTGCTACAAGGGATAAGAGAGCGCACACGAGTCCATCTAGCTAACCACCATAACAATACACAACTATGAATCCTCCCTCGACTACCCTGCAAGGAAGCGATCCCTGGCACTCACACTCATCTTGGCAATTTTATTAGAGTAACCGTTGAAGTTTTCTATGATCCCGCAAGAATCCTCAAGTTGTCATTTACCGTGGACACGGCTATTCAAATAGATTTAACCATGCATGGGTGCACCAATGTGCCACTTAACGTCACTTGACACCCGTCCATGGGGTGCTGACAGAGGGTGATCGACATGACACTTCCCCTACGATGCAGTCTAATCCAGAAAGTGATGGTGTCCTAAATTAGGGGTCACTCACCATGTCGTCTCCCCATGGCGGTTCATCAAGGGGCTCTCCTAAGAAGGCACACGGCAATCTACAAGGAAAATCAAGAAGCATTGGCATTCAAGACAAGGACTCCTAATCCGAGGAGGACTCTTCTCCATCGACGTAGCCAACTAGGACTCCTGTTATCCTAGGCCTTCGGTACATTATATAAACCGAGGCTGGGCTAGTCGATAGATCATTAGAATCTTACACAGCAAACTCATGGTAGACATCTGTATTCTGTACCATACCCCAATCCAATAAACACAAGCAGGACGTAGGGTATTATCTCTTTAAGAGAGCCCGAACCTGAGTAAAATCATGTGTCTTTATTACCATTGTTTCAAGACACCTAGCTTAGGATCCCTACCTCGATATCTACCGGATTTGGCTCCGTCAGTGGTGGCCCATGCAGGTCCTGCTGGGTGATTGTCACGGATCGATAGGGTGATCAGGTGATATTATTGCAGTTAGATCTGTTGGATGAATTATTTTTCGTTGAGTATTATTGCTGTCGGTTCATCAAATTTTATTCGCCGATCGAGGTCGAAAGAATTTTTTAGTGGCGGCGTAACGTCGGTCGGATCAACCTGATCCGAAGATCAATTTCCGCTGCAACCGTCTTTTCGGCCGAGCTCGAGACGGTCTCCGTTGCAGGCCGTGGCGTCAAACGAAGGCGACGTACACGCACAAGTCAATTTTATTGGCCACGGCGACATCGCGTGAGTCGCTTCATAGGAATCCCGTTTGGACTTGCCCTAGGGGCGATTGGCATCATGCCATCTTCTCCTTCCTCCGGATCCCCCTCGCTCCAGTTTTCTCCTGCTTGATCTACTCCCTCTTTCTGCTTCCCCCCTTCCAGATCGTTCCATCCATTCCTCGTTCTTCCACCGCTCTTTTCGTGTTCCTTCACCTATGCTCCCCTGATTTTCTCGTCCCTGCTGGCGCCGGGATCGGACTCCCTCCCCTCTTCCAGTCCTCCATCGGTGCCTTTCTTCTCTGGATCTGCTTTATCCGTCCTCTCCTGCTGCTCCTTGTATCCGTCTGCAGCCTGCTGCTCCTCGATTCCATCTGCTGCCTGCTGCTTGTTCCTTCTACCCAGATCCCCTTTCTAATTCCAGTCCCGTGACAAGTTTCCCTCTCCACTCTTTGTTTGTGCATCGAACTTCAGTAGGAGTAAGCAAGGATTTGGACTGAACAGTTGCGCCAGCGCCTAAGGAACCATGAGATTGGTTGCCTGGAACTGCCGAGGTGTTGGCAGGGGAGGCCTTGGCAGTGAACGCATCGGCTACCTAGCTAAGCTTATGTATTCCACCAAAGCTCAGGTAACTTTCGTATCCGAGACAAAATCTTCTAAATTTAGTCCGGCGGATATTCTGAATCGTTTTAATATGGATGATTGTGTTATTATTCCTCCAAATGGGTAATCGGGTGGTCTGTGGCTTATGTGTTGGGGAACGTCGCATGGGAAACAAAAAAATTTCCTACGCACACGCAAGATCTATCCATGGTGATGAGCATCTACGAGAGGGAGAGTGAATCTACATACCCTTGTAGATCGCTAAGCGGAAGCGTTAAGAAACGCGGTTGATGTTGTCGAACGTTTCCGCGATCCAAATCGCAAGTCGTCCCTCGATCCGATCACGAACTAGTGCCGAACGGACGGCACCTCCGCGTTCAACACACGTACGGATTGATGACGCCTTCACCTCCTCGATCCAGCGAGCGATGATGAAGTAGTAGATGAGTTCCGGCAGCACGACGACGTGGTGATGGTGGTGAGGAACAATCTCTGCAGGGCTTCGCCAAGCACTACGGCGATTATGACGGGAGGAACTAGAGGGTTAGGGTTGCCGGCACACAGCTTTGGAAATCTTGATATGTCCCGTGTGCTAGCCCTTCCCCTCTATTTATATGTTGAGCCTTGGGGTCTAAACTTGGAGTAAAAGCCTCCTCCAGGTCGGTTTTGCCCGCACAAGGTCGGTTTGGCCCGCAGGGAAAGAGTCCAACTCGGATCCCAGCAGTCCCGCGTACAAGCGATAGTACCGCTCACGAGCGGTAGTACCGCTTCACAGCGGTAGTACCGCTTACGCGGTAGTACTGCCTTACCAGCGCTAGTACCGCTTAAGGCAGAAGCAAAACTTCCTTTTGCACTTTCCAATACCTCGTGGGCTTTACCCCATTGGCCTATATAAAGTGTTGCTGCACCCGAACACTTCGGTAAACATCCGGAGCCCCTTCCGGTGAATTCCGGAACCCTTCCGGAGATCAAAACACTATTATCACATATATCAATCTTTACCTCTGGACTCTTCCGGAGACCCTCGTCATGTCTGGGATCTTATCCGGGACTCCGAACAACCTTCGGTCACCAACACAATAACTCAACTATACTAACCGTCACCAAACGTTAAGTGTGTAGACCCTGCGGGTTCAAGAACTATGTAGACATGACCGAGACACCTCTACGATCAATAACCAATAGCGGGACCTGGATGCCCATATTGGCTCCTACATATTCTACGAAGATCTTTATCGGTCGAACCTCTATGTCAAGGATTCAGTTAATCCCGTATGCTGTTCCCTTTGTTCTTCGGTATGTTACTTGCCCGAGATTCGATCGTCGGTATCTCTATACCTAGTTCAATCCCGTTACCGGCAAGTCTCTTTACTCGTTCCGTAATACAAGATCTCGTGGCTAACACTTTAGTCACATTGCTTGCAAGGCTCATTGTGATGTTGTATTACCGAGTGGGCCCTGAGATACCTCTCCGTCATACGGAGTAACAAATCCCAGTCTTGATCCATGCCAACCCAATAGACACCCTCGGAGATACCTGTAGAGCATCTTTACAGTTACCCAGTTACGTTGCGACGTATGATACACACAAGGTATTCCTCCGGTGTCAGTGAGTTGCATGATCTCATGGTCATAGGAACAGATACTTGACATGCAGAAAACCATAGCAATAAACTGACACGATCATATGCTACGTTTATAGTTTGGGTCTTGTCCATCACATCATTCTCCTAATGATGTTATCCCGTTATCAAATGACATCTCATGTCCATGGCTAGGAAACCTTCACCATCTTTTGATCAACGAGCTAGTTTAACTAGAGGCTTACTAGGGACACAGTGTTGTCAATGTACCCACACATGTATTTAAGTTTCCAATTAATACAATTATAGCATGGATAATAAACGATTATCATGAACAAGGAAATATAATAATAACCAATTTATTATTGCCTCTAGGGCATATTTCCAACAGTCTCCCACTTGCACTATAGTCAATAATCTAGTTCACATCACTATGTGATTTACATTGTAATGAATCGAACACCCATGCAGTTCTGGTGTTGTTCATGTTTAGCCCTTGGAAGAGGTTTAGTCATCGGATCTGCAACATTTAGATCCATGTGTACTTTGCAAATATTTATGTCGTCCTCCTTGATGTAATCGCGGATGGAATTGAAACGTCGCTTTATGTGCCTGGTCCTCTTGTGAAATCTTGGTTCCTTGGCTAGAGCAATGGCACCAGTATTATCACAAAACAGAGTCATTGGGTTAAGCGCACTAGGCACTACTCCAAGATCTGTCATGAACTCCTTCATCCAGACACCTTCCTTCGCCGCCTCCGAGGCAGCGATGTACTCCGCTTCGCATGTAGAATCAGCTACCACGCTTTGCTTGGAACTGCACCAGCTAACCGCACCCCCGTTAAGAATAAATACGTATCCGGTTTGTGACTTAGAGTCATCCGGATCAGTGTCAAAGTTTGCATCGACGTAACCCTTTACGACGAGCTCTTGATCACCTCCATAAATGAGAAACATGTCCTTAGTCCTTTTCAGGTACTTCAGGATATTCTTGACCGCCGCCCAGTGTTCCACTCCTGGATCACTTTGAAACCTTCCGGCCATACTTATGGCAAGGCTGACATCGGGTCTTGTGCACAGCATTGCATACATGATAGAGCCTATGGCTGAAGCATAGGGGATGACACTCATCTTTTCTCTATCTTCTGCAGTCACTGGGCATTGAGTCTTACTCAACTTCACACCTTGCAAAACAGGCAAGAACCCCTTCTTGGATTGATCCATTTTGAACTTCTTCAAAACTTTGTCAAGGTATGTGCTTTGTGAAAGTCCTATTAAGCGTCTTGATCTATCTCTATAGATCTTGATGCCTAATATGAAAGCAGCTTCTCCTAGGTCCTTCATTGAAAAACTCTTGTTCAAATATTCCTTCACGCTTTCCAACATTTCTATATTGTTTCCAATCAGTAATATGTCATCCACATATAATATTAGAAACGCTATAGAGCTCCCACTCACTTTCTTGTAAATACAAGCTTCTCCGTAAACTTGTACAAACTCGAACGCTTTGATCACCTCATCAAAGTGAAGATTCCAACTCCGAGATGCTTGCACCAGTCCATAAATGGATCGCTGGAGTTTGCAAACTTTGTCAGCATTCTCTGGATCGACAAAACCTTCTGGTTGCATCATATACAACTCTTCCTTAAGGAAACCGTTAAGGAACGCTGTTTTGACATCCATCTGCCAAATTTCATAATCGAAAAAGGCAGCTATTGCTAACATGATTCTGACGGACTTAAGCATCGCTACGGGTGAGAAGGTCTCATCATAGTCAACTCCTTGAACTTGTGAAAAACCCTTTGCCACAAGTCGAGCTTTATAGACGGTGACATTACCGTCCGCGTCCGTCTTCCTCTTAAAGATCCATTTGTTCTGAATGGCCTTACGCCCTTCAGGTAATACTTCCAAAGTCCACACTTTGTTTTCATACATGGATCCCATCTCGGATTTCATGGCCTCTAACCACTTCTCGGAATCCGGGCTCATCATCGCTTCCCCATAGCTCGTAGGTTCATCGTTGTCCAACAACATGACCTCTAAGACAGGGTTGCCGTACCACTCAGGAGCAGTACGCGTCCTTGTCGACCTACGAGGTTCGATAGCAACTTGATCCAAAGCTTCATGATCATCATCATTAACTTCCTCTTCAGCTGATGTAGGCTCTACAGAAACATCTTTCTGCGCTGCGCTACTTTCAGGTTGAAGTAAAGGTTCAACAACCTCATCAAGTTCTATCTTCCTCCCACTCAATTCTTTCGAGAGAAACTCTTTCTCAAGAAATGTTCCGTTTTTAGCGACAAACACTTTGCCTTCGGATCTGAGGTAGAAGGTATACCCAACTGTCTCTTTTGGGTATCCTATGAAGACGCATTTCTCCGCTTTGGGTTCCAGCTTTTCAGGCTGAAGCTTTTTGACATAAGCATCACATCCCCAAACTTTAAGAAACGACAGTTTTGGCTTCTTGCCAAACCAAAGTTCATATGGCGTTGTCTCAACGGATTTCGATGGTGCCCTATTTAAAGTGAATGCAGCTGTCTCTAATGCATAACCCCAAAATGATAGTGGCAAATCGGCAAGAGACATCATAGATCGCACCATATCCAATAAGGTTCGATTACGACGTTCGGACACACCATTACGCTGTGGTGTTCTAGGCAGTGTCAGTTGTGAAACAATTCCACATTGTCTTAAGTGACTGCCAAACTCATAACTCAGATATTCTCCTCCTCGATCAGATCGTAGGAATTTAATCTTCTTGTTACGATGATTCTCAACTTCACTCTGAAATTGTTTGAACTTTTCAAATGTTTCAGACTTGTGTTTTATTAAGTAAATATACCCATATGTACTTAAGTCATCAGTGAAGGTGAGAAAGTAACGATAACCACCGCGCGCCTCAATGCTCATCGGACCACACACATCAGTATGTATGATTTCCAACAAGTCACTTGCCCGTTCCATTGTTCCAGAGAACGGCGTTTTAGTCATCTTGCCCATGAGGCATGGCTCACATGTGTCAAGTGATTAAAATCAAGTGACTCCAAAAGTCCATCAGCATGGAGCTTCCTCATGCGTTTTACGCCAATATGACCTAAACGGCAGTGCCACAAGAGAGTGGTATTATCATTATCAATTCTACATCTTTTGGCATCAATGTTATGAACATGTGTATCATTACTATCGAGATTCAATAAGAATAAACCCCTCACATCAGGTGCATGAACATAAAAGATATTACTCATATAAATAGAACAACCATTATTCTCTGATTTAAATGAGTAACCGTCTCGCAATAAACAAGATCCAGATATAATGTTCATGCTTAACGCAGGCACCAAATAACATTTATTTAGGTTCATCACTAATCCCGATGGTAATCGAAGAGCGAGCGTGCCGACGGCGATCACATCAACCTTGGAACCATTTCCCACGCGCATCGTCACTTCGTCCTTTGCCAGCCTCCATCTATTCCGTAGTTCCTGTTTAGAGTTGCAAATGTGAGCAACTGCACCGGTATCAAATACCCAGGCACTACAAAGAGAGTTGGTAAGGTACACATCAATAACATGTATATCATATATACCTTGTTTGTTGTTGGCCGCCTTCTTGTCAGCCAAATACTTGGGGCAGTTCCGCTTCCAGTGTCCGGTTCCCTTGCAATGAAAGCACACAGTTTCTGGTTTGGGTCCAGCCTTGGGTTTCTTCACGGGAGGAGCAACTGCTTTGCCACTCTTCTTGGAGTTACCCTTCTTACCCTTGCCATTTTTCTTGAAACTAGTGGTTTTATTGACCATCAACACTTGATGCTCCTTCTGAATTTCAGACTCAGCGGCTTTCAGCATCGCAAACAGCTCGGCGACTGACTTGTTCATCCCGCGCATGTTATAGTTCAACACGAAGCTCTTGTAGCTAGGTGGCAATGATTGAAGAACTCTGTCAGTGATAGCCTCTCGCGGAAGGGGCATGCCCAATTCAGCCAGACGGGTGCAGTACCCAGACATTCTGAGTACGTGATCACTGATAGACCCGTTCTCCTCCATCTTGCAAGCATAGAACTTATCGGAGATCTCATACCTCTCGATCCGGGCATTCTTCTGAAAGATAAACTTCAACTCCTGGAACATCTCATATGCTCCATGAAGTTCAAAACGTCTTTGAAGTCCCGATTCTAAGCCATACAATATTGCACATTGAACTATTGAGTAATCTTCAGAACGAGCCTGCCAGGCGTTCACAACGTCTAGGGACTCAACTGGAGCGGGTGGATCACCAAGCGGTGCATCAAGGACATAAGCCTTCTGGGAAGCCGTAAGGATAATCATTAGATTACGGGCCCAGTCCACAAAGTTACTTCCATCATCTTTCAACTTAGCTTTCTCTAGGAACGCATTAAAATTCAGGGGTGCTACTGCGCGAGCCATGATCTACAATATAAATATAGCAAAGACAACTTAGACTATTGTTTAAGATAATGAGTTTAGTTAATCATATTACTTAAAACTCCCACTCAGATTGACATCCCTCCGGTCATTCGAGTGTAACATGATCCAAATCCACCAACTCAAGTCCGATGATCACGTGAGTTGAGGTGGTTTCAATGGTGAACATCTTCATGTTGATCATATCTACTATATGACTCATGTTCGACCTTTCAGTCTCTTGTGTTCCGAGGCCATGTCTGTACATGCTAGGCTCGTCAAGTTTAACCCGAGTGTTCCGCATGTGCAACACTGGCTTGCACCCGTTGTATGTGAACGTAGAGTCTATCACACCCGATCATCACGTGGTGTCTCGAAACGACGAACTTTCGCAACGGTGCACACTCGGGGAGAACACAATTTATCTTGAAATTTAAGTGAGGGATCACCTTATAATGCTACCGTCGTCCTAAGCAAAATAAGATGCATAAAAGGATTAACATCACATGCAAATCATAAGTGACATGATATGGCCATGAACTTGTGCTTTTGATCTCCATCTCCAAAGCACCGGCATGATCTCCATCGTCACCGGCATGACACCATGATCTTCATCATCTTGATCTCCATCAACGTGTCGCCATAAGGTTGTCGCGCCGACTGTTGCTTCCACGACTATTGCTAACTCATAGCGATAAAGTAAAGCAAAACGGCGAAAATAATTAAAGACAACTCTATGGCTCCTGCCAGTTGCCGTACTCATCGACATGCAAGTCGTGATATTCTATACAACACATGATCATCTCATACATCACATATATCTCATCATGTAATTGGCCATATCACATCACAACATACCCTGCAAAAGCAAGTTAGACGTCCTCTAATTGTTGTTGCAAGTTTTACGTGGCTGCTATGGGTTTGCAAGAACCGTTCTTACCTACGCAAAACCACAACGTGGTGTAGTGATTGCTTTTTGATCTTCTAAAAGAACCCTCTTCATTGAAATCGATTCAACTAAAGTGAGAGAGACAGACACCCGCTAGCCATCTTTATGAAACGAAGTTACATGTCAGTTGAAGGAACCGGTCTCTCGTAAGCGTACGAGTAATGTTGGTCCGGGCCGCTTCATCTCACAATACCGCCGAATCAAGTATCAACTAGTAACGGAAAGCAATATGTATACACCCACGCCCACAACTCGTTTGTGTTCTACTCGAGATCTCATCTACGCATAGACCTAGCTCAGATGCCACTGTTGGGTTATGGCGCATGGGAAACAAAAAAAATTCCTACGCACACGCAAGATCTATCCATGGTGATGAGCATCTACGAGAGGGAGAGTGAATCTACATACCCTTGTAGATCGCTAAGCGGAAGCGTTAAGAAATGCGGTTGATGTAGTCGAACGTTTCCGCGATCCAAATCGCAAGTCGTCCCTCGATCCGATCACGAACTAGTGCCGAACGGACGGCACCTCCACGTTCAACACACGTACGGCTTGATGACGCCTTCACCTCCTCGATCCAGCGAGCGATGATGAAGTAGTAGATGAGTTCCGGCAGCACGACGGCGTGGTGATGGTGGTGAGGAACAATCTCTGCAGGGCTTCGCCAAGCACTACGGAGATTATGACGGGAGGAACTAGAGGGTTAGGGTTGCCGGCACACGGCTTGGGAAATCTTGATATGTCCCGTGTGCTAGCCCTTCCCCTCTATTTATATGTTGAGCCTTGGGGTCTAAACTTGGAGTAAAAGCCTCCTCCAGGTCGGTTTTGCCCGCACAAGGTCGGTTTGGCCCGCAGGGAAAGAGTCCAACTTGGATCCCAGCAGTCCTGCGTACAAGCGGTAGTACCGCTCACGAGCGGTAGTACCGCTTGAGCGGTAGTACCGCTTCACAGCGGTAGTACTGCCTTACCAGCGGTAGTACCGCTTAAGGCAGCAGCAAAACTTCCTTTTGCACTTTCCAATACCTCGTGGGGTTTACCCCTTTGGCCTATATAAAGTGTTGCTGCACCCGAACACTTCGGTAAACATCCGGAACCCCTTCCGGTGAATTTCGGAACGCTTCCGGAGATCAAAACACTATTATCACATATATCAATCTTTACCTCCAGACTCTTCCGGAGACCCTCGTCATGTCCGGGATCTTATCCGGGACTCCGAACAACCTTCGGTCACCAACACAATAACTCAACTATACTAACCGTCACCAAACGTTAAGTGTGTAGACCCTGCGGGTTCGTGAACTATGTAGACATGACCGAGACACCTCTACGATCAATAACCAATAGCGGGACCTGGATGCCCATATTGGCTCCTACATATTCTACGAAGATCTTTATCGGTCGAACCTCTATGTCAAGGATTCAGTTAATCCCTTTTGTTGTTCCCTTTGTTCTTCGGTATGTTACTTGCCCGAGATTCGATCGTCGGTATCTCTATACCTAGTTCAATCCCGTTACCGGCAAGTCTCTTTACTCGTTCCGTAATACAAGATCTCGTGGCTAACACTTTAGTCACATTGTTTGCAAGGCTCATTGTGATGTTGTATTACCGAGTGGGCCCTGAGATACCTCTCCGTCATACGGAGTAACAAATCCCAGTCTTGATCCATGCCAACCCAACAGACACCCTCGGAGATACCTGTAGAGCATCTTTATAGTCACCCAGTTACGTTGCGACGTTTGATACACACAAGGTATTCCTCCGGTGTCAGTGAGTTGCATGATCTCATGGTCATAGGAACAGATACTTGACATGCAGAAAACAATAGCAATAAACTGACACGATCATATGCTACGTTTATAGTTTGGGTCTTGTCCATCACATCATTCTCCTAATGATGTGATCCCGTTATCAAATGACATCTCATGTCCATGGCTAGGAAACCTTCACCATCTTTTGATCAACGAGCTAGTTTAACTAGAGGCTTACTAGGGACACAGTGTTGTCTATGTACCGACACATGTATTTAAGTTTCCAATTAATACAATTATAGCATGGATAATAAACGATTATCATGAACAAGGAAATATAATAATAACCAATTTATTATTGCCTCTAGGGCATATTTCCAACATTATGTGGACTGATGAAATGCAAGTTACTGTGCATATGTCAAATAACCATGTTATCCTTGCCACTGTTGTTAACATAGTTTCTAGAGTTCAGTTTTGCCTTGTTTGTATCTATGGTGACTCTCATCATTGTCAAACTAAACAAATTTGGGATCAGGTGGCCTCTTTTGTACATGATAATATTACCATGCCTATGCTTTGTATGGGGGACCTTAATGATATTTTATATGATATGGATAAGAGCCCCCCTTGTGTTGATCTCTTTCGTATGCGTGTTTTTCATTCTTTGATTAAGCAATGCAGGTTTTTGGTCCTTGGGTTTAGTGGTCCGGCTTACACTTGGACCAATAGACGCTACTCTTCCACTCCCATTTATGAACGCCTTGATAGATGCCTAGCGAACGCTGAATGGAGTGCTAATTATCCCACCACTAATGTTTACAATCTTCCTATCATCTTAAGTGATAATGCTCCAATTCTTATTTCCACTGAAGGTACGTACCAGAGACCTAAACTTTATTTTAAATTTTAAAACTGGTGGTTGTTCAAAAAGGACTTTAATTCGTATGCTAAAAGCAATTGGACTAACACAACAAATAAACCTTTCCATGTTAGAACCACTTGTAGGAGATATGCCCTAGAGGCAATAATAAATGTTATTATTTATCCCCATGTTCGTAATTAAGTTTATAATCCGTGCTATAACTGCTATGGTTCTCGAGTCTACAATAACCACGAGGCTCAGAGGAAGACTCATATGCACGTGTGGAATAATAAACGGTAAAATGTATTCCTAGTCTGGCCTCTAAGACTAGCTCAAGTGTTGCATGATGGTTCTGTTTTCCTGATCATGGGCATGACTATGCCGGCAATTTTGAGGGCACAACGTTAGTAGAACACTTGTGGTTGAATCGACCCGAATTGATGTTATGCTATGAGATACATTCGTCACCAGTTAATGGTTTATAACACAAAGAAAGTTAAGGTTTGCATAATTCCTTAGACCATGAGAGTATCGAGTTTCTTCATGCTTGCTTCATGAACTTTGGGGTTTGTTAAACGTCATCCGTAAATGGGTGGCTATTACGGCGGCTTATGGGTTCATGGAAAAGTATGTCAAGTAACTTGATACCTCAAGATTGGGATTTGCTCCTCTGACGATGGAGAGATATCTCTGGGCCCTCTCGGTGTAACGGTATCCACCATCGTCTGGCCAGACACAATGTGATTTGATCATAGGGATGCCGGAACATGGGAACGAGAAAAGAGAACAAGACCAGTAACGAGGTAACTGGCATAGTGGACAAGTTGTTGATCCACGGGGATGCCAATAAATCTCACCTCGGGTGTTTGTAACATATCACGAAGCAACAGGAATAGCACACGGTAACTGGAGGTTCACTCGAATATTTATTCGTGTGGGTATAGGGGACAATATGGGTGTCCACGGCTCCGATGTTGATCATTGATCGGAAAGTGTTCCGGTCATGTCTATACTTCACTGAACCTATAGGGTCACACGCTTAAGGGTCATCTATCTGCTGAATTCTAGACAGGGAGTCTGCGAGAAAGTCATCGGAAAAGTTTCGGAGACAACGGAAAAGTTTCGGAGAGAGAACACCCGAATAGTTTCGGTAAAACTGAAAAGTTGTTTCAGGGTATACCATTAGGTCAAATTGGTTTCGGCACATGCCTGGAAGTTCTTGGAGGGTGCCAGAATTGTTCTGGAAACTTCTGGGATTTTTCCGGAGAAAAAACCCGGAAAGGTTCCGGAGCTGCCGGAACCGCTTTGGTTGCTTTTCGCAGATGAAAATCACTAATCCGGAATTGTTTCGGAACGTGTCCAAAATTATTTTAGTGGGTACTGGAAATGTTCTAAGACCTACAGAAATATTTTCGGATTTAACAGTCGCGGAAAATATTTCATGAATACTGGAAACACTATTATGAATAGTGGAAACACTATTGGGAGAAAATATCTCATGAATAGTGGAAACACTATCAGGAGAAAAAACTCATGAATAGTGGAAACACTATTATGAATAGTGTAAATACTATTATGAATAGTGTGAAAATATCTGAGGGCATTTTGGTATTTTGGGAGCCACCCTACCCCTTGGGTTTTCCTATAAATAGAGGTGGAGAGGCACTCTCCACACTCACTCTTTCTCACATACACGTGCCATTGCAATGATCTGGCTTCTTCTCTCCCTCCGCGCGAAATAGTTTCGTATAGCCGCAAGGCTGTCTGGGTTCCAGTGGGAATTAGTTCTGGACGGTGAAGCCCTGCCGGATAGATGACACCGTATGTGTGCAACCCTGTAGAGAGGTCGTAGGTTCGATCCTTTTACCCGAGGGGCTGTTCGAGAGTGCCTCCCGAAGGGCTGTCTGAGTGACCGTCCGAGTTTCGAGTGTCCTCCCGAAGGGCTGTCCGAGTGACCGTCCGAGTTTCGAGCGTCCTCCCGAAGGGCTGTCCGTGACACCGTCCGAGGGACTGTCCGACTGCCTCCCGAAGGGCTGTCCGAGGGGCAGACGAGGGAGAACATCCTCGCGGTTGGGACGTTGTAAAATCCTAGCTGCGGGGATCTGCACCACCGATCGTCATCGACTCTACTTCCGCTGCGGTACGAGTCGGTAACGAAAAGATCAAACCTTGTATGCAGTCTCCATAGTGGTCCTGGGCGTACTCGCAGTTCCAGAAATTTTTGTTTTCTGCTGCGTTCCCCTACAGTGGCATCATGAGCCGTGCTATGCGTACATGCAGGTTACGATCTAGAATACATAGAGATGTATGGGTGTTGCACAATATAATTTGTAGTAGATGAGTTCTATTACTGAAAATTATTTGTGCGGGTAGCAGATGAAATCTGTTACACGATGTTCTTGTTGCTTCCCTGGAATTTGCATATTTCTGATCTTGATAACAGCATGGTGGAGTTTCAAAGTTCTGGCAATCCGCGATCCTGATTGATCAACGAAGTGCTAACAGTTCGTTGAATTCCACCATAGTTAGAGAGAAAGATGAAATTTCGCAAACGAAAGGGCAATGCAGATATGATCTGCACGGGGGTCATGCGTATGATGAAGTTAAGTATGGGGCTCAAGATTTTATGATCTCGTGCTTCATACACCCCGCAAAGTTAATCTAGTGACTTGAATAATCATACTTGATGATGGACGTTGGTAGCTTCGGTTTGTTTCGAAACCTTAGAAGCCACGTAAAATAAATTTTTGCATAAACCAATTAGAGGCGTCTAACTTGGTTTTGCAGGATGTGCACGTGATGTGGTATAGCAATGCTCATACACCCCGCGATGTTAATCTAGCGACTTGAATAATCATACTTGATGATAAAACGTAGGTAGCTTCGGTTTGTTTCGAAACCTTAGAAGCCACGTAAAATGAAATTTTGGATAAACCGATTAGAGGCGTCTAACTTGGTTTTGTAGGATGATTTGCATGTGCATATGATGTGGTATAGCAGTGATCATATTAATTTGATTATGTATGAGATGACTATATGATGTAAATTAACATGACCTGCGTGTCATGATTCGGCATGATGGCTGGAGCCATATGATTGTCACTTTAATGACCTGCGTGTCAACCATAAGTAATGTACTTATTTTATTAGCTATAGAGATAGCAATTTTATCTGGTGCATCGACAAGGTGGTGGCAATCTTCACGAAGGTGAACACCGACGCAAATGCTGAAGACGAAGAAATTAAAGACTTCTCCGTCAGAAAGGGCTATACCATATCATGCTATTATGAATTGCCTGAGATGTTTATCCCTTATGATGCACCCTTTTTGATTGTGCGGTAGTCGCTTTTTATTAGGGTGATCTCTCACTTAAAATATCAAGTAGTTAGTGTTCTCCCAAGTGTAGCACCGTCACGGCACCTATCTCTTCGGGGCATCACATGATCTCCATGGGTGCGAATGATTAGAGAAGTGTGAGGCGGGTGAGTTGAGACCTCGCAGCGAGATCACTTGGTTGTCTTGACGTTCAGGCAGGATAGTCCTGAGCTCGGAACACATGCATCGAAAGATGAACAAGAATCACATAGAGATGTGATCGGCAAGTTTGCCTACCGATTGAAGTTCGCGCCATTTGAGTTCATCTCGAACTGTGGCGTTGAATGGAAATGCGGGTCTTGAATCACTCACAGTCAATTATGAGAGATATTGATTTGAGTGGGAGCGCACTGTAGAATTAACTTGTTTAATTCTCAGTGCAATTAATTATGGACATTGTCTAAGTGTTATATGCATAATAGTTATAGAAGAATGGCTCGCGTTTCCACCTTCCCTGTTAAAATTGAATAAGTTGTTAAATATCTGGTTAAAACTTTATGGTTGGTAACATAATGTGAGGATTGTCCTCAAGAGTGCTGAGAAGGACTTTGTCCTATCGCATGCTTTCGGTATTCTCCCGCCAATACTATGGATGATGTGACTCTCGTCCTTCGATCCAAAAGCTAGAATTCCGTTACGGTCAAGTGAAATATGTTTGCTTCCATGAGACCCGAACTTCAAAAGTTTGGGATAGCTATGTGATATTCATGGAACTGAAAATTAGTTTCAGATACAAACAAAGGCTAAAAGATATGAGATATCCAAAGCAATGTTTGTTTGCAAACTATTAGTAAAAGTGTTTACTATGCATTTGACTAATATGAGAGGGATCCAGAAGAACGCCTATTATATGATGAAGGTGAATAAAACAACAACTTAAAGAGAAAGGAAATGTCCAAAGGGTGTTAGTGTGACTTACACACCTAGGAAGTCCGGGGCTAACGCCACTCTTAAGTTGAGTGCTTCTTCTGAGAGTAGGAGAAATACTGAAAGTTAAACTGTTAGAAGTATAAAGGCAAAAGGAGAGAAGACTGGAATGTCTAGCTCATGTATGAAAGTCATACAAGCTATTGATGTATAGAAGGCTGGTCAAAGAAATAGTTCTTGGGAACTGTGATTAAATTCTTAGTCACTAATTCTTGGGTATTATGAGTTGATCACAAAAGATACCCGCTCGATTGCATTCTGCTGCGACTTGATGCAAGAACTACTACGGCCTAAAAGACTTGCCGGAGTAAGGTTTAGATATGCGCTGGGAACATAGTAAAAGTTGCTATACTCAGTACATTACCTATGTATTTATTTTCATAATTCATTTTAGAGTTTTTATACACTCTAGCCCATTGCATAAAGTATTTTGCAAGAAGATTGTTCATAACTGAACTTTTGATGTTCGGTGTTATGAATAAAATAAGGGCCATGCTTCCATCATGGATGGGATGTATGTTATGAATATTGATAATAATATATTACCTCCGTATTTACTTTCATAATTCATTTTAGAGTTTTTACACACTCTAGCCCATTGCATAATGTTTGTTGCAAAAGGGTTGTTCATAAAAGAACAATTGTTGTTCAGTGTTATGAATAACATAAGGGCCATACTTCCATCATGAATGGGATGTATGTTATGAATATTGATGGTAATATGATACATCCATAACACTGACGCTAAATGTCGCAAGACTAAGAGAATACCACACATGTGTGGCACTGCATTTGGTCACATTGGAGAAACCCGCATGGAGAAATTCCATAATGATGGATTTTGAAGTCGTTTGATTATGAATCATCTGACACTTGCAACTTTCCTCCGAAAAGTGAAATGACTGAAATACCGTTCACAAGCCATAAGGAACGAGCAACGAACTTATTGGTGATCATACATTTTGATGTATGTAGTCCGATAAATGTTGTTGCTAGCACTGGATTTATCTATCTTCAGAAATGACTCAAGTAGATATATGGATATTTACTTGATGAGACATAAGTCTGGATCTTTTGAAATCATTCATAAGGTTTTCAATCTGAAGTAGAAATTATTGTAACAAGAAAATTGTGTTTCTGCAATTTGATTGCGGAAAGGAATATTTGAGTTACAAATTTAGCGATTGTCTGATGAGTTGTGAAAAGAGTTTCATAACTTACACCTCACGGAGCACCACTATGAGTGGAATATCCGTGAAGATGTAATCAAACCATTTATGACATGGTAAGATCAAATATGACATAAATCAATTTGCCATTATTCCTTTTAAAAGTAATGCTTTGGAGACTGCGGCTTTTACACTGAAAAGAGCACCATCAGATCTGTTGAAATGACGCCATGGTATGGTAACCCCAACCATGTTATGTCTTTTCTTAACATTTGGAATATGGGGCTTGTGTAAAATATTTACAAACCTATTCCAAATCAGACAAGTGCTGCTTTGTAGGTTATCCCATGTTATTGGGAATTCCTCCACCACTATACCGAGGCAAAAGGTTTTGCCACAAAACGGTATGCTTTTGAAGAAAATGGTTCTTGCAAAAAGGTGAGTGGGAGGACAGTGCAACTCGACGAGATAACAGTATCTTCGTCATCAGTTCAAAGAAAAGAAACCTTGGAAGTAATTCCATAGTTTCCTACTGCGACTGATACGGAAGCCTCTACATGAGATGTATGGACTTCGGTCAAACTTGCAACTGAACCACGTAGGCAAAACACATGCAAACCTCTCAGGTGCGCAAGCGAGATATTGTTGTTAGACAACAGTATACCTACGATACACAAGGAAGCGTTGATGGGCCCTAACTCCTGAATTGGGTAAATGCCAATATAATCCGAGATAGTTTCCATATAAATGATTCAAGATTATATCTTGATAAACCCTTCGGAAGACTTAGAGTCTAACGAACATTAATGGAACTATAAACTGATGTGGATAAAATGTTTTATCCATAAAGCTCCATTTGTTGCAATAACAAATTCAAGGAGTTGACTACGATGAGATTGTCTCACCGTAGCGATGCTTAAAGTCAGATCGGGTTAAACTAGCAATTAATACATATTTCAATCTTGAGATATGATACATGGATGCCAAAAGGATTTCTATGTGATGGAAATGCAACCTAGGACTTGCATGTGATACAGTCCGAAGTATTTTGTCAATCCAGAGGATGCTAGTAAGTATGCAAACTTCAGAGTTCCAGCAATGGACAGAAGAGAGCAAAATGGAGTTGGAATCTTCGTTTTTGATGAAATAGTCAAAAGAGTTTGATTTCATCAATGGATAACAAAGATGCTTGTGGTTATAATAAAGTAAGTGGGAGCATAATATTATTTGTAAAACTTTGTGTGCTTGACACATTGTTGATTGGAAATAATATAAATTTCTTGACACGAATTAGGACTTCATTGAAAATAGTTTTTCGATGAAGTGATTGGGCTGAATAGCCTTGATATTAGGCATATTTATCTACGAGATAGAATTGCCTAATAGGCTAAGCCAAAAAAATACATATTGACAAGATGCTGAAACAGTTTAGCATAAGAACGTCAAGGAGTGATTCATGCCGAAGTCACATGGAAAGAGTTTTGCAAGACTCGGTGTCCCAAAACACTGATGAGCAAAATACATGATGGAGATTTCACACACTCTTGTGTTTGAATTAATCATATATTCCATGGTATGTAAAACAACTAGGTATGTCCGATACTCCCAAGCTGTTGCGAGTATAGATACCAAAGTGATCAAAGTACTGATCATGGGACAAGAGTGGAAAATGTCATTGAGTACTAAAGTAGCACAGATGACATGTTTTCTCGCAAGTGGAAATTATGAAGTGCTCATTGTAAGTAATTACATCGATACAGTCTTCATCAATGCTCCCTGCGATTTTTGATTTAAGGGTTTTGTGTAATACATGATATGGTGGCACAGTAGTTGGAAATTGTTCCAAACAAGTTACTGTGGCGATTTCTATAACAAAGGCTAAGTATGTTGACACTTTAGAAGCGACAAAGAAGATGTTGAATCATATAGTTCATTCATGAACTTAGTATGGTTCCAAGAAGGCTTTGGTCAATGGGACACTATTGCAGATAGTTGCTCCATAGCTCAGTCTGAGGAATCAAGGTTTGACCTGTGATTCACATATATACAAAGCCAAGTCCACACAAAATATGAATTTTGTGAAAGCGTGAAAACGCGAGGAGATGCAAAGATACACACGGAACTGAAGTTGTCAGATCCGTTGGACATCAGGCTATACCACAAGCGAAGCATATTTTACACCGGTATGCCATAGGTGTAAAGTGTTTTAGCATTGATTAGATTATTGACTCTAGTGCAAGTGGGAGTCTGTAGGAGAAATGACCTAGAGGCAATAATAAATGTTATTATTTATCCACATGTTCGTAATTAAGTTTATATTCCGTGCTATAACTGCTATGGTTCTCGAGTCTACAATAACCACGAGGCTCAGAGGAAGACTCATATGCACGTGTGGAATAATAAACGGTAAAATGTATTCCTAGTCTCGCCTCTAAGACTAGCTCAAGTGTTGCATGATGGTTCTGTTTTCCTGATCATGGGCATGACTATGCCAGCAATTTTGAGGGCACAATGTTAGTAGAACACTTGTGGTTGAATCGACCCGAATTGATGTTATGCTATGAGATACATTCGTCACAAGTTAATGGTTTATAACACCGAGAAAGTTAACGTTTGCATAATTCCTTAGACCATGAGAGTATCGAGTTTCTTCATGCTTGCTTCATGTACTTTGGGGTTTGTTAAACGTCATCCGTAAATGGGTGGCTATTACGGCGGCTTACGGGTTCATGGAAAAGTATGTCAAGTAACTTGATAGCTCAAGATTGGGATTTGCTCCTCCGACGATGGAGAGATATCTCTGGGCCCTCTCGGTGTAACGGTATCCACCATCGTCTGGCCAGACACAATGTGATTTGATCACAGGGATGCCGGAACATGGGAACGAGAAAAGAGAACAAAACCAGTAACGAGGTAACTGGCATAGTGGACAAGTTGTTGATCCACGGGGATGCCGATAAATCTCACCTCGGGTGTTTGTAACATATCGCGAAGCAACAGGAATAGCACACGGCAACTGGAGGTTCACTCGAATATTTATTCGTGTGGGTATAGGGGTCAATATGGGTGTCCACGGCTCCGATGTTGATCATTGATCGAAAAGTGTTCCGGTCATGTCTATACTTCACCGAACCTATAGGGTCACACGCTTAAGGGTCATCTATCTGCTGAATTCTAGACAGGGAGTCTGAGAGAAAGTCACCGGAAAAGTTTCGGAGACAACGAAAAAGTTCCGGAGAGAGAACACCGGAATAGTTTCGGTAAAACTGAAAAGTTGTTTCAGGGTATACCATTAGGTCAAATTGGTTTCGGCACACGCCTGGAAATTCTTGGAGGGTGCCAGAATTGTTCTGGAAACTTCTGAGATTTTTCCGGAGAAAAACCCTGGAAATGTTCCGGAGCTGCCGGAACCGCTTTGGTTGCTTTTCGCAGAAGAAAATCACTAATCCGGAATTGTTTCGGAACGCATCCAAAATTATTTTAGTGGGTACTGGAAATGTTCTAAGACCTACAGAAATATTTTCGGATTTAACGGTCGCGGAAAATATTTCATGAATAGTGGAAACACTATTATGAATAGTGGAAACACTATTGGGAGAAAATATCTCATGAATAGTGGAAACACTATTATGAATAGTGGAAACTCTATTGGGAGAAAAAATCTCATGAATAGTGGAAATACTATTATGAATAGTGTGGAAATATCTGAGGGCATTTTGGTATTTTGGGAGCCACCCTACCCCTTGGGTTTTCCTATAAATAGAGGTGGAGAGGCACTCTCCACACTCACTTTTTCTCACATACACATGCCATTGCAATGATCTGGCTTCTTCTCTCCCTCCCCGCGAAATAGTTTTGTAGAGCCGAAAGGCTATCTGGGTTCCGGTGGGAACTAGTTCTGGACGGCGAAGCCCTGCCGGATAGATGACACCGTATGTGTGCAACCCCGTAGAGAGGTCGTAGGTTCGATCCTTTTGCCCGAGGGGCTGTTCGAGAGTGCCTCCCGAAGGGCTGTCCGAGTGACCGTCCGAGTTTCGAGTGTCCTCCCGAAGGGTTGTCCGAGTGACCGTCCGAGTTTCGAGCGTCCTCCCTAAGGGCTGTCCGTGACACCGTCCGAGGGACTGTCCGACTGCCTCCCGAAGGGCTGTCCGAGGGGCAGACGAGGGAGAACATCCTCGCGGTTGGGAGGTTGTAAAATCCTAGCTGCAGGGATCTGCACCACCGATCGTCATCGACTCTACTTCCGCTGCGGTACGAGTCGGTAACAAAAAGATCAAACCTTGTATGCAGTGTCCATAGTGGTCCTGGGCGTGCTCGCAGTTCCAGAATTTTTTGTTTTCTATTGCGTTCCCCTACACCACTAACCTTGCAGGTGCTCTTAAGAAATGGTGCAAAAATAAAAAACCTTTATCCCAGGAGCTTGATTCCATTAATGAGCAGATCAATGATATTCAGATGAAGCCTTTACAAGAACAGGACCATGCTTTGGAGGCATCTCTTGTACACAAATACGAGGAAAACATGACTAAGCTCACAGAATTCTACAAGCAAAGAGCCAAGAAACATTGGGCTACCAGAGGTGACAGGAACACCTCATTCTTCCATAATGTGGTTGTCAAACGTAGGAGGAGAAACCGTATTGTTTTAGTTAAAGATGATAACAATGTTACGCATTTTAATCAAGATTCTATAGCCAAAACGTTTGTTGACTATTTCAAAATTATTTTCTCCTCCTTGAGAACTAATAATGGCAGGCCCTTCATGGACACTTCCCTTCCTCGGGACACTAATGATTTCACATATAGCATACCAGACAAGGCTGAAATCTTGCAGATTCTAAAAGACATGAGAAGAGCTGCTTCACCGGGGCCTGATGGATTCAACGTAGCGTTTTATATGGAAGCTTGGAGCTGGATAGGAGAGGATGTCACAAACCTGGTAAGAAATTTCTATCAAACTGGTATCCTCCCTTCATGTATAAATGATACTCATATAGCTCTCATTCCGAAAAAACTTTCTTCCATCATTCCAGCTGATTATAGGCCAATCAGCCTTTGTAATGTAATATACAAAATTATTTCTAAATCTCTTGCCAATAGACTGAAACATCACCTGCCTGATTACATTCACCCCTCTCAGCAAGCTTTTGTGCAAGGTAGAAGAATTAGTAACAACATAATAGTTGCCTAGGAAATCACTCATTCCTTCTCTTTGAGCAAATGGAATACTCCCGCTTTTATGGTTAAAATTGATCTTGCTAAAGCCTTTGATCACCTAGAGTGGGATTTCATCTTAAATGCTCTTAGTCGTAAAGGCTTACACGAACATTTCATAAATTTAGTGTATGCTTGCATCGCCTCTCCTTGCTTCTCTGTTGTCATCAATGGCCAACCTTTTGCTCGCTTCAAGAGTAGCAGAGGTATAAGACAAGGATGCCCATTATCTCCTTACCTCTTTGTCCTCGCCGTTAATGAGTTATCCTTAAGCTTGCAAGAAGCCATGTCTTCCAGCAACCTGACAGGGATCTCGCTTGGTTCAAACTGCCCTTCCATTCATTCTTTATTGTTTGCTGATGATCTTCTAGTTTGCGGTAAAGCTGATACTGCTGAGGCAAATCAAATAAGGCAAATCCTTGATATTTTTGTGCCAATTCTGGACAAACTCCTAACTGGCACAAATCAGCAATTCTCTTCAGTAGAAATGTCAGTGAAAATCTCAAATCTGACATTAGACATTTCTTCCCTGTCCCTGACGTTAACCGCAACTCTATCCATTTGGGTCACCCCCTCATCCTACCTGCCAAGGACAGATCTTTGGTTTATAATTTTATCATTGACAAATTCAGAGCCAAACTGAGCACCTACAAGGCCAATAAGCTCTCCCATGCTGCCAGGCTTACCCTCATCAACTCTGTTTTCGCCTCCATCCCTATTTACTACATGTCCACCATCATTTTCTCTAAAAGATTCATTGCCAAACTCACAGCTATTTTCAGGAACTTTTGGTGGACTGCTGTTAGGGATGAGCCAGGGGCAAGAGCCTTATGCCTAAGAGCTTGGAAGGATATTTGTACTCCCAAGAAAGAGGGTGGCTTGGGAATAAAAAATATTCTTGCAACCAATAGAAGCTTAATCCTTTGTGCCGCTTGGAGAATTGCAGAAAACCCTCATAGCCATCTCTCCATGATTTTGAAATCTAAATATTTTCCTGACTCGTCTATATGGAGAGCAAATTCCAACATTCCAAAGTCTGCTTTTTGGACCTCCATCCTCAAGGTTTGCCCTCTTCTCAAAGCTCACACTATCTACCAAATCACAGAAGGAAACATCTCTGTTTGGAGCTCCCCTTGGTGCTCTGGTTGGGAAAATATCTACGACCACCTTATCATCCAGAACCCACACTTTAGATATCCAGCTCAAGTGAAGGATCTATGGGTCCCAGGGCAGAAATCCTGGAATATTAATCTGGTTACTATGCTCTTTGATCATCATTTGGCTAACATTATTTTACAAACTCCTATTATTCAGTCTGAAGAGCAGGATATTCTTTGTTGGAATCCTTCCTCCACAGGGAAGTGCTCCACCAAGAGTGCTTACAGGATTTGTCTGCAATCTCTAATAGAAGAAGGTGAACCCTCACCACGTCAGGTGCTCCCTCTCATCAAAGCAATCCTAAATCA
Organism: Elymus sibiricus; assembly: GCA_039707655.1. Taxonomy (NCBI): domain Eukaryota; kingdom Viridiplantae; phylum Streptophyta; class Magnoliopsida; order Poales; family Poaceae; genus Elymus; species Elymus sibiricus. The sequence continues at coordinate 18,942,287 of CM077672.1, read as the reverse complement.
GGTTTGGAAAGACAAGGAGATGGTGCCAAGGGTTGAAACATTCACGTGGAGGCTGCTGAGACGTGCAATGCCTACAGGTAAGCGTGCAGGTAGATTTTCCACTCATATTCCTAAATCTTGCTCGAGGTGTGATGTGGAAGAAGATGATATGCATCTCTTTTTCCTTTGCCCTTTTGCTAAAGCGGCCGGGTTCAACAGACCTTGGTTCATTCGCTCTGAATTTTTTGCCACTCATAACAGCTCATTTCCTGAAACTATTCAGGCCATCCTTTCCTCTGGACACCCAAATGTCTCTTTAAATAATGTAATGACTTTTTTATGGTGCATTTGGAAGTCTAGGAATGATCACAGGTTCAATCAAAAGGATGGTTCTCCTGCACAAGTTTTTCCTATCGCTAACGCTATCATGCAGGGCTCCCAGTTGGAAGTAAAAGCCAACGAATACATCAAGAATTCACATGACCACCAACAGGCTCAGGTTGAAGATCTTCCTTCTGGCTCCACTATAAAGTCTGATCTATCCATCACAGGATTCAAGGTCTTCTCGGATGCCGCTTGGAAGGACCCCTCTATCCAGAAATCCACAGGAATTGGTATTTACATCTGCAATGAGCAACTTAAAAGCAGGCTAAATGTCATGGTTATGGCTTCATGTCAGGGAGTTTACTCACCCCTCCAGGCAGAAGCTCAGGCTCTTAGGCTTGCTGTTGAAGTTGCTAGAGTATTGCAACTCCAGCAGGTCACTTGGTTTTCAGATAATCAAACTTTAGCACGTGCTAGCATCAAGGAATCTATCCTCCTATCCAGGACATTGGGAAATCAAAGCCACTCTTGCAGATATCTTCCAAGCTTCAATTGCTACAGATCTGAAGATATACCATATCAATAGGGATCTAAACGGAGTAGCTCATAGATGTGCCAAGGATTCTATCAAAAAATTATCCAATGGTTTCACCCCTAGCTATTGTACTAATTATATGCACAGGGGTACACAGTGTCAGGTGTTGCGTACACTTACCAACTTTGTTCACAGGGACTTTAAGATTCTGGATGTAAGATGTGTCTGAATGTGAAATAAACGGCGCCTTCAGGCGCCTCCTTCTGTTAAAAAAAAACAGTATAGGCGCAAGGCTCGAGGAATAACCGGCATGGCTAGTGGTGCTCCTCATCTGCTGAGGCATGTAATTGCAAATTACACTCTCCAAGAGCAAACCAGAGGCCGCTCGCTGGGGCCATCCACGTCGGATAGGAGCAGTAGACGAGAGAAAAAAGCGTGTGATCCGATTGGACAGCGTTGGTTGTTTCTTTTTCTTTTGAGACTGCGGCGTTGGTTGTTTAGATTTTTTTTTTAACAGGATAAGGCCCCGAAGGACCTAGATTTCATTGATAAGCATGGCAGTACATTGAACATGAGGGCCTAACAGAAAAGAAAAATCACAGACCAGCCCCTGACTTATGCAAAGAGGACCCCGAACAGAAAATGAAAAACGCAATCGGGTCCAATACAGTTTCTGATCGAATTCAACCTCAACGACACCGGGGACAAAACCACTTGGGTCGCTGCGATCTCCACTTCTTCGCCTCCCGTCGGAGAAGAAAGACGTGGACTTCGAGCAGAAACTGATCTGCCTCCCCTTTGGCATCATGGCCGGGAGGAATAAGCATGGCCGCCTTTAGACCAGAAAAGTCGACGGCGAGGCGATGACCGGCAGCCGATAGGCGCCGTAGCACCGACGCGAACACCATCGATGGTGAGCTCCAACCCCATCTGCAGCTTCCATCTTGATGCCCCTCCACTTCTCGTCACCCACCACCATGGTGGCCTCAAGGAAAGAAGAAGAGCAGAGAATCCTCTCCCACGACAGGGAAACACAAGCGAGCTTATTTAGGAGGAATTCGTCAGATCCGTCACTCTCCACTTTCCTCCACCATGGAGGCAGCGCGGAAAGCGATGACGACAACCAACAGGAGCTGCTCGCGAGCTCCCATGGCTTCTTCCTCATCGGCATGGCGCTAATCACCAGCATGAAGCCAAACTCCCTGCAGGAAAACTCGAACCTACATCTACTATTCACAAAGCAGCTCCAGGCACCTCCCCCATCTCTTCTCCAACCGGCGACGCCGGCGGCGAAGGTCCGGGATCGGGCCGGGCCGAACTCGCGAGCTGTGTTCGCCTGCCCTCTTTTCCTTATCTTCACGACGAAGACAGGAAAGGCTTCGAAGCCCACGCACGCAACCTCCCTCTCTCTCTCTCTTGTTTCCACTCCTGCCCCCACGAGCATCACCACACCAACGCTGCTCTGCCCACGCACGCGACTTCCCCCTCGTTTTCCTCGATGCGGGAGGCGGCGCATCGATCCGGCTGAGGCGGCGGGCGGTGTCCGGCGCAGGAGGCTCGGGGTGGTCGTGGCGGCTTCGATGAGGTAGCCGATGGTGTTCAGCGACCGGACGAGGTCAAGGGCGCCGATCTTCCTCCTCCCACTCCCAATCACCGGCGCGGCGCGGCGGTGGCAAGTTACGCGGCGAACAGGTGCGCGACGACCCGGTAAACAGTGGCACCGTCTCCATCGAGACCCCGACGCCGGTTTATTTGAGATGGAGCGGTAAGAGCAAAATTTCGGCAATGGGGATTGATTCGTGGTGTTTTTGGTCTGGCTTGTGGCTGCAGCTTCCTGTACGACCGCACAAGGCAGTGGGAGGAGACGCGGAGCGGATCGACGACAGTTGTGTCGGGTTTTGTGTCCAGGAGACCAGGACTCCACTGATTCTTCTCCCTGTCGTGCCACCCCGCGAACGCTTTCTTTTTCGGTCGCCCCTCCTCATGGATGCTTTAGAACGATGTCTCAGTGCGGCGTCGGTGGAGGAGAGGACCACCGTCGTCCGCTCGGCAACTGGAACAAATAGGCTTAGCAGCTGCTGAGTGCTGAGGTCCTGTGCTCATCCGGCATTAATTTCAAGGTAGATTTGTTGTTTTTCTCGTGTGTGTGTGTGGGGGGGGGGGGGGGATTATTGGTTACCACGGTTATCGAGAAATACCGAACATATTTCGGACAAAATTTAAAATTGAATTTTGAATTCAAATTCTTTTAAACTAGATATAGATACGACTTGAACTGTTATTTATCACGAAAGTGATAGTATCCCCGTGGAACGGCGTGTACGCACGTGCTAAGCGAGGAGTTCGCTAGTTTGACTCTTGCTGGGTCCTTATTTTTTCACGTATTCTGATATTATTGAGATGCTATAGTATTTTAGTATACTATGGACGGAAAAATTCAAAAAATTTGGAATTTTTTCCTCGGGATACGTCTTTCTCGTGGGGCAACGAGAAGCTCGGTATCCACCCGGTAACCGTTTTTCTCGGGCGGTACCCAAAACCATGGTGAGGAGCACCGAGTATTGTGGCTCAGGAGCTTCCTGACAAAGTATTTTCCAGAGTGATGTGAGCAGGGCTCTGCATATATGCAAATAATTTTGTTTTGCTGTTATAATATACTACGTGGTGGTGCTATTGACCTTCTTATTGGATTGGTTCATCCATACTATGTGTAAACATCCATATATTTTGCTGGTGTTGGTGTTGCTAGTAACACTCCATCCTATCATCATCTTCTCCATCTAGCGGCGACGGTGGCTTCAGCTGGCATCTTGGTTGCAATCAGCAGCGACCACGAAGCTTTGCTGCAACGACCGGCCTTCTTATTGTCCAGTCCTCCTTAGACTTGGTAACATCGAATAGCCGATGCCTGGTTGCGTTGCATGTTGTAATCGCCATTGTTTGTCAATTCAGTACTGAACTTCATTCGGAGAAGTTTGTCGATTCAGTACTAAACTTAATTCAGAGAAGAAAGATCGCAGGAATGAATTAACGATATGGGCAGCTCTGCGATCATTGTGAAGCAAGGTTGCTCACGGCATGATCGACCAGGAGCTGCTACAACAAGACATCACTAGCAGCTAGCGCAGTGGTTAGGAGGGATTTGTGATAGCAGGCTGCAAGGGGATCAGGTCTTTGCAGACAGCATCAACAACTGACCAGGCCTGAATATCTAAGCACGGATGGCTTCCCTACATTATTGAAGTGGTGTGAATCAGAGGAGAACAAGATGAAGCTTGCTCAGATCAGAGATTATTCGCCTTGTTCACTTCTCTATATTGCTCGCAGTGGTTAGAAGTGGTGTCAACCTACCAAGCTATCTGCTACGTTGTCTTGCTTTTATTCTAGAGCTTTACATGCTCTGTTTGTTCTGATCATACTACTATTTCTGTTGTTCAGTCCTTTTCAAAAGCCTAGGTACGGCAAGTGGATCCACGATAAACAACAAAGCCCGTTCCTGGTAGTGTGTCTGGGATGAGCAACAAATCCCCAATATACATGCCTGGCCTCCACTGCCTCAAATTTTTCCGCGCAAATTGATGTAGCCGGCCTGATTTCATTTTTCTATACTGACTGATTATTGGTGTTACCAGAAGATAAAATGTTTGTTTAGCTAATATATGATGATTGCTGATTTCCTATTGGATTTACTCTGTATTGCTGTGATGTGTAACGAGCTCTGATGTGAATATACATTTTGCAGATGCTACTACGTTTCGCATTTCTTGTCGGATTGTTTCATATGCAGATAGTCTAGATTTCCATGCACTTGCCTTGCAACCCAAGCTGTGTTAATTGCTTCGCTCACAGTTTTGCATCTTCAAGATACCTGCTCTGTTAGGAAATACTAGATGACTGTGGAATAGAAGATTTGATTTCTAAAGGTTGTGTAGAATATAAACTTATTCCTTGCGATTTACTATGTGAGAAATTGTGACAATTAAATGCAATGGAATTTAGAACCCTCTTAGAATGCATTAATGCATATTGCATGGTAGATAGGCTCTCATGTCCAGATCAAGCGGATGTTAGCCCATCCATAATAATTTTTGTGGTTTTAATTAAAATTTGAACTAAAACCACGACAATTATTATGGATCAGAGGGAGTATTTAATATCTTACTATGTTTTTTTCTATATAAGATATATAAATAATGGCATGAAGATGGCATGATTAAATATAAGACATTAATAAATCATAGCATGGCAATAGAGCAAGATGTGTTGGGAAAAGGGAACCATTAGACTTGGAGGTAAATCAAAACTAAGTTCATAATAGGTAAATAAGGTACCAATTGGTCTTTAAACAGTACCAAAAGAAACATACCATGATTCACAATACTAAAGTTTGGGCACCCAGCCCACAAATTACAGTTGGAATAGGGTTAGCCGCCCCAATTTCCAACGGGAAGGTTCCAAATGGTGTTTAGTAGGGGTTGGCCTACCATAAATGAACACTCCCAAAAATTGGTGAAGGGAGAGATCCAAGACACTTCGACACCGGTGAAGGAAGGAAAATCCATCAGTCAATCATTCCATTTGTTTGGCATCAAATCCAGCCCTTCTAACTCACATTATTTGTTGATACTTGACTAGTCAAAATCAATAGAATCACCTACCGATCATGAACAAAACAAACCAACTCCTACACATATCTTTGATCCAACAAAAAATAGGAGCAAGAAACAATATACAAGCAGAAAATGAATGTAAAGACAATAATGAAATAATAGAAGTAGGCATCACGTGAACAACATGAGTAAATGGAATTCCATAACGCTATGTTTGGATGTACGCATTGGGAGGTAGTATTGGCATTGGGCATTTGTAACTCCCGAATGTCAGCATTTGGATGTCCTGAGTATTCGGTCGCGGAATTATAGCTCGATATTGGACACAGCCCGCCAAGACTAGCGAGTCCCCGCGCGAATTCCTCGCCTCCCCGCTCGGTTTTCGGGTAAAATTGCCCAACCCCGCTCCCTTTACCTCTTCGTCCCTTCCCCAAAAGAAGAAACAGAGCAGGCATGCGGAGCAAGGAGAAGCGGCGCGGGTGGGTGCTCATCTCCCGCCGTCCTCCGCCTTCTCTCCCGTCTCCGGTAGGTCTCCTCCATCCCCGCCGCCCTCCTTCTTCTCCCATGCATCTGGTAGTCCTTATCCCTATGGTTCATCTCCCCCCCCCTCCCCCATCCCATCCTCCCCAATCTCTCCTACCCCGCCTCTGGCCCCTGAGCCTCCGTCGCCGGTCAGCCATCCCCTGAATGGCACTCTCCCAGCCCCGTTCCTCTCCCACCCACATCCCTCTTCTTTCTCTCTGACCCATCCCTCATCCATAGCCCCCCCCCCCCCCCCCCCCGCTCAGATCCAATGGCCGCCCCTCCCTGTTCCCCATCGCCGTCCCTCCCCCTGCCCCATGGTCGCCCCTCCGTCTGTCAATCCTCGTCTCTCCCTTTGCATACATCCAACTGATGCATACTAAGATACTAGTTTACTAATTGTCTCTCTTAATTTAATTTTGCAGGTTATTTGGCTTGGATTGGCACATCCCTAGGCTGACTGAAGGTATATTAATCAGTAATTTGTGCTGTTCACAAGGAACAAATAATTTCAGCTGTTTGGTCATGCCTTCATATGAGTGAAGGCTTCTTGTACCATGTCTTATATGACTGAATACTTGCTGAAATTTTGATAACTTGTTGTAGCATAAATTAGTAGAACAATCTTAGCTGCACCATATGACTGAATGCTTGTCTTTCATGGCTGATTGATAGCTTGTTGTGGCATAATTTTAGATAACTTCTGCACAGTGTCTTGGTTATAGCTATTCATATATGAACGATTGATAGCTTGCTTGCTTGTCTCCTGCTGATTGATATCTTGCTTGCTGAATTTTTGATGGCTTGTCTTTCATGGCTGATTGAATTAGGCATTCATGTCTAATTTCTGAAATGTAATGTAGCTGCACCATGTCTGACTTGGACTTGGTTGCTTACATAAACGAGGAGAACAAAAGAAGAAAGAGGAGACGGATAGTTTTGACCAAACTGTACTTTGAATCGTTTCTTCTTGGGATAGCATATCCTAGTACGCAGAGGGTACCAAGGGATTTAGGGAGCTTTAGTGACGATGAGGAAAAAAACATTCATCGGAAGTATTTGCTAAAAGGAATGTATGATGGGGCAGAAGTAACATGCTATGATCAGCTGCGTTTAACTAAAAGAAACTTCCATGACTTATGCACCATGTTGCGTGAGAGGGCTGGTTTTCGTGACAGTGTCTATGTTTCCGTGGAAGAAAAGGAGGCAATGTTCTTGTTGGTAGTTGGCCATGGTATCAAAATGAGGATTTTGCGTGGCGCTTACAAGCGCTCCTTATGGACTATTAGTACACACTTTGACGATGTATTAACAGCGATTCTATCTCTAACCGGTGAGTTCATTAAGCTTCCCGATCCTTCTACTCAGCCACCTGATGATTACAAATGGAAGTGGTTTGGTAATGCACTTGGAGCGCTCGATGGGTGTCATGTTGATGTTTGTGTGCCCGTGTGTGACCAAGGGAGATATAGGAACAGGAAGCAAGCTATCACCACTAACATGCTTGGTGTGGATGATTGGAATATGAAATTTATGTATGTCTTGCCTGGCTGGGAGGGTTCAGCTTCTGGCTCAAGAGTCTTGCGTGATGCAATGAGGTTGAGCCACCAAGATGCATTTGTCGTACCACATGGTATGACACTTTCTCTTGGTAATTCATTTCTCCTCTGTAATTGTTAGCTAACTCACTTGCTTGCCACACTAGGGAAATATTATTTAGTTGATGCTGGTTACACCAACGGTCCTGGATTTCTTGCTCCATTCAGATCGACTCGGTATCACTTAAAAGAGTGGGTATCAAGTCAACAACAGCCCCAAACTCCCAAAGAGCTGTATAACTTGCGTCATTCCCGAGCTAGAAATGTAGTTGAGAGAACATTTGGGTTGTGGAAGAAAAAGTGGGCTTTCCTACGTTGTCAATCTTTCTTTGACATAAAGGACCAGGTATGATGTGTCCATATGGTGCTGAATAAGATGCAAACTAAATGGAAAATGCTTACGATGAACAAATATTATTGCAGGTTCGAATTATTAATGCTCGTTGTGTGTTACACAACTTTGCAAGGGATAGGCAGCATGTGATGGATGATTTGTTGCTGGAGGAAGTGGATAATGAAACAACCTCTTCTGAAGATGATCCTCTAGATGATGCTAACTTAATTAGGAGTGTTCAAGTCAGCACTTCATGGACCAACTTTAGAGAGCAGCTAGCGAATGACATGTTTGATGAGTACCTCGTGAGACATGCTGAACTAGAGTTGGAATAGGATGTGTGGGTCAACTAGATAATGGTGTTCTCTTTTGTGCTAGCTAGTTGATATGACTTTGCTAGGATGTGTGGGTCAGCACTGCATGGACTTTGCTTGTGTGATAGCATAGCTTGCTAATGGTACCTTTTGGGTATTTTGTACATGCCTCATATATATATATATATATATATATATATGTGTGTGTGTGTGTGTGTGTGTGTGTGTGTGTGTGTGTGTGTGTGTGTGTGTGTGTGTGATATTTACCTTGCTGTCTTTGTGTTTCAATTTACATGCATCTTACGTTGTCTTTGTGTTTGGATATTATGTGCATGCACTTTCTTGTAGGACCATGGCTGAAGAAGGTGGAAAAAAATTTGGTAGAAATTACCTCACATGGACAGATGAAATGGACATTGCACTACTGGAGGTCCTTGTTGAGCATCACAACAATGGCGATCATGCCCAGAATGGATGGAAGTCCCATGTCGACAGTGATGTTATAGGTAATGTGCGTGAGAAGTGCAATGTGACCATCACAAAGGAAAACATCAGTTCAAGGTGCAAAACCTTTGAAAAGCATTATGAGGCCATTAGCAAGATGCTTTCTCAAGGTGGATTTGGGTGGGATTGGATCAATAACAAGCTGTCAATTGATAGTGAAGATGTGTGGATTAAATATGTTGCGGTAAGAAATTTATCCGTTCCACATTTTGATTGTATTGTACATATGTAAGATATACCTTTGTTTGACAATTCTGTGTGTGTGTGTGTGTGTGTGTGTGTGTGTGTGTGTGTGTGTGTGTGTGTGTGTGTGTGTGTGTGTGTGTGTGTGTGTGTGTGTGTGTGTGTGTGTGTGCAGGCTAGCAAGAAAGTAGCATTTTACAAGAACAAGGTCATTAAGAATTGGGATGCTATCACCACCATATACTCAAAAGACCATGCAAATGGTGAAGGTGCTGTCACAGGTGCTGAAACTGTTGTAGAACCAACTACGGAACCCAATGAAGCCTCTCCTGAAGTGCCACAAAAAAAATAGCGAACCGGTGATGCCATCCTCTGCCTACTTGGGGATATGAAAGGCTCATTTCATGATGCTTTGAAGTCACTTGAGCCTTTACCTCTGCCCCAAGTTACACCTCCTGCTGAAATCCTTGCCACACTTGAGATGATCCCTGATTTGGCTTGTGGTGACATATTGCGATCTTATGGTAAGTTGATCCTTAGCGAACGCTTGTACCAAGCGCTTCTTGAGCTTCCCATGAACTTCAGAAAGGAATGGTTGTTGATGTTGAATTAGTAGAATGGCTCTTGATGGATAATATGTATGTGTGTTGCTACTTTTAGTTCTCCTAGTTTGTGTGAGACTTTTAAACTTGTCCAAAAGTTGCATTGTTGATGCACAAGACTTGTTATGTGTTCTGGATGGTGTGAGACATGTTATAATATGTAATGTTGTTGGCAAGGTTATCATAATATGTTGCTGTTGATAATTTTTGGACAATTGATGTTGTTCTCAAGTTCATCATGATATGCGGCTGTTATGTATAGTTTTCAGCCTAATTTTCCATGTTTTTGAACAGTTGATAGTGTTGTCAAGTTCATCATAATATGCTGCTGTTACCTACAGTTTTGAGCCTACTAATATACTACTGTAATGTACAGTTTTCAGCCTATTTTTCATGTTTTTGAACAGTTGATATTGTCCAGTGCATGATAATATGCTCATGTTGCTTATGTATAATTTTCAGCTATTGTAATGTACAGTTTTCAGCCTATTTTTTCATATATTTGAGCAGTTCATATTGTAATGTACAGTTTTCATGTATTTTGGACAATTGATGTTGTTTGTACCAATTTTTAATTTATTTGCATGCAATTTTATTGTATTATAATACATAATCTCTCAAATATATGGCATGATGATCAGATTTCATTTCCAAACTTGTACAAGTAATTATTATATTGTTCATACATTTCACAATGTCCAATTCTACACTATGTGCATCCAAACAAGATTTGGCATTGCTCCTTCCCTTGAATTCCAAGTGCCCAATACAGGAACATCCAAACACAAAGGGTGGCATTACAGCTCAATACCAATGCCATGGGATATTAGGCATTGGAGCCAGTGCACTACCAAGGTCTTGAATGTCTACATCCAAACAAAGCGTAAGATGATTCTCGCCTTATAGTTGGAGGAAGAATATGCAACATAAGTTCACCGCTTCAAAATAGCCAAAACACTAGTAAGGAGCAAACAACCTCCGAAAGAACAAATCAAATATAATAGTATATTTTACAAAATGTAAAAGTGTACGCAATGCATGTTGAGATAATCCTTGAGGAATTATAAAACCAACAAAAAGGTACAAGGTTTTCGACTTGATTTCATTTTGGCTCGTGAAATTTCAATTTTTAGTTGTGTTATATCCGTGACATGGAACATGGGTGCACACAAGGTTTTGGAAGAGCAATTAAAGTGAATGCAGTAACCTTGTAAAGTTAAGAAGAGAACATGATTAACTAACTAATCCATTGTGCCTTCCATATAAACAAACATACTGATCAATTAGTATGTAGGGTAACCTCAAAATAAACTTCAGATTTGTGTAACAGTCAAAATGGAATACACGAGGCACATATAACTTTACTTTTTTCACAGTTGGCACATTATTGTATATATGTCAAAAGAATCTGTAGTCAATGTACTAGTACATTTTTTATTAATACTCTCCTTTTTTTAGACAAATTAATACTCTCCCTTAACACAGACAGCTTGTGAACAAATGATGGACCATCATGCATGGGCCAATCGACAAACGTTGTTCGGCCCAGAGGAGTGAGAACGGTTAGTAGTATGTCGTGGAGGCCCAGCTCGTTCGTCGCAGACCAGAGATGAGAGGGAGGTGGAGGGTCCTGTGCCGGCGACCGACGGCGGCGGATCTATTCATGCGGAGAGGACGATGGTTCACGCCGACGAGAGCCTTCCACCCGCGGTGAGGTGAGTAGTCCTCTGTTCTCCACTTCTCGTCATCTCCCACCTCCAAAAATTCAGTCGTTCCCTCAAGACAGAGAAAGAGAGATTCGCCTGAATTAATCCACTGCCGAATATACTGTGACTAAATCGAGGTGACCAAGAAAGATGCTGTTTCTCCATTGAGATGGAGGAGGAACCAGAGGTCCTGGATGATTCGTTCTATTAATTAACTGGGATCCAGATGGATGGAGCAGAATACGTATGAACTGCAGAGCAGAAGAAGCTCCGCAAAATCTGCTGTCATGTGGTAAGCCTCTCGCCCCCACCCCTTTTTTTTCCTTCTCCAGCAAGCGCCCAAATGAATTTCATTCTGTACAATTCTTGTTCTGCTAGTCTCGAAGGCCTGAAATTATATAATGTCTAATCTGCTAGGCAGTAAAAGGCAGTAAAAATAAGGAAATAAAAAGAAAATTAAGAACAGTGAGTTGTAAGGCATTCTGGGTTTAGTGGGCGGTAAGCCTAGAGCATGCACATAAATGATTATCCATCCGTTCCTGGCCCATGCTGTAGCTCTCATCTATGATTCACACCCATTTCCTTGTCATCGAGAAAGAATGTTTTGTGTGCAGATTGATTGAGCCAGTTTTTCCACACAACTAATATTTTTCCGCACTCATTCACAGAGTTGCTAGCTAACAGACTTCAGAAAGTGATTCTCAAGCTTATTCACATATACCAGTATGGACTAGGTAGGAAGTGCGGCTTGCCGCACCCGGCAGCACCCGCTGCCGGGTATAGTCATATACAATCCGGTAACTCTCGTTGAAGCATTGCAAATATAAAAAATAGCATAATGTAGTTGTGTTTATCAATCTAATATATCAAGTTTATATCACAAGCATTGCATCGATACATACACATTTAGTATGTAGCAAGGAAATAACAAAAGGCTTCAATCCAAAAGCAAGCTATACATATTTAGTACATAGCAGTTGGTCCAAGCAACTATAAAAGGCTTTAGTCCAAAAGCAAACTATACATATTTAGTACATAGCAGCTGGTTATGGTGAATGCAGAAGTTGCAAAATTGAGAGCTTCATGTATAACTTAACCATGATTGTTTAAGTCACAGCTCTACAAACCAGACAAAGCACAAGTGTAGCACAGCTCTCTGGAATCCATATCCTTCTGCACAGACAATAAGCCCATAAGCCGAAGAAAGATAACATGCGGCAAAAAAAAGAAATTTGCATCATCTCAGCTCATTTTCAGTAATATGGATACTGTATAGCTGCTTCAACAGTTCAACATAAAAGAATATAAAAGAGTAAAAGGACATTTTTTATGTTAGTATCCTACATGGCACCCAGAAGAGATATCACACCACACACACACACACACACGTCCTCCAATATTTTCATTAGGCACAAAACTTAAGTACACCATGCAATGAATCAAAGTAAAGGGATCTTAGTTATTATGTGCCTCACTAACATTGATAGAGGTATCCAACTTGGTGTTTTTGTTTTTGCATATAATAAAGAAACTTTAGTTCATAATATATAAGAGCAGATCAATAGAAATTAGATATTGCAACCATGAATCCAATCCTATGCGAAGGCATCCAGAGAATTGATCTGGTTGTTCACAAGGCCAAAACTAACATTCACTATATATTGATTTAACCAAGCATGATTCAAATCAAACTACCCTTCAGCCCCCATTGCAGGGCCTATTGACACAATGACAAAACGGCGGGGCGAAAGGGAAAGAAAAGAAAAAACGAAAGTATAATCATAGCAGGAGCATCAATTTCATATCCTAACCCATGGATGAATAATGCATAACCAATCTGTTTCATAGAGCATTGGTAGAGGAAGCTCACTGGCTAACTTTCAGCACAAGGAAATCCAAGCAAAGTTCACCCTGGAAGAACAGGGTACAAAACAAACATAGTCAGCGGACAATGCTAACAATCTAAAGGTACCACCAAACAGTAAACACCATACAGAAACATGACCGTTTATTAGAAATAGTGCATTGGGTGACATATGACTTTTACTACAATCATGATAAAGCACACACATAAACTATGTAATGAACTGGGTGTTCACCATATTGTTTCCCATAAAGCAATAATGTAGGCTGATTTTCTAAATCTTTCATACCATTCATTAGAAGCAATAGTACAAATTGATATAATCAAACATTCACACTGATTTAGATAATACAAAAGGGTGAACGGACACCTTAGGTGTACATATTCAAAGCACTCACCCAATCGGATACTTCAAAATATCTGGAGAAAGCAAATCATATTCACACCTACATGAGAAGAAATTAAACAGTCTTGTAAGCATGCTCCGAAAATCAGTGCTAGCAGTTTTAAATTCTAACGTAACACACATGGATGGGGCATAGTTTGTGACCCTGCAAGATATGGTAACTACAGATTGCGACAATTGTCCAAAAAACATTTATACACATACCATTTAATTTGGACAACAATCTAGTACATTAATATTTTTTCAAGAGAAGGGGCAAGACAAAATGGAGGGAGTGATCTTCTAAAAAAAGGAGGGAGTGGATACTGAGGAGCAGTAGCTACCTTGAGATCGGGATGGAGGAAAAAATTGCATGGTACATAGAACTGCATGGTAGCAGGACAAAATTATGATGGGCCAGATCTGCCAACTACGAACAAAATATGTACAGACAATCCAGATCTCAAACAATTGAGGTGGTCTTCAAATCAATATGTCTTTTCTGCCTGGAGAAAAGAAAAAGGAATAATATTACTGCAATAAGCTGAAGGATCAGAAGAACATAGTCTATTTGCGAACTTTGGCCGTCAGTGATTCAAAAGCACGTCTTATATTTAATTTCTTGCTGGGCTTATAACCTGAACTATTTTACTTAAACATATGGTCAGATTCAGTGCAAGATATATGTGCAGTCCTGTCGGATTTTTTATTCGGTTCAGAGTGAAAAGAAACTGTAGAGAGAGAGAGAGAGAGAGAGAGAGAGAGAGAGAGAGAGATGTGAACATGTAGGTTGAGAAGCTGCCGCCGACATCTTCAGTGCTTCCATTGTATGTTTTTTTTCTATGTAGCCATCCTATGGGAAAGGAAAATGAACTCAAAATCAAAAAAGAAATAGTAGCCTAAGCAGATTTCTTCACCATAACAAACTGTAAGCAAGAATTTTCAGATTGTGAGAAATGCATTGAAGATAAATGCACACCTTATGAACCCAGACTGAACTGTGGGTGTTGATCCTATTCTATGAAAATAAATTAGAGAAGGAAGGGACGAGGATCTACTATACCTAGGGACGTGAAGGTCCATGCTTCATTCTTGCCAAGGACATCCACCTCCAAGCGCTGGCAGGATCAACAGCCCTGCCGCCACAAACACCATAAGAAAGGAGCAGCAGCACGAGCCTGTAGACTGTTCCGGACAACATGTTTATTAAATCGAGTAACATTCTGACACGTGAAGCTCTCCCAATAATTATGGTGTCTCAGGAGTGCCACTGACATGTGGATCCACTACTTGTGAATAAGAAAGGTGGCAAAGCATACCAATTTGTGCATATCAGTCCTTCGTCCTGCAAATCTTTGTGTATTTAAGGACTCATCTGGATTCTGCATCATATGATAGATATATAGTCGTACACCTCCCTGCATCACCAGCCAAAAAAACCACAAATCATGAACATCTAGCTCACAATCACATACACTTGAAAGTGAACAAAAAAAATGGCTTGTTGACCTTGTGGCGAAGAGGTCGACGGCTAGGAGGTGATCCAGGCGGAAGGACGGTCATCTCGCTTGCAAACATCCTCACATTGACAACTGCACGCAAGATTGAGGAACCAAGCATGCATTATACATTTTGCCATCTATCTGGTTGCAAATATTCAGAGAACAAAGTACACTACACGAATATCAACTATTTACAACAAGGTGAAATGAGTATCATGCAATTCAAACACATAGAAAAGCTACAAAATGTTGCTTGTTATGTTTATGTTTCAAAAGCAATCTAAGCTCAGTAGGTAACCCAAACAACACAAAGTAACCAGACAAATGAACTCAAGACTGTATGCAAACTGAAGCGTGTTAGACTTTTCTCAAGTCCAAATGAGTGGTTAAGAGTTTGTATGCTTGCACAACTATATTGTGTTCTTACCGGTTAGGAGTTTGTATGCTTGCTAATCGAGGCTTATGAGAACCTAGGGAATAATACACAT
This sequence comes from Elymus sibiricus, assembly GCA_039707655.1. NCBI lineage: Eukaryota > Viridiplantae > Streptophyta > Magnoliopsida > Poales > Poaceae > Elymus > Elymus sibiricus. The sequence continues at coordinate 18,926,837 of CM077672.1, read as the reverse complement.
AATGCAAAAGCTAAATTTAAATGCAGAACAGGAAGTAAGAATTAAATATTTAAGTGCATCACATCTAAAGGCTAAAATACATCCCATTTATTGTAATTAGCAACAACTTCCCTCCCATGTTCCTTAAAAGCTTTCTATCATTTGATGGAAAAAAATCTGATATATAATCGATACATGACATCTGGCATAAACATGCGTGAATTAAAATACAACCCATTCCCAGCATAAGAGCACCACCGGCCATCAATCAGCAACGTAGAACCTAGCTAAAATTCAAAAACCCTAACCGCATCTGTGCTTATCACAGTAAATATACCTTCATAAGCAGCAGGACGGGACAAATGCGAGTAGAGGACCAAGCAAGGGAGCAAGAAATAACCTCTTCCATCTCCGTCAGGTGCCCAAGGTGACAGCAAGCGCACCACGAACGTGTCCCGACCCCCCTATCCAGCTGCAAGATGACAAATCATTTTTTAGCGGGTCGAGTGAATAATCATAAAATACTTTGCAGTTCAGACAATTCACTTGCCATTGGCAGCCTTTTTATCCATCTAAACTGTGCAAAACAGCTAACGAAATCAAAAACAAATTACAGTTTTCTCTGGCAGTGCAACACTAATGACACATCCGACAAAGTCCAGTTTCATGGTATGAACGAAATTGAGGCATAAAGCACCTAAAGTTATATTTATATTACCTTGAATGTAGCCATATGTAAACTCACAGATTCGGAACATATAGATTGACGCTTAGGACCAGCATCACCTTTGTTGCTTCATACTCAATTATTCTCTGAAACAAAAGGCATAAGTTTTCAGTGCTAAATGATTACTTTCTAGCTTTGCAATTGGTTACATTTATCTGTTCCAAGAGGAGAGGAAGAAATCATCAGATGACACCAAAAAGGATCAGTCGTAAAACAATTGAGGGGAGAATGTTGATCTAACATCCATTAGTAAATCCTACATTGCTTAAACCAAAAAGCCAAAATACACCATTTAGGCTTTTCGCAATCCATCAGCGGTGCAACACATACGCTGCTCGGCCAGATCCAGCTAAGTATATAACGCATGTATCTATTTGAGCCATCACCACTGGCAATAAAAATAGAATCCATCTGAACCAGCAGAAAGGCAATCGTTGATTCTTCTATAAATAGTAAGACATGAAGAAGAAAATCATGTTCCTTTTAACAAACAGCCACCACCAACAAACCATGGCAGGATTTGCTCACCTGATAGAGATCACAATCGAGTCCCAATATACTTGAGAGGCATGTTGGTTAACAAAAATTTAGGCATGAGCTCAGAAAAGGGGATCCGAACTGAGAGAGAGAGAGAGAGGAACCTGAAAGCACGCCTAGGCAAGAGCTTTCGCGTGATGAACGACGTGGGTGCAAGCAGTTGTGACGTCGTCCTGTTGAAGCCGACCGGGATCTCCTCTTCGTCCCGCAATCTCTCTCTCTGCTTCCTCCTCGTCCTGCCTCATGGTCTCAACAGCAGTGGCACACCACAATCAGCACCACCTAGGCCCATGATAATGCACGAAAAGGAGGAGGGGCCTCACCTTTTGCTAGATGTAGGCCGATGGGGTGGCGGAGGCTGAGCAGCACGGGCACCACGACCGGGCGGCAGAGAGGAGCACGAGGTGGGGGCGCAGCGCACGCGCCTGTGTGCCTGCTGCTCCTGGGTCAAGCCGGCAGGTTCAGCACGCCTCCCCGCCGCCAACAACGGCCGGAGCAGCCTCCGCCCAGCCGCATCTGTCCCTCCTCTCTTTTTGTTCTCCTCGCCTTTCAACAAAGGGGGGCGCCAACCGGCGGCTCGAGAGGAGGAGCGGATGAGATCTAGCATATAGGGCGACTGCCACTCTCGGGCCTCGATGCGCCGCTCACCAGCCGGCGGCGCGAGAGGTGGCCCGCGCTCCTCTGCCTACTGCACGTCACGAGATTGGGGACGGGAAAGGCTGGGCTCGATGTAGGAGGCGACGGCTGGCTGAGTGAAGAAGATGGTGGCGGCGTGGTGTTGACGGCGGGAGGGGGTCGGAGGAGGAGAGGAGCGGGGAGGAGCGCGAGGGGTGTCGGCTAGGGTTCTCACCCAACCAACGCTCTCCTCGCCTTACACCCAGACCAGCCATCCGCAGAGCGCCACGCAAGGGGCTATACGTGAAATCTCGAAAGTACCCTCGGCGGTCACCAAAAATTGCAGTGCGGTGGCACGACCCACGCGCCCATTCACGTCTGCACCGGGCACACACACGCCAAAAGACAATGACAGAGGCGGCCCACCCACCCGGGTCCCGCCTGTCATGGAGTGGTAGGGAGGTAGAACGTGTGAAAAATGACGGGCGCATAAGAGGCACTATTCATTGCACCAGTGTTCGGTTTGATCCGACGGCCAGGATCATCTCAAACGAAGATCCGACGACCAGGATTGTTTTGGAAGCCTAATCCGACGGCCCAGAACCAGACGCCCTGAGGAGGCTCCATACCAGCCCCCAATCTAACAATGGGGATTCATCAAAAACATAGCTATACAAGATTGCCTTGCCTGGCCATTTCAATATCCAATGTTCAAAAAGGCGTGAAGCATAAGCGAAACGAAAGGCTATTGATTAGAGCAATGGCTGCTTAACCGTTTTTAAAAATTTGGCCTGAATTTGACTGTTTTTTTATAGTATGCACATGGAAGTAGGAAACATAGCATGTAGGGAACTGAATAGCATCTAAAATGCAGTTCACACCATACCAAATAGACATCAGGTTCACACACCAAGCAAAATAACAACTAAAATGCAGTGCAGTTCAAATAGGCATAGCCTAATAGAAATCAAGTGGGGCCAAACTCTGAAGGAAAACTGTCATTATTGCATACTGCCTTATAAACATCAGGAATAGTGCAGTGCAGTTCCTGAACACCTTATAATAAGATAAATGGCATACTGACATTATTGCGCAAGCATCAAGCAGAAATAGTCCAAAAACTCAGTGATGATTTTGAACTGAATGTTGCAGGCATGGGACTTGTGTTCAAAACTAAGGGCCTCTTTAATTGAAATCATTTTCATAGAAATTTTGAAGATTACAATCCTTAGGCACTTTTCTATGATGGTTGTTTGATTCGTCGGATTGAATCCTATGGGAAATTTTCCTTGCATCCACGCAAACCTCTTGCAAAGAATCATTCCCTTGATGCAATCAAACAAGCTAAAATTCTGTTGGATTCAAATGGACATGACATTACAATCATACATCTTTTCTATTCCTGTGTTTTCGGAATCCTGTGAATAGAAGAGGCCCTAAGAGTATGAATATACCTCGTGCATATACAAACTAGTGCGGTACTTGCAGAGACGACACAAACTCCTGTTCTTGGCTGAACTGTCGTGAGCTGTGTTCACCAATCACCGGAACAGCGCACAGCGCGGCCGTGGCGCCACCTGTTCCTGGCCGGCTGGCCGTCCAACACGACGCCCGGTTAAGAGCTGCAGCCTCATCTCCACATCTTTCATGGTAGGCCTGTTCCCTCGCGTGAGACTGAGGTACTCTTCTGCCAACACTAGTAGAAAACAGGGCATTAGTCCTGGTTCGTAAGGGCCTTTAGTCCCGGTTGTGCAACCGGGACTAAGGAGTCGGGACTAAAGGCCCCCACTTTTAGTCCCGGTCGTGTTACGAACCGGGACTAAAGGGGCTCCACGTGGCCGCTGCGCAGCGCTCAGGCAGGAGGACCTTTAGTCCTGGTTGGTAACACCAACCGGGACTAAAAGGCCGCTACGCGTCAGCCCCTGCCAAGCGCTGTTTTTTTTTAAAGGAGGGGTTTAGGGTTTTGGAGGGTTTAGGGGTTTCATATTGTGTTTCCCTTTTCTTTTAGTGTTTACCATTCAATTCTTTTTTATTTAGGGTTTTCATTTTTATTTTATGTTTTCCATTCAACTCGACGTTAGCTGCTACATATAGCAATGAAGGAACCATTACACAACATCGTCATGAATATAGAGAAGTGACCTCTTTTTCTCCGTGCTTGGTCGAACAACAAGTTTTCGTATATCTATTCGACGCTACTACATATACTACACGTTCATGCATATATACAATATAACATCTCTTACGATCCCTAATATCTAATTGTTGCCAAAATCGCATTCCAATTCCCGATGGTATTCTCCCTCTGTATGTATGACCTCTTCAAGTAAGAATCCCGCCAATTCCTCTTGAATTGCTCGTATGCGATCCTTTGGTAGGAGTTCGTCCCGCTTTCGTTGGATCTAATTTAAAGAAGGGGGTCAATATATATACCTCTTAAATAAGCATATATATATATAGGACACCTCTTCTGTACTCCTGGGAGTATGTACTCCCACATTCAAATATACCTCTTAAATAAGCATATTATACCTCTTTATCATTCTCAATATACCTTGTTAATTATTTTAATATACCTCAATGCAAGTTTTGCGAAAAAATATCGTCGAAACCCTTTTTTTATGCAGTATACCTTTTTTACGTACAAAAAATGCAGTTTACTTCTAAATAAAATATAATATGTGGTTTAAAATATAATTTTTAATGAAACTCAACACAATTGATCGTAATAAAATAAAATTGTGAATATTGTTTACGTACTTCAAGTTGTTCTAAAATTCTGCCCTTCTCACAGGTCGTCTGGCGAATGAACTCGCAAACGTAGTATCCACATAAATTATTCTCGTCGTCCTGCCTCAAGCACATTACGAGAATAGAGTTCAATCAAAATAATAATCAAGCATGATAATGGTATTGAAACTAGAATTAAAGAGAGATGCGCGGAACTAGCTAGTACTACTTACATTGGGGTGTCGAAATTGTAGCTCCTTTTTCCATTCACCTCTAGCCTGCTTGGTGAAATCTTTCCAAACTCTGCCCGGCAAAGAAAATGAATAAAGGAGTTATTAATTACTTGATATCAGGAAATGAACGAAAGTTGCCGATATAGTGTGATAATGATTGAACTTACTTCTGAAGCATTTCACTCATGTCCGCCCACATTTCAGGGTCTTTACGTTTCGAGTCCATGACAATTACTACTCATGCGTCAAGCTGAATGACTAGCAGAATAAAGTGGAACCTGCGCATGCATAACTTATTAATTACAGTTAACCTCGAGTAAGCGAAACAGAATGTGCACAAGACAGTAACACTCACTTGAAGTTGTAAGGAAATAGTATTTCCCTTCTGATTTGTTGTCCAATTAACGCCTTTAGCAAGTTTTTCGCTGTATCCTTGGCGTTGTTTGCTACATTAAATTCATGTACGGTATTTGGGTTAATGAACCCAATGTCATAGATTTGTCTATTTTTGCATTCGAGAATCTTCAATCTGCATAATATAGTGAGGATAATTATACATGCAATGAACGAGCTGACCTAGAGACTTAATTACAGAAATAATACTTACAGACAATAGCAACTGACGATAGTTTTGTCGAGGGCGTCTTGATTGTATAACTGAAATAATTCATCAAATTCAATGTACATCTCCTCGACTCCATTGAAGAAATGCTCATCTTTAATTCCCACAAAGATCATGTTGCTCCATTTCTTTGAGGCTTTCATGTACCACTCATGCAATCTTCGCATTTGTGTTGGTAGATTCGGGAGCTCCTCAGGTCTGACGAGAGGCTTCCCGTGCTCGTATCTAAAGGCTAAATCAGCCATGGGGAACTCTCCATGCTCGCCTAAGTATTGACCAAGAGTGAAAGCAACCTCCGGATCAATAACGATATCGGAAGACACCTTGAGCGGGGGGCACGATTGGTTTTTCTGTTCTCCGAGCTGGGGAATTGTTTTCCCCCTTGCACTACTACTACTTCCCGACCGCTGCTGTTCTTTATGTGACTTCATAATAGAGCGGTCATAGTTTGATAGCAGCGGAGGCGGCGGTGGTCGCGTAAGGCTTTCCAGACAGCGCTTCGCTTTTGCCGAATCTATTTTCTCCTTTCACTCGGGCCGTGTCGGTGCAAGCTGGTGTCTCCAACCGGGACTAAAGGTCCCATTTGAACCGGGACTGATGCCTGCCGAGCCCCGACCGGCGCCCTAGCCGCTCGAACCGGGACTAATGCTCACATTAGTCCCGGTTCGTAATGCGACCGGGACTATTGCTCCGATCCAGCTTGAACCAAAGCCCTGTTTTCTACTAGTGCAACCGAGCCATGCACAGGACCTCTTCCTCGCTGATTCCTTCCTCCAACAAGATGTGCACGTCCAGTGTCTCCTGGAGGGGTCTCCTCTCCCTCATAGCCCACAGGAAGTAGCTAGATAGGTTCTGCTTCTCGCCGTGCTCGTTCTCGATGATGGGTTTCCTTCTCGTCAGCAGCTCAACAAGGATCACCCCGAAGCTGTAAACGTCGCTTTTCTCGTTGAGCATACTGGTGTGGTATTATTCTGGAAGTCCTAGCTAGCTAAAAAGAGACATTCAGTTTCTGTGTGTGGAGAATTGCGTCAGTTGTTAATCGAAAGTTTGTATAACTCGCTTAATCATGATGTAGTAAGTACTGCTGCTTCCGTGAAAAACTATAGCAATGAACCTAGCCAAGAACTAAAAATGACCACTATGCTAAAGAGGCTTATTCTGAATATAGCTTCTTTATGTCAGTTACCTACACTGTCTAAATGCTTCCTGTCCCAATTTTCCTTGTAATTTTTTTGTGTCCTTCCTCTTAGCCTTTGGGCATTGCAGGCTACATATATGTGCAATTGACTGTCTCCAGTAGTAGCATTCATTTATTGTGGTCTGGAGCAAGTGATGAGGGCTTTGATGTGCAAGATCTTGAACTTTATATGTTGACAGGAGTGTTAGGTTTAATCATGTAGTTCAGGTTAGTGATCTTGTGGTACAAGGCTTACCAGAATATATGTGCAGACAATTACCAGAGTTTTTGGGTGGTTTGTGCACATGCTCAAAGCCTCAAATCAGGGAGGATGCCTAAAGCCCAACAAAGGTCCTTGGAGTGACCCTTAAATTATGAAGATAGTTTTTCTTTTTCTTTTTGAATCTGCTGCTGCTGTCTTACTGTATTATATTCCTTATGGTACAACACGATATCTAACTGCCTGCTACAGCTGCTTATGACCTTATTTCCTATTATTGCAGATCATACATAGCATGGAATCATCTGCATTAAGTGATATTGTACAAGTATCTGATATAGAAGAAACAATTACAAGCTTTGTAAGATTGCGTGATTATGAATATTCGATCTGTGAGTTCTCATTTGTTCAATGAGTCGATCTCTTTTCAGTTTTAACGTTTTATGCACTGTCCCTACTTCTCTCAGATGTCAGAAAGAATTAGTGATGCATCAAGTGCTGAATCAGGTTCAGATGTTGATGATCTTGGATCCCCTATAGCCCCTGAAGATGTTAAATATCATAGTTTGGCTAACGTTTTATGCGCTGTCCCTGCTTCTTTCAATTACCAGAAAGAATTAGTGATACATCAAATGCTGATGTTGATGATCTTGGATCCCCGCATAGCTCCTGAAGATGTTGAATATCATAGTTTGGCTCCAGTCTGTGAGGAAGTAGATTACTTTTCCCTTAATTCTAGCATTATATTAATAAGTTCCATTCATGATTCACTTGCCAACTACTAGCTCCTATATTCCTATGAACATAAGGAAATAACAGATATTTCTTTTTCGTCTTGACATGCATAAATGTTCGGTGTTGTTCCTCGACAAAAGTTTACTATATGCTATTGCCTCAGTATTCAGGCTGTATCCTTCATGTTCATGATGAGCTGTGATTCCTTGTAGTTGCTTCATTGGTAGTCAAAGTTGCTTCTGCAAGTCCATTTTGGGAATTTGAGTACCTTTACAAGTCTAGGCCACAAATTTAAAAATCAGATGCAAGGAGAATAATTAATTTGTCATCTCCAAGCAGTTGTGTGGCATAATGCCATTCTTATTTTCTGTAAGTGTTTAATTTGTATAGAATTGAAATCACCTGGTTTGCATTAGCATATCAAAGAGGAAAACATAACATACCGCTTGTGTGGGAACAAGGTTGGTATCTTGGTATTAGTTTTAGATGTGATCACTGATGCTTATTGGATGTAGTTGTGTTTTTTTTTCAGAAGTAGCATGCTAGCAGTCATCATATATTGGCTAAGTTGCATTTGTGTTGGGTACATGGTTGATCCAGCTTCACCCTGCTTGAGAGTCTCACCAACACATGCAATGACCTTCAAGCCCTGAGCGAGTGCATATGCAGATATTGCAGGAAATCCCCATTAGAATAAGAGTGTTTTTTTTCAAAAATCAGTGATACGGTAACATTGTAGGTTTGTCTTCCAATAGCAGTATTTCATAGTTCGGTCTTTTAATGAGAAAATAGTTCGGTCTTTTAATGAGAAAAATAGTGAACTATTGTTGGTTGTGTCCTTCCCCCGTCAGGTTGATGGTACCAGGCCATCTTCGCGCAACTAAACACTCAGGCTATATCCATTGTTGCATCTTGTAATTATTAGTTTTGAAACAAATCGTGCGATCAGCGTTTACGGTTTACCCACATTCTACTCTGCCGTTTTTTGGTAGGCAAACCAAGGCAGCAAGGTAAGCAGAGCACAAACTAACCCATTCAAGTGTTGGTTTCTTGACCTATTCTGCGGTAGGCGCTGGCTTCATAATGGTGCCTATGGTTCAGATAGTAGTTTCAGTGCGACTAACCATGCTCGATTGATTTTTGTGGATTCATTCAGGGCTTACCTTCAGCGATTTTGGTATGTTCAGTTATGCTTCTTGAGCGTTGATTTTTGTGAATTAACTCAAGTTGTACCTCCAAAGATTTTGGCATGTTTTGTATGCTTCCTGAGCATTGATTTGTGGATTTAGTATGGTTGTACCTCTAGAAATTTTTGGCATGTTTAGTACTCCCTCTGTAAAGAAATATAAGAGTGTTTAGATCACTAAACTTATTAAGGTATGCTTCTCGAGCAGCATTGCAATGGTTCTCAGACTACTTTCTCTTGTTATCACTTCAGTGGTGATGATTTGCTTGATATTTTTCTTTTGCAGTTCCTATTGTACATAAAGCAAAAGAAGCTGCTTTGAGGCAATGATGCAGACCGCAGGACCAAACTAAGGTGTCCATGAGTCTCTCGTTTTTTGAAGCTCTCACGGAGAAGTTTTTATTAGCATGTCAGCTTTATAGGAAAGTTATAATCATTGTATTAGAAAAACCTCAAATGCTCCTCTCACCCTGGTGAAGAAGTTGTGAATGGTGACTTGTCTTCTCTAGAGATTTTTAATTTAAGTACATGGTTGTCCATGGGCTTATCCTTTGTAAATCCAGCAAGATCCTGTTATTGCAATTCTATTAAGTATATCCTTTTTTAAACAACCGCGTTCATTTGGAGTGCATACAGACGTTAACAAAATGCAACAGCAAGGTTAGTGCGCCCAATCATGCAAAGTAGGTGAGCCTAGGGCGCGCCCCAGCCACTAGTACTCAATAAAGAGGGGTTTCAATAAGGTGTACTGCACTTCTTTTAGCAGAACAGAGAATCTGACAACGGGCTGCTACTTTGGCACTAACTACAACTAAAGATGTTATTTCTAATGTATCTAGAGTACTACTCCCTCTGATCCATAATAAGTGTCGTCGTTTTAGTTCAAATTTGAACTTAAAACCATGACACTTATTATGGATCAGAGGGAGTACAACATATGGTCACAGGTAAATATACATCACAGCACTACAGAAACATCCATTTTCTGGCATTTTCTCCCAGCCAGTAGCCTGTAGAGCATGTAACAAATAATAACACAACATGACACTTCTCTCAAGGTGAATGAGAGAGCGAACATGCAAGCAATATTTAATCACATTCTTTGCAAAATGTCAAACAACTCAAAGTTAGCACCCGTCGACAAACCTACAAGCACAAACATACATCTCTTCTTCCAAAAAAAATTCCTAAAACTTCCAAGTCTGCAAGTGGAAGATGGATGCTTTGGTAACAAAAAACATGGATGAAGTCTATTCCCTACAACTTACTTGCTGCAAACCACCTATTTACCAAAACCATAAACTTCCAAAATATCAGCATACTTTATGGTGTGGTATGATATTTTGAACATCACATGGGTGTCATGTAAGAGTGTGACGTAAGCTTACAGACTTAGTGCTAGCATTATGTCTGGATAATAATTATCTGCAAAAAAATGGAATATACATACTTGAGAATTGAAATAATAATATGGATAATAATCTGTAGATGGGTCTAGTTAAAAGAGGAGGGTGTACCTAGCTTGTAAGAATTTCTCCAAGTTCTGATAACTCTGCAGTCAACTCTATGGTGCTTCGTTGTTCTTTGAGTGTGTGAAACACCCCAGCCTATGGAGTTAACGAAACAAATCTCTTAGTGCTAGCCTCTTGCTAATAATACTTTGGTACAGTGGAATGGATGGCAGTGATCAAGCAAACCGCCATTATAATATAGAAATGAACTTACAGAAATATGAACTTCAGCACCTGAAGGGCCCTTGCATGTGATCATCAGCGTATTTTCCAACTGACAATTGCAGAGAAAAAACATTGCAGTCAAGACCGTGAAGCTACTAACTATCACACAGATGTAATTAACCTAACAAATCTCTAATACACCCACCTCAATTGTGGTAGAAACAGGTTTTCCATTGACAGATTCAATGACATCACCTTTTTGGATTCCGAGTATCTCAGCATTAGATCCTTTTGACACCTAGGGTCCAATTGCCAAATAATTATACCATATACACATGGGAAAAAGAGCACCTTCAGGAAGCCATTACATACCTCTTGAACAATAAGACCATGATCAATGTTATACATACGCCATAACATGTCAACATGAGCAGGCTCTAGAAGCTTGATGGCTTGAAACATCATCCCAAGATGGGGCCGGGCGATGCACCTACACCAAATCAGACACCATTTTAACATATTTTGAGCAAGGTATAATGAAACCTTTCAAAATAAGCAATCTTTGGTGTTTCTATCTAACATGTTAAAAAATTCAGCATATTTCGAGCAAGGTATATCCGGAGTGGTAAACTTTTTGAAATAAGCAACCTTTGGTGGAACTCAACTTCTATTTAACATGTTAAAAAAATCAACATATTTTGAGCAAGGTATACAGGAGTAAGTAACCCTCTAAAAGTAAGTCATCTTTAGTGGAATCCAACTTCTATCGGACGGTAACCAAATATTTTGATACAAATAAAGTTCAAAAAGGCCCAAAGGGGATGAACCATTCATTGTAGTTGAAAAATGCTCAAAGACTGGTTTTCATGACATTACGTAAAAGTAACACATCATATTTCAACATAACCAGGAACAATTGAGTACCACAAAAGGGTATTTGAACATCTCCTAGGTTTCGGGAAAATTGTCCATAAAAAATTGAGAGAGAAAACCTAAAACATAGTTTTCCATTTAACTTTACTCTACAATTTGGCTGAAGACATGCGAATCAGAATTATAATGCCTTATCAGTTCCTTATTATATATAGTTGTCATTACACTAGTAGAAAACAGGGCTTCGGTCCAGCCCAGAAAAGCCCATTAGTCCCGGTTCAGTCACGAACCGGGACCAATGGGGGCAACGGTCCCGGTTCGTGAGGCCAGGGGTCCGGCCGGGCCTCGTGGGGCATTGGTCCCGGTTCGTCTGGACCCTTTAGTCCCGGTTCCAAACACGAACCGGGACCAATGGGCCTCGCTCCTGGCCCACAACCATTGGTCCCGGTTCGTGGCTGGAACCGGGACCAAAGGGGGTCCTTTAGTCCCGGTTCCAGCCACGAACCGGGACCAATGAGATGCCTATATATACCCCCCCCCCTCGCCAGCGAGCAGAGCACTCCACACTGCTCTGTTTTTCTGGCCGGCGAGGGGAGAGCTTTGTGGTGCTCTAGCTCACCTCCTATGCACATGAGGTGTTCGATGAAATGCCCGAGTCATACTTAAGCTTTCTCCTCTGGAAGCTCCTTGTCCAAGCTCCATTTTCCTCAAGATTTGTCTAGGTTGGCGGTCCGTCCTGTCCCGTCCCCGTCCTCACCGCCGTCGATCGCCCGCGCCCATCTCGGCACCGGCAACACCGTGGTTAGCCTCTTCTTCTTATCTTCTTTCTAAAAGAAAAAAGTTCTTAATTGTGTGTTTTAATTAGATGCTCTAGAGAGTTATATGTTGTTCAATAATAAGAACTATATAACGCACGCAGATGAACCGGCAATGGATGTACGGTGACCGACGCACCTCCGAGTATATTAAGGGCCTGCATAATTTTCTCGAAGCGGCTGAGGCAAACAAGCAAAATGGTTTTATGCATTGTCCATGTACTGTCTGTGAGAATACGAAGGCTTTCTCCAACTTTAAAACCCTTCACTTCCACCTCCTTGAGAAGGGTTTTATGCCACACTATAATGTTTGGACCAAGCACGGAGAAAGAGGGGTTATGATGGAAGACAACGAAGAAGAAGAGGATGATGACAACTACCCGCCCCCTGAATACGGTGATGCTGCAATGGGGGAAGCTGAAGATCAAGAGGAACCAGACGATGTGCCCGATGATGATCTTCGCCGGGTCATTGTTGATGCACAGAGAGAATGCGAAAGTGAAAGGGAAAAGTTGAAGTTCGATCGCATGTTAGAGGATCACAAAAAAGGGTTGTACCCAAATTGCGAAGATGACAACAGAAAGCTCGGTACCACACTGGAATTGTTGCAATGGAAGGCAGACAATGGTGTATCTGACAAGGGATTTAGTTCGCTGCTGAAAATAATGAAGAAGAAGCTTCCAAAGGATAACGAATTGCCTGGCAGTACGTACGAAGCAAAGAAGGTTCTATGCCCTCTAGGATTGGAGGTGCAGAAGATACATGCATGCCCTAATGACTGCATCCTCTACCGCGGTGAGTACGAGGATTTGAACGCATGCCCGGTATGCGGTGCATTGCGGTATAAGATCAGACGAGATGACTCTGGTGATGTTGAGGGCGAGCGCCCCAGGAAGAGGGTTCCTGCCAAGGTGATGTGGTATGCTCCTATAATACCACGGCTGAAATGTCTGTTCAGAAACAAAGAGCATGCCAAGTTGATGTGATGGCACAAAGAAGACCGTAAGAAAGACGGGAAGTTGAGAGCACCCGCTGACGGGTCGCAGTGGAGAAAAATCGAGAGAAGGTGGGGGGACTTTGCAGGTGACGCAAGGAACGTATGGTTTGGTTTAAGTGCAGATGGCATTAATCCTTTTGGGGAGCAGAGCAGCAATCATAGCACCTGGCCCGTGACTCTATGTATCTATAACCTTCCTCCTTGGTTCTGCATGAAGCGGAAGTTCATTATGATGCCAGTGCTCATCCAAGGCCCTAAGCAACCCGGCAATGACATTGATGTGTACCTAAGGCCATTAGTTGAAGAACTTTTATAGCTGTGGAATGGAGAAGGTGTACGTGTGTGGGATGAGCACAAACAGGAGGAATTTGACCTACATGCGTTGCTATTTGTAACCATCAACGATTGGCCTGCTCTCAGTAACCTTTCAGGACAGACAAACAAGGGATACCACGCATGCACACACTGTTTAGATGACACCGACAGTATATATTTGGACAAATGCAGGAAGAATGTGTACCTGGGGCATCGTCGATTTCTTTCGACCAACCATCAATGTCGAAAGAAAGGAAAGCATTTCAAAGGTGAGGCAGATCACCGGAAGAAGCCCGCCCTCCATACTGGTGATCACATACTTGATATGGTCAATGATTTACAAGTAATCTTTGGAAAGGGTCCTGGCGGACTATCTGTTCCGACTGACGATGCGGGACACGCACCCATGTGGAAGAAGAAATCTATATTTTGGGACCTACCCTATTGGAAAGACCTAGAGGTCCGCTCTGCAATCGACGTGATGCACGTGACGAAGAATCTTTGCGTGAACCTGCTAGGCTTCTTGGGAGTGTATGGGAAGACAAAAGATACACCGGAGGCACGGGAGGAACAGCAACGTGTGCATGAAAAAGACGGCATGCATCCAAAGCAGTATGAAGGTCCTGCCAGCTACGCTCTTACCAAAGAAGAGAAGGAAATCTTCTTTGAATGCCTGCTCAGTATGAAGGTCCCGTCTGGCTTCTCGTCGAATATAAAGGGAATAATAAATATGGCAGAGAAAAAGTTCCAGAACCTAAAGTCTCATGACTGCCACGTGATTATGACGCAACTGCTTCCGGTTGCATTGAGGGGGCTTCTACCGGAAAACGTTCGATTAGCCATTGTGAAGCTATGTGCATTCCTCAATGCAATCTCTCAGAAGGTGATCGATCCAGAAATCCTGTCAAGGTTAAGGAGTGATTTGGTGCAATGTCTTGTTAGTTTCGAGCTGGTGTTCCCACCATCTTTCTTCAATATCATGATGCACGTCCTAGTTCATCTAGTCGACGAGATTGTCGTTCTGGGCCCTGTATTTCTACACAATATGTTCCCCTTTGAGAGGTTCATGGGAGTCTTAAAGAAATATGTTCGTAACCGCGCTAGGCCAGAAGCAAGCATCTCCATGGGCCATCAAACAGAGGATGTCATTGGGTTTTGTGTTGACTTCTTTCCTGACCTTAAGAAGATTGGTCTCCCTCAATCGCGGTATGAGGGGAGACTGAATGGGAAAGGCACGCTAGGAGCGGACTCAATAATATGTAGGGACGGGCATTCTTGGTCTCAAGCACACTACACAGTTCTACAGAATTCTACCTTGGTGACCCCGTATGTCGATGAACACAAGAATATTCTGCGCTCCAAACACCCGGAGCAGTGTGACGACTGGATTACATATGAACACATCAGGACTTTCGGCAGTTGGTTGCAAACACGTCTCATGGGTGACAACACTGTTTCTGATGAGCTGTACTCGTTGGCCAGGGGACCATCTTCGACTGTATTGACTTACAAAGGGTACGAGATAAATGGGAATACATTTTACACGATCGCCCAAGATCAAAAGAGCACCAACCAAACCAGCGGTGTCCGCTTTGATGCAGCAACCAAGAGGGGAAAGGACACATATTATGGTTACATAGTGGACATATGGGAACTTGACTATGGACATGATTTCAAGGTCCCTTTGTTTCAGTGCAAATGGGTCAATCTGTCAGGAGGCGGGGTACAGGTAGACCCACAGTACGGAATGACAACAGTGGATCTCAACAATCTTGGGTACACAGACGAACCATTCTTCCTAGCCAATGATGTGGCCCAGGTTTTCTATGTGAAGGACATGTCTACCAAACCGAGAAAAAGAAAAGATAAGGAAGCGAATACATCATACGATGAGCCAAAGCGCCACATAGTTCTTTCAGGAAAAAGAGACATCGTGGGATTGGAGGGCAAGACAGACATGTCTGAAGATTATGAAAAGTTTCATGAAATTCCTCCCTTCAAAGTCAAGGCTGACCCAAGCACCCTGTTAAACGATGAAGATTATCCATGGTTATGGCGCAATAAGCAAAGGACACAAGCGAAGAAAAAGTGAAGACTTTCTCTCCACAACTATATCATTGCAGTTACATGTGAAGAAATTAAATGCCTTTTGTAACAGATGAGTTTTCGTCCGAAACCCTGATACTTCGAAAGAGATTGTCCGTTTTGTACACGAAGTGCATCCAGTTTTTGCCGTAACCCTCTCAACTTTTTAGCACATGCTATGTGGGTGAAATGATGATACCATGCAAACTTTCAACCTGTTCAGAGTTCATTTGTAGTGCTTTTCAATTTCAGGGTCATTTAGCTTAAAAAAATCAGTAAATGCATGAAAAATAGGAAATGAAGTCAGAAAGGGTTGAAAATTGATGATGTGGCTTTGAATGGTGCATTTTGAACACACAAAAAGTCTGGAGTTCAAATAAGTTCAAAAAAATGAAATCCCTTTGTAACAGATGAGTTTTCGTCCGAAACCCTGATACTTCGAAAGAGATTGTCCATTTTGTACATGAAGTGCATCCAGTTTTTGCCGTAACCCTCTCAACTTTTTAGAACATGCTATGTGGGTGTAATGATGATACCATGCCAACTTTCAACCTTTTCAGAGTTCATTTGAAGTGCTTTTCAATTTCAGGATCATTTAGCTCAAAGAATGAACTAATAGCAAAAAGAATGAACTAGAAAACCTTTATCAAACTCTAATAGCAAAAATAATGAACTAAAAATAACTAATTAAAAAATTCTGTTATGATCAACTAAAATAAAACTATAATATTCTTCAATAGCAAAAAGAATCAACTAAAAAGCTTTTATAAAACTCTAATAGCAAAAGGAATCAACTAAAAATATTTTATAAACCTCTAGTATTTATGAAACTAAAATTATATAAAATTTATGCAACTAAAGTTATCAATGTATTTTTTGTTCAAAACATTAATAGCAAAAAGAATTTTCATAAAGAATTTTTTTAGAAACTTTAATAGCAAACTAAAATAACAAAATCTGTTTTTGGTTAAAACAGACATTTAAAATTACCTAAAAATTACCAAATTGAATATAATGATAAAACACAGTAATATTAAAAAATTAAAAAGAAAATAAATAAAGCAAAAAAGAAAAGAAAAAAACTAAAAAAAAATAAAAAAAAATGCCGCCTACTGGGCCACCACGGCCTGAATACGACTAGAAACCCAACCATCTAGTTGGGCCAGGATTCAGGCCCGTAGAAGGCCCAGAAGGCCCATAGGCAGAGGTCATGCGATTAGGCCCGTAAGCCTGCTGCTGAGAGGAGCTCGAGAGGGTGTGCGCAGCAGCGCTTATAAACCACTCTCGAGCCCTCTCAGCTAGCGAGGTCGGACTAAACTTTTGGCCCCGGGCAGCACCACCCTTTAGTCTCGGTTGGTGGCACCAACCGGGACCAATGCCCACCGTTGGTCCCGGTTGGTGGCACCAACCGGGACCAATGCCACCCTTTAGTCCCGGTTGGTGCCACCAACCGGGACCAAAGGTCTCTGCTTCCCGCCCTTTGGGCTGACGAAAAGAGACCTTTGGTCCCGGTTGGTGGCACCAACCGGGACTAAAGGGTGGCATTGGTCCCGGTTGGTGCCACCAACCGGGACCAATGCTTCTTGTATATAAGAAAACCCTTAGAAAATTTCAGTTTTCATCTACCAGTTGCCCTGAGCCGCCGTCCTCGTCCCCGTCGCCTCCCCGAGCCGCCGTCTTCGTCGCCGGCCCCGTCGCCTCCCCGAGCCGCCGTCCTCGTCCCCGTCGCCACCGTCCTCGTCCCCGTCGCCGCCGTCCTCGTCGCCTCCCCGTCGCCGCCGTCCTCGTCCCCGTCGCCTCCCCGTCGCCGCCGTCCTCGTCGCCTCCCCGAGCCGCCGTCCTCGTCCCCGTCGCCGCCGTCCTCGTCCCCGTCGCCTCCCCGAGCCGCCGTCCTCGTCCCCGTCCCCGTCGCCTCCCCGAGCCGCCGTCCTCGTCCCCGTCGCCGCCGTCCTCGTCTCCGTCGCCGGCCTCCAGCCTTCGCCGCCCCCCCCCCCCAGTGAGCCCCCCTGCTCCCCGTCACCGCGTATATGTGTGTATATGTTCATGTATATGTTTTTTTTCGGGCATGTATATGTGTATATGTTCATGTATATGTTTTTTTTCATTTATGTATATATGTTCATGTATATGTGTGTAGATGTTCATGTATATGTGTGTCGATGTTCATGTATATGTTCATGTATATGTTTTTTTCATGTATATGTATATATGTTCATGTATATGTGTGTATATGTTCATGTAAAAAGTCTTCGTTGTTTTTCGTATGTACGAAAATGTAGAGTGAAAACGAAAACAAACATATAAGAAAAAACAAAGGAAAAAATGAAGAAGGAAAAGAAAACCGCCCGGCCCGGCCACCACCGCATTTTCATAAAGTTTTTCCACCGAGTCCATGTCGCACCGAGCACCCGCGGCGAAGCAAGTGTTTTTTTGAAGGTAGTTTTTTTGTTAAATGAAAATGTTCGCATCGGCTCTATCATCACGTTGGCATCGACTCTATCTATCAACAAGGCCACGGGAGCACCCCGGCCCCCTATCATCACATTGGCATCGGCTCCCCGAGAGCTTTCCAACGGATCCGGAATGTATGTCGTTGTTGATATACCCCCTCCCCGATAACTTCGATATGAGGGGGGGGGTCGATATACCCCCTCCCCGATAACATTTTTTTCTAAGTTACTAAGGTAAAACCCCGACGCCGCCCGCCGTGCCCCCCTGCCCCTGCCCCGACGCCGCCCCCAGTGAGCCCCCCCTTCCCCCGCGCCGCCGCCACTGCTCTGCTTGCCGCGCCGTGCCCCTGCTCTGCTTGCCGCGCCGTCGCCGCCACCGCCGCCCCGGCCGGATCTGCCTTTTTTTTGTATGTATATGCAGTATGTATGTATGGATGGATGGATGCTGTATGTATGTATGTATATGCAGTATGTATGTATGGATGGATGATCCATAGAAAGTTTTTATATATGCATTGATACAATTTTATTTTTGTTCATAGAATTTTTTTTGTTCATAGATGTATGCTTTTTTTTATAGAAAGTTTTTGTCATGAGGGGGGACGTCGGACATGCATGAGAGAGAGGCGGTCCGCTCGTCGGACATGTCATGTGGATTTTTTTTGTTCATATAGAAAACTCCGGTAACTTTGACATGAGGGGGGGAGACGTCGATCAACCCCCTCCCGCCCCTACCCGTAAAAGTTAAAATGTTCATATATTCAAAATGAGTTAAAATGAGTTAAAAGTTACTTACTCCCGGTCCGCTCGCCCGACCAACTCTCGAGGCCACCTGTACCCCCTCCCCGATAACTTCGACATGAGGGGGGACGTCGGACATGAGGGGTGAGCGTCGTTGTCGTCTACCCCCTCCCCGATAACTTCGACATGAGGAGGGACGTCGGACATGACATGAGGGGTGAGCGTCATTGTCGTCTACCCCCTCCGGTAACATAGATAACTCCGGTAACATAGATTTATCAAGAATACCCCCATTATGGATGTGCACAAGTTGATCCAATTTTTTTTCTGATCTCATCTATATATATATTCTTCTATATTTGCAGAAACTATGGATCAAAGAGACCGATGGAACAATGGAGGAGGAAGGACATGATCATGATGGCTCCGGTGACATGATCATGATGGCTCCGGAGGTTCTAACTAGCTAATTGATGCATTAATTGTTTTGGTATGTACATATATTAACTCTTCTTTCTTCTTTTATAGCCCTCCGGATCGAGCCAAACTTCGGTAACGAGACGAGGCCCGAAGAAGAGGTTGCGCAAGGATGAAAGGTTCACGATCACAGCACTCGCGGACGATGGCCTACCGATTGAACCCAAACGGACCAAGGATGCATTTTCTGCTCAGTGCGGAGCTATTGTTAGGGACAACATCCCGATCAGCATCAAGCAATGGAATAAGCCTAAGGACGACGCCCCTGAAGGTGATTATGTCACCGATAGACAGAAAGATGATCTTTGGACCTTGCTGAAGGCAAATTTCACCCTACCGCCAGAGGAGGATCCGAATAAGCCCGTTATAGAGCCACTGGTCAAGGCGTGTGCTCTTAAGAAGATGGCAGATCTATTCAGGAGGTGGAAGAAGGAGTTGAAATCAAAGTTTGTCGACAAAGGTGAGACTCCAGAATTCATCGGCCGATTTGAGAAGATAAGAGATCACTGACCCGCATTTGTGGCCTACAAGACATCAGACAAGAGTAAGAAAATGTCAGAGACAAACAAGAACAACGCTGCAAAGAAGCAGTATCACCATCACACGGGGTCAGGTGGCTACCTCAAAGCCCGGCCGTTGTGGGACAAAGCTGAGAATGACCTGATTGCTAAAGGGGTCGAACCAGAGACATTGAAATGGCCAGACCGTTCAAGGACTTGGTTCTTCGGGGTTGGGGGAACTTTGGACCCTGAAACAGGGAAGTGCCGTTGGACGGACGAGCAATTTGCAATACCCGTCACGAAGCTTCAGAAGTATATCACCGCAGCGCAGGAAGGGACGTTCATTCCCGACAGAGAGAAGGACGAGCTGACTGAGGCCCTAGGGAATGCTGAGCACCCTGGACGAACACGAGGCACACCAGGCTCCGTTCCGTGAAAGTTTGGGTTTCCCGACGCAGGCGGTTACAGAAGCCGGGAGAGAAAGAGGAAAGCGGAGCTGAGCGACATGCAGAAGATGAGTGCAAGACTACAAAAGCTAGAGGAAGCTGAGAGCCAGCGAGCTGCCGGCCAACTATCTCAGCGGCACGAAGCTACCCCAGAAGCTACCCCGCCATCTCAGCGGAGAAGCAGCGTGGCTTCCACGGAGCCCGTTCAGACTGACTTCACGGAGCCTATCTACCCCGTGGATACTATCACGGAGGCTCAAAATTGCGAGCTTATGACGAAATGCCATAACCTCACTTTCAAGGCAGCTCTCGGCTCTGTTGCACCTCCTCAACCCAACGGAACTTTTCACTGCCTTACGATTCCACATGGCTATGCTGTTGTGATGGTGGATGAAGTAATGGAGGGATTTGAGGAGCTCTAGCTTTACCACTCTACAGGTGAAGGGGAGAATCAGCTGGTTCGTGCTCTGAGGAGTACATGTCTATGGCAGAAGGAGTACATCAAGCTTCCAAACTGGACGCCTCCGCCTCCTCCTCCTCCTCCGGCGAGTCAGGACACTCCGCCTCCTCCTCCTCCTCCGGCGAGTGATCAGGGCACTCCGCCTCCTTCTCTGGCTCCTCCGACGCGTGAGGGCACTCCGCCTCCTCCTTCGCCTACTCCGGCGCGTCGGAGCACTCCGCCTCCTTCTCCGCCTCCTCAGCAACGACGGAAGAGAGACGCCGCCGCTCCGGCGGCTAGCAGTACAAGCAGAGGCGGGAGGCAATTCAGATACGGTCCATGTCTCAAGCCTGTGGAAAAGTTACCATATGAGAGGACCGAGCAGGAAAACGAGGACATATGTCGTGCCGAAGTGAGGGACCATTTTGCAAAGAAAACTCCACCTCCGAAGGAGAAGCTAGATCCGGTGAAAGTGAAGCGCACTATCGATGCCCTGAAGCGACCACCACCGCCTCCGCCGGATTCCAACTATGACCGCATAATTACTAAGACACATGCTAAAGCGCAGCAGTCGGGAAGTACTTCCAGTGCTGCAAGAGCGAAAAAACGAAGAAGTGGGAAAACAATTCCCCAGCTCGGCGAACAGGAGAAGCAATCGTGCCCCCCGCTCAAGGTGTCTAGCGATATCGCTAATCATCCGGTGCTACTGCCCGGTACCACTCTTGATGATTACCTGCCCGATGATGTATAGTTTGAAACGGCTAAGGTAGTAGACGTCTTTAGATACGAGCACGGGAAGCCTCTCGTCAAACCTGATCATCCTCATCTAACAACGATGATGCAAAAATTGCATGACTGGTACATGAAAACCTGCAGGAAGCCTGGGAAAGACAGTTTGTTAGTCGGAATTAAAAAAGAGCATGACTTCCCTGGAGTCGACCTGCTGCCTGTTGAATTTGTGGAGTTATTTCAATTATACAATCAAAAGGCCCTCGACAAACAACTCATGACTTGCTACTGTCTGTAAGTATTACTTCTATAATTAAGTCTCTAGCTCAGCTCGTTCATTGCATGTATATATAATTATCCTCACTATATTATGCAGATTGAAGATGATCGAATGCCAAAAAATAGGAATCTTCGACGTTGGGTTCATTAGCCCAAATACCGTAAATGAATGGTCGGTACGAAAGGCGGCTGAAGATACCGAGAACAACTTACTACAAACGTTCCTTAAACATCAAAACAAAAGGGAAATACTCTTTCCTTACAACTTCAAGTGAGTGTTACTGTCTTCTGCATATTCGGTTCCGCTTACTCGTGGTTAAGTAATGTAATTGATGAGTTATGCGTGCGCAGCTTCCACTATATTCTGCTATCCATTAACCTTGACGGGGCATTAGTAACTGTCTTAGACTCGCTCCGTAAAGATCCCAAGTATTATGCGGACATGACTGCAATGCTCCAGAAGTAAGTTCAATCAATACCGGGACCATATCGTCAACTTTCGTTCATTTCCTGATATCAAGTAATCATTTTCTTTGCCTGCCAGGGTTTGGAAAACGTTCACCGCTAAGGTTCCGGGTCTGAAGAAGGAGCTGCGATTTACACACCCCAAAGTAAGTAGTACTATAGGTAGTTCCGCGCATCTCTCATTGATTCTAGTTTCATCAATACCATTATCATGCTTGCTTATCAGTTTGATTGAACTCTATTCTCGTAAAGTGCTTGTTGCAGGCACCCAACACTCATTTATGTGGATACTACGTATGCGAGTTCATTCGCTACTATACCTCTGAAAGGGCCTCCTCTGAGAAACAATTTGAAGTACGTAAACAATATTCACAATTTTATTTTATATATTACCATCAATTGTGTTGAGTTTCATTCATATATATGTATTGACCCCTTCTTTAAATTAGATCTGGCAGATGCGGGATGAACTCCTACCACATGATCGCATACGAGCAATTCAAGAGGAATTGGTGGGATTCTTTCTTGACCACGTCATACCTGAACAAGGAGAATACCATGTGAAATTGAAATTGTTGTAAGGGATGTTATATATTGTACATATGTAGCAGCGTCGGATAGATATACGAAAACTTGTTGTTTGACCAAGCACGAAGAAAAAGATGTCACTTCTCTCTATATATGTTCATGACGATCTTGTGTAATTAATGGTTTCCTTTATTTGCTTACTAGCTAGCGTCGAGTTCTCTCTATATGTGTAGTCGCTAGCGTCGACCAAGCACGGAAAAAGAGAGGTCACTTCTCTCTATTAGCTCGCTAACACAATATGAAACCCCTAAATTAACCCTCCAAAACCCCAAAACCCTCCTTCCAAAAAAAAAAAAAACCCAGCAACTGCGAGCTGCTGACGCGTGGCCGCCTTTTGGTCCCGGTTGGTGTTACCAACCGGGACCAAAGGTGGAGCCTTTAGTCCCGGTTGGTAACACCAACCGGGACTAAAGGTCCTCCCTCCCCCGCCCCAGGCAGCGCCACGTGGATGTCTTTTGGTCCCGGTTGGTGTTACCAACCGGGACTAAAGGTCCTCCTGCCTGGGCTTCCCGCAGCGGCCACGTGGAGCCCCTTTGGTCCCGGTTCGTAAGCGAACCGGGACTAAAGGTTTTGGGCTTTAGTCCCGACCCTTTAGTCCCGGTTCCAGAACCGGGACTAAAGGCCCTTATGAACCGGGACAAATGGCCCTTTTTCTACTAGTGTTATGAACCATTTTGTAGTCTCAGCATGGTTCTACTTGTTTATTTTCAGTTCTTGATTTGCTTATAAATAATTATTATTGCTAAATTGTTTATTTTAGCCACTTGTACAAACATATGACTACGTGTATATACATAAAACACGGCAATGATCACATTTTCTTTGAGAATCTTAACATATCTTATGGTCATTAAATTGCACTGTTTGAAATATATATCTGCCAGTTAATTGGCATATCAGTCAGTTAAAAATGACCTATTCACGCAATTAACTGGGTGGAGCAATTTATCTGTCTGACAAGCAGATTAATCGGCCAGTCAGACCGGATTATCGGCTGGACCGATTAACTGCCTGGGCAATTTTGGCCCAAATTTAGCATGTTCCCTCCCTTTACCCACAGCCTCCCGCACATTAGGTTGGTCCGTGCTCTCTCTTCTGCTCTTCGAGGAGCAGCCCCCGCCCCAAGCAGCCGTCGGCGCCGACCCTCCTCGAGCAGCTGCCTGCGTCACCACAGCAGACACACCTCCACTCCTCCCGCTGCTTCGTCTACTCCTCCTGTCCTCTATCCATGGCTTCAACAGGCTGCAAGGTAAACTCCTCTCCTCTGTGATGTAATACTGTGCTGTTCTGCTGCTGCAGTGCTGCTCTCCTATGTAGTATCTAGAATGCACTGGTGTGGTGCATTTGGCATTTGTGGCAAACTGGCTGCTTCTACTGCAGCATGTGCTCCAACATTGAAAAGCAATTCAGATGCAGCCTAGGATATATATATATATATATATATATATATATATATATATATATATATATATATATATATATATATATATATATATATATATATATATATAGGACTCTTATTTTGTACTCCTGGGTGTATGTACTCTCATCTTCAATATACCTCATATACGCATTGATTATACCTCTCTATCATTCTAAATATATTTCATTAAATATTCTAAGATACCTCAATATGAGTTTTGCCGAAAAAATATCATTTGTGACGTACTTTTTGTAATATACCTTTTTCACGTACGAATAAATCAGTATATATGTAAACCTTTAAAAATATGTAGACTCACATGATTTTTTTCATGAAACTCACTTTGGGGTATATAGTAATTATTAATGAAGTATATTAAAAATAATAAACAGGTATAAAAGATTCATCTATGTGTTATATGAGCAGTAGGAGTACGTACTCCCAGGAGTACACAGTCATTTTCCTATATATATATATATATATAGACATGGCCCTAGTTAACCTACCGATGAATTCAGTTAATAGGCTGGTAAGCCAATTAATCCCTACTCAACACCCAACCGATATGCTACCAGTTACCGATATCCTGAAGATTGTTAAATTGCATAAAAGTGAGCAAATAGATACTACAAAACATAGTTCAACTTCTAACAAAAAGTAAGAAGAAAACAATAGGAGGGAACACATTAGCTTAGCATCACCAATCAATCATATAGATACTATCTCAGAGGTGAGAGGAAAAACGCACCGATATTTCTTCCACGAATCCAAACAGTTGAGCAAAATGGAAGAAGGTATAAAAGAACCAAATCTCTTAGGGAGGTTGACCATTCCGACAACGTTTTCATTCAAGTCAATGACTAGGCCCCCATTGTCATACTACAACAGTTCATATTGACAAAACATGAGAGCTTACAGTAACAAGAAAAATGTTATAAAACAAATGACAAAGAAAAACTTAAAGTTGTAACAAATGTATACAATACTATCTCATGATAAGATATATTACCTCATTATCATCACCATGGTCATCTGGAGAACGGAAGTGCACATTGTGGTACCGCCGATACATGTTTGGATTCCGATATTCTGCCCTAGCATATGTTATCCTTAGATTTAAGGAATTGTCTCTTCCGAGCCGAAAAATGTCTTGAGCAAATTTTACATCTTCTTCACAAAAAGATGGTAACTTGATTGGTTGATCCACCTCAACATTCAAGAAAGCGATATCGTAATGGGGCTGGTAGTAGACCAGATCGCCCTTTGCACTGGTGCCATTTAGCAAATGAACAGTGACCTGAAAAGAAAGTTCCGGAACAGACTGTATTAGCTAGAGATTTGAACATATGATGTTTCCATTTTGTTATTAACTAGAGAAGGCCAAGAGCACAAAAAGCACGTCCTTTGCACTGGTGCCGTCTAGCAAATGAACAGTTCTAAAAAGAAAGTTCCGAAACAGATTGTAC
The DNA here is from genome assembly GCA_039707655.1 of Elymus sibiricus. NCBI lineage: Eukaryota > Viridiplantae > Streptophyta > Magnoliopsida > Poales > Poaceae > Elymus > Elymus sibiricus. The sequence goes on along the minus strand of CM077672.1, from coordinate 18,901,312 downwards.
TAGAGATTTGAACAACGCTTAATTAATTAGTAAGAAAATCACATACAATGTTTCCATTTTGTTATTAGAAAGAATCATACTTACAAGGGTAGCAATTTTTAGAAGTAAGACTATATTTGACTCACATCAGCATGAGGAGCATACTCTTCGCCGCCTGACCAGCCGCTGTCAAGAGCATCCTTTGTGCGAATCAACCACGCAGTTGTCAAAACAAGGCCGGTTTTCTTCTCCAGGTCCCAAACGACCCAGAAGCCGGAGCAGCGTCTCAGCGGTTCACCGTCTGTGTGATTCAAGCACGATCGATACATAAATTAAGTTGCGCGACGGACGGACGATGGATCAATCAAAATCCAGAACAGAGAGGCTGCGTATATGCACATAAGTACATACCAAGAGAGGATGAAACCCCTAGAAGAAATTTGGCAGCAGAGAGCGCCGCCTCGCTTCCAGATTCACGGACGGGGAAGACCGGGTCGGGGGTTTGAAGTAATCGAGCGTAGGGATTTTCACAGGGGGTGGAGCTATATATCGATCGAGAGTAATAATCAATTAAACAGTTGCGTTCTTAGTAGTAAACTGATGACTGATGAAAAAATGGATGAGACGGACCTGATTGTTGGTCGCGTTTCATCTTCGCCAAGTCGGCATCGCTGATAACCCACGCGTCTGGATCAGGCGACGATACCTTGTCTCTCCACACAATCACCTTCTTCTTCTTCTTCTCCGGCAAGGGATCGTCTCGGCTGGACCTGCTTCTTTTGTTGTCTGATCTCTCCACACCCGCCGCACTCATCTTCTTTCTTGGAACCCGATCGAGGAACCAACCGAACCTCCTCTGGCAATCGCGCCGCCGCTGCCGAACGACTGTGTCGTGGTGTCGGATCTCCAGCAGTCCACCGACCGACTCCAACTGATCCGAACGACTGTGTCGTGGTGGCGGATCCTCCAATCTCGCCGCCATCGCCTGTTATTCCTCGAGTTTTTTTTAAGGGAAGGAATTTATTCGTTTTTTTTTTTTTGAGAAATAGGGAAGGAATTTATTCGTGGAGGAGTAGGTTTCTGTTCAGGACCAAGTTCTATTCGGCGCCATCAGCGCACACTGCACAGGTTCTGTTCAGGACCAAGTTCTGGGCTCGGCCCATTTATTGTTTTTTTCTCGTTTGCTCGCAGCCTGCACGCGATGTCAAGAGCCGCTGGTGCGACCCGGTTTCGGCAAGCTTCTAGTAGCTTCCCAGTCTGGTTTTTTATTCTCTTTTTTCTTTTTTTTATTTCTGTTTTTCTTTCTCATTATATTTTGTTTTCTCGTCCGCATTTTCAAAACACAGACTTTGTTTTTCAAATGCGTGGACTTTTCTATTTAATATTTTTTTTAAATTTATGAACTTTTACCAAACCATGGACATTATTTATATTTTACCAAACCAAGCCGCGGTCTCTTCACAAAAACTAGCCACGACCACGGGGCTGAATAAGAGCATCTATAGTCGGACATCGCAAATCCGGTCCGTATACGTCTGCGGACGGCCCCTGATATGGCGTGTCGGGCAACCACACTCCTCAAATCTAGTCTCTCAAATTCATGCAGCCCATGCACGTCCATCATACACGTGAATGCTACACCTAAATAATATTTGTTGGTAACGAAAATACATAGTTTGAACATAAAATTTATTTTAAGTGCATAATTCAAATATTAGCTATTTGGTTTTTCAATATGGGCTCACATGGAGGGCAAATTGCAGTCCGAGAGTAGCTGGAGCGTACCACGGCGACGTCTGGGCCGGCAACAAGAGTAGAGAGTAGGATTGTTCTGGCGGCGCTATGGGCTCAATACGACGGCGGAGTAAGAGAGGCGGCGGAGCTAGGGTCGCGCCGGCGCGGACGAGGGAGAAGAGAGGAGAGCAAAATGACAGGTCCAACAAGTTGGGGGGATTTGATGTAATTTGCGATGATCTTACATGTCGGGTCCAACCTTGCGGACGCGCCCGTGCCTACTTATCTCCGTTCTAGATTTAGGCTGTACTAGCAAAAATGCCCGTGCGTTGCAACGGGAGAAAAAAATAGTGTTTATCACCAAAATTAATTGCAAAAAAAAAATAACCTGGCACAACGCCCATGCTTCACCACAAAGCAAACACCAGAACCAGAGTCCTCATTCGTTGCTGACGAATGCAAGTGGGTCCAGCGAGTCGGGCTTCTCCGTAGAGGCACGGGCTTCGGCGGACACCCTGGCATGTCATCACCCATGCATCTGTGTTTCTTGAGTGTGGCGACGAGCTAGTCAGGCATGCCGATTGTGGAAACTGCGAGCCGCTCCTCGTCTCCTATAATGCCTCATCGGTTTACCGTATATACACCATATGTCTTCGGATAATTGTCGACGGGGCCTTATTTGGAGTAAGAATTTAACCATGGTGAGATCGCCACAATCCTATGACAACAACCTGGAAGGTAATCTATGTAGCCCAACCATTGTCATGTATTTAGTTGTGAATGTCGTCCGATTACCACCAATGACCAATGTTGGGGAACGTTGCATGGAAAACAAAAAATTTCTATGCACACGCAAGATCTATCCATGGAGATGCATAGCTACGAAAGGGGGAGTGTGTCTACGTACCCTCGTAGACCGTAAGCGGAAGCGTTAGAACAACGCGGTTGATGTCGTCAAACAACTTCACGATCCAACTGACCGAGTACCGAACGTACGGCACCTCCGCATTCAGCACACGTTCAGCTTGGTGACGTCCTCGACTTCTTGATCCAGCAAGACGGCGAGGTAGTGGATGAGTTCCGGCAGCACGACGGCGTGGTGACGGTGATGGTGATGCTACCTCCGCAGGGCTTCGCCCAAACACTGCGAAAATATGACCGAGGGACGGAACTGTGGAGGGGGGCGCCGCACACGGCTAAGACAATGTTGTGTCTTGTTTGGGGCGCCCCCTCTCCTCTATTTATATATGTGTAGGGGCTTGGAGTAGAAGGAATAGTGCCACGTGAACAGTACCACGTGAATAATACCACGTGAACAGTACCACGTGAATAGTATACACGTCGACTTGGACTCCAAAGTCCAATCCTATTCCTACTAGGACTCTCCTTTTTTTCCTTCCCTAGCTGCGTGGGCTTTTGAGGACTTGGTGCGCCTGGCCCAATAAGGCCAGGGCGCCTCCCCTTAGCCCATGCCAGCCCTTGGGACGTGGTGGACCCACTTGTGGACTTCCGGACCCCTCCGGAATCCTCCGGAACCTTCTGGAAGCTTCCCGGTACAATACCGAAAAAACTACACCTTTTTCCGAAACCCAAAATATGACTTCCCATATATAAATCTTTACCTCTGAACCATTCTGAGACTCCTCGTGACGTCCGGGATCTCATCCGGGACTCCGAACAACATTCGGTTACCAATTCACATAACTCATATAACACTATATCGTCAACGAACGTTAAGCGTGCGGACCCTACGGGTTCGGGAATGATGTAGACATGACCGAGACGCCTCTCCGGTCAATAATCAATAGCGGAACCTGGATGCCCATATTGGTTCCTACATATTCCACGAAGATCTTATCGGTCGAACCGCAATGACAACATACGTAATTCCCTTTGTCCGTCGGTATGTTACTTGCTCGAGATTCGATCGTCGGTATCTCCATACCTAGTTCAATCTCGTTACCGGCAAGTCTCTTTACTCGTTCCGTAATACATCATCCCGTAACTAACTCCTTAGTCACTTTGCTTGCAAGCTTCTTATGATGTGCATCACCGAGAGGGCCCAGAGATACCTCTCCGAAACACGGAGTGACAAATCCCAGTCTCGATCCATGCCAACTCAACAGACACCTTCGGAGATACCTGTAGAGCATCTTTATGATCACCCAGTTACGTTGTGACGTTTGATAGCACACAAGGTATTCCTCCGGTATCCGGGAGTTGCATGATCTCATGGTCGGAGGAACATGTATTTGACATTTAAGAAAGTAGTAGCAATAAACAGAACGATCATATGCTAAGCTAACAGATGGGTCTTGTCCATCACATCATTCTCCTAATGATGTGATCCAGTTATCAAATGACAACTCATGTCTATGGTTAGGAAACCTTAACCATCTTTGATCAACGAGCTAGTCTAGTAGAGGCTCACTAGGGACACGGTATTTGTTTATGTATTCACACATGTATTTAAGTTTCCGGTCAATACAATTCTAGCATGAATAATAAACCTTTATCATGAACAAGGAAATATAAAATAATAACAACTTTATTATCGCCTCTAGGGCATATTTCCATCAGTCTCTCATTTGCACTAGAGTCAATAATCTAGTTCACATCGCCATGTGATTAACACCCAAGAGTTCACTAGAGTCAATAATCTAGTTTACATCACCATGTGATTAACACTCAAAGAGTTCTAAGGTGTGATCATGTTTTGCTCGTGAGAGAGAATTTTAGTCAATGGGTCTGCAATATTCAGACCCATGTGTACTTTGCAAATCCTTATGTCATACTGTAGATGCTGCTATCATGCTTTACTTGGAGCTATTCCAAATGACTGCTCCATTATACGTATCCGGTTTGCTACTCAGAGATATCCAGATTGGTGTCAAAGCTTGCATCGACGTAACCCTTTACGACGAACTCTTTATCACCTCCATAATCGAGAAACATTTCCTTAGTCCTTTAGTTACTAAGGATAATTTTGACCGCTGTCCAGTGATCCACTCCTGGATCACTCTTGTACCCCCTTTGCCAGACACGTGGCAAGGCACACATTAGGTGTGGTACACAGCATGGCATACATTATAGAACCTATGGCTGAGGCATAGGGAATGACTTTCATTCTCTCTCTATCTTCTGCCGTGGTCGAGCTTTGAGTCTTACTCAACTTTACACCTTACAATACAGGCAAGAACTCCTTCTTTAACTGATCCATTTTGAACTCCTTCAAAATCTTGTCAAGGTATGTACTCATTGAAAGTCTTATCAAGCGTCTTGATCTATCTCTATAGATCTTGATGCCCAATATATAAGCAGCTTCACCGAGGTCTTTCATTCAAGTATCCTTTTATGCCATCCAGAAATTATATATCATTTCCAATCAACAATATGTCATCCACATATAATATTAGAAATGCTATAGAGCTCCCACTCACTTTCTTGTAAATACAGGCTTCACCGTAAGTCTGTACAAAACCATATACTTTGATCACCTCATCAAAGCGTATATTCCAACTCCGAGATGCTTGTACCAGTCTATAGATGGATCGCTGGAGCTTGCACACTTTGTTAGCACCCTTAGGATCGACAAAACCTTCTGGCTGCATCATATACAACTCTTCTTTGAGAAAACCATTTAAGGAATGCAGTTTTGACATCCATTTGCCAGATCATAAAATACGACAATTGCTAACATGATTCGGACAGACTTAAGCATCGCTACGGGTGAGAAAGTCTCATCGTAGTCAACCCCTTGAACTTGTCGAAAACCTTTCGCGACAAGTCGAGCTTTGTAGACAGTGATATTACCATCAGCGTTTGTCTTCCTCTTAAAAATCCATTTATTCTCAATGGCTTGCCGATCATCGGGCAAGTCCACCAAAGTCCATACTTTGTTCTCATCCATGGATCCTATCTCAGATTTCATGGCCTCAAGCCATTTGTCGGAATCTGGGATCATCATAGCTTCTTCATAGTTCGTAGGTTCGCCGTTGTCTAACAACATGACTTCCAGAACAGGATTACCGTACCACTCTGGTGCAGAACGTACTCTGGTCGACCTACGAGGTTCAGTAGTAACTTGATCTGAAGTTTCATGATCTTCACCATTATCTTCCTCTCTTATTGGTGTAGGCATCACGGGAATGGTTTTCTCTGATGAGCTACTTTCCAATTCGAGAGAAGGTACAATTACCTCATCAAGTTCTACTTTCCTCCCACTCACTTCTTTCGAGAGAAACTCCTTCTCTAGAAAGGACCCATTCTTGGCAACAAAGACCTTGCCTTCGGATCTGTGGTAGAAGGTGTACCCAATTGTTTCTTTAGGGTATCCTATGAAGACGCACTTCTCCGCTTTGGGTTCGAGCTTATCAGGTTGAAGCTTTTTCACATAAGCATCGCATCTCCAAACTTTTAAAAAACGACAGCTTAGGTTTCTTGCCAAACCACAGTTCATACAGTGTCGTCTCAACGGATTTAGACGTTGCCCTATTTAACGTGAATGCAGCTGTCTCTAATGCATAACCCCAAAACGATAGTGGCAAATCGGTACGAGACATCATAGAACGCACCATATCCAATAAAGTACGGTTACGACGTTCAGACACACCATTATGCTGTGGTGTTCCAGGTGGCATGAGTTGTGAAACAATTCCACATTTTCTTAAATGAAGGCCAAACTCGTAACTCAAATATTCGCCTCCGCGATCGGATCGTAGAAACTTTATTTTCTTGTTACGATGATTCTCTACTTCACTCTGAAATTCTTTGAACTTTTCAAATGTTTCAGACTTGTGTTTCATCAAGTAGATATACCCATACCTACTGAAATCATCTGTGAAGGTTAGAAAATAACGATACTCGCCGCGTGCTTCAACATTCATCGGACCGCACACATCGGTATGTATTATTTCCACCAAATCAGTAGCTCGCTCCATTGTTCCGAAGAACGGAGTTTTAGTCATCTTGCCCATGAGGCATGGTTCGCAAGTATCAAATGATTCATAATCAAGAGATTCCAAAAGTCCATCAGCATGGAGTTTCTTCATGCGCTTTACACCAATATGACCTAAACGGCAGTGCCACAAGTATGTTGCACTATCATTATCAACTTTGCATCTTTTGGCATCAATATTATGAATATGTGTATCACTACGATCGAGATTCAACAAGAATAAACCATTCACAAGGGTGCATGATCACGAGGGATATTATTCATATAAACAGAATAACCATTATTCTCTGACTTAAATGAATAACCGTCTTACAATAAACAATATCCAGATATAATGTTTTATGCTCAACGCAAGCACCAAATAACCATTATTTAGGTTTAATACTAATCCCGAAGGTATTACGAGCGTGTCGATATTGATCATATCAATCTTGGAGACACTTCCAACACATATCGTCACCTCGCCCTCAGCTAGTCTCCGTTACTCTGCAGCTCCTGCTTCAAGTTACTAATATTAGCAACTGAATCGGTATCAAATACCCAGACGCTGCTACGAGCACTAGTGAGGTACATATCAATAACATGTATATCAAATATACCTTTGTTCACTTTGCCATCCTTCTTATCCGCCAAATACTTGGGGCAGTTTCGCTTCCAGTGACCAGTTCCTTTGCAGTAGAAGCACTCAGTTTCAGGCTTGCGTCCAACTTAGGGTTTCTTCGTGGGAGCGTCAGCTTGCTTGCCGTTCTTCTTGAAGTTCCCCTTCTTTCCCTTGCCCTTTTTCTTGAAACTAGTGGTCTTGTTAACCATCAACACTTGATGCTCCTTCTTGATTTCTACCTCCGCCGATTTCAGCATCGCGAAGAGCTCGGGAATTGTCTTCTCCATCCCTTGCATATTATAGTTCATCACGAAGCCTTTATAGCTTGGTGGCAGTGACTGAAGAACTCTGTCAATAACACTCTCAACTAGAAGATCAATTCCCAGCTGAGTCAAGTGGTTGTGGTATCCAGACATTCTGAGTATGTGTTCACTGACAGAACTGTTCTCCTCCATCTTACAGCTGAAGAACTTGTTGGAGACTTCATATCTCTCAACCCGGACATTAGCTTGAAATATCAATTTTAGCTCCTGGAACATCTCATATGCTCCATGGCGTTCAAAACGCTTTTGTAGTCCCGGTTCTAAGCCGTAGAGCATGGCACACTGAACTATCGAGTAGTCATCAGATCGAGCCTGCCAGGCGTTCACAACGTCTGCAGCAGCTCCTGCAGCAGGTCCATCACCTAGCGGTGCATCAAGGATATAATCCTTCTACGCAGCAATGAGGATAATCCTCAAGTTACGGACCCAGTCTGTGTAATTGCTACCATCATCTTTCAACTAAGCTTTCTCTAGGAACGTATCAAAAACAGGGGAGCTACAACGCGAGCTATTGATCTACAACATAATTTGCAAAGACTATCAGGACTAAGTTCATGATAAATTAAGTTCAATTAATCAAATTACTAATGAACTCCCACTTAAATTAACATCCCTCAAGTTAACTAAGTGATACATGATCCAAATCAACTAGCTCATGTCCGATCATCACGTGAGATGGGATAGTCATCAATGGTGAACATCTCCATGTTGATCATATCTACTATATGAATCATGTTCGACCTTTCGGTCTCCAGTGTTCCGAGACCATGTCTGTACATGCTAGGCTCGTCAAGTTTAACCCAAGTATTCTGCTTGTGTAAAACTGGCTTACACCCGTTGTATGTGAACGTAGAATCTATCACACCCGATCATCACGAGGTGCTTCGAAACGACGAACTTTAGCAACGGTGCATACTCGGGGAGAACACTTTTATCTTGAAATTTAGTGAAGGGATCATCTTATAATGCTACCGTCGTTCTAAGCAAAATAAGATGCATAAAGGATAAACATCACATGCAATCAAAATATGTGACATGATATGGCCATCATCTTGTGCTTTTGATCTCCATCTCCAAAGCATCGTCATGATCTCCATCGTCACCGGCTCGACACCTTGATCTCCATCGTTGCGTCGTGGTCGTCTCGCCAACTATTGCTTCTACAACTATTGCTAACGTATAGCGATAAAGTAAAGCAATTACATGGCGCTTGCATTTCATACAATAAAGCGACAACCATAAGGCTCCTGCCGGTTGCCGATAAATTACAAAACATGATCATCTCATACAATAACATATATCACATCATGTCTTGACCATATCACATCACAGCATACCCTGCAAAAACAAGTTAGACATCCTCTACTTTGTTGTTGCAAGTTTTACGTGGCTGCTACGGGCTTCTAGCAAGAACCGTTCTTACCTACGGCACAAAACCACAACGGTGATTTATCAAGTTTGCTGTTTTAACCTTCAACAAGGACCGGCCGCAGTCAAATTTGATTCAACTAAAGTAGGAGAAACAGACACCCGCCAGCCACCTTTATGCAAAACAAGTTGCATGTCTGTCGGTGGAACCGGTCTCATGTACGTGGACATGTAAGGTTGGTCCGGGCCGCTTCATCTTACAATACCGCCGAATCAAAATAAGACGTTGGTGGTAAGCAGTATGACGATCACCACCCACAACTATTTGTGTTCTACTCGTGCATATCATCTACGCATAGACCTGGCTCATGATGCCACTGTTGGGGAACGTTGCATGGAAAACAAAAAATTTCTACGCACACGCAAGATCTATCCATGGAGATGCATAGCTACGAGAGGGGGAGTGTGTCTACGTACCATCGTAGACCGTAAGCGGAAGCGTTAGAACAACGTGGTTGGTGTCGTCGCACAACTTCACGATCCAACCGACCGAGTACCGAACGTACGGCACCTCCGCGTTCAGCACACGTTCAGCTCGGTGACGTCCTCGACTTCTTGATCCAGCAAGACGGCGAGGTAGTGGATGAGTTCCGGTAGCACAACGGCGTGGTGACGGTGATGCTATCTCCGCAGGGCTTCGCCCAAGCACTGCGAAAATATGACCGAGGGACGGAACTGTGGAGGGGGGCGCCGCACACGGCTAAGAAAATGTTGTGTGTAGGGGCTTGGAGTAGAAGGAATAGTGCCACGTGAACAGTACCACGTGAATAGTACCGCGTCAACAGTACCACGTGAATAGTACATACGTGGACTTGGACTCCAAAGTCCAATCCTATTCCTACTAGGACTCTCCTTTTTTTCCTTCCCTAGCTGCGTGGGCTTTTGAGGACTTGGTGCGCCTGGCCCAATAAGGCCAGGGCGCCTCCCCTTAGCCCATGCCAGCCCTTGCGACGTGGTGGACCCACTTGTGGACTTCCGGACCCCTCCGGAATCCTTCGGAACCTTCTGGAAGCTTCCCGGTACAATACCGAAAAAACTGCACATTTTTCTGGAACCCAAAATATGACTTCCCATATATAAATCTTTACCTCTCGACCATTCCGAGACTCCTCGTGACGTCCGGGATCTCATCCGGGACTCCGAACAACATTCGGTTACCAATTCACATAACTCATATAACACTATATCGTCAACGAACGTTAAGCATGCGGACCCTACGGGTTCGGGAATGATATAGACATGACCGAGACGCCTCTCCGGTCAATAATCAATAGCGGAACCTGGATGCCCACACTGGTTCCTACATATTCCACGAAGATCTTATCGGTCAAACCGCAATGACAACATACGTAATTCCCTTTGTCCGTCGGTATGTTACTTGCCTGAGATTCGATCGTCGGTATCTCCATACCTAGTTCAATCTCGTTACCGACAAGTCTCTTTACTCGTTCCGTAATACATCATCCCGTAACTAACTCCTTAGTCACTTTGCTTGCAAGCTTCTTATGATGTGCATTACCGAGAGGGCCCAGAGATACCTCTCCGAAACACGGAGTCACAAATCCCAGTCTCGATCCATGCCAACTCAACAGACACCTTCGGAGATACCTATAGAGCATCTTTATGATCACCCAGTTACGTTGTGACGTTTGATAGCACACAAGGTATTCCTCCGGTATCCGGGAGTTGCATGATCTCATGGTCGGAGGAACATGTATTTGACATTCAAAAAAGCAGTAGCAATAAACAGAACGGTCATATGCTAAGCTAACAGATGGGTCTTGTCCATCAAATAATTCTCCTAATGATATGATCCCGTTATCAAATGACAACTCATGTCTATGGTTAGGAAACCTTAACCATCTTTGATCAACGAGCTAGTCTAGTAGAGGCTCACTAGGGACACGGTATTTGTTTGTGTATTCACACATGTATTTAAGTTTCCGATCAATACAATTCTAGCATGAATAATAAACCTTTATCATGAACAAGGAAACATAAAATAATAAAAACTTTATTATTGCCTCTAGGGCATATTTCCATCAACCAAAAGGTTAAACTGCTAAAATAAGTCTAGGAACTGCATTGTGTTTAGCAAATTTAGAAGCATCGAATACCTCCTCTACGTGTTATGAATTTTGCTTTTGCTAGCCCACCACCGGTGCACGACGGATTTAATCCAACTTCAACCCAGTTCAAGTCCTCCTTGGATTGTGCACCTTTAGCCACCAGCGATCAATGGCAATTTAATACGGCCATTTCTCTTCTACGTAAATATAGATTTTTCATTTATCAGTCATGATGACCAACATCAATGGCTTATGCCGCATCTAATAAGATCTCTCTCCTTCGTTTAATAGCCCGTTATAGTTAGCCTCGCTTGCCTTCTTTTATTTCCTGTGTAATAATTAGCCTCTATTTCCTTCTTTAGTATTTCTCATGCAATCAGCATCTCTGTCCTTTATTTCTCGTGTAATTAGCCTCTCTTTCCTTCTTTTTGTTTCTTATGTAATTAACCGCTTCTTCCTTTCACATTTATCTTTCAGGATATCCGAGAAGGCTTCCTGATACCTAGCAAATTAAAGACGTATTTAAATGAGAGAGATTGGGTGGAAAGAAGCGATATGGGACTATTTTAATATCCGAATCAACGATCACTTCTACATATAACACAACGTAGCTCAGTTGGTTGTGACGTTATGTACTGGACGAGAGGTTTTGAGTTCGATTCCCCTTGCGAGCAAGTATTTTTTGCCTCCGTGGGCCACCAAAGTGGGCTGGATTCGCTGGGCCGAAGCACATGCCCTTGTTCGTTCGCTTGGGCTGGCTTGGTGACGAACGAAGTTGACGTACGAAAATGAACAGCGGTATAGAAAACTGACGTACGAAGTAAAATAGTGGACTGACGAAACGGACCAAAATTTCGGGGGTAAGAAACGCTCCGTCCTTTATTATTAGATTAGATTAGAAAAGAAGATTATAGATATGAAGGATGCTGGTTAATTGAGACGTTTAGGGCGTGTTCGGTAGTTGCCCACGGCTGCAAAATCCTCAACTCCAGCAGCCAGCTTCCCACCTAAACTCCTGGAGCGATGGATCTGTTCGGTGCAGCAGCTTCTGGTAGCCAGCGATCGGCAAGGCCAAAAGGCCAGAAAGTGCATAGTTTGGAGTGGGCTGACAGCCCAAGTGACTTGTAAAAGGGGCATGGGCTATAGGCCCGGTTGGGTGGGTGACTGTGAAGAGGCGCTCGAGGCTGTTTTCTGTATTCGCTCATGGCTGTTTCCTCGTACCGGTTCGATGGAAGTCACTTGGCGGTGGCAGCCGGCCGTAAAAACTGTCAACTCCAGCTCCTTCGTTTCCTGGGAGTAGCAAATACCCAGCTCCACGACTCCGGCAAATTTGCACGTACCTAATAGCCAGCTTCTCACTCCCATAGCCACGATTTGAAGCGTTCGGCTCCGCTCCGGACTTGGAGTCGAGGAGTTGAGGAGCCGGAGGGCTACCGAACACGCCCTTAAGGCCGATACGAGGAACTGTCTCGGTCGGGTTTTTTTATCGGCGAGCGGTCCGCCCCTGCGCAGGGATTGTTGGTTTGGTTGGTTTGGGAGCTGGGCTCTAAAAAAGAAGATACTCGATGAATAAATCCCTTCCCCTGAAAAAAAACTACTGGACGAATAAATCCCCAGCAGCGGCGGCGGCGCGATCGCGAGAGGATCGGTTGATTCCTCGATCGGGTTCCAGACCATGGCGGCTTATGGAACCAGACGAGACGGTCCCTTGGAGAAGAAGAGGAAGAAGGTGGTCGTGTGGAGCGAAGAGGAAGAGGAAACGACGCTTGATCCGTCCGCCTGGATTTATCCTGATTCCTTCGGCCATGACTACTTGGCCAAGATGGAACAGGCCAGACGCGACAAAGAATCAGGTCCGTCTCATCGATCTTTTTCAACAGTTTATCACAGTAATTAATTACTCTCGATATTGCCGGCTCAGTCTTTCGGAGGTGCTCATAGGGGTAGGGTGTGCGTGCGTGCGTTCATAGGGGTGAGTGTATGCGCGTGTATATGAGCGCTTGCGCCTGTATTGTGTTCAAAAAAAAAATTACTCTCGATATTTATCGATTTCTTTCATCAGTTTACTCGTAATAACGCAATTGTTTAATTAATTATTACTCTCGATCGATATATAGCTCCCCGCCCTGTGAAAATCCCTACGCTCGATTACTTCAAACCGCCGACCAGGTTTCACACTGCCGAGCTCTTCTCCGTCCGTGAATCTGGAAGCCAGGCCGTGCTCTCCGCTGCCAAATTTCTTATAGAGGTTTCATCCTCTCTTGGTATGTACAATGTGTATATGCACCCTCTCTGTTTTGGATTGATTGATCCATCGTCCGTCGCGCAACTTAAAGTATATATCGTGCTTGAAACAGATGGTGAACCGCTGAGACGGTGTTCTGGCTTCTGGGTCGATTGGGATGAGGAGACTAAAACCGGCCTTGTTTTGACAACTGCGTGGCTCATTCGCACAAAGGATGCTCCTGACAGCGTCTGGTCAGGCGGCGAAGAGTATGCTCCTCATGCTGATGTGAGTCAAATCTAGTGTTTCTTCCAAAAATTTCTACCCTCGTATGATCCTTTTCCAGCCGCTTCCACCCCCAAATAAATACTCCCTCCGTCCCGAAATATAAGAATGTTTTTGACACTAGCATAGTGTCAAAAGCGTTTTTATATTTCGGGACGGAGGGAGTAACTAAATAAATATCCAGTGTAAATCTAACCAGTTGCAATTTGCTTTTTTTTTTTTTTGTGTGTGTGTGTGCTATGATTGGCCTTTCCTAATAATACCAAAATGGAAAAGGCACATGCGTTTGCTTACTAATCATTCTTCAAAACTCTTATATAATCTGTTCCGCCATTATTATTTTTGAGGTTTTTATATAGCATTGTTCGTTTGCTAGATGGCACCAATGTAAAGGACATGTTTTTTTTTTGTGGGTGCTATTGGCCTTTTCTAGTTAATAGCAAAACGGAAACATCATATGCGATTTTCTTACTAAGCATTGTTCAAAAATCTAATACAATCTGTTCCGGAACTTTTTTTAGGTCACTGTTCATTTGCTAAATGGCACCAGTGCAAAGGGCGATCTGGTCTACTATCAGCCCCATTATGATATCGCTTTCTTGAATGTTGAGGTGGATCAACCAATCAGGTTACCATCTTTTAGTGAAAAAGATGTAAAATTTGCTCAAGAGGTTTTTCAGCTCGGAAGAGACAATTCCTTAAATCTAAGGATAACATATGCTAGGGTATAATATCTGAATCCAACCATGTTTGAGCGACACCACAGTGTGTACTTCCATTCTCTAGATGGCCATGACAATGATAATGAGGTGATATATCATATCATAGATAGTATTATATAAATTTGGTACAACTTTGAGTTTTCTATGTCATTTTCATGTTATATATTGCAAAATCTCATATTTTGTCCATATGAATTGTTGTAGTATGACAATGGGGGGCCAGTTATTGACTTGGATGGAAAACTGGTTGGAATGGTCAACGACCCTGAGAGATTTGGGTCTTTTATACCTTCTTCCGTTTTACTCAATTGTTTGGATTTATGGAAGAAATATCGGTTCGGTTTTCTTCTCAGCTCTCTGATAGTATCTATTATTGTTTGGTAATGTGTTCTCCCCTATTTATTTATTTATTTATTTATTTTCTTCTTAGTGGTGGAACTAGTATCTATTCTCTCACTTTTATGCAATTTAATGGCCATAAGATGTTAAGATTTTGAAGGGCGGGCCTAGCACAGTGATACTCTCCACTAATGGCCTAGAGGTCCTGGTTCCAACCAGCCTCCTTGCAAAATTATTATGCAAGGGTAAGGTTGTCGAGAAATTCCCTTACCCAGACCCCAACTTGTGTGTGAGCTTTCAGCACCGGGTACACCCTTTAAATTATGTTAAGATTTTTCAATAAATATATAATCATTGTCGTGTTATATATATAGTGATATTGTAACGCCCCGGACACACCCGCCGGTGGTCGTTACTCCTGGCGAGATCTAGACTGGCCTCACAGATCAATACTAGTCTTTCCTGCGCACTTTGTCCTCACTCATGCGCACCCGGGAGCAACTTTCCGGTCGGTCACCCATCCTAAAATTACTCCAAGCTGAGCACGCTTAACTTTGGAGTTCTTTCCGAATGGGCTCCCGGAAAAGAAGGAATTCCTTATTGATATGAGTAGTCTATCATCCCTAATAAGCCAGGCTATCACATACACCCCCACTCAGAGGAACCGACGTCCTCGTCGGGCAACAGGAACGTTCCCTATGCGTCCAGTCCGACACATGTGCCATGCCGTGTGCCACGACGGGTCACAAACGTCATGAACAACATGACCACGCACCTGTCTGCAAACATCCGTGTAACCGCGAGGGTCGGCTCTGATACCAACTTGTAATGCCCCGGACACACCCGCCGGTGGTCGTTACTCCTGGCGAGATCTAGACTGGCCTCACAAATCAATACTAGTCTTTCCTGCGTACTTTGTCCTCACTCATGCGCACCCGGGAGCAACTTCCCGGTCGGTCACCCATCCTAAAATTACTCCAAGCTGAGCACGCTTAACTTTGGAGTTCTTAATGGGCTCCCGTAAAAGAAGGAATTCCTTATTGATATGAGTAGTCTATCATCCCTAATAAGCCAGGCTATCACAGATATGTTTCAACAAGTGGCTGCAATAAATAATTTAGCAACAATCATTTATAAGCAAATCAAGCACTGGATCTGTGATGGGGCCTAGACAGAAAGAAACAATTAGAACCACTCTTTGACTACAAAATGTTTCATCATGACAACTATTTATAAGATAGAACTGATAAGACTTTATAATTTTTCTTCGCATATCTTTAGTACTATCTACAGCCAAACTGTAGAGTAATGTTAAATGAAAAACTTTGTTTTAGTTTTTTCTCTTAATTTTAATGGACAATTTTTCCGAACCCGTCTTTTTTCGAGGGCTTGAAGTTCAACCTAGGAGATATTCATGAACACATGTTTTTGTGATACTCAATTGATCTCGTTTAAATATGATGTTTCAATTTTACATAAAATCAAGAAAAATCCTCCTCGAGCATTTTCAAAGTACTATTAATGATTCATCGCCTTTGGGACTTTTTGAAATCTATTTGAATCAAAATATTTGGTTGTGATGGAATTTTTTGAACATGTTAGATAGAAGTCCTTGTTCAAATAAAGAAAAGATAGAAGTTGGATTCTACTAAAGATGGCTTATTCTCGAAGGGTTACTTATTCCTGTGTACCTTGCTCGAAATATGTTAAATGGTATCTGATTTGGTGTAGGTACATCGGTCGGCCCCATCTTGGGATGATGTTTAAGGCTATCAAGCTTCTACAGCCTGCTCATGTTGACATGTTATGGCGCATGTGTAACATTGATGACGGCCTTGTTGTTCAGGAGGTATATAATGCCTTCTTGAAAATGCTATTTTTCCCATGTGTATATGGTGTAATTATTTGGGAATTGAACCATAGGTGTTGAAAGGATCTAATGCTGAGATACTCGGAATCCAAAAAGGTGATCTTATTGAATGTATCAATGGAAAATGCATTTCTACCACAATTGAGGTGGGTGTATTAGGGATTTGTTAGGTTAATAAACTGAAAATAAATTATATTTGTGTGATATTCGTTACCTTCATGCTCTTGACTTCTATTTTTTTTCTGAAATTATCAGTTGGAAAATACGTTGATGAGCCTATGCAAAGGCACTTCAGACAGTCAAAATGGCCATAATGCTGAAGTTCATATTTCTGTAAGTTCAGTTCTATCTTATAACGACGGTTCGCTTGATCCCTTCCATCCATTCCTTTGTACCAAAGTATTATTAGCAAAATGTTAGCACTGAGAAATGTGTTATGCTAACTCCATAGGTTGGGGTGTTTCACACACTCAAAAAATACCGAAGTGCGAGAGAGTTAACTGCAAATGTATCAGACCTTGGAGAAGTTATTGCAAGAGGTACAAGTCTCCTTTCTTAACTAGTCTCATCTACAAATTATCTAGATTATCAGTTCAATTCGCAAGTATGCAGCACGTAAGCATCTATGCTCCATGTTTCTTCGCTTTAGGTGCAGCTTTCTTCACTGGAGTTATCTTGTCATTTCCTTTGGCAGTGGCCTTCTTCATAGGTGTTTGCTTAGTAGGAGTCAAGTTCACAGAAGTTTTCTTCCTATAGAGTTAAAAACAATATAATATAGTTAGTACACGTTCTTCAATCTATTTCCACATGTAAATATGTACAAATCAGATTAATACCTCTTGTAA
Organism: Elymus sibiricus; assembly: GCA_039707655.1. Classification (NCBI taxonomy): domain Eukaryota; kingdom Viridiplantae; phylum Streptophyta; class Magnoliopsida; order Poales; family Poaceae; genus Elymus; species Elymus sibiricus. Next base: position 18,883,936 of record CM077672.1, on the reverse strand, counting down.
TTAGCTATAGGTTCTTTATCATCTACAGGTTCATCGACAACCCGTTGAGCACTTATTTCCTGAAATGATTATTGAGCCAAAAACATTACAGTGAGCAGTAAAAATGTGACTAAAAACATGTTCAATACTCTTAACTTCTCCTTGGAGCTTGTTCTCGAGCTTCTACATGTTCTTCAACCACTTGCGCACATAGTACTCAGTACTAAGCAATGATATGTGAAACAAATCAACATGAGAAAACACATTAGTTTGAAGTTGGGTCCTTGTCAACATCAGATAAGATCATAAGAATTCTTTTTCGGGTTCCGGCTCCTTGCATGTTTTCTTCGTATGGCCCACTCATTTACATCTTTTGCACCTGACCACCTTTCTACCAGGTTCAAAAACAATCTCCTGATTTCAGAGTTGGTGGATGTACTTTACAATCCGAGTCGATTTTCACCCAGCTGTCTCTCATCTAGTGAATATGTCATGGATGGTACTGACCCAACATATACTGCCCTTAACTTCTCAATGCTGTAATAATCATCAACATGTGCTTGGATCTCAGCTCCCCTGATTGAGCAGATAAAGGCCAACGCATGAAGGTATGGCTTGCCAAAAACATGCCACACTCTGCATGAACATGTCCTATCTTTTATGTTTACGACTTGTAGCATATCACGCCCTCGTGATTCAAGCATACTTATCTCTGCTTCAACTCATTTCTCCAAGCAAACTGTATGGATCCCAGTTGTTTTGCTCAATGCATTTAGTTGCTTCATACACTTGGCAAGATTCGGCCTTTGAACCTCTTACTTATTTGTCTCCTCACATTAAACATACCCATAATGAGCTCTCTGATGCAGCTCTTTGAACTCCTTAATTTGATTGCTATTTTTTTTGTAACCATGCAGAAGGGCTGCATGTATTTCAATAGAAGAAAGAAAAGAGGTTTAGTACATGAAGACCAAAGAAGAAACGACCTTGACGCGACCTTAACATTTTAACTACCCAAACTAAACTAAAACAAGCAACTTGCCAACCTACAAATTGTTGCAATGACCCCGCGTCCGCGTCGCTCCCGGGGGAGCGGCTCGGGCGAACCCTAGCGCCGCCGCCGCCACCCTCCTACTCTAGCCCCTCCCCTCGCCGCCGCTGGGCAACGTCGGCGGGCAAAGCCCGCGCGGCTGCCGGCGGCAACGGGCCTTCTCCTCTCGCGTGGCGAGATCCCGTGTCAGCGCGGCGCATCGGCCCTGGACGAGGCACCCGGCCGGCGGCGGATGGACACCGGGGCGGCGGCCCCGGGACTAGGCGGTGGTGTGCCGGCTCCTATGGCTGTTGGGGCAGCACGGCAGCCGGACCTGGCGGTGCTTGATGGTGGTTTGGCCATAGCGGCTCGGTGGCTCGGATCTGGCGGCATGACCATGGGTTGGGCGGCTCGGTGGTGGTCGGGTGGAGCGAGAGGGGCGCGGGAGCGGCGTGGGGGCTGGCAGCGTGGCTGCTGGCGCGAAGGGCTGCGCGTGGCCGCCGGGTCGGCCTGCTCTGGCTCGGCTAGATCTGGCTGCCGGGGCTGCGGGTGGCGCCGGGGATTCCCGCCGTTGCTTCAGTGTTTGTACGCTGGGGCAGCGGCCCCAGGCTGGGGTGGACTCGCCCACCGAGACGCGACGAGGTGGATGGCCGGGAATCATGGCTGTTTGTGCTGCAGTGTCCTTGTGACGGCGCTGCATTCCCTCGCCATGAGGGCGGCGGGGCTGTAGCGGGTGGATGCAGGCCCTGGTCTTCCTCGACCACGGGCTGCGGTGGACTCGCCGGTTGGCACGCGACGGCATCCGGCTCCCCCCCCCTCTCCATGGTGATGGCCCAAGGTGGCAGCTTTGCCCTCCCTTCCAGTTTGCCGTGCTCCGGAATTTGATGGACAGGGCCGAGGAGAAATCCGGCGTGGCTACGGCGACACTCGTGGGCGCCATCTCCTCCTTGGGGGCGTTGTCATGGCCATGTCCATCCCCTGTTTTGTCACCGGGGGAAACCCTAGGCTCGGTTTGCCGGGCCAGGCAGCGGCGGCGTCTCGGCGCCGTCCCCTTCTTGGAGGTGCTGCCTAGGTGCTTGGGGTGCGTCCGGAGGAGCAGCTGGTGGGTTGCCTCGCTCGCATCGGCGGTGAGGCTTGGGGTGCCAAGTTGTCATGTGGAGGGTGTTGTTGTGGGCATGAACATTCGGGGCGCTATGTACTCCATCATCGACACCTCTTCGATGGCGTCTTCTTCGAGTCAGGCTAGCTCCCGTTGTCCGCTTGCCGATCCTCTAGGCGCCAAGGGTGTAGAGTGCGTCGATCTAGTTTGGTTAGGTGTTTTTGTCGTGTTTTGAGGTGTTTTTGTCGTGCTCTGTGTCCATCCTCTTCGCCACTGTTTGGCTTAGAGTATGGGCAAGGCGGGTTAGTTGCCGGTGTTATCACGCTGAAAGTGGGTGCTAACCTCTAGGGGTAGCACGTTGCCGAAAGGCATTGTATCAGCCATCTTGGCTCTTCTCCTTTAATATATAGTACGCACGATGTGCGTATTCGAGAAAGAAAAAAACAATGGCTACCAGTTTGCTCCGGCCCTTAACGCTGGCCAGACTCCACAATTTGCAAACCACTTTGAGATTATTATCCATACCCTGAAGAGCTTCTTGTCAAAACAACTACTCCAAGATTTGGCCAAGCTTCTTGTCAAAACAAGTAGTCCTGAAGAGCTGCAGCGTTACCGTTAAATTCCGATAGTTTCTTTCCCTCCAGATTGACCAAGCTCCCAGGAAACATATAGGCCATAAAAACCTTTTCTCTTGTTTCCTGGAGTCGAAAGGCGAGCAGAGAGCCACCAGTCTATGAAGCTGTGATGTTGGGTCCTTCATTTGATTGTTAAAACTTTCAGATATGTTATTTATGAGCTATTAGCTTCAGAGAACCCACATCTATACCATAATTTTTGTGTGGCGATTCCATGTGGTACCTTGATGAAGAAGTTTGGTGGCGCTGGGTACAAGTGCTGTGTGTACACTTCACCACGAAACTTTTTCATGAAGTTGCCATATCAATGCCTCGTACACTCCCTATGTTAACAATCATGGAATGCATCTGCAAGCAGCAGTCTCTAATCCCTTGTAAGCATGGGTTGATATTGTTGGCTGATATATTTGGGAATGTCTGGTTTTTGTAAAGGACTGTGATACGTTCCAAGCGTTCGATATATTGCGATACATCCGAACGATTCCAGATGCAGAAAGCAACAACAGCACTGCGGGCAGATAAATTACCGAACACAATCTTTCCACATGCATGCATGCATATACCAGCCGAAGCGATCCTTTCCACTCTCTCTAATTGGTTCATGCAGAAAAACAAAATAGCTGATGTCAGCAAAGATTTCATCTAAAATTAAAATTCAAAATGTTTTGTATCTTAAACCGTCGCTCCGATCGAAAAACTGCTTTCACATAAAAGATTCGGCGTGACGAGATCTTCGAAACTAGATCCCATGTTGGTATGTTCCGACAACTTTTATTTTTGAGCAAAAGTTACCACGCATAAACTAAGTAAGTTATCAACTCTGTTGGGCGTATACTACCATGCTATTTACACAGAAGTTACCGGGGTATGTCTTTTCGACAATTTTTTTCTCGGGTCAAAAGTTACCGCGGTGTTTCTACAGGAGTTATCATCATGCTATTTACACAGAAAGTTATCGGGAGTATGTTTTTTTAAGAAAACATTCCCTCGGGTCAAAAAGTTAATGCGATGTTTGTTTGTTTGTTTGTTTTCAGCCATGTTATGCGTATATTATCATGCTATTTACACAGAAATTATCGGGGTATATTTTTCAACAATTTTTCTCCGGGTCAAAAAGTTACCGCGTGTTTGTATGTGAGTTATCACCTCTATTGTGCGTATATTATCATGATATTTACACATAAGTTATCGGGATATGTTTTACAATAAATTTTTCCCGGGTCAAAGTTACCGTGGTGTTTGTGCGTGACTTACCATGCCTGCGCTCTGTATATTATCACGCTATTTACACATAAGTTATCAAGGGTATGTTTTCAAATAACTTCCTCCCCCAGGGTCAAAAGTTATCACGTTGTTTGAACAAGTTTTTTGCCCCGGTCAAAAGTTACCATGGAGTTTGTGCATAGGTCACGTCTGTGATTCGTATATTATCATGCTATTTACATAGAAGTTATCGGAGCATATTTTCAACAATTTTTTCCTCCGGGTTGAAAAGTTGTGCCTGAGTTATCAGGTCTACGGGCATGTATTACCAAGCTATTTCCACAGAAGTTACCAGGGGTATGATTTCAACAACTATTTTTCTCCATTTCAATATTACCATGGTGTTTGTATGTTAGTTACCAGGTTCGTGGTTTGTATATTACCATCTATTTCCACAGAAGTGCCCCGGGTCAAAGTTACCGCGGTGTTTGTAGCTAAGTTATCGGGTATGCAGTGCCTATATTACCATCATATTTACACAAAACTTACCGGGGTATGTGTGAACAACTATTTCTCCAGGTCAAAAGTTACCGCGGTGTTTGTACCAAAGTTATCGGGTCTGCGGTGTATAAACTATCATACTATTTACACGAAAATTACTGGGGTATCTTTCAATAACTTTTGTTTCATGGATCAAAATGTGTGTACATATAAGTAATTACCAATAAAAAGAATAACTAGCTACCAACTGTGTAGTATGGACAATGCAGTTGTGTAACTAAAAAGTTGGCATTGGTTATAATGTAGCATATGCCAACTGCATACTTACTATGGGATTTTCACAAAACGGGTGTTCGTGACGTACACCAAATTATCTTTATCATGTGAATGATACACTACAGAAATGCGGCAAAAAATCACCATGAATAATAGGTTTTATATACGCTCTCTTAGTTTTCCTGTATTGCAAAGGTTAGTTTTTTCAATAAAAAAGACAAAAGCAATTTAGGTGAGCTAGTTAATAGGCCCGAGCTTAGTTACCAGAGACTCAGCCACTAGTGGAAAACGGGGCTTTAGTCCCGGTTGGCAACGGCCTTTAGTCCCGGGTCACAAACCGGGACAACGAAATTGGGACTAAAGGCCCCCACCCTTTAGTCCCGGTTGGCCACAACCCGGGACTAAAGTCCCTCCACGTGGCCGCGAGCGCGCGCTGGGGGCTGGAGGACCTTTAGTCCCGGTTAGTGACACCAACCGGGACTAAGGTCCCTCCACGTGGCCGCGAGCTAGCGCCGGGGGCTGGAGGACCTTTAGTCCCGGTTGGTGACACCAACCGGGACTAAGGATTTTGTGTTGGGGTTTAGGATTTTAGGGTTTAGGGTTTAGGGTTTATGGTTTATTTTTTCTTTTTATTTTGTGTTTTTCATTCAATTCTTTTTCATTTCAAACATATTTTACGCTACTACATACTGTATACGTTATGCATATATAATATAATTTCTCATACAACCATACATATATCATATAATTTCTCGTACGACCATACATATATATATATATATATATACAATTTGGTATATACAATTTTTCCTACAATTTGGAGATCATTACATGCAGGCATTAGCGGCAATGGTATTCTCCGCTTTCAGATATGACCTCCGTAAGCAAAAATCCCGCAATTTCTGTTGGAAATATGCCCTAGAGGCAATTAATAAAGTGTTTATTATCATATTTCTCCGTTCATGATAATGGTTTATTATTCATGCTAGAATTGTATTGACCGGAAACTTAATACATGTGTGGATAATAGACAAATAGTGAGTCCCTAGTAAGCCTCTACTAGACTAGCTCGTTGATCAAAAGATGGTCAAGATTTCCTGACCATGGACATGAGTTGTCATTTGATAAACGGGATCACATCATTAGGAGAATGATGTGATGGACTTGACCCAACCGTTAGCATAGCAAATGATCGTTCAGTTTATTGCTATTGCTTTCACTCTGTCAAATACACGTTCCTCTGACCATGAGATCATGTAACTCCCGGATACCGTAGGAATACTTTGGGTGTATCAAACGTCACAACGTAACTGGGTGATTATAAAGGTGCACTACAGGTATCTCCGAAAGTGTTTGTTGAGTTGGCATGGATCGAGATTGGGATTTGTCACTCCGACTATCGAAGAGGTATCTCTGGGCCCTCTCGGTAATACAGCATTACAGAAGCCTTGCAAGCACCGTGACTAAAGAGTTAGTTGCAAGATGATGTATTACGGAACGAGTAAAGAGACTTGCCGGTAACGAGATTGAACTAGGTATTAGATACCGACGATCGAATCTCGGGCAAGTAACATACCGCCGGACAAAAGGGAACAACGTATGTTGTCATATGAGGTTCACCGATAAAGATCTTCGTGGAATATGTAGGAACCAATATGAGCATCCAGGTTCCGCTGTTGGTTATTGACCGGAGAGTCGTCTCGGTCATGTCTACATCATTCCCGAACCCGTAGGGTCCGCACACTTAAGGTTCGATGACGATTTAGTATTATATGAGTTATGTGATTGGTGGCCGAAGTTTGTTCGGAGTCCCGGATGAGATCACGGACATGACGAGGAGTCTCGAAATGGTCGAGAGGTAAAGATTCATATATTGGAAGGCTATATTCGGACGTCGGAAAGGTTCCGAGTGATTCGGGTATTTTTCGGAGTACTAGGGAGTTACGGGAATTCACCGGGAGAAGTAATGGGCCTTTTTGGGCCATACAGGAAAAGGAGAGGCTGGCCATGTGAGGAGGCGCGCGCCCCCCTTGCCCAAACCGAATTGGACTAGGGGAGGGGGCGCAGCCCCCTCTTTCCTTTCCCTCTCCCTTCCCCCTTTCCTACTCCGTATGGGAGGTGGAATCCTACTAGGACTAAGGAGTCCTAGTAGGACTCCCCACTTTGGTGCGCCCCTAGGGCCAGCCTCCTCCTCCCTCCCTCCTTTATATACGGAGGGGGGGAGCGCCCCTAGGGCCAGCCTCCTCCTCCCTCCCTCCTTTATATACGGAGGGGGGGAGCGCCCCTTGGAGACATAACAATTGTTCCAAGCCGTGTGCGGCGCCCCCCTCCACCGTTTACACCCTCGGTCATATTTTCGGAGAGCTTAGGCGAAGCCCTGTCGGAATCACTTCACCGTCACCGTCGCCACGCCGTCGTGCTGACGGAACTCATCTACTATCTCAACGTCTTGCTGGATCAAGAAGGCGAGGAACGTCACCGAGCTGCACGTGTGTAGAACTCGGAGGTGCCGTACGTTCGGTACTCGATCGGTGGAGCTCGAAGGATTGTTCAACTACATCAACCGCGTTGTGAGACGCTTCCGCTAACGGTCTACGAGGGTACGTAGACACACTCTCCCTTCTCGTAGCGATGCATCTCCATGGATAGATCTTGCGTGAGCGTAGGAATTTTTTTGAAATTCATGCTCCGTTCCCCAACAGTGGCATCCGAGCCAGGTCTATGCGTAGATGTGATTTGCACGAGTAGAACACAAGTGAGTTGTGGGCGTGGGTGTATACATATTGCTTGCCGTTACTAGTTGTTACTTGATTCGGCGGTATTGTGAGATGAAGCGGCCCGGACCGACATTACGCGTACGCTTACGCGAGACAGGTTTCACCGCTACGTGCACTCGTTGCATAAAGGTGACTGGTGGGTGTCTGTCTCTCTCACTTTAGTTGAATCGGTTTCAATGAAAAGGGTTCTTTTAGAAGATCAAAAAGCAATCACTACACCACGTTGTGGTTTTGCGTAGGTAAGAACGGTTCTTGCAAACCCGTAGCAGCCACGTAAAACTTGCAACAACAAAGTAGAGGACGTCTAACTTGTTTTTGTAGGGTATGCTGGTGATGTGATATGGCCAAGACATGATGTGATATAAGTTGTTGTATGAGATGATCATGTTTTGTAAGTTATCAGGCAACCGGCAGGAGCCTTATGGTTGTCTCTTTATTGTATGCAATGCCAACGCTATGTAATTGCTTTACTTTACCGCTATTAGTTAGCAGTAGTAGTAGTAGCAATAGCCGGCGAGACGACCACGACGCTACGATGGAGATCAAGGTGTCACGATGCTACGATGGAGATCAAGGTGTCAACCCGGTGACGATGGAGATCATGACGGTGCTTTGCTGATGGAGATCAAAAGCACAAGACGATGATGGCCATATCATGTCACATATATTGAATTGCATGTGATGTTAATCCTTTTATGCATCTTATTTTGCTTAGGACGACGGTAGCATTATAAGATGATCCCTTCACTAAATTTCAAGATAAGTGTTCTCCCCTAGTATGCACCGTTGCAAAGGTTCGACGCTTCTAAGCACCACGTGATGATCGGGTGTGATGGATTCTTTCGTTCGCATACAACGGGTGTAAGCCAGTTTTACACACGCAGAATACTTGGGTTAAACTTGACGAGCCTAGCATGTACAGACATGGCCTCGGAACACAAGAGACCGAAAGGTCGAACATGAGTCATATAGTAGATATGATCAACATGAAAGATGTTCACCATTGATAACTAATCCACCTCACGTGATGATCGGACGTGGTTTAGTTTGATGTGGATCATGTTACACTTAGACAACTTGAGGGATGTCAATCTAAGTGGGAGTTCTTAAGTAATTTGATTAATTGAACTTCAATTATCATGAACATAGTCAATAGTGTCTTAGCAAACTTATGTTGTAGATCAATAGACCACGCTGTAGCTCCCCTGCATTTTCATGCGTTCTTAGAGAAAGTTAAGTTGAAAGTTGATGGAAGCAACTATGCGGACTAGGTCCGTATTCTGAGGATTGTCCTCACTGCTGCACAGAAGGCTTATGTATTTGATGCACCGCTCGGTGAGCAACCCCTACGGCTTCGTCTGAGGACGTTATGAACGTCTGGCAGACAAGAAAAGATGACTACTCGATAGTTCAGTGCGCCATACTTTACGGCTTAGAACCGGAGCTCCAAATATGTTTTGAGCAACACGGAGCATATGAGATGTTCCAAGAGCTGAAAATTTGTTTTTCAAGACTCACACCCGGGTCGAGAGGGATGACACCTTCGACAAGTTCTATAGCTACAAGATGGAGGAGAACAGCTCCGTTAGTGAGCATGTACTCAGAATGTCTGAGTACTTCAAACACTTGAATCAAGTGGGAGTTAGACTTCCGAATAAAGTGGTGATTGATAGAGTTCTCTAGTCACTATCACTAAGCTACTGGATCTTCGTGATGAACTATAAACATGCAAGGGATAGAAGATCCTTAAGCTATTTGCGATGCTACAATCTGCGGATGTAGAAATCAAAAAAAGGGAGCATCAAGTGTTGATGGTTAATAAGACCACTGGTTTCAAGAAGGGCAAGGAAAAGAAAAGGGAACTTCAAGAAGAACGGTAAAACAGTTGCCGCTCACGCGAAGAAACCCAAGGCTGAACCAAACCCGAGACTTAGTGCTCCCATTGCAAAGGGAAATGTCACAGGGAGCGGAACTTCCCCAAAGTAACTGGCAGATAATAAGACTGGCAATGTCAACAAAGATATTTGATATACATGTTATTGATATGTACCTTACTAGTACTCGTAGAAGCACCTAGGTATTTGATACTTGTTCAGTTGCTTACAACTTGAAACATGGAGCTTCGGAATAAACGAGGGCTAGCTAAGAACGAGGTGTTGATGTGCATTGGAAGTGTCTCCAAGGTTGATGTGATCACCATCGCCACGCTCTCTCTACCTTCAGGATTAGTGATGAACCTAAATAATTGTTATTTGGTGCTTGCGTTAAGCATGAACATTATATCTGATAGTGTTTATTGCAAGACGGTTATTCAATTTCAGAGAATAATTGTTATTCTATTTGGATAATATCATTGATGATCATGCACTTAAAATGAAAGGTTTATAGAATCTTGATCGTAGTAATACATATGTTCATAACACGAATGCCAAAAGATAATGATAGTACCACATTTTTGTGGCACTGCCGCTTAGGTCATATCAGTGTTAAACACATGAAGAAACTCCATGCAGATGGGTTTTTGGAATCTCTTGATTATGAATCATTTGAGACATGTGAACCGTGCCTTATTGGCAAGATGACTAAAACTCCGTTCTCCGGAACCATGGAGCGAGCAACCAACTTATTGGAAATAATACATACCGATGTATGCGGTCCGATGAGTATTGAGGCGCGCGGTGGATATCGTTATATTCTCACGTTCACTGATGATTTGAGTAGATATGGTTATGTCTACTTGATGAAGCATAAATCTGAAACATTTGAAAAGTTCAAAGAATTTCAGAGTGAAGTAGAGAACCATCGTAACAAGAAAATAAAGTTCTTACGATCTGATCGTGGAGGAGAATATTTGAGTTACGAGTTTGGCAATCACTTAAGACAATGTGGAATTGTTTCATAGCTCACGCCACATGGAACACCATAGCGTAATGGTGTGTCCGAACGTCGTAATCGTACTCTATTGGATATGGTGCGTTCTATGATGTCTCTTACCGATTTGCCACTATCATTTTGGGGTTATGCATTAGAGACAGCTGCATTCACTTTAAACAAGGGCACCGTCTAAATCCGTTGAGATGACACCGTATGAACTGTGGTTTGCAAGAAACCTAAGATGTCGTTTCTGAAAATTTGGGGATGCGATGCTTATGTCAAAAGGCTTCAGCCAGATAAGCTCGAACCCAAAGCGGATAAGTGCGTCTTCATAGGATACCCAAAGGAGACCGTTGGGTACACCGTCTACCACAGATCCGAAGGCAAAGTATTCGTTGCTAAGAATGGATCCTTTCTAGAGAAGGAGTTTCTCTCGAAAGAAGTGAGTGGGAGGAAAGTAGAACTTGATGAGATAATTGTACCTCCTCTGGATAGTAGTACGCCACAGAAAGAAATTTCTGTGACACCAACACAGACCAGAGAAGAAGTTGATGATGATGATCATGAGGCTTCGGATCAAGTTGCTACAGAACCTCGTAGGTCAACCAGGACACGCTCCGCACCAGATTGGTACGGCAATCCTGTCTTGGAGGTCATGTTGTTGGACAACGGTGAACCTACGAACTATGAAGAAGCGATGGCGAGCCCGGATTCCGACAAATGGCTTGAGGCCATGAAATCCGAGATTAGATCCATGTATGAGAACAAAGTGTGGACTTTGGTAGACTTGCCCGATGAAACGGCGAGCTATTAAAAATAAATGGATCTTTAAGAAGAAGACGGACGCTGATGGTAATGTCACCGTCTATAAAGCTCGACTTGTTTCTAAAGGTTATCGACAAGTTCAAGGAGTTGACTACGATGAGACTTTCTCACCCGTAGCGATGCTAAAGTCTGTCAGAATTATGTTAGCAATTGCCGCGTTTTATGATTATGAAATCTGGCAAATGGACGTCAAAACGGCATTCCTTAATGGATTCCTTAAGGAAGAATTGTATATGATACAACCGGAAGGTTTTGTCGATCCTAAAGGTGCGAACAAAGTATGCAAGCTCCAGCGATCCATCTATGGACTGGTGCAAGCATCTCGGAGCTAGAATACTCGCTTTGATGAAGTGATCAAAGCGTTTGGGTTTATGCAAGTTTATGGAGAAACTTGTATTTACAACAAAGTGAGTGGGAGCTCTATAACATTTCTAATAAGTATATGTGATTGGAAATGATGCAGAATTTCTGGAAAGAATAAAGAATTAATTGAAAGGAGTTTTTCAATAAAAACCTGTTTTTTGAGTTATCCACGGTTTGGGCATCGAGATCTATAGAGATAGATCAAGACACCTGATAAAAGATTTTCACACATCTTGATTTGATTTTGAAGAAGTTCAAAATGGATCAAGTCAAAAGAAATAAGTTCTTGGCTGGTGTGAAGTGGAGTAAGACTTGAAGATCTAGGTAAAGGTTGTTTACATGTTAGGCATCAAAATCTATAGAGATAGATTGAGACGCCTCATATGACTTTCACAAAACATATACCTTGACAAGATTTTGAAGAAGTTCAAAATGGATCAGTCAAAGAAGGAGTTCTTGACTGTGGTGAAAGGTGTGAAGTTGAGTAAGACTCAAATCTCGACCACGGCAAAATAAATAGAATGGATGAAGGTTATCCCCTATGCCTCGACCATAGGTTCTATAAAGTATGCCAAGCTGTGTGCCTTGCCATGTGTCTGGCAAAAGAGGTACCAAAGTGATCCAGGAGTAGATCACTGGACAGCGGTCAAATTATCCTTAAGATGACTAAGGAAGAATTTCTCGGGAATAGAGATGATAAAGAGTTCGTCGTAAGGGGTTACGTCGATGCAAGCTTTAAACACTGATCCGAAAGACTATGAGTCTCAGACCGGATAAGTATAGTGGGGAAATTTTTTGGAGTAGCTCCAAACAGAGTGTGGTAGCAACATCTACATAGAGATTTGCCAAGAACACACGGATCTGAATATTGCAGACCCGTTGACTAAAACCTCTCTCACAAGCAAAACATGATCAGCTTTAGAACTGATTAACTGCTAATTACATGGAGATGTAAACTAGATTATTGACTCTAGTGCAAGTGGGAGACTGTTAGAAATATGCCCTAGAGGCAATTAATAAAGTGTTTATTATCATATTTCTCCGTTCATGATAATGGTTTATTATTCATGCTAGAATTGTATTGACCGGAAACTTAATACATGTGTGGATAATAGACAAATAGTGAGTCCCTAGTAAGCCTCTACTAGACTAGCTCGTTGATCAAAAGATGGTCAAGATTTCCTGACCATGGACATGAGTTGTCATTTGATAAACGGGATCACATCATTAGGAGAATGATGTGATGGACTTGACCCAACCGTTAGCATAGCAAATGATCGTTCAGTTTATTGCTATTGCTTTCACTATGTCAAATACACGTTCCTCTGACCATGAGATCATGTAACTCCCGGATACCGTAGGAATACTTTGGGTGTATCAAACGTCACAACGTAACTGGGTGATTATAAAGGTGCACTACAGGTATCTCCGAAAGTGTTTGTTGAGTTGGCATGGATCGAGATTGGGATTTATCACTCCGACTATCGGAGAGGTATCTCTGGGCCCTCTCGGTAATACAGCATCACAGAAGCCTTGCAAGCACCGTGACTAAAGAGTTAGTTGCAAGATGATGTATTACGGAACGAGTAAAGAGACTTGCCGGTAACGAGATTGAACTAGGTATTAGATACCGACGATCGAATCTCGGGCAAGTAACATACCGCCGGACAAAAGGGAACAACGTATGTTGTCATATGAGGTTCACCGATAAAGATCTTCGTGGAATATGTAGGAACCAATATGAGCATCCAGGTTCCGCTGTTGGTTATTGACCGGAGAGTCGTCTCGGTCATGTCTACATCATTCCCGAACCCGTAGGGTCCGCACACTTAAGGTTCGATGACGATTTAGTATTATATGAGTTATGTGATTGGTGGCCGAAGTTTGTTCGGAGTCCCGGATGAGATCATGGACATGACGAGAAGTCTCGAAATGGTCGAGAGGTAAAGATTCATATATTGGAAGGCTATATTCGGACGTCGGAAAGGTTCCGAGTGATTCGGGTATTTTTCGGAGTACCGGGGAGTTACGGGAATTCACCGGGAGAAGTAATGGGCCTTTTTGGGCCATACGGGAAAAGGAGAGGCTGGCCATGTGAGGAGGCGCGCGCCCCCCTTGCCCAAACCGAATTGGACTAGGGGAGGGGGCGCAGCCCCCTCTTTCCTTTCCCTCTCCCTTCCCCCTTTCCTACTCCGTATGGGAGGTGGAATCCTACTAGGACTAAGGAGTCCTAGTAGGACTCCCCACTTTGGTGCGCCCCTAGGGCCAGCCTCCTCCTCCCTCCCTCCTTTATATACGGAGGGGGGGGCGCCCCTTGGAGACATAACAATTGTTCCAAGCTGTGTGCGGCGCCCCCCTCCAACGTTTACACCCTCGGTCATATTTTCGGAGAGCTTAGGCGAAGCCCTGCCGGAATCACTTCACCGTCACCGTCGCCACGCCGTCGTGCTGACGGAACTCATCTACTATCTCGACGTCTGTCTGGATCAAGAAGGCGAGGAACGTCACCGAGCTGCACGTGTGTAGAACTCGGAGGTGCCGTACGTTCGGTACTCGATCGGTGGAGCTCGAAGGATTGTTCGACTACATCAACCGCGTTGTGAGACGCTTCCGCTAACGGTCTACGACGGTACATAGACACACTCTCCCTTCTCATAGCGATGCATCTCCATGGATAGATCTTGCGTGAGCGTAGGAATTTTTTTGAAATTCATGCTCCGTTCCCCAACAATTTCCTCTTGAATTGCTCGTATGCGGTTCTCTGGTAGGAGCTTCTCCCGCATCTCTTCCATTTTTAAAGAAGGAGATCAATATGAATATATTAGTTGTGTGTATATATATTAGATCATCATAAAAAAATATGAATAGTGTTTACGTACCTGAAGTTGTCTTACATCTCTGCGCCATTCGGTCGTCATGCGAATGTTCTCGCAAACGTAGTATGCACATAAGTTAGTCCCCTGTTTTCTACCTCATGCACTTTGCGAGAACAGAATTCAATCAGATAATAATCAAGCATGATAATGGTATTGAAACTAGAATTATCGAGATGCGCGAACCTAGCTAGTACTACTTAATTACCTTGGGCCGTCACCAACGTAGCTCCGGTTTCCATTCACCGACAACATCATTGATGAACCGTTTCCAAACCCTGCCCGACAAAGAAAATGAATAAAGGAGTTATTAATTACTTGATATCAGAAAATGAACGAAAGAGGCCGATATAGTGCGATAATGATTGACATTACCTGTCGAGCATCCTAAACAAGCTGGTGTATTCTCGAGGGTCTTTACCTAGTGAGTCCAGGGTTTCAACAGTTCCAGCGTCAACTTTAATAATTAGCAGGATCGAGTGGTACCTGCGCACACGTTTATATAAGCAGGCATGCATAACTCATCAACTACACTTAACATCGAGTAAGCAAAATAGAATTTGTAGTACAAGACAGTAACACTCACTTGAAGTTGTAAGGAAATAGTATTTCTGTTCTGTTATTTTGTGCCTTCATAAACCTTAGCAAGTTAGCCTCTGAGTCTTTGGGGTGGTCTTGTATCATTTTTTCATTAATGATATATGGGTCAACGAACCCAATGTCATAGATTCTATCTCTTTTGCATTCGAGAATCTTCATTCTGCATAATAGCGTCCAAAAGAATATAGTGAGGATAATTACAGGCAATGAACGAGCTGAGCTAGAGACTTAAATTACAGAAAGAAATCACTTACAGACAATAGCAACTGACGATAGATTTGTCAAGTGAGTCTTGATTGTATAACTGAAAAATTTCTGGAAACTCAATGCATAGCTCGTTTTCATAGAAGTAATGCTCTTCCTTGACTTTCACCATGAGCATCTCTCGCCTGTTCTTTACTTCTTTCATGTACCACTCATACAATGTTCGCATTTGTGTTGATAGATGCGGGACCTGCTCAGGTCTGACCAGAGTTTTCCCGTGGACATATTGCCATGCTACATCAGCCACGGGGACTTCCTCGATGCCTAGGAGTTGATCAACACTGATACCAATGTCTCTAGCAGCGTCGGTTACCTTATTGGTAATCACCTTGAGCGGGGGGATCGATTGCATTGCCTGTTCTCCGAGCTGGGGAACTGTTTTCCCGCTTTTATTACTACTTCTACGTCTCGACTGCTGCATTTGTTCATATGACTTCCTAATAGAGCGGTCATAATCTGATGGCCTATTCTCCACATGTCCCGGTTGTCGCTCAAGAAAGTCCACAAAGTGCTTTATGGTTTTCGTAGGTATTATCTCCTTTGGCGGCGGGGGCGGTTTCGGTGCAAAATGGGACTTCACTTCGGAAACCACGACCGTTTTGGTTTCCTCATCAGTCATATCGTAAGCTAACTTCTTTTTGGCAGGAGGCTCGTCGTTGGCTTTCTTCTTAGCTTTCTTCCGCTTTTGGCCCTGCTGGGACATAGGGGGTGGAGTCGGCTGACGCGGCGGAGATCGATATGGACTCGCGCTGGGCTCCCTCTCGAGGTGGGGTGGACTTAGAGGTGTATTGCTACTCGGAGGAGTTGGTGGCCTTGGCGCCGAGTTTGGAAACACGATGCATTCATTTCTCCATACAATGACACCATGTATGACTTCTCCCAGTGTCTGCTCCCCTTCACCTCGAGGAATGTCAAGCTCTAGTGAGTCATATCCCGGCAGAACTTCATCCACCCCGACACGAGCATAGCCAGCTGGAATCGGATTGCCATGGATGTTTGCTTCAGGTGCATTCGGTAAAGCAACGCCGACCGCCACCTTCATGGATATGTTCTTCATTTTCTGGTGTAGCTCACAATTTGTCCTCTCTTTGATATCATCCACGGGGTAGCGAGCCAGCAGTGCATCATCGGCCCGGACCCCCGTGGAACCCACGCTGATTTTCCGCATAGATGGGACGGTACTATCCAATGCTGGATCTGCTTGCTCCTGCCACGGAGATGCCCTTTGCTGGCTAATTGTGTCCAGTTGCTCCTGCTGCCACTTTAACATGCGTTCCAAGTCCTCGTTCTTTGTTTCTATCTTCTGAAGCCGGTCTGCATCCTGCTTCTTTTTTCTCTGACGGCTTCTATAAGTGTCGTTCCACTCCGAAAACCCCTGAACCCACGGAACAACGCCTTTGCCTCGTGTTCGTCCTCCGTGTTCAGGATTTTTGAGGGCGCGTGTAAGCACGTCGTTCTCTCTCTCGGGCTGGAACAACCCCTTTCGAGCATCTTCTATTGCTTGAAGTAAAGAGTCCAAGGCTGTTTTAAGATCTGCCTTTTCAATAATCTGCCCTGTCGCTAGGTCCAACTGTCCCCCATGCGCATAAAACCAATGCTTGGACCTCTGGGGCCAATCCGCTGTAGCTGGAATGACCCCTTCAGCAAGCATCTTGGCCTCAGCTGCTTCCCACTTAGGCACGGCTCTCTTGTAGCCACCTGTCCCCAGAACATGGTGATACTCTTTTTTCTCAGCATTTATCTTATTTTTTCTTGACCTTTCCAGAGCTTCATCCGATTCCTTGTACTCCACAAATGCGTCCCAGTGATCTTTTATCTTCTCTAGTGCTCCAGTGAATTCTGGAGTCTTCTTTTTTGCCTTGATGTAGTCGCTGTATAATATTTTCTTCCAGCTCTGGAATTGTGTGGCCATCTTCTTAAGAGCAAACTTCTTGACTTTCAACCGTTGGCCATCTGTGAGACCCTTTGGTAGGTTGAAATGTGACATGAGCGTATCCCAAAGCAAATTTTTGCGATCTTTCATCGACATAACTAACTCCTTGATCTACCTTTGGCTTATTCCATTCTCGAATGGTGATCGGGATGTTGTCCCTAACAATAACTCCGCATTGATTTATAAATTTACGGGCATTCTGTTCAGGAGCAATCGGTTCGCCATCTTCTGCGACTTCATCGATGTTGAACTTTATGTCATCGCCCAACTTTTTGGCCCGGCCTCGTACCCTTCTAGGAGATTGGCTCGATCCGGAGGGCTAAAAGAAGAAAGATTCGTTAATATATATATACAAATCAATTAATACATCTAATGATCACCAGAGGCCTAATATATATATATATACCTCGCCGGACTTTGTTAATTGTCTAACATTTTCTTCGCCATCATTGTTTGTTTGCCCTTCGTCTCTTGGTTCTTGCTCAAGTCCCTCACCGGAGTCGTTCAGAAATTGTGAGCCGTCATCTGGTTCATTCTCTTGGTTTTGGGAGGAGCGTATGATGTTGAAGATATCCTCTTCATGGTATCTGCCGCTATCGTCCATAGCTTAACTAATCTAGAAGAAAGATAAAACAATTTAGTATTTAAATTAGAATGCATTCAATAAGCAAAAACCGAATCATAGTATCGAGAAGAACAATACCGGAGATACAATCAATACACAGCAATGCAACAATATGATGCATGATCATGACATGGAGATATGATGTGGTTTGAGCTTATGCAACTAACATCAATTTGTATGAAGTCCATTTGAACCGAGGGGGAACAACCACCGGCAAACAAGAGGGAACACAATCAATGCAATGCAACAATATGATGCATGATCATGACATGGCAATATAATATGATTTGGGCTAATGTAGCTAGCAACAATTTAAATGGAGTTGGTTTGAACACAAGATTCAAATTCACACTCCACATAAGGCATTTCAAATGGCATTTATTCAAATTGTCTTATACAGCAATTTAAGTTGTTCAAACATGCATGGAAATGCCATAAACAGATTCTTCATATTTTTCTGATAATTTTTCATATATAATTTATTTCCATTGGAGTTATAGATTATTTCCTATGATTTTTAGAAGTTTAGGGATTTTTCTGAAAATAAACAAATCATTTAAGACTTATTTAAAATCCAGAAATCATTACTGCGTCAGCTGACGTCATCAGTTGACTAGTCAAAGTCAAACCTGACAGTGGGGTTCCACATGTCATAGGCACGAGGTTAACAGAGGGTTATTTAGTTTAAACCGCGCCATTAACGGTGGGGGTCCCACATGTCATACACCCAGGGGTTAGTCAAAGGGGTAATTTGCACTAAGCTAATCACCTGACTAGCCGGGTCCACCGGTCAGTGACCCAAGCCGACGAGGTCATCGTCGGTGACCTCTGGACGCGGCGGAGTCCGCCCTAGGGACCACGGCAGTGGCAGCAGAGGCTACCAACGCATAGCCCGCGCCGATGCGCATCCAGGGGAGGCAGCAACGGGTCGCGGGGTGGCCGAAGTCGACGGCAGCGACGACCAGCGCGGCGGCCAGCGTTCGGCCCTCGACGGAAATGTCGCTACGGCGTGCGCGTGAGCGAACTAATGCACTAGGGATGCTCCACTTGGCGCGGTGAACATAATGGGCACACACACTGGACCAATCGGTCACCAGAGCTCGCCGGCGACAAGCTCGTGCGGCGGCGCACTTTCGGTCCTCGATGAATCGACGGCTACGGCCTGCGATAGACGCGGGGAAGAGGGGGATTCAAGGCGGGGGCTCACTGCGAGGTCGAGGCAATGCTCAGCGGGCTCGGGGAGGGGCCGGAGCGAGCGGGACAGCGTCGGCGATCTCCGGCGGTTGGAGGTTGAAGACGAGCTCGGTGGGGCGTTCAGGGGCGTCCGGCGTCGCACGCGTCGGCGGAGAGAGAGGCCGCGGATGTGTCGGAGAGGGAGAAGACCGGCGATGGCGGTGAAATCCGGCAGCCTGGCGGCGCGTGGTTCTGTTCCTTCTCCCGGGCGGTGGCTGGCACCGGAACACCAGTTATATACCGCGACCTTTAGTCTCGGCTCCAGCCACGAACCGGGACTAAAGGTCCTTTAGTCCCGGCTCCAGCCACGAACCGGGACTAAAGGCCAACCTTTTCGGTGGCCTAAATTCCGCGCGGGAGCTGAAACCTTTAGTCCCGGCTGGTGGTTGCAACCGGGACTAAAGGTGTCTTTCAATTAATTTTTATTTTGAAGAAATTATTTGACAGATTCAATTTTACAGATTGAAATTAATTCTTGTAAAATGCATAACAATTTGAAAACTAAACCAAATGAGTTGATTCAAATTTCTGTGGATTCATCTTGAAGATTTGTATCAACTAGTATCATTTTGACAGGAAGTTGCATAATTAATTTTGCACTTATTAATTAAATACAGTAATTGAAGACATTATTTTAAACTTTAAAAAATCATATCTTCAGTTCTGTTAAGCCAAATGGAGCAAATAAGATGTCAAATTGTTTGTCTTAACATAAGCTACACATTCATATTTTGTTTGGACATAATTGCATTGATTAACTCCTCTATATAATTAAGATACTAAAAGGACAGGAATAATTGAAAATTCATAAATTAATAAATAATTATTCAAAAATCATGTTTCAAATGCCAAAATGACCTAGCTTTTTGGTTGGATTCCGACGCTCCGGAGTCCACCTAGGAACACCCAAAACACATATATACCCTAACTCTTACAAAGATTCCCTCCGGTTTGTTCGAAGTGGGACTTTCCAGCTATAAGTCCGGAAACTCACTAGAGAGAAAGTGATGACGGTGAAGCCGGTCACATCCCAGAGTGGGATCTTTGGGTATAAAATTTTTTCTTCGTGTATGTCCCTTGCTTATGATTGCGCCGTAACCATGGAGAATCTTCATCATTTAACAAGATGCTTGGGTCAGTCTTCACTGTGAAGGGAGGAATTTCATCAAACTTATTATAATCTTCTGACATGTCTGTCTTGTCCTCCACTCCCACGTTGTTTCTTTTCCCTGAAAGAAGTATGTGGCGCTTTGGCTCATCGTATGATGTATTCGCTTCCTTATCTTTTCTTTTTCTCGGTTTGGTAGACATGTCCTTCACATAGAAAACCTGAGCCACATCATTGGTTAGGATGAATGGTTCGTATGTGTACCCAAGATTGTTGAGATCTACTTTTGTCATTCCGTACTGTGGGTCTACCTTTACCCCGCCTCCTGTCAGATTGACCCATTTGCATCGAAACAAAGGGACCTTAAAAGAAGGTCCATAGTCAAGTTCCCATATCTTCTCTATGTAACCATAATATGTGTCATTTTTCCTATTGTTGTTTGTTGCATCAAAGCGGACACCACTGTTTTGATTGGTGCTCTTTTTATCTTGGGCGATCGTGTAAAATGTATTCCCATTTATCTCGTACCCTTTGAAAGTGAATATAGTCGAAGATGGTGACTTGGCCAACAAGTACAGCTCATCTCCAATAGTGGTGTTATTCACGAGATGTGTTTGCAACCAACCGCCGAAAGTCGCCATGTATGTACGTTTAATCCAGGAGTCAGACTGCTCCGGGTTCTTGGAGCGTACAATATCCATGTGTCCCTCGATATACGGAGCCACCAAGGTGGAATTTTATAGAACTGTGTAGTGTGCTTGAGTGAAAGAATGCCCGTCCATACTTATTACTGCTTTCTTTCCTAGCGTGCCTTTTCCACTCAGTCTCCCCTCATGCCGCGATTGAGGAACACTAATCGGCTTAAGGTCAGGAATAAAGTCAACACAAAACTCAATAACCTCCTCTGTTCCATAGCCCTTGGAGATGCTTCCGTCTGGTCTAGCATGGTTATGAACATATTTCTTTAAGACTCCCATGAACCTCTCAAAGGGGAACATATTGTGTAGAAATACAGGACCCAGAATGGTAATCTCTTCGACTAGGTGAACTAGGACGTGCGTCATAATATTGAAGAAGGATGGTGGAACACCAACTCGAAACTGACAAGACATTGGACCAAATCATTCTGTAACTTTGGTAGGATTTCTGGATCGATTACCTTCTGAGAAATTGCATTGAGGAATGCACATAGCTTCACAATGGTTAATCGGACATTTTCCGGTAGAAGCCCTCTCAATGCAACCGGAAGTAATTGCGTCATAATCACGTGGCAGTCATGAGACTTTAGGTTTTAAATTTTTTTTCTCTACCATATTTATTATTCCCTTTATATTCGACGAGAAGCCAGACGGGACCTTCATACTGCTCAGGCATTCAAAAAAGATTTCCTTCTCTTTTTTGGTAAGAGCGTAGCTGGCAGGACCTTGATACTGCTTTGGATGCATGCCGTCTTTTTCGTTCATACGTTGGTGGTCCTCCCGTGCCTCCGGTGTATCTTTTGTCTTCCCATACACGCCCAAGAAGCCTAGCAGGTTCACGCAAAGATTCTTCGTCACGTGCATCACGTCAATTACAGAGTGGACCTCTAGGACTTTCCAATAGGGTAGCTCCCAAAATATAGATTTCTTCTTCCCCATGGGTGCGTGTCCGTTAGCGTCATTCGGAACAGATTGTCCGCCATGACCCTTTCCAAAGATTAATTTTCAATCCTTGACCATATCAAATATATCATCACCAGTACGGTGGCCAGGCTTCTTCCGGTGATCTGCCTCACCTTTGAAATGCTTGCCTTTCTTTCTTAAGAGATGCCTGATTGGAAGAAATCGACCATGTCCCGGGTACACATTCTTCTTACATTTATCCAAATATATACTTTCAGTCTCATCTAAACAGTGCGTGCATGCATTGTATCCCTTGTTTGTCTGTCCTGAAAGGTTACTAAGAGCAGGCCAATCATTGATGGTTACAAACAGCAACCCTCTTCCTGGGGCGCTCGCCCTCAACATCACCAGGGTCATCGCGGCTGATCTTATAGCGCAATGCACCGCAGACCGGGCATGCATTCAAATTCTCGTACTCCTCACCGCGGTAGAGGATGCAGTCATTAGGGCATGCATGTATCTTCTGCACCTCTAATCCTAGAGGGCAGACAACCTTCTTTGCTTCGTACGCACACGCAAGATCTATCCATGGAGATGCATAGCTACGAGAGGGGAGTGTGTCTACGTACCCTCGTAGACCGTAAGCGGAAGCGTTAGAACAACACGGTTGATGTCGTCGAATAACTTCAAGATCCAACCGACCGAGCACCGAACGTACGGCACCTCCGCGTTCAGCACATGTTCAGCTCGGTGACGTCCTCGACTTCTTGATCCAGCAAGACGGCGAGGTAGTGGATGAGTTCCGGCAGCACGACGGCGTGGTGACGGTGATGGTGATGCTATCTCCGCAGGGCTTCGCCCAAGCACTGCGAAAATATGACCGAGGGACGGAACTGTGGAGGGGGACGCCGCACACGGCTAAGACAATGTTGTATCTCCTTTGGGGCGCCCCCTCTCCTCTATTTATATATGTGTAGGGGCTTGGAGTAGAAGGAATAGTGCCACGTGAACAGTAACCGTGAATAGTACACACGTGGACTTGGACTCCAAAGTCCAATCCTGTTCCTACTAGGACTCTCCCTTTTTTCCTTCCCTAGCTGCGTGGGCTTTTGAGGACTTGGTGCGCCTGGCCCAATAAGGCCAGGGCGCCTCCCCTTAGCCCATGCCAGCCCTTTGGGACGTGGTGGACCCACTTGTGGACTTTCGGACCCCTCCGGAATCCTCCGGAACCTTCTGGAAGCTTCCCGGTACAATACCGAAAAAACTGCACCTTTTTCTGGAACCCAAAATATGACTTCCCATATATAAATATTTACCTCTCGACCATTCCGAGACTCCTCGTGACGTCCGGGATCTCATCCGGGACTCCGAACAATATTCGGTTACCAATTCACATAACTCATATAACACTATATCGTCAACGAACGTTAAGCGTGCGGACCCTACGGGTTCGGGAATGATGTAGACATGACTGAGACGCCTCTCCGGTCAATAACCAATAGCGGAACCTGGATGCTCATATTGGTTCCTACATATTCCACGAAGATCTTATCGGTCGAACCGCAATGACAACATACGTAATTCCCTTTGTCCGTCGGTATGTTACTTGCCCGAGATTCGATCGTCGGTATCTCCATACCTAGTTCAATCTCGTTACCGGCAAGTCTCTTTACTCGTTCCGTAATACATCATCCCGTAACTAACTCCTTAGTCACTTTGCTTGCAAGCTTCTTATGATGTGCATTACCGAGAGGGCCCAGAGATACCTCTCCGAAACACGGAGTGACAAATCCCAGTCTCGATCCAGGCCAACTCAACGGACACCTTCGGAGATACCTGTAGAGCATCTTTATGATCACCCAGTTACGTTGTGACATTTGATAGCACACAAGGTATTCCTCCGGTATCCGGGAGTTGCATGATCTCATGGTCTGAGGAACATGTATTTGACATTCAAGAAAGCAGTAGCAATAAACAGAACGATCATATGCTAAGCTAACGGATGGGTCTTGTCCATCACATCATTCTCCTGATGATGTGATCCCGTTATCAAATGACAACTCATGTCTATGGTTAGGAAACCTTAACCATCTTTGATCAACGAGCTAGTCTAGTAGAGGCTCACTAGGGACACGGTATTTGTTTATGTATTCACACATGTATTTAAGTTTCCGGTCAATACAATTCTAGCATGAATAATAAACCTTTATCATGAACAAGGAAATATAAAATAATAACAACTTTATTATTGCCTCTAGGGCATATTTCCATCAGTACGTACTGTCGGGCAATTCATTATCATTTGGAAGCGTCTTCTTTATCATTTTCAGCAACTTTTCAAATCCCTTGTTAGATACACCATTCTCTGCCTTCCATTGCAGCAATTCCAGTGTGGTACCCAGATTTTTCTTGTCATCTTCGCAATTTGGGTATAACAATTTTTTGTGATCCTCTAACATGCGCTCCAACTTCAGCCTCTCCTTTTTACT
Organism: Elymus sibiricus; assembly: GCA_039707655.1. NCBI lineage: Eukaryota > Viridiplantae > Streptophyta > Magnoliopsida > Poales > Poaceae > Elymus > Elymus sibiricus. The sequence goes on along the minus strand of CM077672.1, from coordinate 18,859,648 downwards.
TTCGCAGTTTCTCTTTGCATCAACAATGACCCGACCAAGATCATCAGCGGGCTCATCTGATGCCTCTTCTTCAGCTTCCTCCATTGTAGTACCATCGTATTCAGCGAACGTAGGATAGTTGTCATCATCCTCTTCTTCTTCATTGTCTTCCATTATAACCCCTCTTTCTCCGTTCTTGGTCCAACAGTTATAGCCGGCCATGAAACCGGACTGAAGCAGGTGGCTGTGAAGGATTTTTTAGGTAGAGTAATCCTTATTATTCTTACAGACACCACATGGACAACACATAAAATCATTTCGCTTGTTTGCCTCAGCCACACGCATAAAATTATGCAGGCCATTAATGAACTCGGGAGAGCGTCGGTCATCGTACATCCATTGCCGGCTCATCTTCATTACATAACATCGAAGTGACCAAATTAATACAAGTTCGTCACATTAAAATCAAAGTAGAGTAGTGACCAAATGTTATTACTACAAAAATATATACATAAAGTTCATACATACTTCTCATAAAACAACATACAACTATCTAAAGCATTTAAATGCAACAACAAATGCGATCAACATCGCAACTAAGGTAATAATTGATACAACAGCATAATGATACCAAGCCTCTTTATAAATAGCATATTTTCTAATCTTTCTAATCTTCAAGCGCATTGCATCCATCTTGATCTTGTGATCATCGACGACATCGGCAACATACAACTCCAATTTCATCTTCTCTTCTTCAATTCTTTTCAATTTTTCTTTCAAATAATCGTTTTCTTTTTCAACTAAATTTAACTTCTCGACAAGAGGGTCGGTTGCAATTTCCGGTTCACATACCTCCTAGATAAAAATATCTATGTCAACTTGATGGGCATAATTGCCATAAACACGAAATGAAACAAATAGTTATAAAAAATAATATACCACATCCGAATCATAAACCGGACGAGGACCGACGGGGACGGATATCAAAATCATGGCACTATATATAACAAACAATCATACAAGTAAGAAAATTATACAAGTAACTATCTAAATCATACAAATAAGATATTTTTTTTACAAAAAGGATAAAAACAAGAGGCTCACCAAGGTGGTGCCGGTGACGGGACGGCGCGGGCGATCGACGGCCATGAGGACGGGGACGGGAAGGCACTAAGTAAACCACACCTACACGTATGCAAACTAAGAAGTTAATTTGAGCTTAAATTGCATATAAATCAAATAAACTCCCACATAATTACTCCCAAACTAAAACCCACAAATCACTATACTTATAGAGCATGAAACGAGCTAAACTAACAATGAGAGATGAAAGGATGAAGTTGCTAACCTTTTAGAACCCTTAGATAGATGGGGTGCCTCCAATCTTGACAAATCTTGACAAAAATGGAGGATGAACTCGAGCTTGGGGAAGGAAACAGATAGGAGAGAAAGTTTGGACTCGGGCTGGACGAAGCAGCTTTATATAGGGAAGACATTAGTCCTGGTTGGTGATACCAACCGGGACTAAAGGTCTATCTTTAGTCTCGGTGGGTGATATCAACCGGGACTAAAGGGGCTCGCAGGGGCCCCAGCCTGCCGCAACCCCTTTAGTCTCGGTTGGTATCACCAACCGGGACTAGAGGTCCCATTTGAACTGGGACTAATCCTGGCCGTGTCCCCGTCCGCTCCTAGCCGTTGGAACCGGGACTAATGCTCACATTAGTCCCGGGGCCAAACCCGTCCGGGACTAGTGCTCCGAATGAAAGGTCAGTTTTCTACTAGTGTGCAGGTTTGAGTCCAAGGCACCATGCATACACATGAAAATTATTTTTAGTTTTCTGGCTGTAGATGCAAAGGAACGTTGACGCGATAAAAGAAAAGGTAACGTACCTTCGATCACAGAATAGATTTAGCTGGGGTGGTTACCCTGAGGAGAGCTCACGCAACAGGGTTCGAATCCCACCGTTGCACCTTTTTTTTGAGAAAAATGAAAGCGAGCGAACGGATGGATCGCTGGAGCCGGGATGCAACTTTTGAGAAAAATGAAAGCGAGCGTAACGGATGGATCGCTGGAGCCGGGATGCAACTAATCGCGATCCAGATCGTACAACAGGGAACTCGTTCGGACCTGATGCAAACTTCCGAACGTTCGGAAGTTACAATTCTCGTTTTGTAAATGGCTGGTCCAGCAAAAGTGAATTGTTGAGAACAGAGTCCATCCATCTTTTTCTAGGGAAAAGTATATTTTTCGTCCCTCAACTTTTTTGAAAGTATAGAAATTGTCCTTCAACTTCAAAACCAGCAAATCCTTGGTACCTTAACTTTTAAAACTGGATAAGTTTAGTCCCTCGTACCGCTTGGTGTAGTTTTCTGCCGACGTGGAAACGGTTTTAACTAGAATCAGATACGTTATACAGGTTTGACCGCCACAAATGTTCCACTGGTGTTTGGTCCCCACATAGTCCCACGAGAAGGCGGTGGTGGAGTGCTCGATATGCATCAGCGCGCTGGTGGCCGAGGACAAGGTGAAGGCGCTCCCTCCCTGCGACCACTGCTTCCACCTGGACTGCATCCATGTCTCGCTCCGCTCCATGGTCGAGGCATCTCGCCCCAACGTCTGCGACTTCAGGAACATGACCTGCCGGCCGACGTTGATGCCAGCGAAAAACGCGTGCTCCAGAACTTCACCGCCGACACGAGCTACAGAGCTTCACCGCCGATACTGTTGTTACCTCATCGGAGCACGCACATCGCCAAGTACGCCTCGTGAAATGTCAGGCCGACGTCCTGCATGCCTCCTCAAACTACTCCGCTGCGGCCAAGCTATTCGCCAAAATGCCAGTCGCAGCTGTCAGGGATGGCGTGATGCGCTTTCGTCCGCAATAAGCCGACGGTCGCCTCATGTACTCCCTCCGTCCCCAAAATAAGTGACTTAATTTTATACTAACTTAAAGTTCTTTTCAACCAACGCACCCAAGTACGTACCACTATTATTGGATTGATGCAGCCTGGCGAGACGCAAGTACGCAACCAAGATAAAGAAAAAGGACAAAAGTAGCGGCGGCGGCCAGCGGGGCCAAGTAGTAGTGTGCATCGAGGACTGCTACGTCGTCTTCAACGACTGCATGGCCATAGAGAGCGGCGACTGTCAGTTTTCAGTCAAAAACCACTCTACCTTGGCAGAAAACCAACAAAAATGGCATGAGGGATTAAACTCATCCGGTTTTAAAAGTTGAGTGACTAAACTTATCTGGTTTGAAACGTTAAGGGACTAAGGTTTGCTAGTTTTGGAGTTGAGAGACCATTTCTTCACTTTTGAAAGAGTCGAGAGACGAAAAATATAGTTTTCCCTTTTTTTTACCAAAGAATCCATGCATGTTAGGTTTTTGTAAATTTTATAGTAAAAAATCGGCTAAGAGATCTATGGTTGTGTCTACCCTTTTGATTTATGAGGCACTAAGAGAGTTGTGTGACATGTTGCAAAGAATACAAATCAAACCTTTTTTTTAAAGGTATGTATTAAATATTGCTTGCATGCCTTGATAGAGTCATTCAAAGTGTTAAAAAAGTTTTTTAACACTCACTCATGTTGTGCTATTCTTTGTAACAGGTACTAGTCTCTTTAACTGACTGCCAGAAAAAGAAAAGGTTTCCATATTAGACGCAGTGTGATGGATACTCACTCATCTATATGACCATATGAGTAGTCTAGGAGATATTAGAAATATATTGTGTGCATGTAATTTAGTGCCCCTTGTTCTGTTGTGCTACTCCTTCCGGTCCTTTTTAGTTCGCATATAAGATTTGTCCCGAGTCAAACTTCATAAAGTTTGACCAACTTTATAGAAATAAATACCAACATCCACAATGTGAAACCAATATCGTTCGATGCGTCATGAATTTAATTTTCATATTGTATAACTTCAATATCGTAGATGTTAATATTTTTTCATATAAATATGGTCAAACTTTACAAAGTTTGACTTCAGACAATTCTAATATGCAGAGTAAAAAGGACCGGCGGGAATACAAACCAAGAGCACTAGACCTTATTTGTACATCGCTAATGTCATGTGAAGATAGAGTGGCAGGGCGCTGTTAGACTGAAAAGAAAGGCTATGTATATATGATCTCAAATCCATGAGGAATCCGACAATTAATATGGATCAAAGGGAGTAGTAATGTTCTTGGGATGATGTTTTGCTTGATCTCGCTATCGGTTTTCCCTCGGCTTGAGAGCGAGCCCATGACCTCTGCCGCTGGAATGGTCGCCAGAATATCCCACTATAAATTAACTGTCCACTTATTTTTGTTATTGAAAATGGTTAACCACAGTGTTCCCACACGCCAGTTTGAACTGTGCTCATGTAGCCATTGACTAACCCCACCGGTCAGCTGCTGCCTTCTGGACCTGGAGAAATCCCTTATGCGTTGACGTCCTCTTGGCCTTGTGGGACGTGACAGAGTATGGGCAAAGCATGCACACCATCCTCTTTTTTTTGTGAGGGGAAAAGAGTTTTATTCTATGCAGGAGGGTCCTCTGCATAGCATAACGTAGTACTATACGAGACAGATGAATACATTTTGCTGCACGACGGATAGTAGATCAAAACCGGCACAAGAATTAAAAGTTGTACGAACTGCGCTAGCAGCTACCTACATTTTCGATCATGTCTCTGAACCAAACACTCTTGGCTAACCTCACATTCAGAAAACAACACAGCCCCGACTAGATGGTCATGTAAACGTAGACCAAACCAGAAGAAGAATGAAGACACTCTAATAGCAATCAGGTAGGTAAGAGCGGCCAACATTCTCAATCCCGATTCTGAACCCAAACTAGCTGTACAAAGTACAAACTAATCTAATATACCAAACTAGCTCTCAACACTTAACTGGATAAAGTACAGAAAATGGGACTAATATACAGCTGAAGCATCTTGAGAAAAAAGCACATGCCCCTGCTAGCTGGTGAAACATAGATTGTACACTTACAAACACACAACATATCTGAAAAAAGAACAGAAAACGCATGGCTGAGGGGGGACTTAACAACACATAAGCATATCTGAACCAGGGGTCAGCTTTGAGTCCTTATCTTTTTGCTTTGGTGATGGATGAGGTCACAAGGGATATACAAGGAGATATTCCATGGTGTATGCTCTTTGCGGATGATGTGGTGCTAGTCGAGAATAGTCGGACGGGGGTCAATAGAAAGTTAGAGCTATGAAGACAAACCTTGGAATAGAAAGATTTTAGACTTAGTAGAACTAAAATCGAATACATGAGGTGCGGTTTCAGTACTACTAGGCACGAGGAGAAATAGGAGGTTAGCCTTGATGGGCAGGTGGTGCCTCAGAAGAACACCTTTCGATATTTGGGGTCAATGCTACAGAAGAATGGGGATATCTATGAAGATGTGAACCATCGAATCTAAGCCGGATGGTTAAATTGGCGCCAAGCTTCTGACATTCTCTGTGACAAGAGAGTGTCACAAAAACTAAAAGGCTAGTTCTATAGGACAGCGATTCAACCGTAATGTTGTATGGCGCTGAGTGTTGGCCGACTAAAAAGCGAGATGTTCAACAGTTAGGTATGTCGTAGATGCGCATGTTGAGATGGATGTGTGGCCACACAAGGAAGGACCGAATCTGGAATGATGATATACGAGATAGAGTTGGGGTAGTACCGATTGAAGAGAAGCTTGTCCAACATCGTCTGAGATGGTTTGAGCATATTCAGCGCAGGCCTCCAGAAGTTCCAGTGCATAACGGACGGCTAAAGCGTGCTGATAATGTCAAGAGAGTTTGGGGTAGACCGAACTTGACATGGGAAGAGTCCGTAAAAAGAGATCTAAAGGACTGGAGTATCACCAAAGAACTAGCCATGGACTGGGGTGTGTGTGGAAGCTTACAATTCATGTGCCAGAACCATGACCTGGTCGCGAGATCTGATGCTGAGCCTAGGGGAAGACATTGTGGGATTAGTTTGTAGATAATTGGTTACGAGAGTGATAGAAACCTAAATCCTAGTTTACGAATTGTTGCACAAGGGGCTGATTTGATCCTAAAGTTTAATGCTATGGTAGATTTATCTTAATTATTATTTTTGTATTTGCGAATGCTTACATGGAGGATATAATGATCAATAGTTATTTGTCCAAGTAAGGGCAGTACCTTAGCCCATGTCTACCAGCACAACACTTATCAAAACAACAAAGGTAACTCAATGGAACTTGGTGAAAGTGACTTGGTAAAATTCCCGTGTATCCTCAAGAGCGTTTTAATCACTATAAGAAACACAACCACTTGTCCTTAGCATATATAAGGATTGTGCCACTTGCTGCACTTTATTGTTCTTGTTATTGTTTACCGTTTTATGGATTATCTTGCTACCAAATATCCTATCAAATTACTTTTATAGCTTTTACAGTGAAAGCTTGCTAAAAACTTCTTATCGATTCCTTCCGCTCCTCGTTGGGTTTGACACTCTTACTTATCGAAAAGGCTGCGATAGATCCCATATACTTGTCAGTCATCAGCCGTCTAATGATCGGTCATTAACCGGTCACTGCTGTTAACTATAGCCGGTCAGTGTTGTGTTTCCTGATACACAAAAAATTGGCATCACACATGGTTATTGTTATGAAGCCCATCACTATCGGACACCTAATGGCAAAAAGAACACCAATTGACAGAGTTTCACATACATATAGTTCAGCCAACAGCATCCAAAACATATACACACTTTTAAACAACATACAACGGAAACACTATTTGAAGCATGACAAACAAAAGTTTCACTAGGCTAAGAACAAAACTTCAAATCAACTAAGTAACTGTGCCGGCTCAAAATGGAGCGCTATATGCCTGCTCAAAATGGAGCGCTCTCCTTCACTCGGCTATGTGGAGCCATCTCCTTGCTCGGTAAATTACCAATTGTTTGTTTTTTTAGTTTTTTTTACATTTTCATTCATGAACATTTAATAAATATCTTACATATTTTGTGAAATTAAAGAACATTTTTTAAATTTGCAAATGTATTTAAAGTTCGTGCACATTTTTGAAGTCTGAATATTTTCTAATTTGTGAAGCTTTTTCTAATTCACGAACATTGTTTGAGATCCACTCATATTTTGTAAGTTCACTAATAATTTTAAAAATTATGGTTTTGTTATTTTGCAACATTTTTTAAATCTATGAACATCTTTTGATTTAACAAACCTTTTCAAATAAATAAACGATAGCCAGTTTTTTATGAGCTAGCACTGGAGTGAGTGGAAAAAAACTAAGCGAACGAGGAACAGAGTGCCGAGTTGAGCGAGTAAGGGCTTCATGTGACCACATTATAGCAACAATTTCATCCCCTCAACATGAAATAGGAGTTCCCAAGGGACGTCGACGGACACTGACGCCGAAACGTGTAAGGACACTACAACCACACACCAAACAACTCCACTCTCTTATCAGAACAAATACCGTCTTCAACAACAGCCCAACACGATATATGTATGAAAAAACACAGCTATAACATAATTAAAACTCAAGTCAACGCAGATAAAACCAGAACAAAACAACCTACAACAATAACATGCTATAGAAAAAAAAAGTTATTCCCACATGCGTCAAATAAGAGGGTGATACACAGGAGCATCGAGACTAGGCCGGCCCATTGGCACTCGATACCGACTCGAACAACATATTGTAGGGAATTCTTTTTTCATTCTAGTTTCCAACATTTTTGGTTTTTACTTAGTTTTTTCATTTGTTTTTTTAGAAACACATCAAAATTTATTTTATTTTAAAAGTAACATTTTAAATCTGAATATGTTCTTAGATCATTATTTGGTAACATGAACATTTTATGAAACAAAAAACGAGAATAGTTTTTAAAAGTTGTGTGTATTTGTTTTTTGGGCACGCGCTTGTACGTAAAACACTTGGGCCCGCCCTACGCACCTGGGTCTGGGCCTCGTTTTCTTTGGGCCCACAGTCGGGACGGGGACGCCAAAGTGCACTGCCTGGTCTTCTCGCCTGTATCGATCGATCTCAACGCCGGCCGGCCGCCGGAGTGTCCCTTCCGTCTCCTCCTCCCTTGCATTCTCCTCGTGCCACCCCACCCCTCCCCTCCCGGACTGTTGGGTCACTTCGGAGTCAATGAGCGGCCACCGTGCGAGGCTGCGGCCATGCGGCGGCACTACGCCGCGCTCCTCCGCGGCGCCGCCTCGCTGCCGTCTCTCTCGCTGGTGGCCACGTTCCACGCTACCGCGCTCCGGAGAGGCGCGGTCCAGCGAGATGTCCGCGCACGGGTCGCCGCCGACTCCGCGCGCGTACTGTTCGACGAATTGCCCGCACCGCGCTGTCCAGCGCATGGACGGTGCCGGGTGGCCAACTGAAGATCAGAGGTCTCTGACACGGTTGGGTTGGTTCCTTGGTGGTAATGCAGTAAGTACAACACAAGCCCCTTGGCTGGTGGAGATCTGAAATTTGTAAAACATGATCCTTGGTTTACTTACATGGATCTGCCCTTCGGCAATCTGATTGCCCTGTTTGTCGTCGCCCCATTACTCTGCTGGTACATTCTGAAGTTGCTTCCCTGCTGCGTGCTGAACAAGAAATCGCTCCTATTGTGAACTGAATTGAGCAATACAATGGCCATTTCGCTATAGCTCCTCACAGTATAACTCAGGTAAACCTGTCATATCTTCTGGACATAGTTTCTTGCACATGCTGAGTGCCATTGGAATTTGGATTGCATCCTTGGAAAAGCCCTAAGAGCCCTTGCTTTATTAGCTCTTTTGTCAGGTTCAGATTGTTGGCCTAATTCCAATTTACCTCTGACAATAGAACTAAGCATACAGAGTTGTACTATTTTAGATTTTTCTGGTGAACTCCTTATTAATTAGTCTAGATCAGTCTATAGTAGCAGTTGTATTATCTCCACCTGTACGGTACAATGTCCTAAAATTTGCAAGAGTAACCTGTCGAATATGTTTAGAAATAAATCCAGTGAACGAGACTGAATTGTCTATCAGAGGGTACAATTGAACGCAGTTGATGATATACTGTAGTCACACCTAACTAGTTGGGTAAAATACATTATCAGAAATATTCTTGGTAAACTAGCTTGTGCAACATTTTTTGAGTTGAGAGATATATACTATATGTTATTATTGAAAGACTTCAATGTAACAACAACTGTTCTGTCCAGCTACAAATTTGCACCCCTCCACGTAGTCCACTGAGTTAATAGATGTTGAAGTACATGCAACCCTCATCATGGCACCAATGTAACTAGTTCCCTATTTGGGGACGGGCCTGCTTGGCAATCGCTAGAAATAGGAACAAAAATGCACTAGGGAATCCATGGCCACTCTTGTCTATATTGAAACACTAGTACACAAGTGGTTTTGTGCCCTAGATCATAGCAGGAACTCCAAATGCTTCAACGTATGAAGTATTGCAGTTAAGACTTAAGGAGTTAACTACAAATTGCTTCCAAGATCTTAAACTCTAATTTCACGTGGCATTTTGAATTTCTTGCCAGCTGCTTAGATTTTCCCTTGCTGTCTTTAAGGTTTTCTATAGAGCTGAGATGGTGAGAAGACATGCTCTTTCCCCGGGTGACTCCGAGTTGCAGCAACCGCTTCAAAATTCCGGGTTTTCTTTGTCCTGCTTCTCATGTGTACTGAGAACTTGTGATTATCAACCTATCATTACAAAACTACTTTTCTTAGTTGCAAGGATAGCGTGTCAGTAAATAAATTGAGAACAATCTTACTTGTTGTCCTGATCTGTTGAAAAAAAGCGTGCTGTGTTTTCCATGGTTTACTGATGGTTGCCATGGTCTGAAATGAAAATGTAACCAAACTTGCGAGTCTTAGTTTGAGATCCGTGGGCTTTGTCAAACTGTTCTCTGTTATACCCTGCTCCAATCATTTGCTACTACAGATTCATGCTGGATGTGAATCGCAAGCTAAACATGCTCTTGTCGTATAGATTTGTCTTACGGTTGTTCTGTTTCTCATCTCATGCAAAAGGCAATGCTTTGACAAAACATGTTCATGATGTAGTTAGGCTGTATTGCAGTTTAGATGGCCCTGATGAAGCGAATTCCGAGTTAGCCAAACGGAGAAGCAAAGCACTGGCCGTGCACTTGTACACGCACAGAAGTTCTATCTCGAACTCCTCTTTCGTGGCTTCTCTTCCTAAACCTAGCACCAACGGTTCGCATGGATGTTTGTAGTGAAGTGAAGTGTCCCGTATTATATTCGACGAGGGTTGCGGCTGTAGGTAGGTAGCTTGGATTTGGTCCCTGCCGCACCATTGTATCAGTTGTTCGCAGTCTCTAACGGCAACTCGCGTCGTGCCTTCCTGTTTGGATGTGACGACCTCTTGCTGATAATTTTGGTAATGTACTCATGCTTTAATTTTCTGCTCGAAAGACGTTGGAACTCCACTGCGCAGTGTTGAATTATTTCTTTTGTCGGAATGCGTAGTGTTGATTTGGCTCGCAAGTTTGTCAAAATTCAAGGATTGAGAGTTGCCATCAAAACATAACCAAGCCTGGCATGCACTTCTTCTTGATGGGCAGCTTTACCTGTATTGAGATGTACATGAATCGTTATTGGCAAGTTAAATAGCAGTAGTTTAACACGTATTATGCAAGAGTTTCATTACACAAGATTGAAAGTTATACCCCTGTTAGCTCGTGATCAATGAAATGCCCTTGTACAACACTGAAGTGGTGAACTGGCTGCTACTGGAATTTAAGATAGATGCAGCTTGCGTTAGTTGGTGCATGGTGTGAACTTAAGAGGAGAAGAAATGGCGACGATCGTATCAAGTAAGTGAAGAAGGAATCCATACGCCTACTTTGTGAAATTATAGATGGCCATTGATGCAGCTGTGGTCTCTATGCGGCTTTCTGAGATGGATCCCAAGCTAGCTAGCTACTTACTTGTCTCTCTGAAAGCTTACATGATTGACTGCAATACATGCAAAACAAGTTTGCAACATCGGAACCGACATTTGCAGCAATAGACGTCCAGAATCATCGCGACGTGTCACGCAACAAACAACAGATAGGCTATAGTTTGTGCTCCCATCTAACACCACGACGCAAACTCATGAAATTGCGCTGGCTCTTTTGCTAACCAAGAAGATACATGCATGGTAAAGTATGTGCATGCATGTTGATCTCGTGCATCTAATATATACTTTCTGCAATCGTCCCTACAAAAATTGGACGGACAATCCACGCCTCTGGTGACGATGGACGTAGCTAGCTAGTATGTACAAAGTAACGTATGGGATGAGAGAGCTCGATCGGGTCGGATCGGATGATGTGCATGAATGGATGCGATGCTACCAACGTAATGCACAGTTAGTTAGCTTTGAATGTTGCCTAGCTAGCCCTGCTCCTCCTCGACGACCTCGACTCTGCGTGTGCGGGCTCGGTTCTGCCTCACCCACTGGTAGGGATGGGGGGATGCCACGAAGTAGGAGTGGGTCCCCCTAAACCCGCCGTGCAGCATCCCGATCACCCGGCCGTCGGCGTCGACAAGTGGCGCCCCTGACATCCCGGCCACGCTGTCCACGTCAACCTCAAGGAGGATCATCCTATAACCTAGCTCGTTGGTGCTCATCATCTCCACACCCCTGGTGCAGCTGGTCCACCCCATCGCCTCCCTTGGAGGCCCATCCTCCGCCGGCCAGGGCCAGGCCACGAGCATGCACCGCATGGCCGTCCTTGGCATGTTCGGAGCCACCGGGAGGGTCGGGTGCGGTCCGGGGCAGACTTCGTCGGCGTGGAAGTCTCTCAGAGCCTCGACTCCAACTTTGAGCACGAGGATGTCATGCGCCCATGCCGACGCCGTGATTTTTGCCTCCACGTACCTCCTGGCTTCCACGTGCAATCCGGCCTGCCGGCGAGCTTCATCGTGATGATAACAGACCACCGATGCACGGAAGAGGCGCGTCTTCTCAACGGTCAACGGATCGGCCCAGCTGTAGACGTGCTTCAGGGCATGGGCGGTTGTCATCACGTGACAATCATCGTTGGTCACACTGTGGACAAAGCCCACGCAAGTGCTGGGGCTCTGCACGGCCAGCGTTCTCTCCTGCTCATTTTGGATGCTCCGCACCCGGTCAGCGATCCTCCGGAGTCCGGATCCCATTCACCTTGCCGGGCGCCGGGGCGAACTGGATGTACATCACTGAGTGCTTGGCCTCGTCGAACCTGGCCCTCCACGGATTTGGCTGGGCCATCGGGCTGTTTTACTGCACACACAACACAAGAAGGTACGAATGAGCAAATGTGCTGGCCACGGGATTTTCTTTCCTTACGAAAAATACAAAACCCCTCAAAAAAAAAACGAAAAATACAAAAGAACTATCAAAGTAGCGACTGATCTAACAGCTAGATAGCACATCTAAAATTTCACCACCAAAAACATATCTAAGTATCCCCGCAAAAAAACAATAAACAAAAACAACATATCTAAGTATACTACATGCGAATCAAAAAAATGTTAGGTGGTCGGATATATTTTACTACCAAGGACCTATATTTGGGTACGTACAACCTATCGCAAGATCCAAGCAACCTAAAAACATAGAACCAACACCGACCGTCGCACAGGCAAGTTTCACATTCCGCCGGCCACCCCAAGCCCCGCCGCCCAATCGTGCTGCCCGAGACCTAACTTTACCCCAAGACAAAATTTTGTGTTTTTGAAACAAAAAACATGCTCCAACACCACGTCCAAATCTGCATGGAGACAAATATATATTCCGTATATAGGTAGCCACCCATATTTTGCTACCAAGAACCCATATTTTAGGTCTAACCTGCCATAAGACTCAAAAACGTGACGCCAACCCTAATTGTCACGCCATGCCTCGTCTTCGCGTCGGCCGATTCCGACCGCCGGCCACCACGATCCCCGTCGCCCAATCACAGCATAAGGTCGTACACCGCGCCTCCTACCATGCTCACGACCCTACCACTCGATCCCACCGATTACCTTCGCCTCCCAACCCCGCCGCCGCCCAAGATGGCCGCCACCGTTTGCCGAGCTTGACTAGGAGCCGGGCAATGCGCACAAGGCCGGCATCGACCGGCCTCCCTCGGAAACTTGAAAAGAAAATGATGTTCTGTTTTTCTTTTATTAGTATATAAAAAAAATGTTGTTCTGGTTGATGTGGCCAGAAGATGAGATGATCGAGCAGCTTATTAATCAACTCGGAAACTTTTTGGAGAATTCTTTTTTGGTTGGATGAAATTCTAGTTCGTAAACTTTTTGTAGAATTATTTTAGCAGTTTTGTAGAAAAATTACGTAAGCAGTGCCCAAACTTAAAGCGGGAACTTGAACTCGGAAACGGGACGGGGGGAGAGGGGGAAAGAAGAGGAGGAGCCGAGGAGGACGGCGACGCACCCAAGGCCGCCGGCAGGGAGGGATGTGGAGGCCCCGGCTCGAGTTTCTTGGCGGCGGGTCTGGATTTTGCCGGTCGCTTTCCTTGTCCGGCCGCCGGCGGAGGGGGGGGGGGGGGGGGGGCTCGTGTTTCTTGGCCTCGTCTCGTTCTTGATTCGGCGTTGCAGGTTCTTCTCCGGCCGCCTGGGGGAGGGAGAGGAGGGGCAGGCCCGTTCTTGATTTGTGCGGTCCCAGCTCTTGTCCTGCCGCCGGGGGAGGGAGGAGCTGGTTCTTGATTTCGGCCGGTGCCGGTTCTCGTCCTGCCGCCGGGGGAGGGACGGGGAGGCTTGGGCTGCTCGTTGTTTATTTACTTTGATTGATGAATGCGGCTGGGATGTGCCTTATATAGTCCCGTCTTAGGCAGTAGTGATTGAACGATATGAATTGGTGGAATTATGCATTCTCAAATTTGTTTAAAATCATCCGCATCCCCTTACTGCTAGTCAATTGTTCAAACATATGAACGCCTACCACTTATAATCGGTGGACAATAAGAGTTAGTTGTGGCTGTGGGGAACTGTTGCTATTTGCGTATGTGATTACTGACATTTGAGCTCTTGTTTTTCCCCTAGGTTTGCTTCATTATCTTCGGAAGTGCGGACGCTCACCAAAGATGAGTTAGAGAGAACCAATGCCTCGTTCTTTGAAAAGTTCTACTTCAACTGTTCACAGAGCTCCTAGTTTAAAATCATGGACCTTCTGATTGCAAGGTTGCGGTTTTCTGCTAAACTATTCTTTTCATCTGCCGGTTGTCCAGCTATATGGGTTGCATCTTGTATAACAAGATGATGGTAGTGCATCCTATTTAGTCACAAGTGCTGCTAGTCTGAATAAAAAAGAAGCACTGCAGTAGAAGGAACTTCCTTGGCTCCAAATAGTTCTCCTTTTTCTGCTGATCAATCCCACACTTTGACACCCTCGACTACTCCCAAGCTCTCAACAGTCAAAACAAACTGCTCATGCGCCCAATTGTACCACCTAATACTTCTGGGACATGGCCAAATGTGTCGATGCCACGCTGTTGGTAACTAAACCTTTTGGAGTCCAAACTGTTCCCAGTAGTCCACAGGAACCGAATAGAATCACCTTACCAAATGAGTCATGAGCATAACTGTCTGCTCCTTGCTCCCAAACAACCAGATACCACTGAGATCAGTTTGTCGCAAACCAGTCATACCCATTTTCTCATGATTATCTGGATGCATGACACAACACCCAACTGAACTGATGGAATTATGTCTTCAGTAAAGCAGTCATTTGGAGGCAGAAGCTTGTTATGCCCTCCGATATCTAACTTCGGTTCCAACTAATGACGATAGAAGCTATTTGTGCTCAACTCCGTATGTCCCTTGGTTTTTCTCTGGAAAGTCCACAGCACAATGCTAACTGGAAAGCTAATTGCGACGTCCACTGACGACCAATTCGTGCCAGGGATCCCGGTTGTGTTGCTCGGTTCTGCAACCAATTCCAGCACCGTACTTATGAAGAGTTTCTCAAGGTGAATAAATTCAAAATGGCTGTCCATCGGAGTTTGGACCTTGAGTACATCCGCACTCGTGATGATCTATATCCGTATGTGCCAAGGGTCCTCAACAAGATAGGATTGATTCCTTTTCTGCAGTTCAACAAGGCCTATAATGAAGACCTTGTTCAAAGAGATTTATGCATCTGAGCACCAGCATTTAAACAGCGCCACCCCTCCGAAATAAATTCGACAAGGTATTCCGGCATGCCCTGTAGCTCCTGAAGCGTCAGCAATCATTCAACAGAGAGAAAGCTTTACTGACCACATCACAATCTACATTCAACAGAGAGCTGCTGCATGAATTCGTGGCTCTATGGCTCAGGGTTAGGGAGGTGCAGCTCACCCCTGTTGTTGTAGACGCTGCATGCTGGTGCTGGACGCCAAATCGGCATACAAAGCCATGTTGTTCGTTGGGTCTTTTGCTCGTCACAACTTCAAGGCTGTCTCGAAGCCATGTTGTTGAACGCGGCGAAGTTAGGCAGAGGGCGTTGGCCTTTGAAAGAGTGGTTCAAGACGATGGAGCCAAGTCGATGTTTAGAATTAGCTTGATAACCCACCCCTAGGCAAAGCAGAGGCACACTACACATGGCAGTTCAGCATCCACAAAAGAATGCATTTTTCTTCTTCTCGAATTCGACTGAAGTCCATAACATGCAATGTATTTTGGGACAGAGGGAGTATTTTTCGTGATATTTTGTGTTCTGGAGGAGAAAGACAGGAATTAGTTTTTGCGCTTTTCTTAGAGCTTGTCATCATGGGTGTCCTGATAATGCTAGTATATGGCTGTACGGGGCATGGCAGTGAAATGTCGTTGCTGTTGCTCGGATAAAAGCATGATTCTTGTGGAGTGCGAAGTTTGTGTGCTCGGGCACCATGGTGCCCCTTTTTTTGAAAAAAATCAAAAAACGTATTTAATTTTAAAAAAAAATAAAAAATAATTATGTGGAAACTTGTATGTATTCTCTACGGATCCATGAAATTTTGTTTTGAAAAAAACTGTAATTTGTAAGCTGTACAAAAAAATAAAATTCCGGACCTGTTGGGGATGTTCCCCACGAATAAGACCCAGCCAAATGTGTGACCCGGCCAGAAGCATGGCGGCTTCATGAGTCACCTTATTTTCCGGGTCATGGCAAGAAGACAAGAAGGGCTCGAAGGCCCAGAATGAGACCCGGCCGAATGCCGGGTCATGGAGGAACCACGAAGGGCCGGCTCATGGAGAAGGCACAAGAGGAATTGTCTTAACTCGGAAGAAAAGACCCGGACTACGATCAGACTTGTAATAGAAAATAGACTAGTTGTAGTCCTACTAGGACTCTACATATAAGCCGGCCCCTTCAACTTATATAAGGAGGGGCAAGGCACCCCAAGAGGGACAAGTCAGGAGAAACAGAAAAACTAGCTCTCGAGATAGAGGTAGCGAAACAGCATCCTTGTAATCGAGATCATCATCAATGGCAATCAAGCAGGATGTAAGCTTTTACCTCCACCGTGAGGGACCGAACCTGGTAAAACTCGCGTCTCTCGATTCCGACCAACCCCTTCAAGCTTCCACCTAGTTGCGATGGCCTCACCACTAAGTCCTTTCACGAGGACATCTTGCCGTGACAAAACCACGACAGTTGGCGCCCACCGTGGGACCAGCGCACGGTGGAGTTGAGTTCTTGGAGGGAGCCCTCACAGGGATCGAGAAGCTGGCGATTGATCGGACGAGGAAGAGCCGGCGCGATCTACATCAACTTCGATCCCAAGATCGAACCCCGGAGAATTTTTTCATGGCAGTCACGTGCTAATTATCAATCCAGCCTCTACTGTCTTCAAATCCGATCTGGAGCGTAGCAATAAACGCTTGAAGGATTTTGTGGAGGCAGAACACTCCAGCCGCACACCCAAATCGGGCTGGGTCTGAAGGGGAGCCGTGAATACAGCCGGAGAGCTCGCGTACGAGCGGCAGCGCCGGAAGGATTGATGTAGCCGCATCTCCAACCACGTCTGACACGGGATGATACGAGCCCTGACCAAAGAGCAAACAGCAGCGACGGCAAAAGCAAGACACAAGCGTCACATCGATCATCAGCGGATGCCAAAACAAATCTCATCCAAGGAGTACTACTTCTCCTGAGCAAACCTGCACAAGTGTGAGTAGTACTATAAAAAATACTATTTGAAGCACGCACTACAAGGATCAGAAAAAACAAAAGCAAACGTCATGGATTAGGAGACCGACCTTAGACTTCACAACAACACAGGAGACTATAAGAAAAGGACTCGGATGTCTCATGCGGCGGCCTGGTGCAATCGGAGGAGCATGCAATATTTAAATAATGAAGATGCAAGCACGTCCCATGCTACCCAAAAAAAAATATCCTCAAGCTCCTTGCTTAGACGAGCTGCCCGCCGTCATACAGTTCAAAACGGCCGGATCAAGTCCCAAGACAACGAACGTGCGAGCATCAATAAGCCTGGCTCAAGCGACTCAAGAAAAAAAGAAGAAGAGAAGATCAGCCGAAGTTAGACATACATCTGCTGTCTTTTTCGTCCGATTACGTCCAACATTATCCAACGCCAGCATCCGCGTTCATCCGATAAAAATACCAGGTGCTATTCGCCCTATTTATTTTTCAGTACATATTAATTCATCCAAAAACAATTACTCTGGCCTGCAACATATTTTACGCAGGGCAATTATTCATTACAAAAGTGGCGTTATATCACGAATACGGAGCTCGCGTCAACATCATCATGCGCCAGCGTCCGTCCGTGTCGCATTGCCCAACGGACGCGCGCAAGCCGCCGCCCCCGTGGTCCGGTCTACATCAACACACCAGGGCCGCGCCCGCTCGCCCGAGCTGCCCAATGGACGCGCGCAAGCCGCCGCCCTCACGGTCCGGTCTACATCAACATGCCGGGTCCGTGCCTGCCCGTACGAGTTGCTCAACGGACGCGCGCAGGCCGCCGCCCCTGCGGCCCGGTCTACTCGAACAACGCTGGAGCAAAAAAAATCTCTATTATCAGCCTCCACCCGCGCCGGGTTGCCCAATGGATAGGTGCATTGGCTTGCCATCCACACGATCCGGTCTGCTTCAGCACATCGAGGAAACAGGAGAGTCGGCATGGAGGAGCCGTCCCTAGCGAGGCTAGGTGAGCCGACCACCGTTGAGCCGGCAATTCAAAAACCGGCAGCGAAGAAACAGAAAAAAAAAATGACCCTGGAAGAGCCAGGAGAACCGGACTAAGAGAAAATAAGCAAGGAATGGGAGGACATACGACAAGCATCGCAAAGATCATCAACTCGCCACATCGCCTCCGGTTTCAATAAATTCCAGCTTTCAGCTGTCGACTATACGCCGGTTTATGCCAAAACCAAGTATATCGAATCTCAAGCCGGCTCCTCGAGTCGACTTAAGACTCGGGGGCTAAACAGACATGACTCGGCAGATTTGGCTGGCTTTAACAAATTCAAAAATCCCGGGTTGTTGCAGGGAAGACAACCTGGTCCTGGGGTTGCTGTCTTATAGGCGAAAAAGTAAAGGTTGCCAAAGAGGACTAGCTGCCACGATGTGCAGTTCAAACATAGGTATCCTGCCTCATTGGTGAAAAGGTTAGGGTTGCCAAAGAGGACTAGCTGGCATGATGCACAGTTCAAACATGGGCATCCTGCCGTATTGGAAGGAATAGTCCCGAGTCGCCGCAGGCACACGACCCGGCACTTGGGGGCTACATTATTCAAATCAAGATTACATTAAGTATGAAAGTCCCATGTCACTTCAAGCATGCACCACGGCACTTGGGGGCTACAGTCATTGACTCTACAGATAGTTCAAGTTTCAGATTGATGAGAACAGCTAAACCGGCCATTGGGGGCTACATTATTTGCAGTTATACATCTACAAACATCAAAAGCTAAGTTCAAGTCTCAGGTTGCTGCAGGCAAGACAACCCGGCACTTGGGGGCTACAGCGTTTAGTTGTTTAAACAGATCATATGGTCCAAATTGAAGACCCGACCCATCACATACTGATGAGCCGGCCCTTGGGGGCTACACATGTAAAATGCAAACATTCAGTTTATGACTGGTGACTTAGATGAACAACCCAGATTTCTCCAAAGTTGCAACATTTATATTTAAGCAAGTCTTAAGCTATCACTATGTTCTACTCTTAAGGCTTGGGGGCTACAGGTAATATGGATATAAGGGAGGAACACCTTCAAGTTCTCAGTTTTGAGCAAGCCGGGTCTCATATACTTGGTGAAGAAAAACAAATTCAAGTGTCGGCTCAATATCATACGGATTTCTTATTTCTAATATTTTCATCAAGTCTGAAGCATTAAAAGTTGGCTCAACATCAGACGAATTTCTTTTTTCCAATAATTTTATCAAGCCAAAGCATTGGAAGACAACTCAAAATGTCATATGGGTTATTTTTCCAATATTTTTCTACGTGGAACCAGCGTCAGCAAGTTGATTCATAAGCCAGCATGTTGATGTGACAGAGACTCGGACTTTTAGGAGCTGGTTAATTGAGCGAGCCGGTCCCTTAACATATTCTTATTTCAGGAGCTTAGCATGAATAAATTCAAGCTAACCTGGGGACTAATGTTGGGGATGTTCCCCACGACCAAGACCCGGCCAGAAGCATGGCGGCTTCATGGGTCACCTTATTTTCCGGGTCATGGCAAGAAGACAAGAAGGGCTCGAAGGCCCAGAGTGAGACCCGGCCGAATGCCGGGTCATGGAGGAACCACGAAGGGCCGGCTCATGGAGAAGGCACAAGAGGGATTGTCTTAACTCGAAAGAAAAGACCCGGACTACATATAAGCTGGCCCCTTCAACTTATATAAGGAGGGGCGAGGCACCCCAAGAGGGACAAGTCAGGAGAGACAGAAAAACTAGCTCTCGAGATAGAGGTAGCGAAACAGCATCCTTGTAATCGAGATCATCATCAATGGCAATCAAGCAGGATGTAGGCTTTTACCTCCACCGTGAGAGGCCGAATCTGGGTAAAACTTGCGTCTCTCGATTCCGACCAACCCCTTCAAGCTTCCACGCTTCCACCTAGTTGCGATGGCCTCACCACTAAGTCCTTTTACGAGGACATCTTGCCGTGACAAAACCACGACAGGACCAAAAACAAAAAAATTCGGCCCATTTGAAAATACATATTTGTCTTTTTTTTGTACGTCACGTGTGAAAGTAAAATGTAATGAATTTTTGTACATATGTAGTATATATGTATGTGTATATATATATATATATATATATATATATATATATATATATATATGTGTGTGTGTGTGTGTGTGTGTGTGTGTGTGTGTGTGTGTGTGTGTGTGTGTGTGTGTGTGTGTGTGTGTGTGTGTGTGTGTTTATAGAAAGTTTTGAATTTTTTTGCACTGTAAAAAATGTTTTTCTGAAACGGGCACCATGGTGCCCTTGCACAACTAGCAATATTCGGATTCTTGTGTTGTTTTCTACATGCTACTCATGTGCAAGTCAGGGTGTCCTGTTTGTAAGCTACTCACTCGATCTACTAGGGTTTAACAAAGAAATTGAATTGAGTAGCTATGGAATTCAGCTGTTCCTCCCTACCACCCACATAGCCAATCCGATTACAACGAAAAATGGATGAAGCCACCATCTATTTCCGTTCCAAGTCAACGAAATGAGAGCAACGGCTATAATTATTGTGATGATGCTACACCCGCGATACAAAGTGGCAGCTACATGGGAAAGTGAGTAGTTTACAAGGGTGTCAATCTTTCATATTTCAATATTATTTGATTTATCAAGCAGTTTAGTTATTTAGTTATTTGTGTGCCATTTAACAGCGGACTGCTGGACTATGTAAATCATAATTTCCAGCCTTATGGATTCTGTCTTAAGTTCATATCTCAAGCAGGCAGTTGTTTGATCCAGTACTATTATTCATATATAATTAGGATGGAACCTTAATGTTCCCTTGAACATAAATTTGTTCAAATTTCATTCCTTATGTGAGTCAATTGTAAAAAAAATTTGTTAACTTAAGTATTATATATGAATGTTTGACAAGTATAAATTTTTAATCTGAAAATTATGAGGATGTACTGTAACTAGTTTTGTAAGTCGTGGTTAAAAATTGACCTTATAGAACAACATTGTTCATGGCGATGAGTTATGCCTACGAGGTAGCGAATGTGAATGGGTAGCAAACACAGTATTGGAACTATATGGCACATCTTGGATTTATTAAATTATGTTTTAAGAATATCTTAACTATGATAAGAAGTATGAAGGAAAAACTATTGAACTAGTTCAAAAGTTCGTAATACCGCATTTAAACATGAAAGTACAATGGAGAAAAGGGCAAGAAAATATAATAACAGAAGGATACACGATTAAGAGAGTGTAAGAGAGTAGTGTCTCAGGAAGCAAGAAAGGTAATGAGATCCAAAAGGAGTAGTATGAAAGAGTACAGGACGAGATTTCTCCATCAGAAGGACATGTCTACAAACAGTACGATACAACACGATCGGGTATAGTTGGCAGGTCATAAGATAAGCTTAAGTTCAGGCTCCAATCCGAGTGAGAAACGGGAAAACCCCTTGACTATTTTTGTGGTTCATGAAAATGAGCTTGTTGATAACCCACAAGTATAGGGGATCAGTTGTAGCCCTTCTCGATAAATAAGAGTGTCAAACCCAACGAGGAGCTAAAGGTAGAATCAATATTCCCTTCAAGTTCTATCAACCACCGATACAACTCTACGCACACTTAACGTTCGTTTTACCTAGAACAAGAATAAAACTACTTTGTAGGTGTAAGGATAAGTTTGCAAGAATAAAACTAGAAGTACTTAGCAAGAATAAAACTACGAGTAATTTGCAAGATAATAAAAGTTAGTTGTTTAGTAGAAAGCTTTTGTAACACAAGAGAAGGATTTGTCCCTAGGCAATCGATAACTAGACCGGTAATCATTATTGCAATTTTATATGAGGGAGAAGCATGAGCTAACATACTTTCCGTACTTGGATCATATGCACTTATGATTGGAACTCTAGCAAGCATCCGCAACTACCAAAGATCATTAAGGTAAAACCCAACCATAGCATTAAGTAACAAGTCCTCTTTACTCCCATACGCAACATCCCCCTTGCTCGGGTTTGTGTTTCAGTCACTCACGCAACCCACCATAAGCGAATTATGAACGTATTGCAACACCCTGCAGCGGTAATCCCACACGCTTGTGCGACACGGAGGACACCATAGGACAGCACCAAAATAAAACATACAACTCAAACCAATCACGATCATCAATCAACCCATAAGAGAAAACGAATCTACTCAAACATCATAGGATTGCCACATATCATTGGATAATAATATATAGCGTTAAGCACCATGTTTAAGTAGAGATTACAACGGGGAGAAGAGGTGTTACACCGCTGCATAGAGGGGGAGAGAGTTGGTGTTGACGGCGGCGAAGTTGTTGGTGTAGATCGCTGTCACGATGGTTGCCCCGGCGGCGTTCCGGCGCCACCGGGAGAGAGGGGGAGAGAGCCCCCCTCCTTCTTCTTCTTCCTTGGCCTCCCCCTAGATGGGAGGAGAGTTTCCCCTCTGGTCCGTGGCCGCCATGGCTCCAGGAGGGCAGGAGCCCCTCCGAGATTGGATCTCTCTCTCTGTTCTCTTCTGTTTCGCGTTCCTGTTTTTGGCCAAAAACCATTTCTGATATTTCCGGAGATCCGTAACTCCGATTGGGCTGAAATTTTGAGGGGATTTTCTTCCGGATATTATCTTTCTTGCGCCAGAAGAAGGGCCCCAACCGCCTTACAGGGGCGCCACAAGCCTGCCCAGCGCGCCCAGGGTAGGGGGCGCACCCCTCGAGCTTGTGGGCCCCTCGAGCATCGTCTTGCATTGATTCTTTTTCCCAAAAATCACATATATTCCAAAATAAATTTCCATAAATTTTTATCACGTTTGGACTTCGTTTGATATGGATTTTCTGCGAAACAAAAAACATGCAACAAACAGGAACTGGCACTGGGCACTGGATCAATATGTTAGTCCAAGAAATCATATAATATGTTGCCAAAAGTATGTGGAAATTGTAGGATAATGGCATGAAACAATAAAAAATTATAGATACGACGGAGACGTATCACTTGTCTCGAACTTTGAATTTGGTCTCCTTCAATACTTCTGACCAGCCATTAATGATGATGTGATCATCGACATAAGATTTGAACGTACATGTGAAGTTGATAGTGGGATGCAGAATAATCCTGATGAAACCTACTTCATCTATCAGGTAAGGCATGACACATTTCAAAAGTTTTTGTCACAAGAAAATAAGTGTTAAGAAACCAATGATTATATATACTACTCCCTCCGTCACATAATATAAGATTGGTTTGCAAGCTATTTTAGCTTCCAAAACGATCTTATATTGTGGGATGGAGGGAGTATAAGACAAGTGTGTTGAAAACATAACGTTCTATAGAAATCTTACCAGTAGTTGTTCTTAATGTTAGACTTTGTGAAAGTGTGCAGGAGTGGAGCATATGGATGAACAGGATATTGAATTCGTATTCATTTAGAAACCACTGCATACGCTTAATAGACTTAATTGCATGGCCAATGTCTTCCCATTTTTTTTATTGTGCCACATGTAGTATCAATTCTCTTCACAATTTGTTTGTGTGTTTTATTCAGTTTGAAATAAGCTATGACATGTATATAAGCAAGGTTAGTTATAGGGTAAGAGGGAACTTCAGCGCAACGAGTAATGAATGTGGTATCAGTACAAGTAGTAAGTAATGATGATACTATACAAAGGTGGATGTACAGGAAAATGAAATTTAGTCAGAACTATGGTAATAAGATACATACATTGATGAGTAAGTGGAGCATTTGGTGGCTGGACAGATATGGAGCACTCAGGGTCGCCAGCTAAAGTGAGGTACATCTCCTTATCAACTCGCAGGTGGTACAACTTCTAAAATTCTTTCCAAGACTTGCTAGTGAAATAGGATTTTTTTTATTGGTGACATCCACAACAGAAGTGAACCCTTTTTTGGTCTAAAAAAAGTTATAACTTGAGTTAAGACAAATCTTGTAATGCCAATGTTTTTTAAGAAATCATTTCTTGCAAAGCAGGGGATGACCTGAGAAAAATGAAAGTAAATAAAGAATTGTTCTTACAGAGGAATAAGAACTGAATATTCTGACAAAAAGTAGATTGTATCTTGGTGACATTATGTTCTTTAAAGAGTATATTTCAGAAAACAATATGTAGCCTTGATTTCGAAATGCAGGAAGTGTCATGTTACGGAAGGTGAAAATTACAGATAGATAGACATGAATAAGAAATCGTATGCAAACAGAACCTATGTATTGCTAGCTACTAGTCCAGTAGTAGGTAAAATGTCAGTACAAGTTCTAGGTTCAAATCTGTATGAAATGAGGATATATTAAAAGGACATGTGGGTTTGACTAATCAGGAAAATTGTGGAAATATGACAAAATAATTAAATGCAATTGATCGAATGTTTCATATGAGGTGAATACACATAAGTTGGATCCACATCTTGTTCAACCAACAAGGGATTACATACTTATGAATAACCATAATGAAGTACAAATAAATTAGACATCTCATGAACAAGATTTGAATAATTATTTGAAACTTGTCATTCTTTTTTGACAATCTTGTGGGAAAAAGAGGGAGAAACAATTGTTCTTCATAACGTTGTCATCGTCGCACAAGCTTCTGTGGTCATAACAGATTGGGAACTAGAAAAGTATGAACAACCAATTTAGTACAAAATAAGCAGTCTGCCATGATTTGTCGAGGTTTAGAAGGATACATGATAATTTACCTCCATTTCATTAACTGCATTGAGGTCCATTGTGGTTTTCTTGCATAGGGCGAGTTGGGAGGGCAACGCAGATGACCACCGGTAGCAGCATTAGTCCTTTGTAGGAGATATGCCCTAGAGGCAATAATAAATGTTATTGTTTATCTCCATGTTCATAATTATGTTTATGTTCCATGCTATAACTGCTATGGTTCTCGAGTCTACAATAACCACGAGGCTCAGAGGAAGACTCATATGCACGTGTGGAATAATAAACGGAAAAATGTATTCCTAGTCTAGCCTCTAAGACTAGCTCAAGTGTTGCATGATGGTTCTGTTTTCCTGGTCATGGGCATGACTATGCCGGCAACTTTGAGGGCACAATGTTAGGAGAACACTTGTGTTGAATCGACCCGATTGATGTTATGCTATGAGATACATTCGTCACAAGTTAATGGTTAATAACACAGAGAAAGTTAATGTTTGCATAATTCCTTAGACCATGAGAGTATCGAGTTTCTTCATGCTTGCTTCATGAACTTTGGGGTTTGTTAAACGTCATCCGTAAATGGGTGGCTATTACGGCGGCTTACGGGTTCATGGAAAAGTATGTCAAGGGACTTGATAGCTCAAGATTGGGATTTGCTCCTCCGACGATGGAGAGATATCTCTGGGCCCTCTCGGTGTTACGGTATCCATCATCGTGTGGCCAGACACAATGTGATTTGATCACAGGGATGCCGGAACACGGGAACGAGAAAAGAGAACAAAACCGGTAACGAGGTAACTGGCATTGTGGACAAGTGTTGATCCATGGGGATGCCAATAAATCTCACCTCGGGTATTTGTAACATATCGCAAAGCAATAGGAATAGCACACGACAACTGGAGGTTCACTCGAATATTTATTCGTGTGGGTATAAGGGTCAATATGGGTGTCCACGGCTCCGATGTTGATCATTTATCGGAAAGTGTTCCGGTCATGTCTATACTTCACCGAACCTATACGGTCACATGCTTAAGGGTCATCTATCTGCTGAATACTAGACAGGGAGTCTGAGAGAAAGTCAACGGAAAAGTTTTGGAGACAGCGGAAAAGTTCCGGAGAGAGAACACCGGAATAGTTTCGGTAAAACTGAAAAGTTGTTTCAAGGTATACCATTAAGTCAAATTGGTTTCGGCACATGTCTGGAAATTCTTGGAGGGTGCCAGAATTGTTCTAGAAACTTCTGGGATTTTTCCAGAGAAAAAACCGGAAATGTTCCGGAGCTGCCGGAACCGCTTTGGTTGCTTTTCGCAGATGAAAATCACTAATCCAGAATTGTTTCGGAACGCGTCCAAAATTATTTTAGTGGGTACTTGAAATGTTGTAAGACCTACAGAAATATTTTCTGATTTAACGGTCACGAAAAAATGTTTCTGTGAATAGTGAAAGTGCTTTTTGGGCTACTTTATGGAAAGCCACCTTTTAGGGCTTTTCCCAAAAGGCTTCTAGAAGGACTTGGGGGCTAAGGAAACCCCTTTGGGGGGCCCTCAATGGGGGTGGCCGGCCACAAGGGTGGAGCTCCATGGAGCTCCACTTCCCTCCCCATTATGCCCTTTATGTGATTCATTTTACATGGGCATTTTGGGTTTTTGAGAGCCACCCTACCCCTTGCATTTCCCTATAAATAGAGGTGGAGAGGGGCTCTCCACACTCACTCCAATTCTCTCACACAATGCCATGCAATGATCTGGCTTCTTCTCTCCCTCCCACGAAAAGAGTTTCGTAGAGCCGAAAGGTTGTCTGGGTTCCGGTGGGAACTAGTTCTGGACGGCGAAGCCCTGCCGGATAGATGACACCGTATGTGTGCAACCCCGTAGAGAGGTCGTAGGTTCGATCTTTTTGCCCGAGGGGCTGTTCGAGAGTGCCTCCCGAAGGGCTGTCCGCGACACCATCCGAGGGACTGTCCGATCGCCTCCCGGAGGGCTGTCCGAGGGGCAGTCGAGGGAGTACATCCTCGTGGTTGGGAGGTTGTAAATCCTAGCTACGGGGATCTGCACCAATGATCGTCATCGACTCTACTTCCGTTGCGCTATGAGTCGGTAACGAAAAGATCAAACCATGTATGCAGTCTCCATAGTGGTCCTGGGCTGGTGCGTAGGTCGGAAATTTTTTGTTTTCTGCTGCGTTCCCCTATAGTGGCACCATGAGCCGTGCTATGCATAGATGCAGGTTACGATCTAGAATACATAGAGATGTATGGGTGTTGCATAATATAATTTTGTA
This sequence comes from Elymus sibiricus, assembly GCA_039707655.1. NCBI lineage: Eukaryota > Viridiplantae > Streptophyta > Magnoliopsida > Poales > Poaceae > Elymus > Elymus sibiricus. The sequence continues at coordinate 18,832,563 of CM077672.1, read as the reverse complement.
GTAGATGTGATCTATTGCTGAAAATTATTTATGTGGGTAGCAGATGAAATCTATTACCCGATGTTCTTGTTGCTTCCCTTGAATTTGCGCATTTCTGATCTTGATAACGGTATGGTGGAGTTTCAAAGTTCTGGCAATCCGCGATCCTGATTGATCAACGAAGTGCTAACAGTTCTTTGAATTCCACCATAGTTAAAAGAAAGATGAAATTTCGCAGACGAAAGGGAATGCAGGTATGATCTGCACGGGGGTCATGCGTATGACAAAGTTAAGTATGGGGCTCGAGATTTTACTATCTCGTGTTTCATACACCCCGCAAAGTTAATATAGCGACTTGAATAATCATACTTGATGATGGACGTTGGTAGCTTCGGTTTGTTTCGAAACCTTAGAAGCCACGTAAAATAAAATTTTGCATAAACCGATTAGAGGCGTCTAACTTGGTTTTGCAGGATGCGCATGTGATGTGGTATAGCAATGCTCATATTAATTTGATTATGTATGAGATGACTATATGAAGTAAAATTAACATGACCTGCGTGTCATGATTCGGCATGATGGCTGGAGCCATATGATTGTCACTTTAATGACCTGCGTGTCAACCTTAAGTAATGCACTTATTTTATTAGCTATAGAGATAGCAATATCATCTGGTGCATCGACAAGGTGGTGGCAAACTTCGCAAAGGTGAACACCGACGCGAATGCCGAAGACGAAGAAATAAAAGACTTCTCCATCAGAAAGGGCTATACCATATCATGCTATTATGAATTGCCTGAGATGTTTATCCCTTATGATGCACCCTTCTTGATTGTGCGGTAGTCGCTTTTTATTAGGGTGATCTCTCACAAAAATATCAAGTAGTTAGTGTTCTCCCAAGTGTAGCACCGTCACGGCACCTATGTCTTCGGGGTATCACATGGATGCATGGGTACGAACGATTGGAGAAGTGTGAGGCGGGTGAGTTGAGACCTCGCAGCGAGATCACTTAGTTGTCTTGACGTTCTGGCTTGATCGTCCTGAGCTCGGAACACACCCATCGAAAGATGAACAAGAGTCACATAGAGATGTGATTGGCAAGTTGGCCCACCGATTGCAATTCTCGTCACTTGAGATGGATGCATCCTTGGCGTTGAATTGTAATATGGGTCTTGTATCACTCACAATCAGTTATGAGAGATATTGATTTGAGTGGGAGCGCACTTTAGAATTAATTCTTTTAATTCTTAGTGCAATTAATTATGGACATTGTCTAAGTGAAAATTGCATAATAGTTATAGAATAATGGCTCGCGTTTCCACCTTCCCTATTAAAATTGAATAAAGCTGTTAAATATCTGGTTAAAACTTTACGGTTGGTAACGTAATGTGAGGATTGTCCTCAATAGTGCCGAGAAGGACTTTGTCCTAATGCTATGGATAATGTGACTCTCGTCCTTCGATCCAAAAGCTAGAATTCCGTTACGGTCAAGTGCAATATGTTTGCTTCCATGAGACCCGAACTTCAAAAGTTTGGGATAGCTATGTGATATTCATGGAACTGAAAATTAGTTTCAGATACAAACAAAGGCTAGAAGATATGGGATATCCAAAGCAATGTTTGTTTTGCAAATTATTAGTAAAGTGTTTACTATGCATTTGACTGATAAGAGAGGGATCCAGAAGAACGCCTGTCATATGATGAAAGGTGAATAAAAGAAACAACTTAAAGAGAAAGGAAATGTCCAAAGGGTGTTAGTGTGACTTACACACCTAGGAAGTCCGGGGCTAACGCCACTCTTAAGTTGAGTGCTTCTTCTGAGAGTAGGAGAAATACTGAAAGTTAAACTGTTAGAAGCATAAAGGCAAAAAGAGAGAAAACTGGAATGTCCAGCTCATGTATGAAAGTCATACAAGCTATAGATGTATGGAAGGCTGGTCAAAGAAATAGTTCTTGGGAATTATGATTAAACATGTTAATCACTGATTCTTGGGTATTGTGAGTTGATCACAGAGATACCCGCTCGATTGCATTCTGTTGTGACTCGATGCAAGAACTACTATGGCCTAAAAGACTTACCAGTAATGAAGTTTAGATATGCGTTGGGAACTTAGTAAAAGTTGCTATACTCGGTACATTACCTATCTATTTATTTTCATAATTCATTTTAGAGTTTTTTTACACTCTAGCCCATTGCATAAAGTATCTTGCAAGAAGGTTGTTCATAAGAGAACTTTTGATGTTCGGTGTTATGAATAACATAAGGGCCATGCTTCCATTATGAATGAGATGTATGTTATGAATATTGATAATAATATATTACCTCTGTGTTTACTTTCATAATTCATTTTAGAGTTTTATACACTCTAGCCCATTGCACAATGTTTGTTGCGAGAGGGTTGTTCATAAAAGAACAATTGTTGTTCAGTATTATGAATAACATAAGGGCCATACTTCCATCATCGATGGGATGTATGTTATGAATATTGATGGTAACCTGATACATCCATAACACTGACGCTAAATGTCGCAAGACTAAAAGAATACCACACATGTGTGGCACTGCATTTGGTCACATTGGAGAAACCCGCATGGAGAAATTCCATAATGATGGATTTTGAAGTCGTTTGATTATGAATCATCTGACACTTGCAACTTTCCTCTGAAAAGTAAAGTAACTAAAATACCGTTCACAGGCCATAAGGAACGAGCAACGAACTTACTGGTAATCATACATTTTGATGTATGTAGTCCGATAAATGTTGTTGCTAGCAGTGGATTTCTCTATCTTCAGAAACGACTTAAGTGGATATATGGATATTTACTTGATGAGACGTAAGTCTGGATCTTTTGAAATCTTTCATGAGGTTTTCAAAAATGAAGTAGAAATTATTGTAACAAGAAAATTATGTTTCTGCAAACTAGATTGCCGAAAGGAATATTTGAGTTACAAGTTTAGCGAATGTCTGATGAGTTGTGAAAAGAGTTTCATAACTTACACCTCACGGAGCACCACTGTGAGTGGAATATCCATGAAGATGTAATCAAACCATTTATGACATGGTAAGATCAAAGATGACATAAATCAATTTTCCATTATCCCTTTTAAAAGTAATGCTTTAGAGACTGTGGCTTTTACACTGAAAAGAGCGCCATCAGGTCTGTTGAAATGACGCCATGGTATGGTATACCCAACCATGTTATATCTTTTCTTAACATTTGGAATATGGGGCTTGTGTAAACTGTTTACAAACCTATTCCGAATTAGACAAGTGCTACTTTGTAGGTTATCCCAAGTTATTGGGTATTCCTCCCTCACTATACCGAGGCAAAAGGGTTTTGCCACAAAGAACGGTATGCTTTTAAAGAGAATGATTCTTGCAAAAAGGTGAGTGGGAGGACAGTGCAACTCGACGAGATAACAGTATCTTCGTCATCAGATCAAAGGAAAGAAACCTTGGAAGTAATTCCAAAGTTTCCTACCGCGACTGATACGGAAGCCTCTACATGAGATGTATGGACTTCGGTCGAACTTGCAACTGAACCACGTAGGCAAAACTCGTGCAAACCTCTCAGGTGCACAAGCGAGATATTGTTGTTAGACAACAGTATACCTACGATACACAAGGAAGCGTTGATGGGCCCTGATTCCGGAATTGGCTAAATGCCAATATAATCCGAGATAGTTATATCTTGATAAACCCTTCGGAAGACTTAGAGTCTAACGAACATTAATGGAACTATAAACTGATGTGGATAAAATATTTTATCCATAAAGCTCGACTTGTTGCAAAAACAAATTCAAGGAGTTGACTATGATGAGATTGTCTCACCGTAGCGATGCTTAAAGTCAGATCGGGTTAAAGTAGGAATTAATACATATTTCAATCATGAGATATGAAACATGGATGCCAAAAGGATTTCCATGAAATGGAAATACTACCTCGGACTGCATGTGATACAGTCCAAGGTATTTTGTCTATCCAGAGGATGCTAGTGAGTATGCAAACTTCAGAGTTCCAGCAATGGACAGAAGAGAGCAAAATGGAGTTGGAATCTTCGTTTTGATGAAATAGTCAAAAGAGTTTGATTTCATCAATGGATAACGAAGGTGCTTGTGGTTACAAGAAAGTAAGTGGGAGCATAATAATATTTCTAAAAACTTTGTGTGCTTGACACATTGTTGATTGGAAATAATATAAATTTCTTGACACGAATTAGGACTTCATTGAAAAATAGTTTTTTTTATGAAGTGCTTGGGCTAAATAGCCTTGATATTAGGCATATTTATCTATGAGATAGAATTGCCTGATAGGGCTAAGCCAAAATACATATTGACAAGATGCTAAAACAGTTTAGCATTAAAACGCCAAGGAGTGATTCTTGCCGAAGTCACATGAAAGAGTTTTTGCAAGACTCGGTGTCCCAAAACACTGATGAGCAAAATACATGATGGAGATTCCACACACTCTTGTGTTTGGATTAATCATGTATTCAATGGTATGTAAAACAACCAGATATGTCCAATACTCCCAAGCTATTGCGAGTATAGATACCATAGTGATCAAAGTACTGAGCATGGGACAAAAGTTGCACTGATGACAAGTTTTCTCGCAAGCGGAGATCATGAAGAGTTCGTTGTAAAAGGTTACATCGATACAGTCTTCATCAATGCTCCACGCGATTTTTGATTTAAATTAAGGGTTTTGTGTAATACACGATATGGTGGCATGGTAAGTTGGAAATTGTTCCAAACAGGTTACTGTGGCGAATTCTATAACAAATGGCTAAGTATGTTGAAGCTTCGGAAGCGACAAAGAAGATGTTGAATCATATAGTTCATTCATGAACTTAGTATGGTTCCAAGATGGCTTTGGTCTATGGGACACTATTGCAGATAGTTGCTCCATAGCTCAGTCTGAGGAATCAGGTTTCGACCAATGATTCACACATATGCAAAGCCAAGTCCACACAAAATATGAATTTTGTGAAAGCGTGAAAACGCGAGGATATGCAAAGTTACACACGGAGCTGAAGTCGTCAGATCCGTTGGACATCAGGCTATACCACATGCGAAGCATTTTTTACACCAGTATGCCATAGGTGTAAAGTGCATTAGCATTGACTAGATTATTGACTCTAGTGCAAGTGGGAGTCTGTAGGAGATATGCCCTAGAGGCAATAATAAATGTTATTGTTTATCTCCATGTTCATAATTATGTTTATGTTCCATGCTATAACTGCTATGGTTCTCGAGTCTACAATAACCACGAGGCTCGGAGGAAGACTCATATGCACGTGTGGAATAATAAATTGTAAAATGTATTCCTAGTCTGGCCTCTAAGACTAGCTCAAGTGTTGCATGATGGTTCTGTTTTCCTGGTCATGGGCATGACTATGCCGGCAACTTTGAGGGCGCAATGTTCGGAGAACACTTGTGTTGAATCGACCCGATTGATGTTATGCTATGGGATACATTCGTCACAAGTTAATGGTTAATAACACAGAGAAAGTTAATGTTTGCATAATTCCTTAGACCATGAGAGTATCGAGTTTCTTCATGCTTGCTTCATGAACTTTGGGGTTTGTTAAACGTCATCCGTAAATGGGTGGCTATTACGGAGGCTTACGGGTTCATGGAAAAGTATGTCAAGGGACTTGATAGCTCAAGATTGGGATTTGCTCCTCCGACGATGGAGAGATATCTTTGGGCCCTCTCGGTGTTACGGTATCCATCATCGTCTGGCCAGACACAATGTGATTTTATCACATGGATGCCGGAACACGGGAACGAGAAAAGAGAACAAAACCGGTAACGAGGTAACTGGCATTGTGGACAAGTGTTGATCCACAGGGATGCCAATAAATCTCACCTCGGGTATTTGTAACATATCGCAAAGCAACATGAATAGCACACGGCAACTGGAGGTTCACTCGAATATTTATTTGTGTGGGTATAGGGGTCAATATGGGTGTCCACGGCTCCGATGTTGATCATTTATCGGAAAGTGTTCCGGTCATGTCTATACTTCACCGAACCTATAGGGTCACACGCGTAAGGGTCATCTATCTGCTGAATACTAGATAGGGAGTCTGAGAGAAAGTCAACGGAAAAGTTTTGGAGACAGCGGAAAAGTTCCGGAGAGAGAACACCGGAATAGTTTCGGTAAAACTGAAAAGTTGTTTCAGGGTATACCATTAAGTCAAATTGGTTTCGGCACACGTCTGGAAATTCTTGGAGGGTGCCAGAATTGTTCTGGAAACTTCTGGGATTTTTCCGGAGAAAAAAACGGAAATGTTCCGGAGCTGCCAGAACCGCTTTGGTTGCTTTTCGCAGATGAAAATCACTAATCCGGAATTGTTTCAGAACGTGTCCAAAATTATTTTAGTGGGTACTGGAAATGTTGTAAGACCTACAGAAATATTTTCGGATTTAACGGTCGCGAAAAAATGTTTCTGTGAATAGTGAAAGTGCCTTTTGGGCTACTTTATGGAAATCCACCTTCTAGGGCTTTTCCCAAAAGGCTTCTAGAAGGACTTGGGGGCTAAGGAAACCCCTTTGGGGGGCCCTCAATGGAGGTGGCCGGCCACAAGGGTGGAGCTCCATGGAGCTCCACTTCCCTCCCCATTATGCCCTTTATGTGATTCATTTTACATGGGCATTTTGGGTTTTTGTGAGCCACCCTACCCCTTGCATTTCCCTATAAATAGAGGTGGAGAGGGGCTCTTCACACTCACTCCAACTCTCTCACACAATGCCATGCAATGATCTGGCTTCTTCTCTCCCTCCCACGAAAAGAGTTTCGTAGAGCCGAAAGGCTGTCTGGGTTCCGGTGGGAACTAGTTCTGGACGGCGAAGCCCTGCCGGATAGATGACACCGTATGTGTGCAACCCCGTAGAGAGGTCGTAGGTTCAATCTTTTTGCCCGAGGGGCTGTTCGAGAGTGCCTCCCGAAGGGCTGTCCGCGACACCGTCCGAGGGACTGTCCGACCGCCTCCCGGAGGGCTGTCCGAGGGGCAGTCGAGGGTGTACATCCTCGCGGTTGGGAGGTTGTAAATGTTGGAAATATGCCCTAGAGGCAATTAATAAAGTGTTTATTATTATCATATTTCTCCGTTCATGATAATGGTTTATTATTCATGCTAGAATTGTATTGACCGGAAACTAAATACATGTGTGGATAATAGACAAATACTATGTCCCTAGTATGCCTCTACTAGACTAGCTCGTTGATCAAAAGATGGTCAAGGTTTCCTGACCATGGACATGAGTTGTCATTTGATAACGGGATCACATCATTAGGAGAATGATGTGATGGACATGACCCAACCGTTAGCATAGCAAATGATCGTTCAGTTTATTGCTATTGCTTTCACTATGTCAAATACACGTTCCTCTGACCATGAGATCATGCAACTCCCGGATACCGTAGGAATACTTTGGGTGTATCAAACGTCACAACGTTACCGGGTGATTATAAAGGTGCACTACAGGTATCTCCGAAAGTGTTTCTTGAGTTGGCATGGATCGAGATTGGGATTTGTCACTCCGACTATCGGAGAGGTATCTCTGGGCCCTCTCGGTAATACAGCATCACAGAAGCCTTGCAAGCACCGTGACTAAAGAGTTAGTTGCAAGATGATGTATTACGGAACGAGTAAAGAGACTTGCCGGTAACGAGATTGAACTAGGTATTGGATACCGACGATCGAATCTCGGGCAAGTAACATACCGCCAGACAAAGGGAACAACGTATGTTGACATATGAGGTTCACCGATAAAGATCTTCGTGGAATATGTAGGAACCAATATGAGCATCCAGGTTCCGCTGTTGGTTATTGGACCTGAGAGTCGTCTCGATCATGTCTACGTCATTCCCGAACCCGTAGGGTCCGCACACTTAAGGTTCGATGACGATTTAGTATTATATGAGTTATGTGATTGGTGGCCGAAGTTTGTTCGGAGTCCCGGATGAGATCACGAACATGACGAGGAGTCTCGAAATGGTCGAGAGGTAAAGATTCATATATTGGAAGGCTATATTCGGACGTCGGAAAGGTTCCGAGTGATTCGGGTATTTTTCAGAGTACCGGGGAGTTACGGGAATTCACCGGGAGAAGTAATGGGCCTTATTGGGCCATACGGGAAAAGGAGAGGCAGGCCACGTGAGGAGGCGCGCGCCCCCACTTGCCCAAACCGAATTGGACTAGGGGAGGGGGCGCAGCCCCCTCTTTCCTTTCCCTCTCCCTTCCCCGTTTCCTACTCCGTATGGGAGGTGGAATCCTACTAGGACTAAGGAGTCCTAGTAGGACTCCCCACACTTGGCGCACTCCTAGGGGGCCAGCCTCCTCCCTCTCATCCTTTATATACGGGGGCAAGGGGGCACCCCAAAGTACAACAATTGTCCCATAGCCGTGTGCGGTGCCCCGATCTCTGTTTTCCACCTCGGTCATATTTTCGGAGAGCTTAGGCGAAGCCCTGCCGGAATCACTTCACCGTCACCGTCGCCACGCCGTCGTGCTGACGGAACTCATCTACTACCTCGACGTCTTGCTGGATCAAGAAGGCGAGGAACGTCACCGAGCTGCATGTGTGTAGAAATGCCGTACGTTCGGTACTCGATCGGTGGAGCTCGAAGGATTGTTCGACTACATCAACCGCGTTGTGAGACGCTTCCGCTAACGGTCTACGAGGGTACGTAGACACACTCTCCCCTCTCGTAGCGATGCATCTCCATGGATAGATCTTGCGTGAGCATAGGAAATTTTTTGAAATTCATGCTCCGTTCCCCAACAGTGGCATCCGAGCCAGGTCTATGCGTAGATGTGATTTGCACGAGTAGAACACAAGTGAGTTGTGGGCGTGGGTGTATACATATTGCTTTCCGTTACTAGTTGATACTTGATTCGGCGGTATAGTGAGATGAAGCGGCCCGGACCGACATTACGCGTACGCTTACGCGAGACAGGTTTCACCGCTAAGTGCACTCGTTGCATAAAGGTGACTGGCGGGTGTCTGTCTCTCTCACTTTAGTTGAATCGGTTTCAATGAAGAGGGTTCTTTTAGAAGATAAAAAAGCAATCACTACACCACGTTGTGGTTTTGCGTAGGTAAGAACGGTTCTGGCAAACCCGTAGCAGCCACGTAAAACTTGCAACAACAAAGTAGAGGACGTCTAACTTGTTTTTGCAGGGTATGCTGGTGATGTGATATGGTCAAGACATGATGTGATATAAGTTGTTGTATGAGATGATCATGTTTTGTAAGTTATCAGGCAACCGGCAGGAGCCTTATGGTTGTCTCTTTATTGTATGCAATGCTAACGCTATGTAATTGCTTTTCTTTACCGCTATGAGTTAGCAGTAGTAGTAGTAGCAATAGCCGGCGAGACGACCACGACGCTGCGATGGAGATCAAGGTGTCACGACGCTACGATGGAGATCATGGTGTCAATCCGGTGACAATGGAGATCATGACGGTGCTTGGCTGATGGAGATCAAAAGCACAAGACGATGATGGCCATATCATGTCACATATATTGAATTGCATGTGATGTTAATCCTTTTATGCATCTTATTTTGCTTAGGACGACGGTAGCAATATAAGATGATCCCTTCACTAAAATTCAAGATAAGTGTTCTCCCCTAGTATGCACCGTTGCGAAGGTTCGACGCTTCTAAGCACCACGTGATGATCGGGTGTGATGGATTCTTTCGTTCGCATACAACGGGTGTAAGCCAGTTTTACACACGCAGAATACTTGGGTTAAACTTGACGAGCCTAGCATATACAGATATGGCCTCAGAACACAAGAGACCGAAAGGTCGAACATGAGTCATATAGTAGATATGATCAACATGAAAGATGTTCACCATTGATAACTAATCCACCTCACGTGATGATCGGACGTGGCTTAATTGATGTGGATCATGTTACACTTAGACAACTTGAGGGATGTTAATCTAAGTGGGAGTTCTTAAATAATTTGATTAATTGAACTTCAATTATCATGAACATAGTCTAAATAATCTTTGCAATTGTATGTTGTAGATCAATGGCCCGCGCTGTAGTTCCACTGAATTTTAATGCGTTCCTAGAGAAAGCTAAGTTGAAAGATGATGGAAGCAACTATGCGGACTGGGTCCGTAATCTGAGGATCATCCTCATTGCTGCACAGAAGGCTTATGTCCTTGATGCACCGCTAGGTGTCGCACCCCCTCCCTCGTCTGTCGACATTATGCCTGGCAGACACGTGTTGATGACTACTCGATAGTTCAGTGTGCCATGCTTTACGGCTTAGAACCGGGGCTCCAAAGACGTTTTGAGCATCACAGAGCATATGAGATGTTCCAAGAGCTGAAACTTGTATTTCAAGCTCATGCCCGGGTCGAGAGATATGATGTCTCCGACAAGTTCTTTAGCTGTAAGATGGAGGAGAATAGTTCTGTCAGTGAGCATATACTCAAGATGTCTGGGTTGCATAACCGCTTGACTCAGTTGGGAGTTAATCTTCCAGATGATTCGGTTATTGACAGAATTCTCCAATAATTGCCACCAAGCTATAAGGGCTTTGTGATGAACTATAATATGCAAGGAATGGAAAAGTCTATTTCCGAGCTCTTCACTATGCTCAAAGCTGCGGAGGTAGAAGTCAAGAAGGAGCATCAAGTGTTGATGGTAAAGAAGAGCACTAGTTTCAAGAAGGGCAAGGGAAAGAAGGGGAACTTCAAGAAGAACGGCAAATCAGTTGCTGCTCCCACGAAGAAACCCAAGTCTGTACCCAAACCCGAGACTGAGTGTTTCTACTGCAAGGGGACTGGTCACTGGAAGCGGAACTGCCCCAAGTACCTGGCAGATAAGAAGGCTGGCAACATCAACAAAGGTATATTTGATATACATGTTATTGATGTGTACCTTACCAATACTCATAGTAGCACCTGGGTATTTGATACTGGTTCGGTTGCTCATATTTGTAACTCGAAACAGGAGCTACGGAATAAACGAAGATTGGCTAAGGACGAGGTGACGATGCGCGTCGGGAACGGTTCAAGAGTTGAAGTTATCGCCGTCGGCACGCTACCTCTACATCTACCCTCGGGATTAGTGATGAACCTAAATAATTGTTATTTGGTGCCTGCGTTGAGCATGAACATTATATCTAGATCTTGTTTATTGCGAGACGGTTATTCATTTAAATCAGAGAATAAAAGTTGTTCTATTTTGATGAATAATATCTTTTATGGTCATGCACCGCTTGTGAATGGTTTATTCTTGTTGAATATCGATCGTGGTGATACACACATCCATAATATTGATGCCAAAAGATGCAAACTTGATAATGATAGTACCACATATTTGTGGCACTGCCGCTTAGGTCATATTGGTGTAAAACGCATGAAGAAACTCCATACAGATGGACTTTTGGAATCACTTGATTATGAATCATTTGAGACGTGCGAACCTTGCCTCATGGGCAAGATGACTAAGACTCCGTTCTCCGGAACAATGGAGCGAGCAACAGACTTGTTGGAAACAATACATACCGATGTATGCGGTCCGATGAGTGTTGAGGCGCGCGGTGGATATCGTTATGTTCTCACGTTCACAGATAATTTGAGTAGATATGGCTATGTCTACTTGATGAAGCATAAATATGAAACATTTGAAAAGTTCAAAGAATTTCAGAGTGAAGTAGAGAACCATCGTAACAAGAAAATAAAGTTCTTACGATCTTATCGTGGAGGAGAATATTTGAGTTACGAGTTTAGCAATCACTTAAAACAATGTGGAATTGTTTCACAGCTCACGCCACCTGGAACACCACGGCGTAATGGTGTGTCCGAACGTCGTAATCGTACTCTATTAGATATGGTGCGTTCTATGATGTCTCTTACCGATTTGCCACTATCATTTTGGGGTTATGCATTAGAGACAGCTGCATTCACTTTAAACAGGGCACCGTCTAAATCCGTTGAGACGACACCGTATGAACTGTGGTTTGGTAAGAAACCTAAGCTGTCGTTTTCTGAAAGTTTGGGGATGCGATGCTTATGTGAAAAGGCTTCAGCCAGATAAGCTCGAACCCAAAGCGGATAAGTGCGTCTTCATAGGATACCCAAAGGAGACCGTTGGGTACACCTTCTACCACAGATCCGAAGGCAAAGTATTCGTTGCTAAGAATGGATCCTTTCTAGAGAAGGAGTTTCTCTCGAAAGAAGTGAGTGGGAGGAAAGTAGAACTTGATGAGGTAATTGTACCTCCTCTGGATAGTAGTATGCCACAGAAAGAAATTTCTGTGACATCGACACAGACCAGAGAAGAAGTTGATGATGATGATCATGAAACTTCGGATCAAGTTGTTACTGAACTTCGAAGGTCAACCAGGACACGTTCCGCACCAGAGTGGTACGGAAATCCAGTCTTGGAGGTCATGTTGCTAGACAACGATGAACCTTCGAACTATGAAGAAGCGATGCCAAGCCCGGATTCCGACAAATGGCTTGAGGCCATGAAATCCGAGATTGGATCCATGTATGAGAACAAAGTATGGACTTTGGTAGACTTGCCCGATGAACGGCGAGCTATTGAAAATAAATGGATCTTTAAGAAGAAGACGGACGCTGATGGTAATGTCACCGTCTATAAAGCACGACTTGTTGCTAAAGGTTATCGACAAGTTCAAGGAGTTGACTACGATGAGACTTTCTCACCTGTAGCGACGCTAAAGTTTGTCAGAATTATGTTAGCAATTGCCGCGTTTTATGATTATGAAATCTGGCAAATGGACGTCAAAACGACATTCCTTAATGGATTCCTTAAGGAAGAATTGTATATGATGCAACCGGAAGGTTTTGTCGATCCTAAAGGTGCTAACAAAGTATGCAAGCTCCAGCGATCCATCTATGGACTAGTGCAAGCATCTCGGAGCTGGAATACTCGCTTTGATGAAGTGATCAAAGCGTTTGGGTTTATACAAACTTATGGAGAAGCTTGTATTTACAAGAAAGTGAGTGGGAGCTCTGTGGCATTTCTCATATTATATGTGGATGACATATTATTGATGGGAAATGACATAGAATTTCTGGAAAGCATAACGGGTTATTTGAACAAAAGTTTTTCAATGAAGGATCTCGGAGAAGCTGCTTACATATTAGGCATCAAGATCTATAGAGATAGATCAAGACGCCTCATTGGACTTTCACAAAGCACATACCTTGACAAGATTTTGAAGAAGTTCAAAATGGATCAGTCAAAGAAAGGGTTCTTGCCTGTATTGCAAGGTGTGAGATTGAGTAAGACTCAAAGCCCGACCACGGCAGAAGACAAAGAGAAGATGAGTGTCATCCCCTATGCCTCAGCCATAGGCTCTATTATGTATGCCATGTTGTGTACCAGACCTAATGTGTGCCTCGCTATTAGCTTGGTGGGAAGGTACCAAAGTGATCCAGGAGTAGATCACTGGACAGCGGTCAAGAATATCCTGAAGTACCTGAAAAGGACCAAGGACATGTTTCTCGTTTATGGAGGTGACAAAGAGCTCATCGTAAAGGGTTACGTCGATGCTAGCTTTGACACAAATCCAGATGACTCTAAGTCACAATCTGGATACGTATTTATTCTTAATGGTGGAGCGGTCAGTTGGTGTAGTTCCAAGCAGAGCGTCGTGGCGGGATCTACATGTGAGGCGGAATACATAGTTGCTTCCGAAGCAGCACATGAAGGAGTCTGGATGAAGGAGTTCATATCCGATCTAGGTGTCATACCTAGTGCATCGGGTCCAATGACTATCTTATGTGACAACACTGGAGCAATTGCTATAGCAAAGGAGCCCAGGTTTCACAAGAGAACCAAGCATATAAAGCGTCGCTTCAACTCCATTCGGAATTTGATTAAGGATGGAGACATAGAGATTTGCAAAGTACACACGGATCTGAATGTGGCAGACCCGTTGACTAAACCTCTTCCACGAGCAAAACATGATCAGCACCAGAATGCGATGGGTGTTAGATTCATTACAATGTAATTGACTCTAGTGCAAGTGGGAGACTGTTGGAAATATGCCCTAGAGGCAATTAATAAAGTGTTTATTATTATCATATTTCTCCGTTCATGATAATGGTTTATTATTCATGCTAGAATTGTATTGACCGGAAACTAAATACATGTGTGGATAATAGACAAATACTATGTCCCTAGTATGCCTCTACTAGACTAGCTCGTTGATCAAAAGATGGTCAAGGTTTCCTGACCATGGACATGAGTTGTCATTTGATAACGGGATCACATCATTAGGAGAATGATGTGATGGACATGACCCAACCGTTAGCATAGCAAATGATCGTTCAGTTTATTGCTATTGCTTTCACTATGTCAAATACACGTTCCTCTAACCATGAGATCATGCAACTCCCGGATACCGTAGGAATACTTTGGGTGTATCAAACGTCACAACGTTACTGGGTGATTATAAAGGTGCACTACAGGTATCTCCGAAAGTGTTTGTTGAGTTGGCATGGATCGAGATTGGGATTTGTCACTCCGACTATCGGAGAGGTATCTCTGGGCCCTCTCGGTAATACAGCATCACAGAAGCCTTGCAAGCACCGTGACTAAAGAGTTAGTTGCAAGATGATGTATTACGGAACGAGTAAAGAGACTTGCCGGTAACGAGAGTTAGTTGCAAGATGATGTATCTCGGGCAAGTAACATACCGCCAGACAAAGGGAACAACGTATGTTGACATATGAGGTTCACCGATAAAGATCTTCGTGGAATATGTAGGAACCAATATGAGCATCCAGGTTCCGCTGTTGGTTATTGACTTGAGAGTCGTCTCGATCATGTCTACATCATTCCCGAACCCGTAGGGTCCGCACACTTAAGGTTCGATGACGACTTAGTATTATATGAGTTATGTGATTGGTGGCCGAAGTTTGTTCGGAGTCCCGAATGAGATCACGGACATGACGAGGAGTCTCGAAATGGTCGAGAGGTAAAGATTCATATATTGGAAGGCTATATTCGGACGTCGGAAAGGTTCCGAGTGATTCGGGTATTTTTCGGAGTACCGGGGAGTTACGGGA